>CM053403.1:64476672-64519426 GCA_028644305.1 Xerus rutilus | reverse complement strand
AATCCAATCAACAAATGGGCTAAGGAACTGAACAGACACTTCTCAGAAGACAATATACAATCAATCAACAAATACATGAAAAAAATGTTCAAATTCTCTAGTAATTAGAGAAATGCAAATCAAAACTACTCTAAGATTTCATCTCACTGGAGTCAGAATGGCAATTTTCAAGAATACAAGCCATAATAAGTGTTGGCGAGGATGTGGAGATAAAGGCACACTCATATGTTGCTGGTGGGACTGCAAATTGGTGCAACCACTATGGAAAGCAGTATGGAGATTCCTTAGAAAACTTGGAATGGAATCCAACATTTGACCCAGCTATCTCACTCTTCTATCTATACCCAAAGGACTTAAAATCAGCATACTATAGTGACACAGCCACATCAATGCTCACTGCACTGAATTCACAATAGCTAAACTGTGGAACCAACCTAGATGTCCTTCAACAGATGGATGGATAAATAAACTGTGGTACATATACACAATGGAATATCACTCAGCATTAAAAGAAAATAAAGCTATGGCATTTTCACATAAATAGATGCAGATGGAGAATATCATGCTAAGCAAAGTAAGCTAATCCCAAAAAACCAAAGGCCGAATGTTCTCTCTGATAAGTGGATGTTGACCCATATTGAGGGTGGGAGGGCATGTGGGGTGAATAGAGAAACTTTGGGCAAAGGGGAGGAGGGGAAAGGGGGCATGGGAGCAGGAAAGATGGTGGAATGAGGTGAACATCATTACCCTAGGTACATGTATGACTGCACATGTGGTGCAACTCTACATCATGTACAACCAGAGAAAGGAAAAGTTGTTCTCCATTTGTGTACTATCAATCAGAATGCATTCTGCTATCATTTATAACTAATTAGTTAATTAATATGTATATTAAAATTTTAGAACAAATTTAAAAAAGAAGCAGTCTGTTACATGACAGAGAACTAAAAAATATAAATCAAGAAAAAGTAATAATTACTAAGATGATTTAAATCTACCAGTGTGGTACATTTGCTCTCAATTCCCTCCTCTTTACCTTTGTCTTCTCACAACTCTGAACTCCCACTCACCCTTCTGCCTGGATGTTATTTTTTATCTAAAACACTAACAGCTGATTACAAAAGACTTAGCATCCATGGAAGGAAATGTTTTTATAAATCATTAACAAAAAGAAATTTGAAATCCAATTTCCATTTTATTTGAATAATTTTTACTTCGTGTTTTATTCTGAGTAGACTTGGGGGGCCACAGGTAGGCAAACATCTTGAAATATTTACAACAATATGCTTGATGGAAGAAAGAAATAAACATCATTTTCCAACTTTTAACCAACAAATGGACATAAAAACTTCAAAATATACTACACTTAATATGTGCTTAGATGCTGAAATAGGGAAAGTTATTGATATAATTTTGCCATATGTGTACATATTATAGACCTAATTCCCAGTAACTGGTTTTTTGTTTTTTTTGGTTTTTTTGTTTTTTTAGTTGAAGACCAATAGTTTCTGAAACTGGTTTGCAAAAAAGAAATTCCCCACCAGTCATTAAATAGGAGGAAAAAGCTGGATATGAAATAATTCTTTTAGCTCTTTATAGGGTCAAGAATTTAAACACATATAAAATGCACTACTGAAATGAGGAAGCCATTATAACACATTGCAAATCTCTCTAATTTAAAATGCCATTCAGACTTAATACTCATGTGATACCAAGTACTAAGCATGAAGTTTATATTGCACTCTATTTCTTAAATCTTGCTTTTGATTAAACAATATGATCATACAAATGTTTCAGGCATAGTATTCAGTTTTTCATTATTTCCTTCCCCTCTCCCTTTGAAAGCAAGAGGATTGTGAACATGCTACTAATTTACATGAAAAAATTTATCAGACTTTCCTGAATCTCAGCTTCTCCCTGTGAAGGATGTTAACACTACCTCAAAAGTCATTATAAGGAATAAAATATAAAAAAGCTATAATTTGCTGATTATAAGTAGTTACTAGTAGAAAGTGGCTATCATTATTAGCACTATTTATTTTAGAGTGGCTTGATAACTCTATATCCAGTGTTCTTTCATAATACTCATCAAAACTCAAATCTAAATACACAAACTGTGCTTAGTTCTTGTTGGTGTTATATGGTAGAAAATTGTTAGGATGGGTAAGCAATTTTATTATGATATTTTTAAATCATGAGTTTGCAGAAAGTGTCAGCTTTAGGTTTTAATAATAAATCACAATTACCCAACTATATTCTAATTCATTCTTCATCATAAATCAGTTTCCAAAGAGAAAATATAGTTTTGCTAATATAAAACCTCTAGTAATGGATGGGTAAAAAAATCTGAGATCTTGTTGAAAAGGCAAGAAGAGGTTCTTTAGCAGCTCTGATGAAGTTAAGTTGAAAATACTAAGGAATTTCTGTATTTTTGTGGTGATTGTCACCCTTTCCAGCAATTTTATACTTGAATACCTTTTTTATTTGTACTTTTTAGATATACATGACAGTAGAGTTATATATACAAACATGGAGTATATCTTATTCTAATTAGGAACCCAGTTTGTGGTTGTACATGATGTGGAGATTCATTGCAGTGTATTCTTATCTATATAGGAAAGTTGTGTTAGATTCAGTTTTTCCTATTCTTATCCCTTATCCCTTCCCTTCATTGTTCTTTACTGTATTTCAATCTGGAAAGCAAATAAGTTAATCAAAAACTCAGAACCACCAAGAACTTGGGTTCTATCTTTAGTACTGATTTTGTTCTTGATCTTCCATTAATTAAATTAGGATAATAACCTAATTTCAGGACCATGTCACTATGAATTCATTGGTTTCATTTCTGGGTTGCCCCTCTTTCCAGGGCCAGTGCCTAGAAAACATTCATGGAACTCAATTTATCACAAGTAAAATTGCTTCCATTAAATTATCTAACATTAAGTAGGATTCAGTATAAAACGATCATAAATTATATTTACTAATTCCTACAAACTATGCTTCTTCTCCTTACAACACAATACTAATTGCCTCTTATGAAACCTAAGAAATAAATTTCTTCTGGATTCAGTCACTCCAGTCACTTCAGCAATCCCAAGAATGCCAAGTCTGAGCTCTGGAGGACCTTATTATTTAAAAGTCAATATATAGGGCTGGGATGTGACTCAGTGATAAGAGTACTTGACTAGCATGTGAAAGGCCTGGGTTCAGGGTTCAGTCTCAGCAAAACACACACACACACACACACACACACACACACACACAGTGTCAATATTTAAAGGTCCAGAGAAGAATCCAATCAAGATGAAAATCTGACTGGATTTGTCTTAACAATGGGAGTTGACTATGGAAACACTGAGGTTTGTGGCAAAAGATGGTAAATAAAGTGATACTATAGGAGGCATAGAAGAAAGGGAAGTCTCTCTTCTGCTCTGATTAATATTTAGCACATTGCAGCACAGAGGAAAAGAAAGATGTCATGATGGTGCAAAACAGGAAAAGATAATTATAGCAGAAAAGTTACTGATAAAATAAAAAGAAGTTGACCCCAGTGCACAAGTAAAGAATTAAATTTGGGACAGAGACACTCTCATTGTAGAACAGAGCTGTGAGAAGTTGGTCAGTAGGAAAATGGCACCATCTCCCACCAAATAGCATTGCTTCTGTTTTCTCTGCAAAGATATGAAGCAAAGTTATCAATTTAGAATGAGAAACAGGGAGCAGGAGTTGGAAATTTGAGAAGAAAGGAAAAGATATGACATAGAAACATCTGTGAGGGAAAAATAATAAGAAAATGGTAACTGTAGTCAGCTGAATTTCAGAGAGGCATTAAAAGTCCAGTTGAAAAAGACAATCAGGAACATTAAAAAAGAGATCAGTGAACTTACTTAGATGTTTTTCTCCACCGATCAGCTGAAAGCTTGGGAAACATTATTATGTGTCAAGCACTATTCTGAAGACTTCATTTTAATCAATATTTTTAACCCCTAACAACCCCACGAGATACATACATGTGAAAACTGAAGCACAGAACTGTTAAGAAATCTACATTTAGCCAGACCTTTCATATAGCTAGTAAATGCTAAACTCAGGGTTCAAGGATTGTGGGCCTAGAGCCTAAACCCTTAATCACTAAACTATACTACAGTTCTGTAAGTCATTGAGATTAACCAGTGTTGGTGTTCTGCCATTCGAGGATAACAGAGAGTCAGGCTAGGGAGCTGGAGTTATTTGCAAGGAACTGGACAATGGAATCTAAGCTGGAGGGAACTGAAAACAGGAACTGAGGGTGATGGGCACTAAAAATGGTGACAGTCAATGGATTGGAAGTCTCAGAGTAGAAAATTGTGGTGACAGCTGAAAAGAACAGTGTTGACATCCTGGTCACAGGATGTCAGAAATGGATATTTTGAGGGTGGTACACTTATTCATAATAGCCAAGTCTGGTTTGGCTGTGAAAATGGACAGGACAGGGTAAAAAAAAGACTGAAATAAAAAAGGCCAAGGAACTGAAAATAAGGGGTAGGCTGATTACACACCTGTACCAGGGGCACCTGTAGAAAGAAAGAAAGAAGCCTGATGTTAAAATCTTCACCAAAAGAAAAAATTGGCAAGGATAAATTATTGCAGGATAGAAGAATAAGTATGGTCAGGTGGCTGTGCTCCAAATAGGGGTTCCAACTCTGCCCAGTTTACCAAGAACTTTCCTGGTGTGCCACATCCTAAGCCTCCATGAACAAGGAAGGAATTTTTGAGAAAGGGGGATAAATGAGATATTTTCTGGATGAGGTAATTAAAAGATGATGCCTGCTCATTTCCAGGTCCTATGTGATAAGGATGTTATGAGGATAAATTCTAAAGCTTATCATGTGGTACATTACTGTCTTTGTAATTTCTCTTCTCAAAATAAAATGCTTTACTTACATTGGCTGATTGATTTGAGGCAAATATTTCCAAGATATTTTTCCTCCCATTTTGAGCTACTTTGATTCCTTATAGATATTGATCACCTTATAGGTAATTTGATCTAAAAATTATTGCTAATTCTCTATGGTCAAGAAATATTTTAAGTGCCTGAAATGGCCCAGTAGAAAATCTTTCTCAGAGACAGATCAGTATTGCAGTATCACCCTAGAATGAGAAATATCTCTTCCACAGAAGTGTCCCCATCTCCCACTTGACTATTTCCAAGAATTCAGGCCCTAGAGAATAAAGAATCATAGTATTTCATAGACAGGAGAAGCCATAAGATACTTGAGAAGTGTTTAAAGAATCACAGCAAACATCTTGGTTGAACTCTTCTTGCATGGCCTCTTCACTCGGATTACGCACTAAATATAGTTTCTGTGTACTTCCACTTTCACATGGCAACAAATGCTAAATGTTAATCTCCATTTTTTAAAAACTGAACATATACAAAATTTGGAACATATTAAGTGACTTCAAAATAGCATATGAAAAGAAAAAGGATGAAAGAATAAACAAAAGATTAACTGTAATATAACCCAGAAGTTACAGAGACCATCAAGCTACTCTGTCTTACAATCAGACTTTGACTCACACTGTTAGGCTGAATGACTATTTGGATAGTCATTTCTGAGAAAAATCCCAGTTTCCAAAACTTCTATTATTTTGAGCATATACAGAATAAATTATGTAACTGAATATGAGCTGATTTTCATATAGTTATTAGTCCTCTGCAAGCTTACAGATCAGGAAAAAATCCTTTGAGAAACTACACATCATAACTTCAGGTTGAAACTCCCATTTCCCTTAACTCAGTTTCCAGCCCTCCTTGACATTTTAGCAACACTTAAAATACTTGACTATCCCTTCTCTGTGAAAATATCTCACTCTTGTTTCTTTTCCAAAAATAATATCCCTTTTCTTGTTCTCCTAATATGTTTTTTTTCTTCCTCCTACCTCCACTATTAGTTTATTGTTTTCTATTGTTTCTTTGAAGTGTGGAGGAAGAAAAGGTCAGTCCTCAAGAATCTACATTTGAATTCCTCCTCCCTTCTTTCTACAAGGTTGATAGTTATTACCTGTGTTGTTTATTCTCATGATTTCAAGGGCCATTCTAAATAGAATGTACCTTAAAGCCAAATAATGATAAAATTCTTTCTTGAAATTTCAATCCATTGCTGAACATCTCCAGCTGTGTGTCCTACATTGACTTCATATTCAATAAAAATAACACATTCATCTTCCTACCCCAAGCCAGTTGTTCTTTCTCTTAATGTCCCTAATTCTGGCCAAAGAGGCCACTGATTTCATGGTCATCTAGACTTAAAACTCTATTTTTAATCCATCCTAGTCAGTAAAGAATGTTAACTGTTTCTACCTCCACCATAGATCTGATAATAATTGCCTCTTATTCACGTCTGCAATCAATTATTTCTTACTTTCCTCTACTTTTTCCACCATTCAGTCCATTCAGAATATTATTGCCAAATTAATCTTTCAAAATCTTGTTTTATGACATCCTTTATTCAGAAACTTTTAACCATCTCTTATTGGATAGCAAAATGAAGTCAAACTACCTAACCTGGCATTCAAATCCTTCCAGGATGCTTGTATTTCTCTGTTGATACTTATCTTACAACAGAGTCAAACGTCTTGAATTCTAAAATCAGAAATGCGAAAATCATGAATAATCAAAATTACCTTGGAAATGGCCTTCGACAGGCACTCCACTGGAGACCATGAAGTGGTTCAGCACAGCCAGTTTTTCCTCCAGCATTGGAACAGATTCCTGTTTCTTTGGTTGAGCACCAGATGAAGTAGTTGGCTTGCTTTTAGGGTCCATTTTATATGAAAAATGCATATATGCATATCTTTAAAATTAGAATCACATTCAGCACAGTGATATGCTTGCATTTGAGAGGTCCCCAGAATGGTGACAAACCCAGGTAATCACAGATTTATGTCTCCCCTGCCATGCTCACTCCAGGCTATTATTGAAAGAAATGATGGACAGTGTTGTCAATGCTATTTGAATTGCGACTTTTCTGTCTTTTATACTGAGATGTTGGTTTGTCTTTGCTTTGCTGAGATGATGGGATTTCATTGTTACGCCCTTTTAAAATTTTATTTAGATCTTTTCCTTTACTTCTCTTCTGAACTTTGAGGATTAGAATCATGTCATAGTTCCATTTGCATCTTATATAGCACTTAACACTGTACTGCATTACCCTGTAAATATTTTCTCAACAAATCAAATTTATTTCAACTTGTTTATAATAATGAAATGGATAATAGTGTTTTTTTAACAGATATGCCTAATGAAAATGTTATTTATTACTCTTTTATTAAAATCTACATCATTTTCTATGAAGACATATTGGTAAAGTCTTTTCCACTGCAATTATTTAAAAGCAACAGCTATGTTTTCAAAATATATTGGTCTATATTAAGTACAATAATAAATAATATCAGGAAACTCCATTAGGCAATGAAAAAAATATACACTTGGTATGTATGATTAATAACCAAAATATACATGTTAAAATATATGCATATTTAAATACAGACTTGTTCATATTTTTAAAATAGTAAGAATAAGCTACGCATTGTGGCACATGCCTGTAATCCCAGCAACTTATGAGGCTGAGGCAGGAGGATCACAAATCTGAGGACAGCCTCTGCAATTTAATAAGACAATAGGTAAGATCCTGTCTCAAAATTAAAAAGAAAGAGCTGGTGATGCGTCTCAGTGGTTGAGCACCCCTGGATTCAATTCCTGGTACAAATAATAATAATAAGAAGAAGAATCTAGTTGTTAAATTAAATTAATAACAAGGAGATGATTACTGTAATGTCATCATGATTATATTAAAATCATGTAAAAACTGATAGCATTCCTGTATTAGACTATGTAAGGTATTCCAGTGTTATTTAAATATATCTTATAAACAAAATCAACATCTCAGAAAATCATAAACATACTACCCCATGTAACCTACGATTGTGACTAGAGTTATTTAAATATTTACCTTGGGAAAATACGAGATATCCAGAGCTGCTTCTGGGAGTCAATTTATATAAGCCACTCTGTGCATTTTGAGGGCCAAACAAAAATAAATTTTGAACTTGCTGCCACATCCTCTAGATACCTGTATTTGACTTTTCCTGAAACTTAGTGACAGAATCTACCCCGTAGCGACCAAAAGTGTACATTTGGCAGGCTGGAGAAGTCATCCTGAGCTGGGGCAGTGCTAGTGGACATGCTCCAGGAGTACCTAAAGGGAAGCCATGAGGGTGACTCTAGGTGGTGTCACACCGCCTTGCTTCCCTGGGCAACATCTGCGGGACTTGGAGAATGTTCCTGGGAACATAGATCCGCTAGTGAAGGTGGAACCTCCTAGCCTAGAGGCTCAAGGGGATTGTTGCTTCAGGCTGCCCTCTGGGGGCTGTAAAGGAAACAGCTCCGCTGATGTGATGAAATGTACACGCTGAACGTCCATTAACACTGAGGCTAAAAGGGATACCTTTTGAATGTAGAGAATGAATCTCAAGTATTTGGAGCATGCTTAGTAATAGGCCACCTTTTTACATACATTTCTAGCATTTTACACATATCCAAAGAAATATAATGAAAAGTTGTATGTCAAAACAAGAAGATAATGGAAAATATACGGGCTTACAACCAAATAGTACTCAGATCTCAACTTCGTCATTTATTAACATGACATGATATTACCTTTGGGGATTAGTTCCAGGATCCCTGTGGTGGATGTTTGGATTCCTGATAAAATCGTATAATTTTGCATACTATGTACATTTTCCTATATATTTTAAATCATCTCTAGGTTAGTTATATTACCTACTACAATGTAAAATCCCATTAAGAGATGTTGTACTATACTGTTAGGGAATAATAACAAGAAAGAATGTCTGTACATGTTCAATACAGATGTAATTTTTTTCAGATATTTTCAATCCAGGGTTGAATCCATGAATGTGAAACTTGCAGCTACAGAGAACCAATGCTATTTAATCCCTCTAAACTCCTATTTTCTTATCTGGAAACTACAAAGTACTTAGGATCTGGAGATGCTTCAAAATTAGAATGTATTCAATAAAAGGAAGTTATATACTTGGTTTTGTTATTTTTATCTAACTTAATATAGTTTCAATCACTAAGTCTCTGAGTGGTATCATTCAGTGCTATCCCCAGCTACCTTTAATAAAATCTGGGATCTCTGTCAAGATTTACCCAGACTCCAGACTGAGCTAAATATAGTGAATATAGTGAATATAGATGCCCCAGAAAAGTCTACTGCTCCGAAACCTGCTTTGTTTTGTACTGTGGTCATAGATTTTTAATTGTTCTAGTGAACATTAGTCTGTAGCCTTCCTATCTAATCCCCTACCAAGTATAGCCAATATTCTAAATGGAATTTCCATTTGCATATCTGGCTCCTTTGGTTCTCCAAGATGCCAAGAACTTCTTCTTGAATTGAAGTTGCCAGAATCAGCAAAGTGAGGAGCAGAGGTTGTTTGCAGGGACTAACCTGCCCAACTAACCCCTGCCAGTTCCTGGTTTATACTCCTCAGGTTCCAACTGTTCAACATCTTGTCAGTCACATCCAGCTCCCTGTGTAATGATTTTCATCCCACTTGATGCTGCCATCCAGACAGTTCTCCTTTCCCGCTGTCTTTACATTAGTCCCTTGAATACTGACTTTATACAAATATCCACCTGCAAATATCTTTAAAGCTCTCAAAAGACCAGATAGTTAATGCTGCTTTTTTAATGAAAAAGATGAGATCTAGAATTATCTGGAGACACTACACTAACATTCAGATTCTTAATAGAGAAATGGCTATAGAAATAGAACCAATTAATTCCACTAGCTATTTTTATAATTAATGTCTCATTAAAAACATACAGAAATAACTATTAAAAGAGTTTCTCATCCTTTAATCAAGAAATTAGTCCATGTACAACTTTTAACTAATATGATAGCTTTTGTCTCTTTGTGACATAGCATGTACTTGGTTTTGTGTTTTTGTGATCGTTTTGCTTCAGTTTGGTTACAGTTTTGGTATTTGCCCCCCTGTAATAATGATAGATTTCCACTTATCCATTTGTTTTCTCCTCATAAAACCTGTTATGACCAATGGCACAGATTTTCAGATTGCAACATGGGAGGGAGTGGTGCAGGAATAAATTTGTAGTCCCCAGATTGCACAGAATACTAAATGGTTCATTTAGATGTTACACTAGAATTTAGACCTTACCAAAAATGTGTCATGACAGGGTGGATACTGTACTCATCTTGAAGAATTATAGAGTACTTTTCAGTTCCTCTCCAGTCGCAGCATTGTAGCTTATCTATTCTTATTGATTTATAAATTAATGAATTAGTTGAGAAGGAAAAATTAACTTATTTGACTACACTTTTTTTTCTAACATTCCTATGAAAAAAAATGTACAAATACTGTACTTCTTCTGTCCCATAAAATAAGCAATGTCTCTATCCAATCTATAACAACAGAAAATGTACCACACTAGTCAATTATGAAAATTAATTCCCATATTACTTTGAATTAAACATCAAAAGACTATGCTAGAAAAGGCAACAATTTTTTCCTTACCCACATTATAAAACTGCAACTCTTAAAAATATTTTTTCTAGGAGTTTGCTGCTTTCTAAAGTCACTGTTATAAAGTTTTGATATAAAGTATTTCAGGTATCCAATTTAGAAAACAAACAGCTATTAAATGTCCAAAATGTCTACTGCCATAGATGTTTTAATAACAGAATAATGTTATTTTCTTGTGTTTGTCTTTGACTCCTTCTCAAAAAATTAGGCAGTTCAAGGTGTGTTTATTCATTTTTACAAATATATTTCCTCACTCTGTCAAAAAGAAAAGCATAATTCAATTGAAGCGTATCAGAACTGTGCTTCCTTATGCCATATTATGTGACAAGCTATAAATAAAATGAACTTTTTATGAATACATTATGCATAGGATATATTCCCAGGGTTGAATATAAAGAGTATTTTAATGACATACATTTTTCTAGGTAACCAAAATCATGTTGCTATTTCAATAACCTCTGGATTGAATATAAGCAATTTTCAAGTGTCCTGGAACAAACTCAATAGTCCCAGCACCTGAAATATTGACATGCCAGCACCATAAGCTTGGTTTGTAAAGTTATTTCTTTAGGAAGTTACACCAGCCACCATACACTGCTTTTATAATAATTCTAGTATTTAATACTCTATGAATGGAATTTCTATTTTAATGTTAAACTTCTTTAAATGATGTAAATTATGCATACTCTTTAGACATAAACGAGCACATAAAATTTATTGTTATGTGAAATGATAACACTTTTTCACATGATCAACTTATTAATCATACAAATGGCTAGAAAACACATAACAGAACCAAAAATTTTATAATTACTTTTGTTGTTTGTTTTTGTGGTACTAGGGATGAAACCCAGGACCTAATGCATGCTAGGCAAGCACTCTGCCACTGAGTTACAGTTTTGGCCCCAAAATTTTCTAACTTAATATGGAAAATATCAAACCAAAAGGCATGCATTATATGAAAATGCTTCCAATATAATATTGTATTTTAAAACTGAATATAAACTTAGAAAGAATAATCTTGATTTCACAAAAAGAAAATATATATCCTTAGAAAAACATGGAAGAATCTAAAATGCTAACAGTAGCTATCTCTTTGGGGATGCATGTTCTTTGTATCTTTCAGTATTTTTTCATACTTTACAATAAACATTAATTTTGCCTTCAGAAGAAATCACATTCCTTTATGAAACCAATGTTTTTTGAGTACCTACCATGTTCCTGGCACTAGGCACAGCAGGAAATAAAATGCATTGCAAAGCTTTGATCTAAAAGTGGGCTTGGCATGGTCTGAGGAAGCATGAATGCTGGAACCCTGTGAGTGTGGAGGAAAGAGAAAAAATGATGAGCTCAGAGAGGGAGCCTACAATTCATGCTTGAGAAAGATGAGACATGAGTTTAGGGAGAACGTTTCAGGGATTTAAGAAGGGGAGTGCCATGATCTGACTTAATGTTAAATGAATGACCTGGTTGCTGTGAGCAGAACAGACTGAGTGAGTGAGATAGAGGTAGAAGTTGGAAAAAATCCAGGAGTGATTTTAGCAAAGCAAGGAGAGATGAAAGCAGTTTGGATCAGAATGACACTGACAGGATGGTGAGAAGAGGTCAGATACCAAAAGCACTTATTAAAGGTGAACCAGTGAGGGATTTGGAAATTATTCATAACAAAATTAAATTGTGTATTTGCATATTTCCTTTTATGAAAGGTCAAGTGTATAATAACTAAATGTCTCAGTTTTTTTGTCTTAATGTTCTTAGTTCTAACAACTTTTTGCAAAAATAAATGTATTTTATTTCAGCACAGAATTAGTAA
The DNA here is from genome assembly GCA_028644305.1 of Xerus rutilus. NCBI lineage: Eukaryota > Metazoa > Chordata > Mammalia > Rodentia > Sciuridae > Xerus > Xerus rutilus. The sequence goes on along the minus strand of CM053403.1, from coordinate 64,507,002 downwards.
AATTTTACTTTAATTATGCCTATCAAACCTTAACAAGTTAGATTATTTTCCACATTTTCTATTTTCTTTCCATTTCTACACTCAGTAGACAATTTTTTTTCTGAAAATACAGTAGAGTCATCTTTTAAACATTTAGGTTTCTAGATGGAGGAAATGGGCTTATTACATTCTAATTAATGTACAATCCCTGTTTTTCAATAGCTAGTTTGATAATATGGCCATGCGCTGACCCCAAGAGACAGGTTCTATGAATAGTGACTTAAATCACTAGTCCTTCTTGATTCCAAAGGACATTGAAAAAAATAATTCACCTTTGTAAAAGGCTATGTTTTTAATGTCAGTTCCAAAATATAGAAGAAAAGTTTCCAAAAGTTAAGAATTCAGGCTTTAAAGCAGACATCCTTGAGTTTTGGGGTTTGAGTCCCTACTCACCCCTTGCCAATTATGTGATCGTGAGCCAGCCAGTTAAACTCTCTGAGCCAGTTTTATCAATTATGTAACAACTGTGCATACCTCAAAAATCATTATGAATGTTAAATCAGACAATTCACTTGGAACAGGCTGTGCACATAGCAAGCATTTAATAATTGTTAGCTACTATTCATATTAGCAATATTACATTTCAAATATGAAGGATAGGTGGAGATGTTATCACTTTCCCAAAGTCTCCTGGGTAATCTGTGGTTGCTTTTAACTCAGGATTTTCCATTCTGGTCAAATTTTCTTACAGTACCTCAAGGATCACAACTTTTATAAGTTCTTCTCATGTAATTTTAACAAACATGCTGAACACAAATGTTATCATCCTATAGTAAGCAGAACAATGACCTTCCAAAGATGACAGTCTCTATCCATTTGTGCTGCTATAACAAATACCCCAAACTTGGTAATTTATAAACAGCATACATTTATTGCTCATAATTCTGAAGGCTGAGAAGTCCAAGATCAAGGCACCAACAAATTCTGTCTGTAAGAGCCTGCCCCTCATAGATGACACCTCTATGTTTACCAACATGAAGAAAGGACAAATCACTTCTAAAGGGTACTAATCTCACTCATGAGGGTGGAGCTGTCATGACAATCACTTCCCAAATGCCCTGTCTTGAGATTTTAACATCTAAATTGTGGAGGTGAGGGAACCAACATTCAGAACACAGCAATGACCAACCTCTAGTCCCACTAGTCTCCACATGCTGTGATTTTGTTATTTTACATAGGAAAAGAGAATTTGCAGATATCATTAAGGCTTAGGACCTTGAAATGGAGAGATTGTCCTGGGTTACCCAGTGGTTCCAATCTGATCACATGGGTTTTGAAAAAAGTAGACCCTAGTTTTTATCAGAAAACCAATGAGATGCCAATGTAAAAGCTAGACCTGTCCTTGCCAGCTTTGAAGATAGATGAAGGAAACCACAAGACAAGGACTATAGATTACCCCAGGAAGCTGGAATAAGCAAGGCAATGGTTTCTCCCCAAGAGACTCCAGAAAAGAACACAAGTATACTAACACCTTGTTTTTGCCCAGAAGGACTCTTATCAGAGCTGTAAGATAATAACTTTGTCTTGTTTTAAGCCACCAAGTCTGTGAAAAGTGTTACTACAGTAATGAGAAACTAATAGGCATCTCCTCTCATATGATTTTGAAACTACAGTTTTTGAGAAATAAGCTCTTCTGTCCTACCTTTAGCTTGGCTTCACCTTCTGGATCCTTCTCCCTTCCATCTATTTAATCAGCTTTCTTGCTGAAAGTCTAGCCACTCACCTTTCCTGTCACACATTTAAAGCAGATTATTACTTCTTTTATGTTAATATCAAAGCACCAAGTCTTCATCTATTCCTTATTTGATGGCATATGTACAGATATTAACTCTCCAGGAAAAAATGTTTTGATAGACTTTAGCCAAAAAGATAAATATATAAGACCCTAAACATTAGCCCATTATGAATTGAAATTGGGTTGATTTGTCAAATACCTTACTTTAGCCTTAAATAAGCAGACTAGCTCAACAGGTCTGTGTTAGTCAGCTTTGAGTCACTGTGACAAAATACCTGAGAAAAACAACTTAGAAAAGGAAAAAATTATTTTGGCTCACAGTTTCAAAGGTGTCCGTGGTTGGCTGCCTTCAGAGCTTTGGGCCTGAGGCGAGGCAGAACATTGTGGCAGAAGGGTATGACAGAAGAAAACAGCTCAGCTCTTGGCAACCAAGAAACATAAAGGGGGCAGAGAGGAAAGGACAGGGAACCAGATATGCCTTTCAGGGCATGCCTCCAAAGATCTACTTTCTCCAACTAGACTCCACTTCCTATAGTTTCTATCCCCTACCGATAGTTCATTCAAATTATGAATCTATCAATACATTAACCCATTGATAAGGTTAGCACTCTGATGATCCAATCACTTCCCCAAAGTCCCAGCCCTAGAAATTGTGGCATTGTGCATAAAGCCTTCAACATCTGAGCTTTTGGGAAACATTCCCTATCTAAACTAAGATAACAGTATGGCTTCTCCATTTGGGTCTAGGAGAAAAATCAGATTGGACTTTCACTATAGGAGACACAGAATGGGAGGATCCATTCCAACTTCAGACCTAAAACCATTCCAGATGCATGTTCTTGAGGAGTGATTGGTTCATCTTATAAAGATAAGTCTTTGATTCCTCTCACACATAAATGAAGAAAATGAAATTGTCTGTCTGGTCTGTGAACGCAATATACTGGATAATAATTTTGTATGTATTAAAGTGAATTGTGAACTCTCTATGTTCAGTTTGTGTTCTCAGCACCTAACATAGTTTATGTGAGAAGGTACAATAAGTTTTGAATAATTAATTAATTAATTAAGAGCATAAAAGGAGGAGTAGGCCAAGTTTATTTGACTGTCTTTGTGCCTTCTTTAGCAGTACCTTCCTCCCATGTGTGAGTCCTAGTTTCATTGTCCTACCTCTAAATACTCTCCATCATGGTCCTTGGTCCTCTCACTCTGGCCCCTTCATAGGCCTACCTGCCTCCAGCTCAGTTCAGTCCTACATTTTCCTGCCCACAGGGAATAAAAGATATAAATCTCTATTTTTGAACATACTCCGTTGTGAGATGGCTGCACTTTTCTGATGAGACAAATATTTACAAAATAACTCTGCTACTTGTGGATGCTATTGAAGTTTCATCAGAATGTCTTTAACTGTGCCCCTGATGCTGTAGCTTCAGTGAAATGTCTCCTTCCCCTGATCCCTTTCCTTGCAGTCCCCAGCTTTGGTATGCTCCATACAGTCTCTTCCGGGAAATACGCTTGGACTTCAAATGACTCTAGATATTCCAATGGCTCTCTACTATGTGGACCATATCTAGCCTACAGAAACATCAACACATCTAATCCACAGCTGGAGAGGAGTATACGTACTTCTAAGACATAGCAACCAGTGCTCACTTTCCCACAAAGTAGCTCATAGTAGTCTCTGATGCACTCAGGATCTCTCTCTCTCTCTCTTTTAGTATTTTTAAGTTGTTGATGGACCTTTATTTTTTTTCATTTATTTATATGTGATGCTGAGAATTGAATTCCATGCCTCATGCATGCTAGGCAAGCGCTCTACCACTGAGCCACAACCCCAGCCCCACTGAGGATCTCTTGGGTGGCAATCAGACACCAGTTCCTGGGTCTCCCAAAGTCCAGAAAACAGCTCAAGAACTTGGAGTAGTCCTACTAAGCCTCCCTCTCTAGGCTTGAGCTAAAGGTGTACAACCCCTATCTAGCCTCTTTGAAAGGGGAGTAGTGAAATAAAAACCAGACATAATTTCTCTCCTAGGAATCCTTTTAATAAATACTCTGTTTTCACTCTTTCTAATGTTAGTGTTGTTAATAGCGTAATGAATCTGCCCAGTTTGCCCAGAACTGTCCCAGTTTTAGCACTGAAACTCCTACCTCCCAGCAAACCCTTCACTCCCAGGCAAAGTATGACACTTGGTAACCCTCTCTCTGGATACAAAAGAGATAAAAGCTGGGTTTTGTTAAGATACTTTCAAAATCTGCATTTTGATGTGACCCCTCGCTTTAGTATTCAAAATCTGTTTTATCCTATTATCTCAAATTTTCAGTTCTGCATATTATTACTTATATTCGTATAGGTATATGCATATATGCCTCATAGGGCTGTTCTGGTAATCTACATTTTACAGAAGGCTAAATGAATACTTACAGGATTCAATAACTTGTCCAAAGTCCCAGTGTTGCAAGTGAAGCAACTAAGATTCTTATACCTTCTTAGTGGAAATGTAAAATGGTACATTTGGAAAATAATTTAGCAGTTTCCTATAAAGTTAAATGCATACTCCTCATATGACTCAACAAGCCCACTCCCAAGGAATTTATTAAAGAAGCATTGAAACATTTGTCTAGGGAAAGTTTTGTACATAGATGTTCATAGCAACTTCATTCTTAAATGACCCATGCTGTAAACTACCTGGGTATCATTAACAGATAAACAGATAAACAAATTGTGGCATATCCATGAAATGACATACTGTTCAGCAATAGAAGGAAATTCCTAATACATTCAACAACATGCATGAATCCTGAAATTTCATACAGCTTAGCAAAGGAAATCAGACACAAAAGACTGCATGAAGCAATATGAAACTCTACATAAATAGAAAGCCAACAAGTGGTTGCTTGGGGCCAGGAGTGAGAAGTGGAAGTTCATTGGGAAGGGGCATAAGGGAATATTTTGGAGTAAAGGATATGTACTATGTCTTAATTGTGCTGGTGTTCCCTTGGTGTATATATTTATCAATGCTCATCAAATCATACATTTAAAATTATTGTTTAAATTACACAAATGAAGAGAGAAAGAAGAAATAGCTAAAAGAGAGGGCTTTAGTGGCAAGTGGGCATCTGTGGATTGAGGATTGGGAGTAAAAGAGAAAATAAAGGACTTTTTAAGAATAATAAGTCTTTTTTTTTTTTTTTTTGGTACTGGGGATTGAACTCAGGGGCACTCGACCACTAATTCACATCCCCAGACCTATTTTGTGTTTTATGTAGAGACAAGGTCTTGCTGAGGTGCTTAGCGCCTCGCCATTGCTGAGGCTGGCTTTGAACTTGCAATTCTCCTGTCTCAGCTTCCCTAAGTGCTGGGATTACAGGCTTGAGCCACTGCGCCCAGCTAGGATAATAAGTCTTTTAACACTGCTCCTTATATTATTTGCTTGTATTACTTAAGTAGATACACAACTACTGTCTGGTACTGATTTTGGTGTTGGTTTGTCCTTTTTTTTCTAGGGCCTTGAGATGTAATGTTAGATTATTTATTTGGTATTCTATCCTTTAATACATGAGCTCAATCCTATGAACTTTTCTCTTAGAACTGCCTTTATAGTGTCCCAGAGATTTTGATATGTTATGTCACTATTTTCATTATCTCTATTTTTTATTTCTCTCATGATTTCTTCTCCTATCCATTCATTATTCAAAAGTGTATTATTTAGTCTTCAGGTGGCAAGGATGTGGCTGGAAAAGGTACATTCATACACTGTTGGCACAACTGCAAATTGGTGCAAACACTTTGGAAAGCAGTATGGAGATTCCTCAAAAACTAGGAATGGAACCACAATTTGACCCAGTCATTCCACTCCTTGGTATATAGCCAAAGGATTTAAAATCAGCATATTACAGTGACACAGCCACATTAATATTTATAGTAGCACAATTTACAATAGCCAAATTATGGAATCAACCCAGATGCCCATCAATAGAAAATAGGATCAAGAAAATGTAGTATACATACATAATGGAGTTTTACCCAGCCATCAAGAAGAATGACTTTATGACATTTCCCAGTATATGGATGAATCTGGAGAATATCATGCAAAGTGACACAAACCACTCTCCCAAAAACCCAAAGGTTGAATGTTTTCTCTGATACATGAAAGCTAACCCACAACAAGGGAGTTTGATTAAAAAATTAAGAAAAAGAAACTCCCACAGCTAGATGTCAACATTCATACAGAGGAAACAAGGCTCAAGGCTCCTCCAAACTCAAGAAATGCCAGTTTATTCAACCTGCCATAAATAACTGAGAACTATGACAGCCAAAGAGTAGCATTCTACCTTACTGGGGCAGAGTAGCCCGACTGAGTAAGAGAGAATGAAGTAAGCTCAACCACCTCAAGAGCTTGGCATCACCTGTTTAGTCTACCAGCCTTCACTTAGCTGTCAGCCAAGGAAGGGTTCATAGCAAGAGGGAAGGAGTCAGGAAGCATGTATTAGAAAACAGGTGGGCTGAGCTGATATGCCACTCCTAGCACTGTGACTAGTCTAGTCTCTCTGAGCCTCAGCTTTCTTGTCAGTGACATGGGAGACTAAGTCCTTCCACTTACCAAGTTCCTGGGACTGCTGGTCATCTTTCAGACCTGGATTTAGCACACACAGATTTCTTTGCTGAGTGATGGCATCTATGACCTCACAGAGATCACCGAAATGCCTAGCACTGCTTTGTGGATAAAGATCCTGTTCCTGAACAAACTTCCTGTAGCTGTTTCTTCAGCTCAACATATATGGGTTCCCTGGCCACACACACAGGTTATCAGCCCCATCCCTCCTTTTGTCCCAAGACTCAAAGCTGAGCCTAAAGATCAATGATCTTTAAACTTTGCTGCCTTTTCCTACCAAGAATAAGTGGGTTTGCATGATTCTTAAAAAAAAAAATCTCCTTCCCATAATTGATCGAATGTTCCTATATACCAAAGAGGATGCAAAGTTCTATTCTGATCTCTGCCTTGGAAATCTTATGGTCTCATGAGATAGCCAACTGTCCTAAAGTCCCTAAACATCAGTCTTCTTGTATACACAGGGTGGAGATGGTGATAATATCTCCCTTTTAGTGTTGTTGTAAGGATTAAATGAGAGAATGGACTTAAAGTCCTTGTTACAATGTATACACATGGTAACTCTCATTACTCTTGTTACTAATTCAAATAAAAATTATAGAGGAGTCATTATAAAAAAGAAAAGAAAAAGTCAATTCTTTTCCTAGGATATGAGAAATTAATTTCAATGAATCTTGACTATTTTAATCATCACTGTATTCATTTGCCCTTTATCAGGATTATCCCTAAGGGAAATTACGGCGGTATATTTGCCCTTACTCCTGTCTACTTGGGACCTACCAGTATAGGGACTCTGCTATTTTTGTGCCATGCATAAGAAATACCAACATCTGCCACTTGTGTACTAAGCTAGGACACAAGACTAGCTACCTGGATTTGTGGACACCTTGTTTCTTTGAGTTGTAAGTAAAATCAGAGTTTGAGATGAAACTAGGTTCTTGGCTTCTGCTGGTGGACAGAGTGCGCATAAGTCTCAAGCCTGGGCAGCTGAGGTAGCCCTTTTAGTGTTAGCAGATAATCACAGCAGGAGATGCCTGCCAGCATTAGCTCCAAAGGTCATAGCCAGCAAAGTCGAATTCTTCTCCACTACTATTGGGTGCAGGTTGCAGCACGTAATGGTAGACTCTAGTAGCTCACTGCCAATTTCTTTCTGGGTTCTTGTCTCACAAATTCAAATGAAATCCACAGACAACAACAGAAGGCAAATATGAAAGGAATAAGATTTTATTTGTTTTATTTTTGGTACTAGAGATTGAACTCAGGGGTACTTGACCACTGAGCCACATCCCAGCCCTATTTTGTGTTTTATGTAGAGACAGGGTCTCACTGAGTTGCTTACGCCTCGCTGTTGCTGAGGCTGGTTTTGAACTCACGATTCTCCTGTCTCAGCCTCCCAAAGTGCTGGGATTATAGGCGTGAGCCACCGTGCCCAGCTGGAATAAGATTATTTTAAGTGATAAAAAGAAATAGAGCTCTCAGTAGCCAAGAGGGGACCTGATAGCAGGTTACCACCTAAATGTACTAGTTTAGGGGCTTATATGATTCTAGGTAGGGACATTGATCAAAATCCACCTTTGGCACACAAGTGACAAGGATAATGGTCAAAATCTGTGTTAAACAGGTATTGGAAAAGTGATAAGGCTATAGGTTATCCCTGGAGTCTGCAGCTTTACTCAAATCTGCTGTGCCTCCTTCTTCCCATCACCCTGAGACAAATGAGTTAGCTAGAATGTTTGAAATATTTCTATAGGTTAACCTCATGGAGTGGCCTTTATATTTAAAAAACCCTTAATTGGGACATATTAACTATTCCATCTTATTCATAAGGCTGAGGTCCCTAGGTTTATGTCATGTAAAATGGGAGATAGCATATATTAAAATCTCTGATATTAGTATGTCTTCCTGGTCTATACCCTTCCTACCCCAGATAATTGCTTTTACAAGGGAAAGAAACTCCTCTCTGCTTTATGCTTTTTCAACTCTCTTTCTTTTTTTTAAATTTTTTTTATTTTAGTTATAGGTGTACATAATACCTTTATTTTTATGTGGTGCTGAGGATCGAACCTAGTGCCTCGCTGAGCCACGACTCCAGCCCCTCAACTCTCTTTCTTGTTTGAGGCACTAGAATAATTTCCTTTATAGTAATGGACTTTTGAAAATCAAACTTGTAAGAATTTTTTTTCTTTCCTTCCTGCTACATCCCTTCTCTGAGCCAGAGATTATAAAACTATCATCTGCTTGAATTAGAATGAAGATAAAAGAAGAAATATTAAGGAGAAAATTGGGTATGTCAAAAAACATTGAACTATCAGAAAAATAAATGAATATTAAAATTGCCAGATTGGACTTTCTTTTTTTAAACTTTTTAAACTGCTCTGGTTCTTATGAAAAATACAAATTGGAAAGGCTTGGGGAAAGATGAGAAGAGAGTAGTTGAAGATTATGGCGGTAGCAACCATAAGAGTGGCCATGCAATGGAAAGAAATAATTAAATAGATAATAATTAAAGACATTAAGCCTGATGCTCTTAACCACAATGTAACACTGCCTCCCAATAAATGGCTCTGAGAAATTCATTGGCCCTAAAATTTAATGCCTGATTAGAATACTGGTACCAGCAAATCAAAGATATCAGCATTTTAACAGAATTTCCCTTAAATAGAGTGAGGAAGGTATAAAGGAAGAACTGGGGATGTATTTAACTCCTCACACTTCCCTCAGAGGCAAACTGAGTCTAATTTAGTTAAAATTACTTGCTCAAGTTCCCAAACTAGTAAATGGTGTTGCTAGAATTCTGATGCTTAATAAAAATATTTCAATGATGACCTTTGCATGTCAGCAACTGACTGGTAGGATTTGATATTTTTGGATGGAGAATCAAATCCCTGTGCCTTATTCTTTGTATTCTTCCATTGATAAACTGTAAGACAAAGGACAATAAAATACAGACATCATGACGCTCATGACAAAGACAAACTCCTGGGTTGGGCTGCTGCTTAGAAAGATCAGGCAGAGATTAATCATGCCACATCACATAGAAAGAGACATAATTAGGTAATATACTGCTTCTGTGTGAATTGGGAATTCCAAAGCTCAGGTATCACCTTTTAGCCTCCTATCATATATCAACCAGATCAATGTAAGAATAAGTAAATCACTGGGTAATTGGTCATAAGGATGGATTTCTTAGGCTTTGGAGACCATGGCATTAGGAGCTGTGCCATGGAGAGTATTGTGGCAGACTGAGCAGTGAAGGAGAAATCTGCAGCATCAATTGAAAAACGGTCTCCTGCAAGGGCCTCCTAACGGTATGTGTATGCTTCCCCTCATTTTACAAATAAGTAAGATGAGGCATGGAATCTTATCAAAGATTAAGCAGAGTTTAGATTATACTGAGTCCAAGGCCCATGTTTTTGCTCCAGTACATGGGTGTTCTACACAAGGGTTCAGTACAGGGGTATTTCTGTGTTCATCAGGGGCTGAATCCCTGGGTTCATCTCCAAATCAGTTCAGGCTCACCTCTCCACCTGTCTATCCACCATCATAAGCAAGATTCCAAACTACTTAGAAAAGTCTATTGTACAAATCCAAGCATCGGATTTCATGATTTTTATTCCTAAAATACTATCCATCTCAGGGGAAAAAAATTTAAAGACTCAATGACAGCAACACCCTCTTTCAAGCAAGACAGAGTGTGGCACTCTTCTCTACCAACAAAGGGACAGAAGGAAACAAAAAAAAGAAGGAAAAAAAAGACAAGAAGGAGATTGAAAAGGAGTGAAAAGGAGAAAGGAGTTTAGGAACTAATAGTCCACATTGTCTATCTTGGTCTTTTTATTCAACTCAGATGTTTACCTTTTTTCTCAAATGCAGTCAACATTATTATTGCCAGTTCAATGAAATAACAAAAACTAAACTCCAAAGGCAATATTCAGCTTCTACTTTTAATTGCTGTGGGGCCAGAAATATTAATACTTGTGAAAATACTTTATTCTTAGGTCAAGCAATAAACAAACATCTCTTGCCCAAAATTACTGAATTGCATTAGTTAAATCAAAAATTTTTTAGAAAATACATGATTTCAAATTTTCAAATATCAACTTTCAGAGGATTTAAAATTAAGTTGTTCTAAATGTCTTAATTAATGCATAGTTCAGTGTTATTTATGGACATGGGGGGAAAACCTTCAAAGAAAACATGCAGTATTCGTGTTTATCTAGATAAGATAATGGGTGACTCTTTTCTATGTTCTACTTTATCTTTGTGATATTGTCCAGATTTTCTAAAATGTGCATTTGGCATTTTTATGGTTAAGTGAAAAAGTACCAGAATTCTGGCTTTTATTGCTGACTGTGGCAGCAGCCTATGAAAATAATAAAAATGCAGAAATAAGATAAAAATTCACCAAAATAATAATAAAAATGCAGAAATAAGATAAAAAGGCAACACTGAAAATTTAGCTTCAAATTTAAGTAAGAAGCAAGACACTTTCCCAATCACCAACTTCTTAGACCATCAGAGTATAATAATGACCTACATAGGTATATTGAAGTCACCTGCTCTAAAGAGTTAGCATACACTAAACTTAAGTGAAATTGTGAAGACACATGTCAGTTAACCCCACAGTAAAAACTCCAGATATAGAACTTGTAAGGGCTATTCATAAAATAGAAATTATCAGCTCTGTTTAAAGAAAAAATAGTCACTGACAGTGGTTCCTTTCCAATCTAGTTTTTAAAAAGTGACAATGCTGTATTAAATAACATTGAGTCTAAAACATCAACAAGCTTGACAATGACCTTGAATGCAATATTTTGCAAAAGTAAAAAATAAGATAGCTATATGTTAGTGACATTTACATTCAATTATGCATTTTCTCTGATGTTATTTCATAGGCAACATTTTTTTTTTGTATGAAGGATTGGCCACAGTGTTTTACTACTTTGTCACATTCTCAGTTCTTTTTACTTTTTGTTTTGAGACGGGGTCTTGCTAAGTTGCTCAGGCTGACCTAGAACTTGGATTGCTCCTGCCTCAGTCTCTTACGTCACAGGGATCACAGGTGTGCACCAGTGCACTGGCTAACAATCTTTTTATATATTTGAATTTTGGCATAAGCAATTTAAGTGCTTGTTATGTTAATACGATATGGCATGCACACACATGCACATAAACAAAGATGTTAAAACTGACTTCTTTAATCTAGTGAAACAAATCTAATTTTCTTCATTTTGTATGAAAAAATTAATTGGTATTTAAGCCTGTTTGAACTATCTTCTGCTTCCAAGAAACATTGTCAGGTCAATTAAGAGAGAGTCCTTTCACAAAATAGGAAATGTGTGAAATAACATTTTATTTTTGATGGAAAAGAATGCAAATAATTATTTTAGGTATCTTTAAAACTGAGTAATTTGAGTATTTGTTAATTAGAAAATATTAATGTGAAATATAAAAATAATTCTTACCAAACCCCTGTTCAGATTATCTTTCATCTAAGACTTGAGAGTATCCTGTTATCATGTTTGATGTACATACAACATGGATATATACATGTATAATATTGGGGAAATATAATTAAAATCTAAATCTTCTCCCAACTCAGAAACTTCCTCCATCAAAGTAGTAGAGAAAGAAAACACATTTATTACTGAATAAGCATTAAACCAGAATGTTATGTGCATCAAAGGCAATTTGCTAAGATGTTATGAAGACAGAACAAAATCTTACCATATTACATAACCAAGCAGACATATCTCATCACATGCATTTTCTTAGGAAAAGCAATAGTCCTCAAATAAGAGGATTTGACAGTTACATCCATCACACAAAATTCACCCTGTATTTTTTAATTTTTTATTCTTTCTTATTTTTTATTTTATTTTGTTAAAGAGCAGAATTCATTTCATTTCACAGTACATGTATGGAGCACAATTTTTCATTTCTCTGGTTGTACACAAGGTAGAGTCACATCATTCATGTACCTAGGGTAATGATGTCCATCTCATTCCACCATCTTTCCTACACTCATGCCCCATCCCTTCCACTCCCTTGTCTTTGCCTTATCCAAAGTTCCTCCATTTCTCTCATGGTCCCCACCCCCACCCCCATTATGGATCAGCATCCACTAATCAGAGAAAACATTCGGCCTTTGGTTTTTTGGGATTGGCTTATTTTGCTTAGCATGATATTCTCCAACTCTATCCATGTACCTGCAAATGACATGATTTTATTCTCCTTTATTGCTGAGTAATATACCATTGTATATATACATCACAGTTTGTTTATGTGTTCATCTATTGAAGGGCATCTAGGTTGGTTCCACCGTTTAGCTATTGTGAATTGTGCTGCTATAAACATTGAAGTGGCTGTGTCACTGTAGTGTTTTCAAGTCTTTTAGGTACAGATGGAGGAGTGGGATAGCTAGGTCAAATGGAGGTTCCATTCCAAGTTTTCTAAGGAATCTCCATACTGCTTTCCAGATTGGTTGTACCAATCTGCAGTCCCACCAGCAATGTATGAGTATGCCTTTTCCCCCACAACCTCGCCAACATTTATTGTTGCTTGTATTCTTGATAACTGCCATTCTGACTGGCTTGAGATGAAATCTTAGAGTAATTTTGATTTGCATTTCTCTAATTGCTAGAGATGTTGAACATTTTTTCATATGTCTGTTGATCAATTGTATATCTTCTTCTGAGAAGTGTCTGTTCAGCTCCTTGGCCCATTTATTGATTTGATTGTTTGTTTTTATGGTGTTAAGTTTTTTGAGTTCTTCATATACCCTGAGATTAGTGCTCTGTCAGATGTGTGTGAGGCAAAAATTTGTTCCCAGAATATAGGCTCTCCGTTCACTTCACTGATTGTTTCTTTTGCTGAGAAGGAGCTTTTTAGTTTGAATTCACCCCATTTATTGATTCTTGATTTTACTTCTTGTGCTATAGGATTCTTGTTCATGAAGTAAGGCTCTAATCCAACACGATGAAGATTTTGGCCTACTTTTTCTTCTATTAGGTGCAGGGTCTCTGGTCTAATTCCCAGGTCCTTGATCCAATTTGAGTTGAAATTTGTGCCTGGTGAGAGATAGGGGTTTAGTTTCATTTTGCTGTATATGAATTTCCAGTTTTCCCAGCACCATTTGTTGAAGAGGCTACCTTTCCTACAATGTATGTGTTTGGCAACTTTGTCTAGTATAAGATAACTTTATTTAAGTGAGTTTGTCTCTGTGTCTTCTATTCTGTACCATTGGTCTACATGTGTATTTTGGTGCCTATACCATGCTGATTTTGTTACTATAGCTTTGTAGTATAGTTTAAGGTCTGGTATTTTGATGCCTTCTGCTTCACTCTTCTTGCTAAGGATTGCTTTGGCTATTTTGGGTCTCTTATTCTTCCAAATGAATTTCATGATTGCCTTTTCTATTTCTATAAGGAATGGCATTGGGATCTTAATTGGAATTCCATTGAATCTATATAGCGCTTTGGGTAGTATGGCCATTTTGACAATATTGATTCTGCCTATCCAAGAGCATGTGAGATTTTTCCATCTTCTAAAGTATTCTTCAATTTCTTTCTTTAGTGTCCTGTAGGTTTCATTGCATAGGTCTTTCACCTCTTTTGTTAAATTAATTCCCAAGTATTTTTTTTTGAGGCTATTGTGAACGGGATAGTTTTCCTGATTTCTCTTTCAGAGGGTTTATCAGTGATGTATAGAAATGCAATTGATTTATGGGTGTTGATTTTATATCCTGCTATTGTGCTGAATTCATTGGTTAATTTTAGAAGTTTTCTGGTGGAATATTTGGTATCCTCTAAGTATAGTATGTCTTTGGCAAACTATGATAGTTCAAGTTCTTCTTTTCCTATTTGTATCCCTTTAATTTCTTTCATCTGTCTAATTGCTCTGGCTAGAGTTGCAAGGACTATGTTGAATAGCAGTGGTGAAAGCAGGCATGCCTGTCTTGTTCCAGTTCTTAGAGGGAATACCTCCAATTTTTCTTCATTTAAGATGGCCTTTGGTTCAACATAGATAGCTTTTACAATGTTGAGGTAAGTTCCTACTATCCTTAGTTTTTCTAGTGTTTTGAACATGAAAGGGTAAGGTATTTTGTCAAATGCTTTCTCTGCCATCAACTGAGATGATCATACAATTCATATCTTTAAGTCTATTGATGTGATGGATTATGTTTATTGATTTCCATATGTTGAACCAACCTTGCATCCCTGGGATGAACCCCACTTGATCATGGTGCACTATTTTTTAATATGTTTTTGAATGGTATTTGACAAAATTTTATTGAGAATTTTTGCATATATGTTCATCAAGGATATTGGTCTGAAATTTTCTTTCCTTGATGTGTCTCTGTGTGGTTTTGGTATCAGTGTGATACTGGCCTCATAGAATGAGTTTAGATGAGTTCCCTCCTTTTCTATTTCATGGAATAATTTGAGGAGTGTTGGTACTAATTCTTCTTTGTGGGTCTTGTAGAACTTGGCTGAGAATCTGTCTGATCCTGAGCTTTCTTGGTTGCTAGGCTTTTGATGGCATCTTCTATTTCCTTGCTTGAAATTGATCTATTTAAGTTGTTTATGTCCTCTCAGTTCATTTGGTTAGGTCATATACCTCTAGAAATTTCTCAGTGTCTTTGAGGTTTTGTATTAACTGGAGTATAAATTTTCCAAATAGTGTATAATTATCCTCTGTATTTAGGTGGTGTCTGTCATATTTCCTTTTTCATCACAAGTTTTAGTAATTTGTTTTCTCTCTTCTTCTTTTCATGAGGATGGCTAAGGTTTTATCAATTTTATTTATTTTTCAAAGAACCAGCTTTTTGTTTTGTCAATTTTTTGAATTTATTCTTTTGTTTCAGTTTTATTGATTTCAGCCCTAATTTTAATTATTTCCTGTCTTATGCTTCTTTTTATGTTGGTTTGTTTCTCTTTTTCTAGGGCTTTGAGTTATAATGTCAGGTTGTTTATTGTTGACTTTTTCTTCTTTTAATGAATGAGCTTAGTGCAATGAACTTTCCTCTTAGCACTGCCTTCATAATATCCCAGAGATTTTGATATGTTATATTGGAGTTCTCATTTACCTCTAAGAATTTTTTTATTTCCTCCCTGATGTCTTCTCTTATCCATGCATCATTCAATAGCATGTTATTTAGTCTCCAGATGTTGGAGTAGCTTTTATTTTTTAATTTGTCATTGATTTCTAATTTTATTCCTTATGGTCAAATATAAGGCAAGGTAATATCTCTATTTTTGTGTGTATTTGCTAAGACTTGTTTTGTGGCATATCATATGATCTATTTTGGAGAAGGATCCATGTGCTGCTTAGAAAAAAGTGTATTTGCTCATTGATGAATGGAATATTCTATATATGTCTATTAAGTCTTAATTATTGATTGTTTAATTGAGTTCTATAGTTTCTTTGTTTAGTTTTTGTTTGGAAGATCTATCTAGTGGTGAGAGAGGTGTGTTAAAGTCACTCAGTATTATTGTGTTGTGGTCTATTTGATTCTTGAAGTTGAGATGGGTTTGTTTGATATACATAGATGCCCCATTGTTTGAGGCATAGATATTTATGCTTTTTATGTCTTGTTGATGTATGATTCCCTTAAGCAGTATTAAATGTCCTTCTTTATCTCTTTTCACTAGCTTTGGTTGTAGCCCACTATATCTGATATGAAGATGGAAATCCTTGCTTATTTATGCAGTCCATGTGAGTGACATGTTTCTTCCCATCCTTTCACCTTCAGTCTGTGGATGTCTTTTCCTGTGAGATGAGTCTCTTAAAGGCAGCATATTATTGGGTCTTTTTTTAAACATCCAATTTGCCATTCCATGTCTTTTAATTGATGAGTTTAGGTCATTCACATTCAGGGCTATTATTAAAATATAGTTTGTATTCTCAGTCATTTTGGTTTATTTTTGGTTTTTACCTTGATTTGCTTTCTCCTTTGACTGGCTTTTCCTTTTGTGAAGTTTCTCTCTTTTCTACTTTTCATTGTTGTTTTTAATTTTCTCTTCATGGAATATTTTGCTGAGAATGTTCTCTAGAGCAGGCTTTCTTGTTGTAAATTCTTCTAAGTTTTGTTTATTATGGAAGGTTTTTATTTTGTCGTCAAATCTGAAGCTTAATTCTGCTGGATATAAGATTCTTGGTTGGCATCCATTGTCTTTCAGAGCTTGATATATGTTATTCCAGGCTCTTCTAGCTTTGAGGGTCTGGTTTGAGAAATCCACAGACATCCTAATTGGTTTCTCCCTATATGTAATCTGATTCCTTTCTCTTGTGGTTTTAAAAATTCTATCCTTATTTTGTATACCAGGCATTTTCATTATAATGTGTCTTGGTGTGGATCTGTTGTTAATTTTGTACATTTGGTGTCCTCTAAGCCTCTTGTATTTGATTTTCCAATTCATTCTTCATGTTTAGAAAACTTTCCGATATTATTTCATTGAATAGATTGTTCCTTCCTTTGGTTCCTTTCCTCTATGCCTTTCTCTATCCCAATAATTTTTAAATTTATTTTTTCATATTATCCCATAATTCTTGGATGTTATGTTCATGGTTTCTTACCATCTTCACTGTGTGATCAACTCTACCTTCAAGATTATATATTTTGTCTTTATTGTTTGAGGTTCTGTCTCCTAAGTGATAAAGTCTGTTGGTGATGCTTTCTATTGAGTTTTTAATTTGGTTTTCTTATTTTTTACATTGCAAGGATTTTTGTTTGTTTGTTTGTTTGTTTCAGAATCTCTATCTCATTATTGAAGTAATTTTTTGCTTCCTGTATTTACCTATGTAGTTCTTTATCAAAAAGATCTTTTGCTGCCTGTGTTTGCTCTCTCATATCATTCTTTAATTCACAGAACATTTTAATTATGTACATCCTGAACTCCTTCTGTTACATTTCATCTGCTGTGCTGGCCATAGATTCTAATAATGAAGTATCTTGGTTTGTTGTTTGGGGCACTTTCTTGTTTTTTTGTTTGTTTGTTTGTTTGATATTGGAGATTGAACTCAGGGGCACTTGACCACCGAGCCACATCCCCAGACCTATTTTGTGTATTTTGTGTTTTATGTAGAGACAGGGTCTCACTGAGTTGTTTAGCACCTCGCCGTTGCTGAGGCTGGCTTTGAACTCACAATTCTCCTGTCTCAGCCTCCCTAAGTGCTGGGATTACAGGCTTGCGCCACTGCGCCCGGCTTCTTCCCTTGTTTATTTATGTTGTTCGTGTGTCTTCCCTTTTAGCACTGCATATCTGAGGTGTTACAGGCTTATAGTACAGGTGATAAGACCAAGTGCCCACTTCACTTAACTATACAGGTGTTATAAGCTTATAGTTTCCCTGCTGTGTTCCAATACCTCTCCTTTAAGGGGGAGATCAATATTAACATATCCCAATACAAAAAATATCCAGCCTTAAACCAAATAGCTCCTAATAAGACATTTACGGATTTGTCAGAATATACAGAAATGGTGAGTTCAATTATTATCTACAATATAAACAGTAGGTTTGCAAAAGGATCTACAGTTTCTGATGGTGGACAAAGAACTGGAGTTTGGGTGTAGGATGAGATGTTAAGGAGGTAGGAAGTGAAGATATATAGAGTTATTTGATCTAGGAAAGCATGAAAGAGGAATCAAAAGAAGTTGGCTAGTAGCAGGAGAAAAGACAGAAAGAGATTTGGGGAATACAAGCAAATGGGAAGAAAAAAAGTACAAAAAACAAACATAAAAATTAAGAAAAAATTTAAAAATGTAAAAACAGAAGATGAAAGAATATACAGCACAACTGTAATACACTATTCAGACATCCCAGTCCTTAGTAGCCTAATGTATGAAAAATACTTGGTTCCACAAACTTTGGGGATGTGAAGGCAGGAAAAGAAAGAGAGAGAAAAGAAGAGAAAAAGAATAATAGAAAAAAATCTCAAGGTAAAATAAAGTGTTGTTTCTGATGGAGTTCAATATCTTTCCTGTTTCCCTTCTCATCCAGTAAGGGGAGTTTTCTGTTGCTTGCTGCTAACTCCTCCCTCAGGATGGCAAAAGTGATTATAGTAGGAGGGTTGGTCTTGGAGTCAGAACTCCTGGAGGTGGGGTATAGCACTGGCCAGTTCCTGTTGGAAGACTGCACTCCAAGGATCTCCTTTGGGGCCCACTCATGTGAAGTGGGCACCTGGTCTTATCTCCTTACATCATCTGTAGACCTCACAATTCCTGGTCTCTTAGTCTCTAAATGGTATCTCACTCATCCCCTCCCTTTCTACTTTCCATTCAGGAACCTCTGTCTCCAGAGGTCTTGTGGGCTGTGCTCTGGGACCTGTGCACCTGTCACAGAGAGCTCTTTTTTGTCAGGCAGATTAGAACCAGGATTTGCAAGCTACAGACCAGCCATGTAGCTGCAAGTGCTGTGCCAGGTTAGTGGCTACAGGGGAGAGGGGGGAGTTGAGGTAACTTGATATTGCTTCTGGACCCCAGCCAGTGTCCCAAGCTGGGAGTTTCCCCAACTGAAGATTCCAATGGCAGTAGCAAGGATAATCCAAGATGGCAACAGAGGTGCCTCAAGATTAGGCTTCTGCTTTCACAGATGGGGTGTCAGGGCGGGCCCTGGTGGTGGTTTTGGGTGACATGTTCAGAAATTCAGCTCTGTGGCATGCAGTGTTGTGGCAAGTGGCTGTCTCCAGACCCTGTCTGGTGTCCCCGGGTGCTGGCTACTGTGTGAAGGGGACTCTCGCAGCCCTTGCTGTGTCCCAAGATGGAGGCGACCAGAGGAGCCCCATGCTGGTAGTTGGAGATCCACACAGAAGCGGTGGCAGGGGGTCCTATGTAGGTGGGCAACCAGGGGTCCTGTGCAGTATGTGGGCACTGACGCTGGGGGTCCTGAGTAGGAGTGGGTCCTGTGTGGGCTTGTGGCCAGGGTCCTGCACAAATGCTGAAGCTGGGAGAACTGCACAGGCATGCAGCTGAGATTCCTGTGTGGGAGCATCTGTGGGGGTTCCTCTAATAACTTGCAGAGAAACAGTATTCCCACTGCTTGAATCCCAGGTCACAGAGCAACAAGGAACGCAGCCTCCCTCTAGGCTACCATCTTCGCCAGTCTCACCCTGAATTTACTTGGTGATTGAGGTGACCATCTCTGTTAGCTAATTGCCTTTGTTTTGAGGAAAAAGAAAGTGCTCATATCTTTCTGACAAGAGATGAGAACTTTTGCAACTTGGAGCAACACATGCAATCATGTTAAGCTCTTCCCCTCCCACAGGGGAGGGTAGGTTATGATCTCCCCATGTGTCTGCATTCAAAGAGAACCCAAGGTCTTTGAGAGGGACATTTCTGGGTCACAAAGGTGACAAAAGCTTCATCTAGTTTTCAAAGGGATTTATATACCTTTAAAAGATAGGAGAAAGTACTTACAACTTTTGTATAGTAAATGCTCTAAAGAAATGGAATGGGAAGAAGTCTCTTATTTCCAACAAGGAGGATTACCCTTTTATTTTTCATTTCTATTTGTCCTTATAACAACTATAAAAATGTGTGTACAAACTGGGAATGGTAATGCAAGACCATAATCCCAGCAACTCTGGGGGCTGAGGCAAGATGATCTCAAGTTCTAGACCATCCTCAGCACCTTAGGGAGACCCTCAGCAACTTAGCAGGATCCTGTGTCAAAAACAAAAAAACAACAACAAAAAAATAAAACAAAAGGCTGGAGTTGTGGCTCAGTAGTAAAGTGCCCCTGGGTAAAATCCCCAGTACCAAAAAAAAAAGTCAAAGCTGTGTGAAAACTGTTGTTTATATACATTTGTACATATACATATACATACAGTATATTACCTACATATAAAAGAAGTACCAAAAAGGATTATATTGTGAAAATACACCAAGAAATTAATATCAGTGTCATAGTTTGGATATAAGGTGTCCCCTCAAATCTTCCATTAATACAAGAATGTTCTGAGGTGAGATGATTAGATTGTGAGAGCTATAACCTAATCGGTTCATCCTAGTTTGAACAGACTGACTGGGTGGTAACTGTAGGCAGGTTGCTGGAGGAGGTTGGTCATTTGGAGAGGTGGGTATCTTCTCTGTGACTCTTCTTTCTCCCCCAACTCTCTCTCTGCTTCCTGACCCCACGAGATGAGCAGGTTTCCTCCACTGGACCCTTTCGCCATAATGTGCTGCCTTGCCTTGAGCCCACAGCAATGGAGTTGACCATCTATAGACTGAGAGCTCTGAAACCATGAACCCCAAATAAATGTTCCCTCCTCTAAGTTGTTCTTGTAAGTATTTTGGTCATAGCAACACAAAAGCTGACTAAAGCAACCAGTTATATTTGCCTAATAAGGTTGCAAAATTTTTATTTCCTCTCTTCTGCTTATATGTATGTCAAATGATTTCACCACAAGTGTGTATTCTGTTTTTACTTGAAAACAAAATGAAAGAAAAAAGTAGGTTGTTTTTTAAAATATTGAAAAAATAATTCCTAAGAATTCTCTGCATGAAACTTCTATCTGTAATAAAACATGATGCCAATTTTTTAAATAAATATAATATGAAGCATTCAGTACACAGTTATTCACAATGCTTTGTTTTATTGGTTTCATAGCAGTTTATTATTCAATAAGACAAAGACCAATAATGACTTTGCTTGAACTTGGTTTCCATACTTCCAAGTATTCACAATTTTGGCAGAGGAGAAAAGTGGATTGGCTGTGAGAAGGCTGAGTGCAGAGATCCAGACACAGGACTAGCGGGTGAGTCAATGAGTAATATCAACAAGCAATAAAAGTAACCAGTGATTCATACCAACAGTGATTCAAGGAACAGTCACTAGGCTATTTTCTGAATATCTGTTCTCTTCTGAGATATAAGACATTACTATTGTTTTCCCCGTTAGGAATTCTTTTCTCACAGGAGAAATGACATTATCTCTCTTATGTATTTCAAACTTTGTAAGTGTGCACACAGATCCAGACAGTTCCAAAAAGTTTCTCAGCTTCCATGCAAATACAATGCTATCTGAATTATCTCAGCAGATCACTGCACAGATCATAAAACCTCTGAAACCAGGAAATCAAAACAGAAATAAAATCATTTGGGGCTAAGATTGACAACTCTAGCAAAGGAACAAAGAACTGAATCAGAATATGCCTGGCATGTATTGTGCTGAGAACTTTGCAATTGAGAATACTTGGAATTTTCCAGCTCGGAATACCAGATACCTCAGATTGGGAAGCTCTGGGGGGATGAAAGATCCTAAAACCATAGTGCAAGGTGCTAGAATAAATGCAAACCTGGCAGAGCCAACTTGAAATCTTTGCTTATTTATTTACTAGTCATATGACCACAGTAAGTTATTATCCACTTCTGTTTACTTGTCTGGAATGGAGATTTGAAAGGGTCACTGTAAAGAATAAAGATGTATTTCAATTCCTAGCACAATATAAGCACTTGATAATTGGTACCATTTTATGGTTTGGTTCTGGATGCTCCCCCAAAGGTTCATGTGTTGAAGGCTTGGTCTCCAATACAGCAATGTTCAGAGGTGCTGCTTTTGGGAAACGATTGGATCATGAGGACTCTGAATCATTAGATTAATTCATTGATAACTGAATGAACTATTGGGAAGCGGTGGAAAAGGTAGGCAGTGGGGCATGGTTGGAGGATGTAGGTCACTGGAGGAGGACTCTCAAAGGATATTACTTGTCCCCGGCTGCTTCCTGCCCCCACCTCACCATCCCCACTGGTCCAGACAGAGCAGCTTTCCTCTGTCACACTCTTCCACCAGTGATGCTTTGCCTCACCTCAGGCTCAGAGCATTGGAGCCAGCTGACCATGGACTAAAACCTCTGAAACCATGAATCAAAATAAACCTTTCCTCCTTTAATTGTTTTTCTCAGATATTTGTCACAGAAATGAAAAACTGACTAAGACAGTAAGTCTGTAGCTGGGTGTTGTGCACACTTATAGTCCCAAACATTAGGGAGGCTGAGGCAAGATCTCTGTAGCTCATTCATTCAAGGGCAGCCTGGGCAACAGTGAGGCCCCCATCTCAAAAATATATATATGGCTGTAAAATATTCCCACAGTATTACTGTGACAGACTGGGCATTCAGAATACTCGATTTGGGTAAGAATTAGCCTATATATGTAATTTTTTAGACTTAACCCAAAGTAATCTTTTTTTTTTTTTTTTGCACATTGCTTCATACTTTTTACCTTATACTTTGATGATACTGTATCAAATTTGTATCTTAAATGTATCATTTCCCATACTAGAGTTGAACTCTTTGAAAACAGTAACTATTAAATTTATGAACAGTTAATGTTCTGTCCTTCAGGCCCTTTTATCTACCTTCTGATAAAAACAGATACCAGTGGGGCAAACTGTATTTTCTAAAAGATTTGAAAAAATGCATATTGCTGCACATCTGTGTTTATACCCAAACATTTTATGAGTAATGCAAACAGGAAAATAACTTAAGTCATTAGTTTGTGAGATTCTTGTTTTCATTTTTTCACACTAAGCACATAAGTGGCTTTGAAGAGCTACAGTTCGGCATAGGAAGTGGGATAAAAGAACGGAAGCAAATGTAACTACACAGATTGGGTTTGAAATAAAGGGAAAAGTTATTCACTTAGTCCAATTCCATAACTAGTTAGTTTTGCCCCCCTGTCTCCTGCCCTCCCTTGCTTCCTCTCCTTTCCTCCCTCCTTCCCTACCTTTCTAGACAGTTCAGGCTAGAGCCACTAGGTGGAGCCAAGCAGGAGAGGCCCTCTGTCAGCCTTTCCATCTGCCTGTGCCCGCAGCCCACTTCATGAACTTCGTTCCAGGTGAATTAAGCCACTTGTGCTCCCCCTCTGTTCTTGTATTCATCCTGATGGTTCTTACGGGTAGCATGTGGAGGATTCATTCCTAACGACCCTGCCCAGTGTCTTAACCAGTTCCAAATCATAATATCTTAAGGACCACCACCAGCACAAAATACCATTATCCTCCCCTTCACTTTCTCAGAACTTTCTCTGTATCTGTCTCACAGCATACCACTTTTGCTGTTGCATGATTATTATTGGGGAACATATCCTATTACCAGACTGTGATCTCATACAGAGTAGAAAGGGAAGAATTTGTATCTGATGAATCTTGTCACTCCCTTAAGTGTATAGCACAGTCCTGTACAATACTACTCGATATTTAATTGGGATCTGATAATGATATCTCAGAGGACAAAAAGGCAAAAGACCATTCTGGGCAATGAGAACAAAGAAAGTAGGGTGAAAAATTAATGCATTCACTCACTAATTCAACCTACAGGGAGTTCTTGCTATGTGGCAGGTATAAAAAAAACTGGACAAAAAAGTGTGATTGTAGAAACCTACAACAGTAGCCTATTGGATTGATTGGCTTTTGAAGGAGTCAAAGAGGACATACTGAGAATCCTCCCCAATGACATGTATCTTCATCCACCAAGTCAGGTTCTCAAAATGCAGCAGAAAATAACTCACTCAATTCTGTTGTGGATGACCTATAATATCAGCAACGTACAAGTGGTCCTAATATCTTCATAAAGGCTTAAAATTTTCCAAAGAAATACCTAAATAATTGGCATTGTTTAGTGTGATAAGACCATCGCCCTATCAGATTGAGGACCATTCTCCAAGATGGCTGACCTTAATTCTTCTAAAATGCCAATATTAGCCGGGAACAATGGCACACACTCATAATCCCAGCTACTGTGGAAGCTGAGGCAGGAGGACTGCAAGTTTGAGGCTAGCCTCAGCAATTTAGTAAGGCTCTTTCTCAAAATAAAAAATAAAAAGGACTGAATGTGGCTCAGTAGTAGAGAGCCACTGGGTTTGATTCCCAATACTGAGGACAAAAAAATTCATTAATGTAGTACAATAAAAGGTAGATAATAACCTAAGAACTATCTTACATTAAAAATGATTAACAAAGAGAATTATCATTATTAAACAGCTAAAGTATGTGACCTTTGATTGGATCTTGGATTTTTAAAAAAATGCTATAAGGAATGTTATTGAGATAACTGAAGGAATTTGGATACTGACTCTACATTAAATAATATTGTTGTATCAACATTGAAATCTTGGGTATAATATGGCATTGGAGACAATGTCCTGGTTCTTGAGAGATGCTGAAATGCCAAGGAAAGTGGTATCATGGTGCTTGCAACTTACTTTCAAATAATTCTGCAAAGAATAAATATATATATATATATATATATATATGTGTATGTGTATATCTATATATCTATATATCTGATATGTAAGAGAGTAAAAGTAACTAGCAATGCAACTAATTGATGTTATACAGGTATTCATTCTTTCAACTTTGAAATTTTTCAAAATAAAAAGTTAAATTATCATCATTTTAGACAAGCAGGGAGTCCTTTTAAACATGTATGGAAAAACTTTCAAAGTGTAAATGGATTTACACACTAACAGAAATATCTATTTGCTAAAGTATCATCAACTTGGAAAGTTCTTCAAAACCATATAAAAATATCCAGCACCATCACTAGCTTTTATAAATCTTGAAGCAACTCATGCTCTTTAACATTTGTGTGAACTTTCAAAGCAGAAGTAAATCTCGATTAAAATTTCAAGCTGAAATAATTAGGAAACTACGCAGCAAATGTTCAAAGCACCCTAATAGTTTCCTGCATTAATGGAAGAGCTTTGAAATGTTTAACCATAATATTCTTGTGGCCTGTAACAAGGATTAAAGTTATTTTTAAAATGACCTTTTTTTCAAGTAAACCTTGCAAGAATGAGGTGGGAGGGGAAAATTTGTATAAAAGTCATTAAGCAGAAAATCTTGAAGAATTATACACTGTAGAAATTCACTTCTGTTATTTTCTCCCTACAGCTCTCCTGCAGAAGAAAGGACTGAGGTTGTGCCAAGAATTTTTTACTATAAAACATTATGATGCCAGTGTGGCTTACACATTCAGACAACATCTGGCACAGTCAGTAAAGAGAACTGAAAATATGGAAGGTCTGCTAAAGATGTAAGATGTGAAAGTGTGAATCTTTGATACTTAAATCATAATTTCTCTTAATGATGAATTCATTTTAGAGATAGGGACATGTAGTTTCAGATCTTTATCATTAAGTGCTTCAAACAATGGAAAGGGCAAAAATCCCCTATTTTTCTCCCTACACTGGAATTCTTGTAATCATTCCTAACTCGTACTTTAGTGTGTGACTTCAAAATAGTCTGAAATGTCACTTTCTTCTGATATATATATAAATTTATATAATAATTTCTATAGATCTTCGCATTATAGGAACATTTTTCAAAATGCTTACATATATGATACTTCTGTGAATTATCTGCTTAAATCTAGAGTGACATAGCCATGTGTCAAAATGTAATTTATAAAATACTACATGAATGTTAGATTGGTTAGGAAGGAAAGTTTGTTTAACCATATCCCCTTTGAATTTGTGTTTCTTTCTGACTACATCTCATGGTTGTAGCTACTATGCTGAGGTTTCAAAACCTAAAGATCATCAAGTATGAACTTAAAATCTATCATACACGTCACTGTACTAGGAAAATAGACCATGCCCATATGGTCACAGTTTTTCTGCAAAGGTTCCTTGGTCCCCTTGGAATGGTATATCATTTGATAAGGTTTAGTCATAAATTTTTTTGAAAATATTATCTTAATACAAGTACTATTTCAAGAAAAATAATGACTGACAAAAAGATCTCCAAATTATAGCATAGATGGTCCATATTTGTGAATAAGTACTCAAGATGATAATATACCATTGATTCAAAAGCAGAGCATGTCTATTTCATCTAAATGCCCTCTTCATTCTCTAGTCATCATTAGTGCTGCCCATAAAATATTTCTGGTTCAACTCCAGAGACCCTAACAGGATGCCCTCTGGGCCTGTTTAGAGTTACATGTGATTTTACAATATGCCTTGGCCAATGAAATGTGTTGGAATACTCTCCCATTATATGAACTTATTTATGTTCCATCTTTCTTCCAAAATCCCTTTAACATCACCTTACAAGGATTCTGTAATACGATAATAGGTCCACCATCACCCCAGATCTGAGGGGAAATTCCCAACTGCTTCTTTCATTTCCATCCTGGTGTGCCCCAACCACATGCAAGAAGTATGAGCCCCCAAGTTCTGCAAGGCTAACAAGTGCCCAAGATTCTTAAATACTGAGTGGCCTATATTCAAGGGCAGCATGACTGGGGTCTCCTGCACTTTACTCTCCATTCCTCAAGCAAGCTTTCTTTCCCTTCTGATTGGAGAAATTCACTTTGGCATGTGTTTCTCTTTCCTCCCAGTCATCACCTTGAACTTCCTTTTCCATTCTTCTCTTTTCCAGATCTAATCTTTCCAAGTAAAAAAATAAAAGTAGTTCTTTATAGAAGTCTTGAAAACTTTGGTCTCAAATTTGGTGACTAATTTCTTAAATCTTTGTTTCTACATCTAGTGGAGATGAAGTAACTTCAAGAAAAGAAGAGATAGAACTGAAGTAATAGGTTGAGATACAATATTGCATACTTTCATTGACTTCTCTAAGAATAAAAATCTGATTGGACATCCACTGAGAAGTTAATTAATATACAGGTGCTCTATGCACCATGATTAGCTTAGCTGTTTGATTCCAGGTCAGGCATTGATCCCTGGATTTATCACTTAAAGCCAAAGTGTTAGGATCATATGCAACAAAGAAAAGCATATATATGTGTGTGTGTGTGTATGTATGTATGTGTGTACATTTATATGTGTATATATATATTTATATGTGTATATTTATATGTGTGTATATATATATATATATTGCAGCCACTGTTTGTCAAAAAGCAGTTTTCCTGAGAAGTCTATAGATAAGCCAGCCAGTCACATAGGATTCTGATCACTACTATTATCTGAAACTGCCTTTAAAAAGGTAGTTAATTAACATCTATGTATAATTAAAATTTGTATTTCATTGACTTGAAAATCCATCATCCCTCACTTAGTAGGGAGTCCTCCCTCACCAGATAAGGGAGTCATCCAATTCTTAATAGTTGTGAAGTGGCAAGAATGAACTATTTATACCCTACCAAGAGCCAAGACAGAGGGTAACCAAATATCCAAGCAAATAGAAACAGAAAGAAAATTTAATGTATGAACATGATATGTTTACATGCCTTTTACAGTTTCCAGAGCACTTCTGCATAACTAACTACACATGCACTCAAGAAACTACCCTATGATTAGAATTTTCCCTGTTTAGTCTGAGTCTCTTTTTCTCTATTCATAAAGTAGAAATAATAACAGGATATAGATTTTATAGTTGTTGTGAAAGTTGAACGAAATAAAAAACATGAAAAATTTTTATGAAAAATAATATAATTTTATAACATTTCAATTATTATTCCAATCAATAAGGACATATTAAGGACTTTTTATGTGCCAGAGAGTAATACAAAGAAAAATAGCACACAGTCCCTACCCTCAAAGAGCTTACTATTTCATGTGTAAGAGAAAAATGGGGATTATTTGGTTTTTTTGATGTTAAGTTTTTTGAGTGCTTTGTATATCCTGGAAATTAACATCCTATCTGCTAGGATGAATACTAGTTCAGTGGATTAGACAAAGGGGAATTAAAGAATGAGAGGGTGATAGGAAAAGGAAAGATTGTGATGAATCTGACATCTTTCCTGTGTACCTATGTGAATATACCACCGTGAATCTTACCATTATGTACATCCACAAAATTGGGGTCATAATTAGAATAAAATATATTCCCTACTTGTATTATTATATCAAAGTGGATTCTACTGTCATGTATAACTAAAACAAATCAATAAAAAAGGGAAACATGGGAGAAATATTTCAATAAAGTATTGTACATGTGTGAAGATATGCATAAAATCTGAAAGTGTATTGATGAAACCATTAGCCCAATATTGGGGTACATGAAAAAACTTATGGAGGAAATAATGTTTGAAAGAATGAAGTACAATTTTGAAGAACTGTAGAGTTGAAAATCTTTAATTTGAATTGACCACACTATGCAGAAATTGAGAATCAGTTTACCCTATGAAAATGTAAGCTATTTATACCTTACTAGCTTCCTTATGTCAGTGAAAACATCATTAGGAAGGGACCATATCCCATTTACTTTGTACATCCCTGAGTCTACTTGAATATCACTTGCAAGGGATTGAAATCAAGAACTCTGAACAAAAATGAAGGTGCAGATAACACATATAGAATTATAAAGATTGTATTGTTACCAAAGTATAAGAATTGCAGAACTGTAAAGCTGGAATTGCAATTGATCTCCAAGGGCATTTAATCCATGATGCAAATATATAAGAGAAACTAAAGTCCACAAAGAGCCACACTATTAATGGCTGTATCTCAAACTTAGGATTCTTATTTTTTAAAAAAACTATTATATAATATGATCATAGTTCTGTGTGCTTATACAGATAAGTTTATATAGAAATTTATTTGCAAATATGTATGTACAAACATATGTAAGGTGTACATACATATATATATTTGGATTTAACAGAATATAAGTATCCTTGTCTGAGTAACCCTTGAATTATAACTATCTATGCACCTCATTTATGAGATGAGGAGAGGTCCAGACCTTAAGCCCTTCAATCATCGGGGTGGGGGCAAAATTGGCTTTTGTTCTCATTTCATATAAATTTTGAAGTTACTCTAATCTAGAATATCTTACCTTGTGTTGCAAAGAAAGCTAATAAATGACAGGTGTGTGTTCCAATGTTGAGGAAAGCACTTCTGACAGAAGTAATATTCTAAATATTACTCAGGTATGTGGGATTTCCATAAACTGACTTGCCACTGTATGTTGCATCAAAATAGGGCATCAATAGATATTTACATTGGGAGAAGTTGATGTCACAGAATTAGTTCTAGACACATAAATGCTGCCCTTAATCAACCACCTCTGCCCATCAAGTCACTGGAGGAATGGTAGGCATGAGGAACAAAACTAAGCAATGGAATACACTATTTTTAACAAGGGATTTACACTCACACTAAATCTAAACCTCACTCCAATCTAAACCTCCAGGGTGCATGCATGGATAAGCATAAGATATGTGCATTCCAATTACTTTCTCCCAACTTTTGGCTTGTGTTTTCATTCTTTTAACAATGTCTTTTACGGAGCAAAAATTTTTGTTTTGGTGGAGTCTAATTTATCTTCTGTTTTATTTTTTTTGTATGTGGATTTCCAACTGTTCAAATGCAATTTATTGAAAGCACTATCCTTTCTCCATTTGATTGTTTTTGCATCCTTGTAAAAATTAAGTTGTGCCTATATGTATACCTATTTCTGGATTTCATTATTTTTCATTGGTATACTTTTCTGTTCATTGTACATTCTCTTGATTGCTCATTTTGTAAGTCTTGAAATTATTTAGAGTTGTCTTTTAACTTTATATTTCAGAACTATTTTTTCATTCTAGGTTCTTTAATTTTCCATGAGTTTTAGAATCAGTTTGCCAATTTCTAAAAAACCTACTGATATTCTAATTGAAATTGCATTGAATCTAAAAATCAATTTGAGTTGCATTTATATCTTTTGACCATGAATGGGAATTTCTCAATAATGTTTTATAATCTTCAGTATACAGGTCTGCATCTTACCAGATTTTCCCCAACTATTTAGTATTTATGGATATTATCAAAAATAGTATTTTAACTTTAATTTCTGATGCTAGTACATATAAGTACAATCTATTTTTGGTATATTTATTTTGTATTCCAAAAATTACATAACTAACTGATTAGTTCTAATAGATTTTTACAGATTCATTGAATTTTGTACATAGATGATCATGTCTTCTGCAAATAAAGGCAATTTTACTTCTTCCTTTCTAGTGTCTGCTTTTTTTTTTCTTGCTATGTTACACAAG
>CM053403.1:64453484-64476172 GCA_028644305.1 Xerus rutilus | reverse complement strand
AGCTATCCCACTCCTTGGCTTATACCCTAAAAATTTAAAAACAGCACACTACAATACAGAAGTCACCTCAATGTTTATAGCAGCACAATTCACAATTGCAAAACTGTGGAAGCAACCCAGATGCCCTTCAATAGATGAATGGATAAAGAAACTGTGGTACATATACACAATGGAATATTATTCAGCTATAAGAAAGAATAAAATTATGGCATTTGCAGGCAAATGGATGGAATTGGAGAACATTATGCTTAGTGAAGTAAGCCAATCCCAAAAAACCAAATGCCGAATGTTCTCTCTGATCAGTGGATAAGGATACATAAGCGGGGGTGGGAACGGGAAACATAGGAGAAATACAGGAACTCTAGACGTGGCTGGGGGAGGTAGGAGGAAGGAAAGCAGAATGGGCATAGTAATGATGGTTGTTTGAGATTGTCATTACTACCCCTGGTACATCTATGAAGACTCTAATGGTGTGACTTTATCTGGTTTGCAATCAGAGAAATGGAAAAACTGGGCTCTGGTTATGTACTATGACTTGAAATGCATTTAAATAAAATAACTAAATTAAAAAAAATTTCTCTGGTTTTCCATTTTATATTTCATTTTTAAAACTTTGGTTGAGTCTTTATTATTTGCTCTGTTCTATGTACCTTGGGTATTTTTCTTAACTTTTTCCAATTTCTTTAGATGGAAGCTGAGTTCATTGACTTGAGACCTTTCTTTTCTAACATAGGCAATAGGTGAATCAATTTCCTTTTCAGTGTTGATTTTACAGCATATGATAAATTTAGATATGCTACATTCATTTCAATCAATTTCAAATATAATTTTCCTTTGCATTTTTCTTTCACTAATAGGCTAATGAAGCATATATTATATAATTCCAAATAGTTGTGGATTTTCCAGAGATCTTTGTTGTATGGTTTTTTCTAATTTAATTCAAGTATGGTCAGAGAACTATTTTATAGAGTTTGAATCTTTTTCAGTTTTTGAGAACTATTTTACGGTATAGAGTATGGTCTATCTCTGTAATGTTCCATGGGTACTTGAAAAAACTGTGCTGCTGTGGAGAATGTTCTATAAATGTCAAATAATTTAAGCTGGCTGATAAGATTGTTCAAGGTCTTTTAAATCCTTACTGATGTTCTGTCTGCAGAACTTAAAGTTTTGAGTAGGTGACTTTCCACTCATTCCTTAATATTCTTAAAATTGCAGTAACCTAGTTCCATGGAGGATGTGTTCATCTATTGTCCCCGTATCAATTTGATTCTGGCTAGATCTACTTTGGGACCAATTTCCAAGTTATATCAAATTGTTTTACACTTGTAAGAAATAGACATACAGTCAGAATATCTCCGCTAATGGGTGGTAATTTTAAGAAAACACAGGAAATTTAAAATGAGCTGGTCACAGCTGCAAACTAGGGTTTATAAAACATGATTCCTTCCTATTCAGTATGTCCTGTATGCAAAATGCAGCCTTTAAGAATGGATAGCAAGGATGCAGTTAACAGGTAACTGAAACCAATACATGTTTTTAGAAAGCATTAGATAAATTGAAACATATTTCAAGGGAGGTTTTAAATGTTGACATTTTGTTTTGATATCAATTATTTTAATCGAAAGAAGTAAATAAATATGATTACCTTGAAAAAAAAAAAAAAAAAAGAATGGATAGCAAGGGCTGGGATGGTAGCTCAGCGGTAGAGCGCTTGCCTCGCATGTGTGAGGCCCTGGGTTCCATCCTCAGCGCCACATACAAAGCAATAAAATAAAGATATTGTGTCCATCTACAACTAAAAAAAATTTAAAAAAAAAAAAAAAGAATGGATAGCAACACTAGCTTTCCCTTGAGTTCATGATTATTTTTCTGCCTCATCCTCTATCTGTTCTTTAAGTTCTTTAATACTGAGTATATCATTCCTTATTTTCTTTGTGACTCATTGTTTTTGCTTACACATCTGCTTTTTCACTGCTGCTTTTTTCTTGTTTCTCCTGGAGTGTCCCTTTGCTTCTGGATTACTATATCATTTTTATTCCCTTGTTTCTCTCACTCAGCACTGGCAAAGAGGTTCTCTGACTGGCTTGCTTGTTACCATCTGTATAGATCACTCCTCTTGCATAAAGGTCTCATACATCGTTATTAACATATATCAATAGTTTTAAGTATAATTTTGAATTTTCAGCTGTGAATTATCTCCTTTTATGGTTGAGAATGGAATGAATAAAAACTTTCATGGTAGCCGGGCGTGGTGGCTCACGCCTGTAATCCCAGCACTTAGGGAGGCTGAGACAGGAGAATCGCGAGTTCAAAGCCAGCCTCAGCAACGGCGAGGCGCTAAGCAACTCAGTGAGACCCTGTCTCTACATAAAACACAAAATAGGGCTGGGGATGTGGCTCAGTGGTCGAGTACCCCTGAGTTCAATCTCCAGTACCAAAAAAAAAAAAAAAAAAAAAAACTTTCATGGTTTAGTGTATCTAAGTTTCTTAAACCTGTAAAAACAAGAATTAAAAGGATAAGCAATACAAATTTAAAATATAAATATAGCAGGATTTAATATGACCAATAAAAACTGCCAAAATAATCCTTTATTTAAAATATTTTTAAACTACACCATTTTTACTTGCTTCTCAAAATAAAGATCAAGATAATTTATAGGAACAAAAAATCACTCAGTGAAGTAAAATTCACAATGTCAAGGAATTCAAACAAAAATTAGTAGGCAAACAATTAAACTAGCAAACAGGAACCATAACAAGGAGGATAATCAACCCCAGTGGACTTTTTGCGTCAAAATTAACAAGCTAATTTTAAAGTTTATATAGAAATACCAAGGCCATATGGGCATATCTTTGGCCATACCCAGAATGGCCAAACTATTTCTGAAATAGAAAAAGTTGGAAAGCTAACACTATTTGGTTTTTAAGAATTATTATGAAGCTACTGTAATCAAATCAGCATGCTATTGGTATAGACAAATAGAGGAATAAAATAGAAAAGGGTAGTCTAGAAGTATACTCATACATGTATGGATGACTGATTTTTTAAATAAAGCTACAAAAGCATTACAGCATAGAAAAGATAGTTTTTTCCAGCAGAGCACCACAGTGCACACCTGTAATTCCAGCTACTCAGGAGGCTGAATCAGGATCACGAGTACAAGGCCAGCCTGGGCAATCTGATGAGATCCTGTCTCAAAATAAAATTTTGTAAAAGACTGGGAATGCAGCTTAGAGGTAGAGCACTTGTCTAGCATGTGCAAGGCCCTGCATCAGATTTATTCCCCAGTGCCATCCAGGGAACATAGAGAGAAAAAGGGATAGGGGCAAGAGGAGAAGAAAACATAGCTTTAAAAAAAATAGCACTGAAAGAATTGGATGTTCATATTTCTAAAATTAACTTGCATCCATACCTCTCATCATACCCAAGAATTCACTTTTCTACATTTAACAGGCCTAAATGTCTAACTAAAGGTATAAACTTAAGGAAGAAACACAGAATGAAATCTTTCTGATCTTGAGCTAACCAAAATTTTCCAAAATATGATACCAAAATAATAACATATGAAATAATAAGTAGATAAATTGGACTCCATTAAAACAAAAACCTTCTTTTATATAAGATACTGCTTAAGAATGAAAAGAAAATTACAGACTGGAATGAAATATTGTAACGTACATATCTCATGAAAAACTTGTATCCAGAATATATAAAGAATGCTAAAAATTAATCAACAAAAAAAATGAGGGAATTTTTTTAAATGGCAAAGGTTTAAACAGATGTTTTACCAAAGAAGATGCTCAAATGAAAAATAAGCTTTTCAAAAGACGCTCAACATCATGGGTCATTACAGGAAAGAAAAAAAAAAAAGACACCACTATACACCTATTAGAATGCCTAAAATTTAAAATATTGACCATATCAAGTGTCATCAAGAATTGAGCAACTGGAACTCTCACACACTGTTGGCAACAACATGATGTGGTTAAAACACTTTGGAAGTTTTTTTAAAAAGTTAAGCATGCACTTACCTATGATCCAACCATTCTGTTTCTAGGTATTTGCCCAACAAAAATGGAATACATGTATGTATGTATGTATGTATGTATGTGTGTATCAAGGTCATCCAGAGAAACAGGACCAATAGAATATACAGAAATAGATAAGATATATAAGAGGTTTATTTATTTATTTAGGTACTGAGATTGAACCCAGGAGAGCTTAACCACTGAGCTACATCCATAGAATTTTTTATTTTATTTTATTTTGAGACAGAATTTCACTAAGTTGCTGGGGCCTCACTAAGTTGCTGAAGCTGGCTTTGAACTTGCAATCCTCCTGCCTCAGCCTCCCAAGTTGCTAGGATTATAGGCATGGACCACCACACCTGGCTATAAGAAGAAATTTCTTATGGGAAATTGCTGACATGATTATGGAAGTTTAGAAGAACCACAATATGCTGTATTCAAGCAGGAGAAACAAGAAAGTTAGTGGAGTAATTCATTCCATGTCCAAAGTTCTGAGAACCATAGAAGCCAATGATGCAATGCTCAGTCTAAGGCCAAAAGCCTGAGAATATGGCAGGGGTTGGAGAGATGGTGTGGGTAAGTCCTAGAGTCTGAAGACAGGAGAACCTGGGGATACTGTGTCTGAAGGGAGGAGAAAATACATTTCCCAGCTCAAGGAAAGAGAAAACACATTTCTACCAGTGGATGAGATGATACCTACTCACACTGGGGAGGGAAGATTATCTGTATTAAATCTATTGATTCAAATGCTAATATCTTCCCATAAAAAATATTTTACCAGATATCCAGGCATTCCTTAACCCAGTCAAGCTGATGTATACAATTAGCTATCACCATAAATTATCTCTATGAACACTTGTACACAAATGTTTATAGCACCTGTATTTGTCAAAGTGGAAAACTGAAAAAATGCAAATGTTTGTAAACATGTGAATGAATACACAAACTTTGGTTTATCCATACAGTGGAATACTACTTAAAATATAAGGAAATGAACTACTTATTTGTTATAATATAGATGAATCCCAAAATAATTTGTAGGTAACACAATATAGACTAAAGAGTTCATAGTGTTTTATTCCATTTGTATAAAATTCTTAGAAGTGAAAATAAGTAAATGTAAATTAAAGAAAAGTAGAGCAGTGGTTTTTAATTCAACAATAAAAAATCAAAAAATCTGATTTCAAAATGAACAGAGGACCCAAGTAGACATTTCTCAAAAGAAAATATACAATTAGCTAGCAGGTATATTAAAAAAATAACATCAGTAATAATAAGAGAAATGCAAATTAAAACAAGGATCTATCGCTTCACACTTGTTAGAATGTCTATCAAAAATATGTAAGGTAACAACTGCTGGCAAGGATGTGGGGAAAAGGCAACTTTTGTACACTGTTGATGGGAATGTAAGTTTATATAGCCATATGGAAAAGAGCCATTATGAAGGTTCCTCAAGAAATTAAATTAAAACTATCGTATTTTACAGCCATCCCACTAGTATACAAAGGAGATGAAAGTAGTTTGTGGAAGATGCTTGCATTATCATGTTCACTTCAGCATTGTTCATAATAGCAAATATTGCATTAACCTAAGTGCTCATCAATGGATGGATTAAAAAATATATACACAATGGAATACTATTCAGCCTTAAAATGAAATAAATTCAGTCATTTGGAACAACAATAATATAGAAGACTTATATTCAAATGAGCCAAGCACAGAAAGACAAATACCTTATGATCTTTCTTATATGTGGAATTTTAAAAAGTTGAACTCAGAAGCTGAAAGTAGAATTGTAGTTACCAGAGGCTAAGGAGTGGGTGGATTTTGGGAAATGTTGGTTAAAGGATTCAAATTTTCAGTTTAGATAGGAGAAATAAGTACAAGAGACTTTCTGTATATCATAGTGATTATAGGTAGTAATGATATATTGTATATTTTAAAGCTGTAGTACATATATTATATATTAATATACTATATATCTTAAGAATATAACATATTGTAACTTAAGAGAATACATTTGTTAAGTATACAATATATTGTATAAGTAACATAAGTATGCTCATAAGTATGTTAGGTATACAACATATTGGATACTTAAGAGAGATTTTAAGTGCTCTCACCACACCAAATATACAACACACACACACACACACACACATACACACACACACACCCCACATGTAATACATGTTAATTAGCTTGATTTAGCCATTCACGATTTATACGTAGTTCAAAACATCATGTTGTACACCATAAATGTGTGTAATTTTATGTCAATTAAAAAATAAACTAATAGAAATGAAAATTAAAGGAAAATAGAACAGTAATTACTTAGGAATGGGTCTAAGGGATAAAGGGGACAGAAAGGAAGAAACTTTTTAATTCTTTTCTGATGACAGCATTATATTTATATAGGTATTTGGGGTCCTTTGACATGATAATACATACAGGGAATTTCATTTCAATTCTCCTTCTTCCTCTTCTCTCTTCCCTTTTCTCCCTACTCTACTGGTCTTCTTTTTGCTCCTTTATTTATTTATTTTTGATTGGTACTTTCTACATATACATAAGGAGATATTCCCTTTGGTACATTTATATATTTATGTAACATGGTTCTGTTAGATTCATTCCATGTTTCTGTCTTGCTCCCTCCCTTTCTCCCTCCCTCTCAATCTCCTACTTCTACTCCACTGATCTTCCCTATATCTTTGTGATATCCCTCTTCTACTGGCTTCTTTCCACTATTTTGCTTTAGTTCCCACTTATGAGAGGTAGTGTTCAACCATTGATTTTCTGGGTCTGGCTTATTTCATTTAGCATGATTTTTTCCATTTCTATCCATTTACCAGCAAATGACATTATTCCATTTGTGGCTGAGTAAAACTCCATTGTGTATATATACCACATTTACTTGATCTGTTCATCTATTGATGGGCATCTGGTTTGATTTCATAATTTGGCTATTGTGAATTGTGCTGCTATAAATAATGTAGTGGCTGTATTACTATAGTATGCTGATTTTAGTTCTTTTGAATAAATACTGAGGAGTGGGACAGCTGGATTCTAGGAATGCGCTTCCATTCCTAGTCTTTTGAAGCAGCTCCATACAGCTTTGCAAAGTGGAAATACATGTTTCATCAACAATGGAATGAGATAAAATCTTAATGTAATATTGATTTTCATTTTCCTGATTGCTAGAGGTGTTGAACATTTTTTTCCTATATCTTTTGGCCATTTGTGTTTCTTCTTTTGACATATTTCTGTTTAGTTCTTTTGCCCATTTATTGATTGGGTTATGTGATTTTTTTGTTTTGTTTTTTGAAATGAATGTTTGTGAGTTTTTTATATATTAATAACCACCTGCCAGAGCAGTAGTTAGCAAAGATTTTCTCCCATTCCATAGGCTCCCTCTTTACTCCCATAAACATTTTCTTTGCTCTGTAGAACTTTTTAATTTGATGGCATCCCATTTGTTTTATTTCTTGAGCATTAGGGGTCTTGTTGAGGAAGTCAGAGCCTGCACCTATATGGAGTTTTGACCCTATGTTTTCTTCTAGCAGGTGGATGAGTTCTGGTCTAATTCCTAAGACTTTGGTCCATTTTGATTTGACTTTTATTCAGGGTGAAAGATAAGGATCTGATTTCATACTTTTACATATAGATACTCAGTTTTCCCAGCATCATTTGTTTAAAAGGCTGTCTTTTCTCTGACATATATTTTTGGCTCTTTTGTCCAAAATCACATGACTGTAAGTATGTGGCTTGGTCTCTGGTCTTCCATTCTATTCCATTGGCCTTCATGTGTATTTTGATACCAATACCATGCTGTTTTTGTTACTATAGCTCTGTAGTATAATCTGAGACTGGGTATTGTGATGCCTCCTGCATCACTTTTCTTATTCAGAATTTCTTTGGCTATTTGGGGTCTCTTATACTTTCAAATGAATGTAAGTACTGTTTTTTCCTTGTTCAGTGAAGAATGCCATTGGTAGTTTGATGGGGATTCCACTGAATCTTTATATTGTTTTTTGTAGCATGGAAATTTTGACATTAATTCTGTCTATCTAAGAACATTGGAAATCTTTCCAGCTTTCCATCACTGCCTTCATTAGATTAATTTGATTTTTGTTGTTGTTGTTGGTTTTGGTTTTGAGAAAATTGTGAAAGAGATGGTTTTCCTCATTTCTTTCTCAGCTGAATCACTGTTGGAGTACAGAAAAGCTAGTGATTTGTGAGTGTTTGTCTTTTATTCTGTTACTTTGCTAAATTTATTATCAGTTCTAGGAGTCTTCTAGTGGAATTTTGGAGTCTTCTTGATATAGGATCATGTTGTCAGCAAACAGTGATTATTTGACTTCTTCTTTCCTATTTGTATCCCTTTAATTTCCTTCTCTTGCCTGATTGCTCTGGCTAGAGCTTTTAAGATCTACATTGAATAGAAGTGGTAAGAGTAAACTTCCTTGTCATCTTCCTGATTTTGGCGGGAAAACATCCAGTTTTTCTCCACTCAGTATGATATTGGCTTTGGGCTTCTTTTATATATATAGCCTTATAATGTTGAGGTAAGTTCCTTCTATTCTAACTTCTCCAGTTTTTACCATGAATGGCTGCTGTATTTTATCAGAGGCTTTTTCTGTCAATTGAGATGATCATACAGTTTTTGTTCCTAATTCTATTTATGTAGTGAATTATATTTATTGATTTGTGTATGGTGCACCTTGCATCTCTGGGGTGAAACCCACTTGATCGTGGTGTATTACCTTCACAGTATGTTTTTGAATGTGATTTGCTAATATTTTAATAAGGATTTCTGCATCTGTGTTCATCAGGGAAATTGGTCTATAGTTTTCTTTCCTAGACATGTCTTTGTCTGGTTTTGGTATATTTGTTATACTGGCTTCATGGAAAGTATTTAAGAGTGTTTCTTCCCTTTCAATTTCATGAAATAATTTGAGAAATACTGGTGTTAGTTTTTGTTTAAAGATCTGGTACAACTCAGCTGAGAATCCATCTGGTCCTGGGCTTCACTTTATTGGTAAGCTTTTAACTGCTGTTTCAATTTTACTACTTGGTATTTATCTATTTAGGTTTCCTATATCTTTCTGATTCAATTTGGACAGGTATATGTATCTAAAAATTTTTCAATGTCTTCTAGAATTTGCAATTCATTGGAGTATAAATTTTCAAACTAATTTCCAATGATTCTCTGCACTTCAGAAGTGTCTGTGGTGATTTCTCATTTTTCATCTGTAATTTTGTTGATTTGGGTCTTCTCCTTTTTTGGGGTTAGTTTGGCTAGAGGTTTATCAATCTTATTTATCTCTGTTGCATTAATCCTATGTATTTTTATCCTCAATATCATTAATTTTGGCCCCAGTTTTTATTATTTCCTGTCTTCTACTGATGTGAGGGGTTAGTTTGTTCTTTTTTTGCTAAGATGTTGAGGTAGAGCTTATTTATTTGAAATATCTCAATTATTTTGATGTAGGCATCCAATGCAATAAATTTTCCTCTTAGTACTGCTTTCAAACTGTCCCAGTGATTTTGATATGTTGTATCATTGTTTTCATTTCTTCCTAAGAATTTCTTGATTTTTTCTTTGACCCAGTCTTCATTTGAAAAAGTATGCTTTAATCTTCATGTGTTTGTGTGGTTTTTATTATTTTTATTGTTGTTGATTTCTAGTTTCATTCCATTATGGTCTTATAGAATGCATGGAATTCTATTTATATTGGTACTTGCTAAGACTTACACTGTGACCTAGAATATAGTCTACTTTTGAAAATATTCCATGAGCTGCTAAGAAAGTAAATTCAGATGTTTGGCTTAAAGTATTTTGTAGACTCTATTAGGTCTATTTGATTTTTAGTATTATTTAGGTTAGATATATATTTATTGATTTTATGCTTTGATGACTTTTCTATTGGTGATAGGGGTGTGTTGAAGTCACCCAGTATTATTGTATTGGGATCTATCTGGGATTTAATGTCAAGGAGTAATTTTTAAAATGTAAATGTGTGCACTGACATTTAGGGAACCTATATTTACTATCATTATATCTTCTTGGATTGTTCCCTTTACCAAGATGTAATGGATTTTGTGTCTCTTTTGATTAATTTTTGCTTGAAATCAACTTTGTCAGCTATGAGAATAGTATTTTGGCTTGCTTACAAACTCTGTGAAGAATATTTTTTTCCATCCTTTTACTATAGCCTGTGAATGTCTTTGCCTGAATACCTTGAATCCACACTGCTAGAATGAATAAACATGAATAACATGAAAAAACAAGGGAGGAAGGTACCCCAAACAAACCAATATGTGACAATAATAGACTCCATTGACAGCACAGTAGAGGAATTGTCAGAGATGGAGCTTAGAATGAACATACTTAAAATGATTTGTGATCTAAAAAATAATATAAGATAATAAATACAAACAACAATTGATCACTCCAATAAAGAGATGAGAGAGCAAATACAGGAAGTAAAATATTACTTCAAGAAAGAGATAGAGATTCTAAAAAAGAAACTAAATAGACATCTTTGAAATAAAGGAAATAATAACCCAAATTTAAAATTCAATAGAAAACATCACCAATAGACTTGATCACTTGGAAGATAAAACCTCTGACAATGAAGACACTCTTGAAAATAAAGTTGACTACACAGTGAAGATGGTAAGAAACCATGAACAGAGGCTTCAAGAATTATGGAATAACATAAAAAGACCTAATTTAAGATTTATCTGGATAGAGGAAGACACAGAGACTAAAAACTAAAGTAATGCACAATCTTTTCAATGAAATAACATCAAAAAATTTCCCAAACATGAAGAATAAATTAGAAAATTAAATACAAGAGGCTTACAGAACACCAAATGTGCAAAATTACAACAGATCCACACCAAGGCACATTATAATGAAGATGCCTAGCATACAGAATAAGGATAGAATTTTAAAAGACCACAAGAGAAAAGTTTCAGATTCCATATAAGGGGAAACCAATTCAGATCTCAGCAGATTTCTCAACCCAGACACTGAAAAGTAGAAGGCCTTGGAAATAACATATCACAAGCTCTGAAAGACAGTGGATACCAAACAAGAATCTTATATCCAGCAAAATTAAGCTTCAGATTTGATGATGAAATAAAAACCTTCCATAATAAACAAAACGTAGAAAAATTTACAATGAGAAAGCCTGATCTAGAGAACATCCTCAGCAAAATATTCCATGAAGAAAAAAAGAAAAATAACAATGAACAGCAGCAAAGGGAGGAACTTCACAAAAGGAAAAGCCAATCAAAGGAGAAACCAAATCAAGGTAAAAACCCAAAATAAACCAAAATGACTGGGAATACAAACTATATTTCAATAATAACCCTGAATGTGAGTGACCTAAACTCATCAATTAATAGACTGGCAGATTGGATTTCAAAGAAAGACCCCATAATATCCTGCCTTCAAGAGACTCATCTCAGAAAGACACATTCCCAGACTGAAGGTGAAAAGGTGGAGAAAAACATACCACTCACATGGACCATATAAATAAGCAGGGGTTTCCATCCTCATATCAGATAAAGGGGACTTCAAACCAAAGTTAGAAGGGACAAAGAACATCATTTCATACTGCTTAGGGGAATCATATATTAACATGACTCGACAATCATAAATATATATGCCCCAAACAATGGGGCATCTATGTATATCAAACAAACCCTTCTTAATTTCAAGAATCAAATAAAACAAATCAAATAAAACACAGCAATACTGGGTGATTTTAACACACTTCTCTCACCACTGGAGAAATTTTCCAAACAAAAATAAACAAAGAAAATATAGAACTCAATAATACAATCAATAATTTAGACTTAACATATATAGAATATTTCATTCATCAATAAGTGGATGCACTTTTTATCACAGCACTTTTTATCTTCTCTAAAATAGACCATATGTTATGTCACAAAGCAAGTCTTAGCAAATACACAAAAATAGAGATACTACCCAGCATCCTATCAGACCATAATGGAATAAAATTAGAAATCAATGATAAAATAAAAAACAGATGCTATCCCAACACCTAGATATTAAATAATATGCTACTGAATGAAAAATGGAGAGCAGAAAATATCATGGAAGAAATAAAAAAAATTCTTAGAGGTAAATGAGAACTCCAATACAGCAAATCAAAATCTCTAGGACACTATGGAGGCAGTGAAAGAGGAAAGTTCATTGCATTAATCTCATTCATTAAAAAAAGAAAAAGTCAACAAATAAATGACCTGAGATTACATTTCAAAGCCCTAGAAAAAGAAGAACAAACCAACACCAAAAGTAGTAGAAGACAGAAAATAATTAAAATCAGGGTTGAAATCAATGAAATTGAAACAAAAACGATTCAAAAAATTGACAAAACAAAAAGCTGGTTCTTTGAAAAAATAAATAAAATTGGTAAACTCCTAGCCACCATAATGAAAAGAAGGAGAGCGATAACTCAAATTACTAAAATTCATGATGAAAAAGGAAATATCACAATAGACACCATTGAAATACAGAGGATAATTAGAAACTATTTTGAATATTTATACTCCAATAAAATAAAAAATCTTGAAGACATTGAAAAATTTCTAAAGACATATTATTTGCCCAAACTGAATCAGGAGGACATACACAACTTGAACAGATCAATTTCAAACAATAAAATAGAAAATGTAATGAAAAGCCTACCAACTAAGAAAAATCCAGGATCGGATGAATTCGCAGCCAAATTCTACAAAACTTTCAAAGAAGAATTAATACCAATACTCCTCAAATTATTCTATGAAATAGAAATGGAGAGAAGCCTTCCAAACTCATTCTATGAGGCTAATATCACCCTGATACCAAAACCAAACAAAGACACATAAAGGAAAAAAAACTTCAGACCAATATCCCTGATGAACATAGATGCAAATATTCTCAATAAAATTCTGACAAATCGCATACAAAAACATTTTTAAAAGATAGTGCACCACGATTAAGGGGGGTTCATCCCAGAGATGCAAGTTTGGTTCAACATATGGAAATCAATAAATACAATTCATCACATCAATAGACTTCAAGGCAAGAATCATATGATCATCTCAATAGATCTAGAAAAAGCATTGGATAAAATACGGCACACTTTCATGTTCAAAATACTAGAAAAACTAGGAATAGTAGAAACAGCTCATTGTAAAAGCTATATATGCTATGCCCAAGGTCAACATCATTCTAAGTGGAGAAAAATTGAGAGCATCCCCTCTAAAAACTGGAACAAGACAGGGATGCCCTCTTTCACCACTTCTATTCAACATAGTCATTGAAACTCTAGCCAGAGCAATTAGACAGATGAAAGAAATTAAAGGGATATGAATAGCAAAAGAAAAACTTAAACCATCACTCTTTGCTGATGACATGATTCTATATTTAGAGGATCCAAAAAGTTCCACCAGAAAAGTTCTAGAATTAATCAATGAATTGAGCAAAGTAGCAGCATATAAAATCAACACCCATAAATCAAATGCATTTCTATACATCAGTAATGAACCCTCAGAAAGAGAAATTAGGAAAACTACCCTATTCATAATAGCTTCAAAAAAATACAGTCTAACAAAAGAGGTGAGAAACCTCTACAATGAAAATTACAGAAATTGAAGATCTTAGAAGATGGAAAGATCTCCCATGCTCTTAGATAGGAAGAATTAATATTGTCAAAATGGCCATGCTACCCAAAGCATTATACAGATTTAATGCAATTCCAATTAAAATCCCAACAGCATTCCTCATAGAAATAGAAAAAGCAATCATGAAATTCATTTGGAATAATAAGAGACCTAGAATAGCCAAAGCAATACTTAGCCAGAATAGTGAAGCAGGAAGCATTGCAACACCAGACCTCAAGCTATACTACAGAGCTATAGTAACAAAAACAGAGTGGTATTGGTGCCAAAATAGACATGTAGACCAATGATAAAGAATGGAGGACACAGAGACAAACCCACATAAATATAGTTATCTCATACTAGACAAAGGTGCTAAAATCATACAGTGGAGAAAAGATAGCCTCTTCAACAAATGGATAAACTGGAAATCCATATGCAGCAAAATAAAGTTAAATCCCTATCTCTCACCATGCACAATACTCAACTCAAATTGGATCAAGGACCTTGGAATTAGACCAGAGACTCTGCGCCTAGTAGTAGAAAGAGTAGGCTCAAATCTTCATTATGTGGCTTAGGACCTGACTTCCTTAACAAGACTCCTAAAGTGCAAGAAATAAAATCAAGAATCAATAAATGGGATGGATACAAGCTAAAAATGTTCTTATCAGCAAAGGAAACAATCAATAATGTGAAGAAACAGCCTACAGAGTGGAAGAAAATCTTTTTCACATACACATCAGATAGAGC
Source organism: Xerus rutilus (assembly GCA_028644305.1). Lineage (NCBI taxonomy): Eukaryota > Metazoa > Chordata > Mammalia > Rodentia > Sciuridae > Xerus > Xerus rutilus. Next base: position 64,461,712 of record CM053403.1, on the reverse strand, counting down.
ACTAATCTCCAGGATATTTAAAGAACTCAAAAAACAACACCAATAAGTAAGTAAATAAATAAATAACTCAATCAATAAATGGGCTAAGAAACTCAACAGACACTTCACAGAAGAAGAAATACAATAGATCCACACATATATGAAAAAATATCCGATATCTCTAGCAATTAGAGAAATGCAAATCAAAACTACTCTAAGATTTCATCTCACTCCAGTCAGAATGACAACTATCAAGAATACAAATAAAAACAACAATAAATGTTGGCGAGGATGGGGGAAAAGATACACTCATAGATTGCTGGTGGGACTGCAAATTGGTGCAACAACTATGGAAAGCAGTATGGAGATTCCTCAAAACACTTGGAATGGAACCACCATTTGACACAGTTATCCCACTCCCTGGTCTATACCCAAAGGACTTAACATCAGCATATCACAGTGACACAGCCACATTAATGTTTATAGCAGGTGAATTCACAATACCAAAACTGTGGAACTAACCTAAATGCCCCTCAATAGATGAATGGATAAAGAAACTGTGGTATATATACACAATGAAATATTACTCAGCATTAAAAGAAAATAAAATTATGGCATTTGCAGATAAATGGATGGAGTTGGAGAGCATCATGCTAAGTGAAGCAAGTCAATCCCAAAAAACCAAAGGCCAAATATTTTCTCCAATAAGTAGATGCTGATACATAATGGGGGCTGGGGGGTATGAGAAGAATGGAGGAATTTTGTATTGGGTGAAGGGGAGTGTGAGGAGGAGAGGGGACATGGGGGTAGGAAATATGGTGGAATATGATGGACATCATTACCTTAGGCAGGAATGGTATGACTCTACATCATGTACAACCAGAGAAATGAAAAGTTGTGCTCCATCTGTGTACAATGAATTGAAATAATTCTATTGTGATGTATAATTATTTAGAAAAAATAAAAAAATAAAAAAAACAGAATAAAGAAATGAGATGTGATGGCACATGCCTGTAATCCCAGTGGTTTGGGAGGCTGAAGCAGGAAGATCTCAAGTTCAAAGCCAGTCTCAGCAAAAGTAAGTCACTAAGCAACTTAGTGAGACCCTGTCTCTAAATAAAATATAAAATAGGGCTGGGGATGTGGCAGTGGTTGAGTGTCCCTGAGTTCAATCCCCAGTACCAAAAAAAAAAAAAAGAAAGAAAGAAAGAAAGAAAAGAAATTAGAAAGAAAAAAATAAAGAATAAAAAATGAAAAATCTTGCTGAGAAATAAAGGACTTATTTTCTATAAGGTGATAAAACTGTTGGCAGGGATGGAGTTCATTCTTATTTGTTTTTGGCTTTGTAACCCTTGGGTCAAGGATTGGGAATTAAGCTCAACACGTTTGTACACCCTTGTGTTCCTCTCTTAGCTCCCAGCCTATGTGAGTAGGAGGCAATACTGGTTTAGTAGATCTCAGCTTCCAGTCTCCCCACGTACGGTGAGGTAGCGCAACTGGGTGTTGACAGAAACTGTGTTTCTGTGGTGGGGGTGTTATGGAGTTCTAAATTGAAGATTCCAGCAATTGGGATTTAGTGTAGATTCAACTTTTGAACTCTGTGGGTGTGTGTGTGAGACTTGCTCAACACCTCCTTTTGGAGGAGGGATGCTTGTCTCTGTAGGATGTCTGGAACTCTAAGGTTCTGGTAAAATCCACTTTCACTATGTAGGGACCAAACCTCCACAGGTTTCACCCTCACCACTATGACATACATGATATACTACTGGGTATCTGCTCTGGAGTGTAGACACTCCTGTATGTCTACTGAGTCGCCAGCAACAGCTGGAGCTTTCTCCTTTGGGATTCAGAGCCTGAGTGGTCCACATAAACTTTTCTTTGTGCCTAGTTCAGTCTCTGGTTCATGTGCCTTCTGGAAATTTTTGGTTAGCTGCAGGTGTTCCCAATCTCCTGTCTCCAGGCTGCGAGAGCACTGGGGTTGGAGGAGAGGGCTTTTGTAGGCTGTGAGAGTGTGGTGGGGTACTGGGGACCACACAACTGTGTGCTTCAGAACCACTGTGGAAAGCAGTCATTTTCTCCAGTAAGGCTATTGCAATGAGTGGCGGCCTTCTCTGGTAGGAAGAGCGTGTGCAGGTAGAAGGGCAGATGGTTTCCCTGCATCGACTGCTTCTCCTCCTGGGGGATTTATTTTTGGATTTTCTTTCACTGATGCAGTTTTCCCACTGACTCTCTGTTAAATTCAGCTTTCCTCTCTAAGCCACAGGTTACCCCAAATCAACTCATTATTTTTTAATTTCATCATCTGCTGGCCATGCAGCTCTGTGTGCACTACCTGCATCACCCGCACTTACTCCCCCCACCTTTGCTGACAGCCACACTGGAGCCCAAGCTGGTGCTTCTCTAACAATTTCTTATGTTTGCATTTCTGACTTGTGTGTATGTGTGTATGTGTTTGTGGTGCTGGGGATTGAACCTAGGGCCTTGTGCATGCAAGGCAAGCACTCTACCAACTGAGCTGTATCTCTTGCCCTGCATTTCTGAATTTTGTAACTCTAATTTTTAATTTTTATTTATTTATTTTTTTACGGTTCAGTATTAAGTTTCAGTGAGATTCCTCCAATTACCCACTTTACGGAGAAACCATCTTCTTGCCTATAAGGTCAGTGTTGAGGTGCTGCTAGGATGCGCACCCTTCCTCTAGTCCTCCATCTTCCCCTGGCTGGAATGAAGAAACTTTTGAGAGTAATATCATCATTAATTATGGCTAAGTTTTCACAGGTATATAAAATGCAAAAACTTATGCAATTTAAATTTGTATACTCTATTGCATATGTCAATCATATTCAATAAAACTTTCAAATTATTTTTTTAAAAAATTAAACTATAGGCAATGGACAATTGTAGATCCTGGGTTATCTGGCTGGATGTAGATATGGAATACCAGGTCTTTTATATGACACCTCCCATAAAAAAAATTCCTTAATAGCCCAAACTCTGAAGCATTTGAAAAACCATGATAACACCCAATATTATTAGATGATTGGGTGGCAAAGAGGAAAAGTCTAGCAATTAAAATGTGAAATAATTATTGTGGGAAGGCAGTTCTCAGAGAAAGGTTGCTAATGTTTCTATTGGATTTGAAGTAGAGGTGGAGAAAACTTTTAAATCTTTTAAGTATACAACAGGAATGAATAGGTTCTATCTTCAAAAATGAACTTACCAGTAAACTATTTCTATTAAGGAATAATGACACATAAATAAGAAAAGTAGAATCAGATTATGAGTCTTGAGTACCTTATCTAGGAATTTTGTTAAATTCTGTATGAATTTCATTTATCTTAAATCAGGGGAATGCTATCAAAAGTTTTATGTGGGAGGAGGAGTAAACAAGATGAAACTGTGTAGTCAAACAGTTCTGGTTTAAATTCAGGCTCCACAATTTTATAGGCATGGAATTTAGGAGAAATTTCTTAATATGTTTAAGCTTTGGTTGCCTCACCTATAAAACTTTTACAATAATATCAACTTTCCAGGGTTGATGTGTGGATCAGAAAATATGTAAGCTTCTGGCAAAGTGTCTAGTGCTAACTAAGGTTCAATATGTAACAGCATCATGATTATTTTAAGAATAATACGTCATTGGCATGGGTTGGGGATGGAATAAATGAGAGAGAAACAAACTGAGATGCACATAATTAGTACTAAGTGAATGTTGCCAACTGCTTAGCTATCAAGGGGAGTAAACTGTTGCTCTTTTTCCAGGAAGATGAAAGGACATTCCACTGGCTACCAAGCTACAAAGATTGGTCTCTGACTACATGGAAACAATCTTCAACCTTCTTGTAGAGATTATTCAGTCCTATGAAGATCCTAATATATTTGTTTAATTCCTTGGACCTGTATAGCAACAGTTCTCTAAGTACTTTTTTTTTTTTAGCACACAAGTATAACAGACATGAAACCAAACACACAAATAAAAATTAACAAATTTGTTTTTCCCAGTGCTTATTCTTCTGTGCATATCAGAAGGCAATAGTTTCATGCAAACATGACTTAACGCTCAATTCTGTCTCCATCTGTTACTTCATATCAGTCTCATCAATTTATTAATATGGTGTCCCATCAATTTATTAATACAGCACTCCAGTCTTATTCCTCACCAAGCTTTGTACCTGTCTCCGTAATAATCATGACTTTGATTCTATGATTTCTGAAGGTTTCCATAGGATTTCTGATTCAGTAGATATTATTTGCCTCTCCAACTTGAAAGAAAATATGTTCTATGATTCAAGATCTGAAGACCCTAAACTGTTTCTAATACACCTAGTTTCTACTATTTCTATCAAACTTCTAATATATCTGACATGCTGAATTTCCCTGGGAAAATATTATATAGTAGCCTCAAAACCCCAAATACCAGCATTGTATTTATTTTTACAAATGTTTTATTGGTACATTACAGTTAGACATAATAGTGGGATTTTTAATGATATTTGTTGTGATACATACAAATAACATAATTTGGTCGATTACTTTTTTTTTAATTCAGTCCATTCCATTCCTCAATACTTCCGTTTACTCTTCCTTCTAACTCCCCCTGGGCTCTTCCTCTGTTCTACTGGTCTCCCTTCCATTTTCATGAGATCACCCCCTCCTTTATGGTTTGGACCTTTAATGCCTCTCCTGAAAGCTCATGTCTTATGCAATTCAGGAATTTTCAGAGGGGAAATTATTAGATTATGAGAAATATAATCTCATCAGTGCATTAATTCAATTATAACTTGAATGGACTACTGGTGGTGACCATAGGTAAGCAGGGAATGGCTGGAGGAAGTAAGTCACTGGGATGTCGTCTTAGGCTATATCTTATCCGTGGCTCCTCTCTCACTTTCTCAATTTCCCATCTGCCATGAGCGGAGCAGTTTTTCTGTCATGACCTTATTCCATGATCTTCTGCCTCATCTTGGGCTCAGAGTAATGGAGTCAGCTGACTGTGAACTAAATCTCTGAAAATGTGAGCCAAAATAAACTTCCTTCTCTAAATTGTTCTCATCACATATTTTGATCACAGCAAGGAAAAACTGATTAACACATCTCCCTAGCTTCCACATGTGAGAAAAACATCTGACTTTTGACATTTTGAGTCTGGTTTATTTCATTTAGCATGATGTTCTCCAGTTCCATCCATTCCCTACAAATGACATAATTCATTCATTTTATGACTAAGTAAAATAAAACTTCGTTGTGTATTTATAGCACATTTTCTTATCTATTCATCAGCTGATAGACACCTGTCTGGTTCTATAACATGGCTATGGTGAATTGCACTGCCAGAAACATGGGTACAGCCTTCTATTTAAAAGCAAAATTATACTACCATATTCTGCATTACTTGGGAATTTTGGGGGTGCTTGAAATATAAAATAACTAAGATAATTGTTCAAGCTATATGAATATCATGCATCTTCACATGTTTGTCTAAGTTTTTCTAGTTATTTGAATTAAAAAAGCCTTGGGCTCTATAACTTAATATTTTGTGACCAAAGCACAGTGAATAGTGAATATTAGTGTCATGATCAATTCTATTAGGAATCTTTCAATGGCTAATGTTAAAACCCCATCTCAAACTAGCTTGAGCAAAATAGAGACTTTATTAGCTTAATTAAATGAAAAAATCATGGGTTTCAAGCTTTGGGAAGAGCAGGATATATGCCCCATAAATGGCTCTCGCTCTCCTTTTCTTGGACAATTAGCTCTTCTAGACATGAAGAATAGTTGCAGCCTACAATATACATATCATGTTGTCTTAGCAACCTTTCCAAAAGAAAGTAGCTCCCCCATTAGGTCTGGCAGACAATTATGAGACAACTCTTCCCGAGCTTAACACTAGGACCAAGGGACTGGGATACTCTAATTAGTCGGATCTGAGGCATGTGTCCTCTGCATCTGGGAGATGTAAAATTAAAATGTAATATCTACTTCAGTGGATACTAGATAATTAAAGGAGCCTGTAACAGTATTTGGAACATAGTAGATATTCAATAAGTGGAGAGTCTGTCATTAATATTAGTGCTCATATATTTCCTGTGCAGAAATAATCTTCTTTCCATTATTCCCTTGTCAAATCTTCCAGTACTTTCTGTTTTGCTACTGATGGATACCCAGGGCCTAGAAATGTGCCTGTAACATAATAAAAAGCTCAATAAGTATGTGCAGGAGGACTGGTCTGCCTTATCTTCCACCCCAAATTGTTGATCATTGAAGGACAGTCTTTGATTAATTCCTTTTTTATTAACTCAGATTCCTAGTTCACAGCCTAGAACTTGTTGAACATACTTTAAGTACTTGTTGAGTGAAAGGCTGAATGGATAAAAACCTAAATGATTGCCTCAGTATTCCATTTTCACTTCTTAAGCACTAGTATATTCATTAATGAACATTTTGATGCCAATCATAATTATAATCTCTAAGATTTAAGCTCCATAATTAGAAGGGGAAAACAGGGTACAAATATCTGGGCATGATGGTGCATGACTATAGCCTAAGCTATTGAGGAAGCTGCAGCAGGAAGATCATAAGTTCAAGGCCAGCCTAGGCAACCTACTGAAACTCTGTCTCAAAATAAAAAGGGTGTAGCTCAGTGCTAGAGCACCTGTGTAGCATGATGCTGCCTTCTATCCCCAGCATCTCAAGAAAAAAGAAAATAACACACCATCATGTTCAATCAAAAACACATGCAAACCAAAGTTAAAAGCATAAGGAATGACATTTATTGTTCAATAGCAGGAAAATGTAAAAATTGCTCAATGAATTGGAGTGCATTTGTCTTAAAGCTGCCTTCTTTTCAATCTCAGAACAATAAATAGCAAATAGCATGAATTTAATAAAATATTTCTGAAGTCAGAGCACATATTGAGTGATCAATAAAATGTGCCTTTTAACATATACATAGCACTGATATCATCAGTTCCTTAATGAGTCCCCAGACCACAGAATAAAGTTTTATAAATCCAAATTAGTGAGATTCTTATGAATCTTATTAGCACACTTGTTCACCTAAGAACTTTACACCATATCCTGGAATTTAAAACTGCTTTAATGAGGCAACAGTTACAATTTTGCTTTATTAGCAATTTAATAGAACAAAGATCCATTTAACCATCACTTAAGTCATTCCTCAAGCATTTGCATATTGAATAATCATGACAAAATAAGGAAGAGATTACATGTTTTCACTAAATCCTGATGAGACTGTGTATACGAACATGGCTTGAACTCATGTTAGTAAATTTACTAATGGAAAAATATGACCTCCTACCATTAAAAATTAAATAACCCTTTGAGACTTACTAAAAAGAAGGCTTATCCAACTTTGCTAACATCAAATGACCCATTCAAAATAACATCTTGATGTATGAGTATATGAATGAAAAGCATCTGTTCTCACGTTTGGCTTAAAATATACATTGATTTGAAAATGAAGTGGAAAGTTGTTTTAAAGGTGTGTGCTTTGTTTTGAAGAATTTAAACCATTGAACACATTTTTCATACTCTTCTAAAATTTAATTTGTTGTTTGAAATAAGACTTAAAATTTTCTAAGACTAGATATAGCCTTTCAGTGGGGAGTTTTGACCTAGGACCAACTGACTCAAAGTGGGTCTATGAATAGGCCTCAGGAAGTCCCTGAAGCCCCTGAAACTGCATTCAAAGTTTTAGGTGTCTTGCAGGCAAGCCTTTATTCTGAGGAGCATTTCTTAACCTTAGCACCACTGGGCCAGATAATTCCTTGTTTGGGGGTATGCTATCCAGTAAAGTGTGGAATGTTTAGCATCATCCTCAGCCTCTATCCACTAGGAGCCACTAGGAGCCATTACCAAGAACAACTCTTCCTGAACTAAGCATTAGGACCAGGGGACTTGGATGCTCTAATTAGTCAGACCTGGGCATGTGTCCTCTTCTGCATTTCTCAAACAGAAAAGAACACATGTTCCAATACAGCCTCAATTGTAACTATCAAAAATGTCTCCAGACATTACAAATATCCCTAGAGAACCACTGATCTAAAAAGAGGGTCCATAGTGTTTATCAGATGTCCACACAGGTCAAGAGTGACTGCTTCTGTGTATAAACAAAATACCTAATCATCTATCTACTGGGCCCTTGAGATAAGTGTACCTGTCCGACCTTTGGGATTTTCTCAGGTTTTATCCTAAAATGAACTTCATTGCTAGTACTCTCACATCAGGAA
>CM053403.1:64364536-64452984 GCA_028644305.1 Xerus rutilus | reverse complement strand
GAATTTTGACAAATACAGGACAATGATTGTCAGATTTGATGAAACAAAATAGTTCAACTACATACTGTTTACAAGTGATGTCCTAACATAGAAGAACTTAAAAAAATTAAAAGTATGAGTATGAAATATTACCCAAGAGAAAGGTCATAGAGTAAGGGGACTATAAGTACAATAGCATCACCAAAGTTAAAGAGATTTTTTGTGCAGTGACAAAAGGCTTGACCCACTGGAAATACACAATAAATCTAAACTTACACGAAACTAATAAAGTAACTTCAAAATATGTGAACCAAAATTTGACAGAACTATATAAGCAACTTAACAAATCCTCTATTATAGTGAGATTTTATCATAACTGTCTCAGTAGCTGGATCAAACCAACCTCAAATTAAGTGTGGATTTGGCAATACTACTGAGTTTATTCCAACATATGTATATATTTAAAACTTTGTTCTCTGCTCCCTTTTGCTTTCCAAGTTTTCTAGTAAAACTATATGCCATCTCCCAATATCTCCCCTCTTACACTCTCAAAGCTAGTGTAGTTGGACTTTCACAGCCACAAATCCACTGAAACTATTCTTGTCAAGTTCTACATATTGCTAGATCCCATAGTTATTTCTGAGTTACCATATTGCTATATTATTAGAAGCACTGACCCAGTTGATCTCTTTCCCTCCTTTATTCATTTTCTTCATTGGTTTCTGGTACACTAATCCCCTTGAATTTCCTCTCAATTCCAAAACTGATTCTTCTCAGTCTCTCACTGGTTCATTGTTTCCTCTTGGACCTCTTAACATTGGAAAGCGTCAAGTCTCAGCCCCTGGTTCTATTCTCTTCTCTTTCCATATTCATTCCCTTGGCAACTTCATCCAGTCTCAGAAGTTAAATGTCATCCACATGCTAATGACTTCCAAAAGTCTATTTCCAGCCCAGGTTCCTCTCCTAAAGTCCAAATTTATAGATACAATTACCTACTCAACACCTTCACTTGAATAGCTCAGTGACATCACAAATTCAACATGTCTAAATCTTCTAGGCTGGGGATATAGCTCAGTGGTAGAACACTTGCTTAGCATGTGTCGTTTATGTCGTGCATAAGACTCTAGGTTTGATCCTCAGTAAAAGGAAGGCAGGAAGGAAGGGAGGGAAGAAAGAAGGGAGAGGAAGAGAAAGAGAGGGAGGGACAAAGAGAGGGAGGGAAGGAGAAAGAGCAGGAAGGAAGGGAGGGAAGAAAGAAGGGAAAAGAACAGACTTAACTATTGATCTCTCCTATGAAAACCTAACTCACTCACAGACATCTGTGTCCCTATTAATGATGGTATCCCTCCACGAACCCAGGCAAACCCTTGAAGTCATCCTTGATTCCCTGTCCCATACAACCTTTATCTTACACCACCATTTTTCTTTCAGGAAATCTGTTTGACTCTATCTTTAAAATACATTCAGAATTCATTCCCTGCCGGGGTTTTTAGCCCTGTATCCCCTCTGAGCCTGCAGGTGAAGGAGACGTCCTTACCCCGGCGAGGTCAAACCAGGAAAGGCAGGAGTCCACTGACTGCCCACCGGAGGACAATCAGACCCAACAGGGAGACCAGTCAGCACAGGAACTCATTTATTGTGGAAATGGGGAGGAATATATAGTCCCTTCCAACCAATCAGCTTAAAGGTCAATCTGCCATGGCCTGTTCATGCAAGCGAGAACCTTATACCAAATATAAGCAGTCATGCCTTGTCCACAAGCACGGAAGCGGGAGGTAACCAATGAGATAGGTTTCCTTTTCTCAGGAGGTGGCATATACTTTCATTTCCTTGAATGAAATCACCCCTAGGAACGCCCTACAATTCCCTTCTCTCTGCTTCGACTGCCACTACCATGGTTAAAGCCATGGTTATCTCCTCTGTGGATTATTATACTATCCACCTAACTGGGCTTCTTCCTTTCATCCTTGCCTTTTTAGTCTATTCTAAACACAATAGTTCCAGTAACCTTTTAAAATTATATGTCACATCTCTGTTCTTTCTCAGAGTAAATGCCAAAGACCTTATAATGATCTACTCCCTTACTATGTGACCTCATCTCTTTCTACATCCCTTGTTGTTCACACCCCTGCAGTTACCCTGCCCCCTTGCTGCCTTTTGTACGGAGTATACTACACAAACTCCTGCTGACCAACATCTGAATCTGTTTACCATCTTTTCCTCTTAGTCTTTGCACTGGCTATTCCCTCTGCCTTAAATTCTCTTCCCTCTGATATCTACATGACTATTGAGGTTGGGTGCAATGAAGCCAGAGGTGCCAGAGGTTCTGGGCAGAATTTAAAAACATTGCCAAAAACCTGAAGGCAACTGAGACAGTACGAAAAGTAAGATATGCTGAGAAAAAGTTTAGAGTGAGGCGAGATGGTGGTGAATGATGAAGTTGTGTTGAGAATTAAGTATAGACAATTTATACAGATCTGCATAGGATCTACTAGAGAACTTAGACATCATTATAAAAGCAATGGGAAGTCTCCCAGTTCTGTGACTTTGGTATCACCAAGGACCTTCCTTCTTCTCTACCCTATTAGCCACCCACCCTACACTCCATCAACACTAAACCCTGTACTACCTTTAAAACCCTAATTTCCAGATAATATTTGAGACCCACACATACAATCCCACATATGTCAGTGGCTAAGGCAGGAGGATTAGAAGCTCGAGCCCAGCCTCAGCAACTTAGCAAGACCCTGTCTCAAAATAAAAATGAAACCTTAATTTCATACATTGCACTTTTCATCTCCCAGATCCCTTGTTCATGTATTCACACAGTTAAAACCCTTTGCTTTCACCAAGCCCCTCTCTGCATTGACTGCTCTCCTTTCTAACAATGAGCCCCTACCTGCGTCATCTTTTTCCTTGTCTGGACTACATCTCACAATCCACCAATATGGTGGCACTCTTTCCAAAAATCCCTAGCTCTTTTACTCTTTATCCTTCTGCACTACTCTCCCAGCAAAACTACCACAGTTAATCTGCCTTCCTCAAAGATTCACTGGCATCTGAACATTGGCAGAGAAAAATCATATATACATATATATATACACACACATATATATGCATATAGAGAGAGACTTTTTTTAACTTTAAATTCACATCATAGACTACAAATGAGTGTTCAATAAAACCCAGAAATCTTACTGTGTTTCTCTAAGGGACTCACTTTCTCACCCCCTCATTTTCTCTCCTTTGTCCTCTAACATCTCCCCTCCCATACCCTTCCTCAGCCTTTACCTTCACTCTCAGCTTCAGGCTTCACTCAGAAGCTACAGGCAGAGACTCTTCTTCTCACCCTCTCCCTACACAGCGCCTGGCACTTGCCCTGTTTTTGGCAAGTCCAAGTCTGTAGGGGAAGAGCTCTCAACTCCCAAGGAAGGGCCCCTGCTCCCCCTGTGACTCTTTACCTGGTACCTCTTGCTGCCATGGAACCTAGATCCTGATCTGCCTTCCCTACACTGTAACCATTCCTTCCCAGCTAAATGACCCACCCACTGTTATCCTGGTATTCTCCACTAGCTCCCAACTTGAAAACAGTAAAGTATCTCACTTCATTGCATAAACTCCTCAAAGCTTCACCCTGTCTCTGTGCTTCCTTTCAAAGAAGAACTGCTTCAAACTTTTTCAATATTCAGTTCTATCCTCCTTCTCACTTTTAATCTTTCTTCAACCCATTACAGTCTGGTTTTACTCCTTACTACTCCAGGTAAGACTGTTTGATATGTCAAAGTCATTGCCATCCTCTCCATTGTCAAATTCAAAGAACTCTTCTTTGTTTTTATCCTACACCTCAGCAGTATTTCAGAGGGGGTTATCCTTCTCTTCATGAAATAATCCCTTGACTATCTTGACACAATAGCATTTCTGCTTTTCCTCTTACCTCACAAACTACTTTAATTTTTTAAATGTTTTGCAAACAGTTGGTATTACTGAGTCACTCCTGTCCCTATTCTCTTTTTTATCCACATTTTCCTAGAATGATCTCATCCAATAGTTTTAAATATCACCTGTATTTTTGATGACTCCCAAATTGATAGCTCCAGTATAGATGTCTACTCTTAAGCACAGATACTGATAACCAATTTTAACCAATATCTTCCTGAATTTCTCATCATCTTGAGTCCAAAATCCAATTTCCAATAAAAACTTGTTCCCATACCTTCACCATCTTATGAAATACTTTCATGGTTCATCTTGTTGCCCAACCTGAAAATCTCAGAATTTTCCTGGTTCCTTCATTTCCCTCATCCTTTACATTTAATCCATTAGAGGCCCTACTGATTCTAGTTTCAAAATCTACCTCAACCATGTCAATTTTTTTCCAGCTACAATGCCATCAGCATTGCCTAGGACACCATCATTTCCCATTTTATAGTCATTTTTCTCTCTTACACATCCCTTCCCACTTCATTCTTTACAGCAGGAGTTAATAGTTAAAACAAGATCATCCTATCACTCATCAATGGCTTCCTCCTATTTCACTTAGAGTAAAATCTAAACCACTTACCTAATGCAATTGAGTCTTGTTCAGGCCCTGCACAACACTGTTCACTACTCTCTTTGGCTTATCAATGCTTATTCCCATAGGCCTTGCCAGAGTTCCTCAGACAAAGAATGCTCTTCTGCTTCAAAGCATTTGAATATGATTTTTCCTCTACTGGAACATTATTACCACCACTCTTTGCATATCTAGTTTCTTCTCATCCTTCAGGAGGAACCTGAAATGTTACTCCCCAAAGTTTACTCCATTCTCACTTTGTTTCTTTTACAGAGGTTATTGTAATTTAAGGAAACCAGTTAGAAGGACATTTCAGGTGAGAGGATGACCTGAAATGGAGTATGGAGAAAAATGGACAAATGTTGAAGACATATAGCTAACCATACTTTGTGGATAAACTATATGGGGGAAAGAGAAAAAGTTTGAGGTCCTATGGGTAGGGCCATATCTGATAGGACTTGTATCCTTATAAGAAGAGACACCAAGGATTGTTTCCCTCTCCACATATCTGCAGAGGAAAGGCCATGGGAGGACACAGTGAGAGGACTCCTACCCACAAGTCAGGGAGAGAGTCCTTACCAGAAACCAACTCAGACTGTGAGCTATACCATCAGCTCCTCTGATTCTTAGGTCTTTAAACTTGGATTGAATCACATCACTTTCTTTCTGGTTCTCCAGCCTGCAAATACCATATCATTACACTTCTGGGCCTTCCTAATCATATGAGCGAATCTCATAATAAATTGAGACACACACACACACACACACACACACACACACACAGAGACAGAGAGAGAGAGATCCTGTTTTTTCTGCTTCTCTGAAGAACCTGGACTAATATAATCAGATTTGCATACTAGAAGGATTTAATACAATCCAGAGAAAGAGTTGGAAGGCAGCTTGAAAGAATGAAAAGAGCCTTCTAAGAAACAAGAAGCACAGGCAAGAGAGGATGGTGATCGGGGATGTATTAGTGGCTACTGTAGCAGACTGAGGAGATATTTAGGAGAATGCATAGACAAGACTTGCTTTTATATGGGGGGAAAAAGGGAAGACAGAATCAAGTTGACTCCTATGTTGCTAAATTCAACAACTGGTCTCCTATTTTGTTATTTGCTGAAAGAAAAAAATGATGAAGATTTGAGGTGAAAGCAGAGCTTATTTGAATTTAAGATGTCTGAGAATCATCTGAGGCAAAGTGTACATTGTCTGACTTAAGCAGTAATATATATATATAATAAATTATTTGGAAAATAAAGAACATAGAAATCACTCATCCTTAATCCCACTACCCAAAGACAGCCACAGTTAATATATGAGTGTGTATGATCTTTTCTCTAAACCTTCACTAACATAAGCAGACACACACCCACACACACACACACACACACATAGTATCATTAACATATTATTGTGTAATCTTTTTCCCCTTAACAACAACCATGCTCATTTTTATGGGCATCACTCCTGTGCAATATTATTTTCAATGGATGCTAAGGATTTCGTTTTATTTGTTATTATTGATTTAATCACTCTCTTTTGTCATAAAAATATATTATGAGAGGATTTTTAGGGCAGTAAAGCTATTCTGAATGTCATTATGTATTTGTCAAAGCCCATAGAATGTGCAACACCTACAGTGAATACTAATTATGGACTTTGGGTGATAATGATATATCAATATGGGTTGGTCAATTTTAACATATTAAATATTTCATTCTGGTTCAAGATGTTGATAGTGGGGGACATTGTATATGAAGGATAAGATTGTATGATAAATCTCTGTACCTTCCAATCATCTTTGCTGTGAACCTAAAACTACTCAGAAAATAAAATCTGATGTATTTATTGAGAGAGAATCCTTACATACAAATTTGTTATAATAAATTCCAGCAAGTGGAGATGTCTGATCAAAGGACATGCTCATTTGAGAAGTTGTTTGTTACCAAATTGCCCTCCAGAAAGTTTTTAATAACTTATACCCCTACTCAAATAGTACACTAGGTTCAATTTTCATTTCCAGACTCAACATTGCCCTTATTGCATTTTGTTCCACACCTCCATTTACCCTGTCCTCAAAGTTGTACTGTAAAAACATTATTGATACTTGTCAACATGCCCATTTTCTAAACCACAATATAGTACAAAGTTCATCCAGTCTTTTTGGTTACCAGCTAGTTGCATCTCTGAGTTTCCTTGCTAGTTGTATGTTATGCAAATTTGTCTTTATTTGAAATTTCAAAGGAATTCCCACATGGATCCCAGATGTTGACCATTTAATACAAGAAGGTGTTTCCTCATTACATAAATACAGTATGTGTCCAAAGTATTGCCATTGTTTAGTTTATGAATTACTTAAAATAACTACATCACAAAAAACAATGGTTCATGTGTGAGTCACAAATTAATGCCAATTTTTTGATGTGTACCACATTTGTATAATAAGAAAACACCTTCTTGGATTAAATGGTCAACATCTGGAATCCATGTGAGGGCTTTAAAAAAATTAGTTTACATTTTCTTAAAATTTTCTTGTGTAGAAAGAAATGCTAAATGGAGTCCATTTTCACAAAGATTTCCCCACTTCAAATATTCTTGCAAGTAGTGGATCTCTTGTTTGGTACAAAAGCTTAAATCAAAGCAATAAAAGTCAAATTTCATTGCAGAGAATGCCAAGGGAATCTAAGTGTTTTTCTTTTGTACAATCAAGAGGACTTGATCATGTTCACCCAAAAGATATTTCACTTCCTAACCCCTGAAACCTGTGTATATGGCATTATTTGAGAAAAAACATATGTTGAGATGCAATTAAATTTAAGGATCTTGTGACATGACCATACTGGATTTAGCTCTCATCCAATGACAGGTGTCCTTATAAGAAAAAGGCAGAGGGAAATTTGGGACACAGACACATGGGGAGGATATGTAGAGGAGTAGACTAACTAAAGATAGAGGTAGAGATTGTAGTCATGTAGCTCAAGCCATGAAGCCACCGGGGAGCTGGAAGAGGCATTTCCTAGATCCATCAGAGGGAGCAAGGGCCTGCTGACATCTTGATTTTGAATTTCTAGTCTCCACAATGTGAGAGAATAAATTTCTGTTGCTTTATGCCACCTAGTTTGTAATAATTGTTATGACATCCCTAGAAACCACAATTATTCAGTGTGTGGTTGAAATGGAATTCATAGCAATTTGATCATATATATGTATATGTATATATACATGTATATTGATATATATGAAAATATATTCATATATATTATTTCATATATATCATTATTTCATATATATATAATATGAAATGACATTAATGTGTCTTAGATTTAACATGCCCAATTTTTTAGCTTTCAATTAATATCAAGGATTTGCTTTAGGTTTAAATAACATTAAATTTTGTCCCATTATTCCAGATGTGGAATATTTATAAAAACTTTAATTGGCAATGAACATACCATTTATAATAGCTTTGAAATATTTACTATTTTTAGAGGTCTATTCTTTTGAGAAAAGCAGAAGGTGAATGAATGATTAGGTTTAAATATATATATTTACATCTATATATGTTCTAGATTATGATTTTCAACTTATTTTGATACATCTATAACAATTTTGTTGAAATATTTGCAGAATTAAAAAATTGGGACTTAATGTGTTAAAGGTTCCTCAGTTCCCTTTTAACTTTGGAATATTCTGATCCCAAAAGATGCTCCCTCAAATTTTTATCTTTTAAGTAACTTTGAGAAAATATCCATAAAGTTGTAAGAATTCTAGACAACCTGGGCAAACCAGCCTTATAATTTCAGTCTTCAAAGTAGTGACAGATGACCAGTCCCCAAGAGTTTGCTGCTCACTTAGTAAACAAAAATACAGACTCAAAAAAAAAAAGAGCCAAATAATGTATCAATCAGACTAGAAAGTAAAATTAGATAGAATGTTACACTACATGACTGTTTGCTGTGGATTATGCAATAAAATCCGAGTATTTATGCCCTTGAACTTGGAGTGGATGGGGTATATTCTGATGAGCTTCACAGTGGTTTTCTGAAGAGACCCTCTCATTGGCATGTTTAATATTCCTTGATATCTAACACCAGGGAAAAGTATAACCTCAAGCTCCCTCACAAGTTTCATTGTTTGGTTTGCCGAGGCTTTATATAGTTCAAAAACATAAATTATCCTTCTTAAGCACAGAGTCCTATGATCATTCTTTCTATGCCCTGTTATCTCTTGGCCCCAGCCCCTGTTCTATCTCAAAAAGTAAAGGAGTAACAATGGAATATTATGCAGTCATTGTAAATAGTTTCAAGTAAATTTTAATGACATAGGGAAATGTTTCTGTATACAAAGTTGAGTAAAAAAATCAGGAAAAATTGGATATACACTGTGATCCAAATCTGTTGAGAAACATGTATTTACATTCACGTACATTTAAAAATGACTGAAACTTTTTCATAAAAGAGCTAAGTTGGTTATCTCTAGAAAGTGGAATTACATATGAATTTTACTTTGTTAGGTGTGTTTTTGAGTCTATTTTTTTATAACTAAAAAGTAATAATACAACATAATGTAATATAACGCAGGCATAACTGGAAGCTAAGAACAATATTTGTGGCACAAATACTGTACATCATTATGGTAGGTGCTTAATTCAGAAATGGCTTGAAAAATATATAAATTAATCTTACAACATTTTCCTTATATATTCAAGAACACTCATCATCCTGAATTTCCCTGCTTTATCTACTTTTTCTTCTCTCTTTCCACTGAAGCTGAGAAGGCAGAAAGAAAAAAAGAGAAAGGGTGCACCCTGAACAAATGCAAACTGCTGAATTCATTTCTAGACTCTTTCTAACTCCTCCTGGACCGCTATGGCCTGGAGGAGGAACAGCATAGAATACCAGCACTGCTGAACAGCTTGTATTTTCCGAACAGTAGAGCACTTAAGAATACTCCTGCAAATAGAGAGCAGGATTTTTGCAGGATATCAAAAGTTTGTTTATTTTTGCCCCAAATTCAACAGATCCTGTCAACAGCAGCAGGGCATATTTCCAAAGTTGCTTGGCAAGATGACTAACTTATAAACTCCATAAGGGTAAGGACTATGATCTTTCTCATATTTGTTGGCACAGTGGCCCGGATGATGCTTCCCGCAAAATGCCCCGTTAAGTGTTGAACTCCAGAAACCAAAAATACTGGGGGGGATTTCAGGTAGCTGAAGATGTGGTGTTTAACAAGCTTCTGGACCCAATGGAATGAACTTCATGGTTTTTAAAGGCCAACAGAGATTGATGGAACCATTAGCAACTGAGGGATGGATGGGTCACAGAACACACTGGGGCATATGTAGCTTTTAAAGGGAGTGCACTAAAAGAGTTAATACATCCAAAATGCATCAGAAAAAGAGAATTAAGGGGATCAGAAGGAACACATGTGGGTTAGACAGGTATATTTATTTATGGTTTTATGTTTAAAAAGTGAAAACACTATGCATATTGATTCTAAGAGTGGATTGGAAGGTATGTATGTTGAAGGAGTATGTATGTCCAGATCTGCGTGTATATCCAAAACTTGTTGGAAGGTATGGCATGATCATGTGTATGAATTTTTAAAAGTCTGAGAACCACTGAATTATATAATTGGGTTCCCATGCAAACCATCTTACTACTAAGAAATATCTTTTAAACATTAATGATTATGGCCTTCATTGTCTCCAGAGCGTGTGACAATCCCTGTTAATATATTTCCAATTCTAAATACTTTTTAAAAATGGAGATAATGCTCATTTATTTCTTCTCATCTGCTTAAGAGCCTCTTGATAATTTCTTTTGAAAATTTTGAAATGCTTTGACCTCCTTCTATAAACCTGGCACCAATTACAGCAGTATTTGTCTGGAAAACAGAGAGCCAATGTGCTAATGCATGATCACCTGCAGAAAAAGAACCGCATCAAGATAACAGGAAAATGGACACCCAAGTCCATGGGTTGGCAGGGTGGGACAGTTGGCAGGAACATAATCTAAGAGAGGAGGGAGACCCTTATTGATGGAATATCAGGGCTCAGTCCTTCCCTCCAGCAATTCTGGCAACAAAGCAAAATCAAAGCATAAAGGGTGCATGTATGCATATCGTATATGTGTCTATGTATATTTCCTAGGCACCATTAAGATATCCATCCATAGGGAGCTTTACCTAAGCTTCTGTAGTGAAAGACAATTTAAAAACTGATTTGTATATTCGAACATCAGGCCAGTCTTACAAAGTGAAACCTCTGCTGGGCCTCAGAGCTTCCTGATGGAAGACATTCAAGTACCCATTAGCCCATTTCTATAATCGAGGTAATAAGATGGCCTTGACAGCTTTCTGTCTTTCAAAACTCAAGTTATTCTCAAGGAACTTTGACTACAGACAAGCACTTCATGATATTTAGCAGTGAGTGATTAAAAATTTTTTAAAAAAGCATTTCCATTGCGCACTTACACTCCCATGGCACACACTTTCCCTAAACTCCAAAATCTGGCAGAAAAGAATACTAAAGAGAAAACCATTCCTTAAGAAAGAGATTGTAAAATACAATGTGCTTCTGAATTTCTTTAATAAATCTTACCAAATTGCTAAAATGTATCTTTTATAAAGCATCCCACACCATGTGAATACATCCAACAATGCTATGGAGTCCTGGAGTCTGGTAAAGACCTCAAGATTTGAAACTTGACTGCCAGGGTCCAAATCCCATTTATTAACCTCATGACCTTATATAAGCATTCGAACCATATTCTGCCTCTGCTCCCTCATCTGACAACAAGAACCCTGATAGTAACACTGTCTACATCATAGGGTTATTGCTGTGAGGATTAAATGAATTAATACACCCAAAATGCTTAGTACAGTATCTAAAATCTAGAGAACATCCTAAAATGCAAATGAGGTTAACATCATATAAAGAAACTGTACTTTAAATCACTTTAAAACAGCTCTTAAAATCTAAACTGTTGTTAGCAGATCCCTACCCCCCACTCCCAGCAATGAGGCATTGAGATGAGCTTCCTACATGACTCAAGTGAAAGTAAAAGATCATGCAATAAAGTCATATCGACAAAAAAATCCTTTCATAAAAAATAATTTCCTGATGTTGATTAAAACCATTATCTTCTGAAATGGTGCCTTTTCTAAACACCAATACTTCAAAGGCTATAGCTGAGAAGGTAAGCAAATTAGAAGCCACCATCATTACATAGCTTGTTCACTAACCAAATGCCACATAATGAACTTCTAGGAATGTTTCTTATCCACAGATTAATGACAGCTTGGTTCAAAACCACATCATTTCCTTTTTCTGCTTCATTTCCTTCAAAGTGAAATATTTTCTTGGACATGAAATTAAAATTGCTGGATTAACTAAGCAAATCGTTACCAGAAATGTAATTTTATAAAAATACTATTTCAGGGTTGTCAAAAACATAAAACATCTGTGTGGTGTTTGTTAATACATAAAATAACCCAATATATATGGTGTATGCCAACTAAGTGGAAAATTGAGCCTTTAACTAGAAGTGCAAACAGAAATCATCATAGATTCCATCTCAGTATTGTGTTTTTAAGTCCAGTTGGGAACATTTTAAGAACCGTAACGCAGCAGCTTTCTTTATTTTTGCCCAGAGGTCACAAACTACTTGACACAGATGTTTTGTTTGGCCAACACAGCGTTGGAAAATTATTGAAATCAACTATCTTTAGGTAGGTCATGACCTCTATTTATCTGTCAGGCCCTCAAAGGCATCCTTTTCATTTTGCAAACCCTGGTCTAGGCCTATCGCTAGAGAAAAAATCAAAAGATAATTATTGGCTAAATGGGTACCTCTCTCATTGGTGACCTGATGAAGTCTAGAGACTTGAAAATTAAGCATACTCATAGTTATATTCAGAAATTCTAATTTTCTTGTTAGGTTCATTTTAATGTATATCTTCAGTGTATGTATCTAACTGTGGCTCATTTGATTAGGATTGCTGAGTTGCTAAAATTCACCTACAGTTGGACACCAAAAGAAGTCATAAAATAAGAGAATTTTGTTTTCCTTTTTTTTGCTGTTCTGGGGATTGACATAGGGCCTTGTGTTGCTAAGTAAGCAGTCTACTACTGAGTTAGAGTCCTAGCCCCTCAGAAATTATTAGAACATATTCTTGTGGTATGAAAGTTTGGACTAAAGTTCAAATTTTACATTATTTCCAAAAAATTTATAACATTCTGTCAATGGTTTATTTTTCTTCATAAAAAAGGAAATGAATTTTCTCAATGTAGTATTTAAAGAGAAATGAGCTTCTACCAATGTATTTTAATGAATATTTACATATATACACACACACATACAGACATATGCATATATACACATACTCAGAGCAGGGACTGAGCCAAGGCTTGATCTTATTCTTTTTAGTTCCATCATACGTCCTGGAAGATTTTATTCCACTTATAAGGTAAGTCTGAGTATAGGGGTAAATAAGAGAACACTGGAGTGGATTTCCTAAAGCATTAGTTCACGCATCATTCTGAAAGTGTTAGGTTTTAGGCAATGATGAGGCACAAGCTAACGGGCTTTAGAGTTCAAATGTTGTTGGTTAAGTGTTCTTATAAATTAACATGGAGGAATGCTTCCTTTCACATGGCCCTAGTAAGTGCACCCTTGTCTCCAGCTTCTTCCTCAGAAGACAAATACAAGGCACTTTGCAGTGAATTTGCTTCTGGGGGTGGTGCCCCTGAACTCTCTTGGATTAGTTTTTCTGAAGGTTCTGGAGAATTCTCCCTCCATCTTGGACTTGAGTGCTGTTGGGAGACTTCCCATATTGAAGAACATGGAGAAGAGAAACCCAGAGCAGATTGTGAGAGAGGATCCTCTTGAAGGCTTACATCCTGGATGCACCTGTTGGAAAGCACTTCCTTTTCTTTGGAATTCCGCCATTTCATCCTTCTGTTCTGAAACCAAATTTTCACCTATTGATAAAATAATTGGAAAAAATAATTTATTCTGTTATTTTGCTTATTTATTTATTTATTTATGTATTTATTTATTTGCAGCACCAGGAACGGAACCCAGGACCTCAAACATGCTAGGCAAGCACTCTGCCTCTGCGATATACCTCCATCCTTTTATTTTAGCATTTTAAACTGTACTTGCTTCTAATATCCATTTACAGGACACCTTATTATGAGACCCAAACTAAAAAGTCCCTGTGGCTTTTCACATTGGCTTCTTCAAAAACATCTAAGAAATTAATATAATATCCTCATGTATATTCTAAAACAAAAAAACTGGTAAATTGGTTACATTCTGTAAGTCTCATATCTTTCAAAACTGACTTAACTTTCTCAGGTATTTAAATACATAATTTAGTCTGTGCTTATTTACTTATTCAAAGGAAATTTATGAACTCATAGTAGCATATGAGCATGTATTTTGTACCAAGCATCAGGCCATGCACTGCAGGTGGATTTTATAATTTTATCCTCACCATGGCTATAAGAAGTCTTCATTTCACATGTAAGACAACCAAGGTTTAGGGAGATTAAACAGCTCAAGATTAAACAGCTAGTATAAAGGAAGTACTTAAGGCTAGAATCCACAACTATCCAACTCTACTGTCCAGGCTCTTGTAAAAATATGCAACCTCATCAGGAGATTTTTGAGACTAAATTGAGAATATATTTTGAATGCTTTGATAAATAATAGGCTTTATATAATTTCCAAGTTTTGATTATTCCTAGGACTTATCAAACTATGATAATTAGGCTTAATTAATAGCAATTAGTTATAATTAAGCCCAAAGTTCTTATGATGGTGGTTCCTTATTTGAGCCACACCTTCCCTCAATGCACCCAGCATAATGCCCTCTATATTATTATTATTATTTTACTTATATGTCTTTGTGGGTGCATTGTAATTATATATAATAGTAGGATTTCTTGTCGCATTCTCATATATGCACACGATAGAACAATATAATCTGGATAATTTCATTTCCCAGTACCACCACTTCCATTCTCTACCCACACCACTCCTCTATTACTAGCTCTGTTATTAGCCATCCTCTTTATCTACTGTGTACTCATTGGTCCCTGAACAGAAAATTTCCCAATTTATTTTCCTGATATTCTGAAAGTTGATCACATTTTTTCCCAGTTCCCATTCTATCCTTACACTAACAACTTAGATTTCCATTTTTTAAAAACACAACTGGAAAATCTTTACCTAGGTAAAGTATATCAACCAACTATTTCTCTCAATTAAGGAAAAAATTCTACAATTAAGGAAACAGTCCTTCCAAATTGACAAAATAATTTCTTTATTCCTTCAAGTAGATTGCCGATGTTAGGAATGGCTAGAAAAGAAATCTATCCCTGACAACTGACTGCAAAATACTGCCAACCCAGTTATAATCTTGTGGTTAAGACTTTTCCTAAGAAATTATCTCTGAAGTATACATATCAGAGCACTTGGTTCTATTCTTGAACTTGTTTTTTATTTGAAGCGGACCCAATATTTCTAATGGGTTTACACTGAGTTATTTATTCCCATTAGCAATGCTTGTATTTCTCATCATGTTCATTATTTTCTTCTTCCCTTAGTCATTCTGTATGTTTAGAAATATTTAAGTACTACCAAAATAAAGAAAAAAACACACAAAAAGAGTATTCTCACGATCAACAGTCTAGGGACAAATACACACATTTGTGAAAAGACACTAAAGTTCTACCTCTCTCAACAAATACAAAAACATATGCTGGGTAGAAATAGCTCAACATGAAAACAAAACTATCAAAGCCCTAGAAGAAAACATAACAGATTATCATTATAGTCTTGGGGAGATGAACACTTAGCATGTCATAAAATAGGCTACAAAGGATAAGATAGATAGAGCTGACTATGTAAAAATGCAAAATTTATGTACAAATAAACATACCAGAAACATATGAAAAAGCCAAAAGCTACTTAAAAGAATTAAAATCAGGGACTCAAAGAGTTATCTGTATACCTATCATCATAGAAGCATTATTCACAATTACCAAAAAAAAAGAAGCAACCAAGTTTTCATTGGCAGATGAATGGTTAAACAAAAAGGTGGTATGTCCATATGATGGAATATTGTTCAATCTTAAAAAGAAGAAAACATAAATGGTGTGACTCTATCTGGTTTGCAACCAGAGATATGGAAAAATTGAGCTCTATATATGTATTATGACTTGAAATGCATTTAAATTAATTAATTAATTTTTAAAAAGAATATTCTTTTTTCTTTTTTTACATCAATTTTTAAAATTTATTTATTCTAATTAGGAATACATGACAGCAGAATGCATTTTGATTTATTGTACACAAATGGAGCACAACTTTTCATTTCTCTGGTTGTACATGATGTAGAGTTGTACCACATGTGCAGTCAGCACCTAGGGAAATGATGTCCATCTCATTCCATCATCTTTCCTGTCCCCATGTCCCCCTCATGCCCATCCCTTTTGCCCAATCCAAGTCCTCCATTCTTCCCATGCCCCCGCCCCGCCATTATGGATCAGTATCCACTTATCAGAGAGCACATTCAGCCTTTGGTTTTTTGGGATTGGCTTACTTCACTTAGCATGATATTCTCTAATTCCATCCATTTATCTGCAAATACCATAATTTTAGTCTCTTTTATTGCTGAGTAATATTCTACTGTGTATATATACCACAGTTTCTTTATCCATTGGCACATGCTACAACACAGATGAACCTAGAAGGCATTATGTTAAGTGGAACAAGCTAATCACAAAAGGACAAACACTATATGATTCCACTTATATGAGATTCTTAAGAGTAGGCATTCATAGAAAAAGAAAGTATAAAGGTTGTTGCCAGGAGAGAGAAAGGAGAAGTTATTTTTGTACATAGTTTCAGTGTTATAAGAACAAAAAGTTCTGGAGATAAATGATGCTGATGAGTGCACAATAATGTGAATTACCTACTGTCACTGAGTGGTAAATCTTATATTTTACCACAATAAGAAAAATGCACTAACTTGGACAAGATTTTTACAACATCTATAACAGGAAAATGTAAGTAACTATAATATTCCAAATATGTTTATTAATATCCAAAATAATTGCTACATATCAATAAGACACATTATAATAGAAAAGATGCAGTATGGAAAGACCAATGATTAAAAGACCTCAAATTCTCGAAGTTAGAAAAATTCAAATTAAAAAAAAATAAGAGAGCCCTTGCTGATGAGCCCAGGCCAAACTCAGGACCACCTCCAGGGACATCTGTGGGAGCCTAGCCAAGGTCACGCCCAGGACTGCCACCCACTGATTTGCCTACCCATGCAGGAACCCAGACTCAGGCGCAGGACCACCTCCAGGGACTCCTGCGGGAGCATGGGTCTAAGTCAGGCCTAGGACGGTACCCATTGTTCTGCACCAGAGCCCCTGCTGACCCACAGGTGCCCAGACCCAGGCCCAGGCCCACCACCTGGGATCTCTGCAGGAGCCCAGGCCAAAGTAAGGTCTAGGATGATCCCTGAAGACCTGTGTGAGAGCCCAGGCCCAGAATTGACCCTGCGCAGAGTGGAAGGCCACACTGTCTCTCCCTTCCCATATCCATCTTGGGACACTGCAGCCATTGCCATAGCCTCCACCTTGGGACAACAGACAGGGCCTGGGGGCAGCGGCCACCACAGCTCAGCATGCCATAGTGGGAAGCAGGAGGCATCACAATACCAGACCTTAAACTACTCTACAAAGCTATAGTAACAAAAATGGCACAGTATTGGCACCAAAATAGACATGTAGACCAATGGTACAGAATAGAAGACACAGAGAAAAACTCACATAAATACAGTAATCTTATACTAGACAAAGGTGCCAAAAACATACATCGGAGAAAAGAGCCTCTTCAACAAATGGTGCTGGAAAACTGGAAACCCATATTCAGCAAAATGAAACTAAACCCCTATCTCTTACCATGCACAAAACTCAACTCAAAGTGGATCAAAGACCTAGGAATTAGACCAGAGACCCTGCACCGAATAGAAGAAAGAGTAGGCCTAACTCACTTCAGATTAGGCCCTGACTTCCTTAACAAGTATCCTAAAGTGCAAGAAATAAAATCAATAATCAATAAATGGGATGGATTCAAAATAAAAGGTTTTTCTCAGCAAAAGAAACAATCAATGAGGTGAACAGACAGTCTATATTTTGGGAGCAAATTTTGGCCACATGCACATCAAATAGAGCACTAATCTCCAGGGTATATAAAGAACTCAAAAAAACTTAACAGCAAAAAACAAACAACCCAATCAATAAATGGGCTAAGGAACTGAACAGACACTTTTCAGAAGAAGATATACAATCCATGAACAAATATATGAAAAAAATGTTCAACATCTCTAGCAATCAGAGAAATGCAAATCAAAACTACTCTAAGATTTCATCTCATGCCAATCAGAATGGCAGTTATCAAGAATATAAGCAACAATAAGTGTTGGCCAGGATGTAGGGGGAAAGCACACTCATTATTACTGGTGGCACTGGAAATTGGTGCAACCAATCTGAAAAGCACTATGGAGATTCCTTAGAAAGCTTGGAATGGAACCACCATTTGACCCAGCTATCTCACTCCTCAGTGTGTACCCAAAGGACTTAAAAACAGCATACTACAGTGACGCAGCCACTTCAATGTTTATAGCAGCTCAAATCACAATAGCTAAATTGTAGAACCAAACTTGATGCCCTTCAGCAGATGAATGGATAAAAAAACTGTGGTATATATGCACAATGGAATATTATTCAGCAATAAAAGAGACTAAAATTATGGCATTTGCCAGTAAATGGATGGAGTTGGAGAATATCATGCTAAGCAAAGTAAGACAATCCCAAAAAACCAAAGGCTGAATGTTTTCTCTGATAAGTAGATGCTGATTCATAATGCAGGAGGAGGCTTGGGAAGAATGGAGGAACTTTGGTCAAAGGGGAGGTTGGAGAGGGGAGGAGATATGGAGGCAGGAAAGATGGTGGAATAAGATGGACATCACTGCCCTAGGTTCATGTATGTCTGCACATATAGTGTGACTTTATATCATGTACAACTAGAGAAATGAAAAGGGGTGCTCCATTTGTGTACAATGAATCAAAATGCATTCTGCTGTCATGTATACCTAAGTAGAATAAATAAAAAATAAAATAATAATAATAATAAATACCATTGCCCGTAAGATGGGTGATATTATTTACTGGGGTTTTTTGGGGTGGGGTACAGAAATTGAACTCAGGGGCACTCAAGCCCAGAGCTACATCCCAGCTCTATTTTGTATTTTATTTAGAAACAGGGTCACACTGAGTTGCTTAGAACCTTGCTTTTGCTGAGGCTGGCTTTGAACTCGTGATCCTCCTGCCTCAGCCTCCCAAGCCACAGGGATTACAAGCATGCGCCACCACGCCTGGAGATATTATTTAAAATGGTAAATGCAGAAGAGTTTGCACAAAAGCATTGTCTGTTAATAAGAATGAAAATTTTACATAATTCAACATCTAATTGTTTTAGAAATAAAATTTTAATCTTTCACACTTTTAAAATATACATACACCTTAACAAATAATCCCACTCCTAGTTCCATAATTTACAATAATACTTTAAAAGTGCATAAATAGATGGAATAGTGAAAACTAGAAGTAACTTAAAAGCTGATGGTGGTTAATTGAATTATGCTATATCCACACAATGATCTGTAATGAGACACACACACAAAGAATGAATTGATTGATATGTACCACCATGGAAGGATGCATCCTATAACATTTAAATGGGGGGAAAAAAGTAAAACAATACAATTTTCAGTAGTGTTATTCACAATAGTCAAAACTTGGAATAATACATATGCCTCCTTCAGTAGAATAAATTAATTGCATTATATTATGTAATGGTAATACCACCCAGCATGAGTAGAATGATCTATTGCTACATGCAACATGAAGAATCTCAGCATCATAATATTGAGTGAAAGAAGTCATATACAAAAGAATACACACTGAGTGCTTCTGTTAAAGTACAAAAACAGCCTAATCTAATCTATGTTGTTAGAAATGAGAATAGTAGATGTCCTTGGAAGAAGCAGGTAGTGACTGGGAGGGAATCCTTGGGGTCTTCTGGTTTCTACTGCCTGATCTGTGCACTGGGTTATGCAGGTTATTTAAACTGTTCTTTAGGAAAGGCCAAAATATACGCACAGTATGATCTCATTTATTATTTTAAATAAATTGCAACACATACAATTCTGAGTCTCAGATTCTTCATTTGTAAAATAAGGGTGATAAAGGTAATTACTTCATGGAATCTTTTCAAGGATTAAATGCTATCAAGTATAAGGGCACCAAGTAAACATAATGCCAGCATTTGTCTTATTGTATGTTTGTATATATACAACCCACATACACATTTATTTTAAAAGTAACACAATACTTCAATAAATTCCAACAAGAAACATTTTTAAATGATGATAGTAACCAAAGCATTAGACTGGAGAGAAATAAGATAAGTTTGTGTTTTTAACTTTACTGAATTTTAACTTTATTGAAAAAAATGCTTTTAAGTTTACCATAATAAATAGCACATTAATTGTGTAATTGATATATATGGAAATAAGAAATACTAAATTACTTTTGAGATATTCCACTCAAATCAACAAGACAAAAAGCACACATTCTGAGGCACCTGAATTTTAAAACCAATATAATCAAGGAAAATGATGTGCCTGTAGATAAGCAAAGGGCAGCATACAAATAGGAAACAGGGTTCTGGGGGTACAGAGATTATGTTCATGCCCCCATACTTTTCTTTTTAATATGGTGGTTATATTTGCTTTCCAAGATTCTGTTTATAGGAACACAATACATATAACTAACAGATTTTCACACCTTCTTAGAGCACTGTGAGATGGAACCTTGCTACTTTGCATCTTTTAACATCTAGGTCCCCTTTATTATTATATGGTCTTATGTTGTTATCTAACTTTCCATGAGCTTCTACCAGGTGTGTAAGTTCCTAGGGTACATAAAAATGTGTCTTTCTCAGTACTTAACATATTTCCTCTTCCTGCCTACCTCACACAGTACCTTGCACACAAGAGACCGACCATCAAGATACAGCTACTAATTTATCTGTTACATACACAAAATTGCTCTGAGTCCCAGACAGAATATCCTAATTGTTCTTGTTCATTTAAGTTAGAAACCAAGACACAGGGCAATCAGTTGAGATTGTGGACTCTGTATCACAGTGCCAGAAGGGCAGAGACTGACAGATCTAGGTCAATTACCCTGTACCACATCACGTACTGCAGCCTACCACTCCAAAAACTTGGGAATGAGAGGCAGGCTGTGGAGACAGAGCGCATCCTTAGAGAAAGAAAGCAAGGCTGAAGAGAGTTCCATACAATAATAACTGGTTTTAGTAAAGTCCAAAGTGTAGCACAGGTCATCTGTAGTGAGGAAAAGGAGGATGGCATAATTAAGACAAGAGCCTCCAGTAGCCCTTCAGTTCCTTTACACTAACTTGCAAAACTAGCCTGGCCAGGAAACCCATTCCAGCAGCCATCCTCCCCCCAAGCCAGATGCCCCTGAACAGTGAACACCCTGGACAACTGTACATAGGGGCTCTAGTTTGAGGAAAACATAAACCCAGAGTCAGGTTGCCTAGGATGGAAGCCCAGCTCCCAAACAGCTTTGGTGCATGACAACAGGATCTATATTCAGTTCTGCACATTTCTTCATCTAGAAAAGAGGCTTATTACAGTGCATTATGGTGAGAAGGAGGATTCAATAGGAAAATGCTAGAGCCTTATGTGTTAATTATTTTTAAGTGGGTCTAACTTTAGAGTAGTCTTCACTGTCAAAAAACCAGAAAGTCTCATTCACAATTACATGAAATGTTAATGAGCAAAAAAAGGTGTGTAAGTGTTTCAAATGTGAAATGACTACACGACATAAACCCAAAGCGCAAAATAATGAAACTCATTAATGAGTATTCTTAAGTTGCTCATTCATGCTTTGATTTTGGATTGAAAATGAAGAGAAAGACAAGAAAATTGGTTCCTGCTTTTGAAAGAAATTATTTAGCCTGCTTCTCTGAATATAAAGCAAAAAAATTATGATATAAATGCTACATCCTTAGCATTTCACTTCATTTTGGAAGAATTAATCAGTCCAATGGCAAAATCTAGACCTCTCAGCAATGGATCTATTTCCAAATAGGAATCATCTATTTCTATTCAATAAAAAAATTATGAAAAGCATTTAGAGAACACCCCAGGGTTCCGCACTGTGCCTAACACAAGAGACATATGCCAAATAAATAGATTTCATTGTATGCCTTCAGAAAAGAGGAGCAAGAGATCTCTTCCCGATCATTAATACCTGTGACTCCTTTAGTCCCAAGTTGATGGCAAGTTTCTTTCGGTCTGTTTTGCTGATGTACTTTTGCTTCTGAAACATTTTCTCCAGAGCCTTTCTCTGGTCCTCAGAAAATACAGCTCTTCTTAAAATGCCCCTCCGAGCTTTGGCATTAGAGTCCTGTGTCAGCAGAGGCAGCACGCTCTCTTCTCCTGCAGAAGGTGGAAGAGAGATACAAAAGGCCCGTTAGCACTGGAGAAAAGTCAGTCTGTCTTTCCCAGGACAACATAGCATCCTCCTACTGTGCCTTGGCCAAAGGATCTCATCTCAACTCTACACACTTATAACAGTGCTTCCTAACCTCTTCTTGCGGGTAGACTCCTTTGAGAATCTGTTAAATACTCTTTGCTTCCCACAGGAAGGGAAGAGTGGCACATGTGCTTGCCCTCTGATTTTGTGCACTCATCAGGAAAGATCACGGTCTCAGGTTACAAAGCCCCACCCAATGCAGAACAAGTACCAGGTAGTTTAAACGCTTCATTTTCATCTAATTCTTTACTTATTTATTTTTTTCATTCTTTTTTTTTTTTTGACAATTACTGAATACTTACCATATGCCAGGCCCTCTGACCAACACCACATATCGGGAAATAAACTGTATCTGTTTTCTCTTTACCGGTAAAATCTAGTAGATGGGCATTTATTGAACTAACAACACACAAGCAATAAAGTGTGTATTCTTTAAAAAGCCACTTTGGGAATGCAAAACATGGTGTCTGATCCAAATCTGTGATGTCAGAGAAAGTTTCCAAGAGCCAGAGATGCTTAATCTGAGAACTAAAGGAAGAGCTGGAGGATTCTCAGGAACCTTCCTCACCACTCAATTCCACTGACAATCAACTTCTTGAGGTCAGGGACATTTTCTCTTTTTCTGCCTTTCTGTGGCTAGCACAACACTGGTTGGCACCCTCTGTGTGTCTGCGAGCATTCACCTTCCATTCACTCATTCTGCTTGGCAGGCATGTCAGGCAGAGTAATACACCCTGCACAGATGTCCATATCCTAAACCAGAATCTGTATGTGTGGTAAGGGGTAATTAAGGTTGCAAATGGAATTAGGATTGCTAATCAACTGATGCTGCTGAGATGAAGAGAGTATCCTGGATCATTCAGGTGGGCTCAATATAATCACAAAGGTACTTATAAGTAGAAGAGACAGGAAAAATAGGTCAGAATCAGAGGCAGATTTGAAGATTCTACACGACTTGCTTGGAAGATGGAGACAAAACTGTGAGCCTCAAGCAGCTAAAAAAAAAAAAATGTAAGGGAATTAATTTTCTCCAGACCCTCTTGAAGGAACACAACAAACACCTTTATTTTAGTCCAATGAGACCCATTTGAGACTTCTGGCCTCTAGAACTGCAAGATGGTTAAACACGTGTCGTTTTAAGACATGAAGTTTGTGACAATTTGTTACAGCATTAATAGAACACTAATGCACTAGGAGTCAGGCCCACTGGACTAACTGCTGAGGAAACCAGACAAACAGCACCCAATCCCTGCTCTAAAGGCTCTCATGTTCTCATGGGAGGATTGGCACATGATAATTCACTCCATAATTTAGGCACCAGGAGAACAGGGACTCTGGTTTATGGTTGTAGTTGGTCTGTGTTTTGATGCTTAATAATTATTTACTGAATAAACAAGTGAGTAAATGTATTAAGTGCTAGAGTAGAACAATCTGCAAAATGCTCTGATATCACAATGGAGGAAATGATGAGTTCAGAAAAAATAAGATTCAGCTACATCTAAAAGAACAATGCAATTAGAGAGAGAGAGAGAACCAAGGCCAGTCCAGGCACAGTGATCAGCGTGTCTGGAAGCAGCAACGCACAGAGGAATCGAGTCTATCCAGGGAAAAAGACCAGTCTGCAAGAGTGGGAAAATGCGTGAAGCAGAGGTTGCAAATGTTAGGTTGGCTCGAGATCTTGCGTGAGGCGGACGCAGAGCGTACAACGTGGCGAGCTCCACGCGCATGCAGCGTGGTGGATTCCATGCAGCTGTGGTGGGTGTAGGGCGTGGGTTTGGAGCAGCTGCAGGGAATGAAGCATCAAGCAGCCCGCATGCGCAAAGGAACAGCCTACCAGACGCTGATATGTAAGAAGCAATGGCGCCTCCTACCAATCGGTAGATTTTTCCTGACTCATCCCAGAAGGACTCTGACCTCGGCAGGATCCCCTGACCAATCCCAGGGGACGCAGGACTCTAGATACCTCCTCTTCCTATCTCATAGCCCCTTCATTCCTGCCTTAAGCCCTCCCCTTCCTGACTGGACCCTTTAAATTTTCTTTACCGCGGAACGCTTGTGCGATTCTCCCGTAGACACTCTGATGGATGGGAGAATTCAGCCCAAGAGCATGTATTTCCAATAAAGCCTTGCCCAGCGGTTTTAATTCGCCTCCTTTTGGTCATCTGGCTTTACAGCAAGCTGCTGCCAACCCTAACCAGCTTGCAGATGGGCTTTGTTTGGTTTTAGAATGTTGTTTAACAATTCTGATTTCATTGTTCAGATTTAATAATTGAGAAGTTTCACACAAAGTCCAGGTTTCTGACATCTCTTCAAAGGTGATAAACTCACTACACCAAGCTCATCTTCTAATACAAACATGAATGACATATGCCCACTTTAGATGGAGCATGTGGTCAACAGCGTGCCATAGTTTGACTTTTTACCTGCCAGGACCTTGAAGAACTTCGGACCTTTGGCAAAGAAATTGTGGAGTGAAACGGATCCAGGTCACAGAGAACTGCAAGGGTTTGGGGCAAGCAGATAGTAAAGATCAACAGAAGATGTATAAGTGGAACATGAAATGATAATAAACATACACTGAACTAAACTATTACATTTACTCTGTGTTAAGCCACTGAAGCACAATATTCTATTTAATTCTCACAATGAATTAATACCACAAACACTACTATTATTCTCCCCATCTTACAGAAATAAAGCGAAGCTTAAGAGTCAAGTGACTTTGTCCAAGGTCACATAACTAGGGTTTCAAACCAGGAAGACTCACCAAAACAAAAGCTCTGAACTCTTCACATTACTGATATGATCATATTTGTATTTTAGGAAAGAAGAGGACAATAAATCTTGTTACTTCTACCTCTGCAATATGTTCACTTCCTTTTCTATTTGTCTAAAAGATTATAAATGTCTCCTGGCTGTTCTCTCTGTCCTAGGTATATCTCATTCTAGTTCACGCTTACACTGCAAGAAGAACCACACTGCCTCTTTCCTGTGAGCTCTGTAACTCTGCATCTCCAGAGAAATGTTGTAGCTCTGGGATGGAATCATGCCCAATTCTTCACCAACGTTCACTTTTAGTGCTGTTCCTCTCCATTCATCCTCACAGGGGGTCCTGACTATTTCCTCTTCTATGGCACTAATTCTTTGTGTCAAGATCATACACAGAAGTCAGGTTTTGACAATTGGACTTATAAGAGATTTAAGAATTTGTTGTTATTGTTGCTTTTAGAAGTTTTATAAAATATTGATCAACAATAAAAATATTGTGAATATTTCAACTTGCTTATTTTTCACAAATGTTTTTCTTCTCTAAATATTCTTTGGTATAAAGATCCTAGAATTAGTCTTTCTGCATTTATTTCATAGTATAACTTTACCAGTGGGGAAGACATCTCTCTAGGAAGCCTCAGGATAAAGGACTCTGAAGTAAAAAAGAACTGGGTTTGGATCTTGGCACTTACTGTGTGACCTGAAACAAGCTGAACGTCTTTTCCAGACAGTCTTATAAAGCTCCCCAAGGATTCAGTGAAATAGCATAAGAATATTCGAGTGCCCAGCCCACATTAAGAGTCCCACAAATCTACTTCTCTTTCCCTTGTTGAATTTCATTACAAGAATCATATGCCAAATTTATCAGTACAGATGAAGAAGATCCAAAGCCCCACAAAGGATACAGCTTAACTGGCACCAAGGCCTTCTGAACTCAAGTCTTGGCACTTTCCCCCACATTCTGGCATTCTTGATTTGTAAATGTATCCAATATATCATTATTACAAGTCATACATTTTAACAGCTAGGAGACAAACACTAAATAGCCAAAGGCAAACAAATGTATAAGCTATCAATTGGTGACATTTTAAAGAACTGCTAAAGATGTGGACAATGAAGGCCAGGCAGTAGCAAAGAAATATTCACACTATAATTGTTAAAGCATGATGCATAAGATATATACTATGTTTACAACTCAGTAAAATTGCAAAGGCAAAGACTGCAAAGGCAAGAATAAACATTAAAGCAAGCTACTGTAGAACTGGACAAATAATTCATGTCCGCAGTCTACATTTTAAGTTTGGTTCTATTTTCAAATGGAACAAGTATCATAGCAACCTTCTGAGGAATAACTAGGCAGAATTATTAAGTGAATGTTGATGACAAGTAAAGAAAAATCCAATCCATCCTTAAGGTACTCACAGTTGATAAGAAAAGGCCCATGAAGCATACAGACAACCAAATAGAGAGCGATGAGGACCCTAGACTACAGCAGAGAAGGCATCCAGAGTGCTGGATAAGAAGTTGCTGAGTCTTGGAGGTCCTAGGAGAGCAGCGTTCAAAGCAATTTCTCAGCTGGCGATCTTGGGAGGGGCAGGCAGAGGCATGAAGCCAGGTGTGGACCAGTGTGAAGCAGGCTGGGATGAGGAGAATCACACAGCCTGGTTGCAGACTGTAAGATCTGACTGGGAAGGACACAGGAGATAAATACAGGAGGGTAGATAAGGGCCAATGATGAATGAAACAAATGTGGGTTATGATCTGACAAGGGCAACTTTTCAAGAAGACAAGACCAATGTAGTATTTCAGAAAGGCAAATATTTTCTGAGTTAATAAAATATTTTATATTTCTATATAGAATCCAAAACAAATTCATAGACCTATAAAGGTAACCAAAAAAACTACATTTATTTTTTTTCTAAGTAGAGCTTTAAGTAAGGCTCATGATTCCATGTAATTTAACCCCTTCTTCACCAAGATTGATGGGTTAAAATAAAAGAAAGGGGAATGAAACTCATATAAGTGCCCCTAAAACTTTTAACAGAAAAAGCTGTAGGTTTTCTTAATGAGTTAGTTTTAAAGAGACAGAACCAAGTTCCCATCAAGGGGATCTACAAATACATTCTTCTCAGCAGTGTGGTAAATTGCTAACATTTTGGAAGCATGAATGGAAACTAGATCTCAATCTCTAAAAGAAAGACCTGGCACAACTGTGAAAGTTAAAGTATTAACTCCTGGGTCTGGTTCTCACCTTTTAGTGCCCTAAAATGAACAAGAATCCAACCAGTAAATAAGCAAGAAATGCTACAAAGATAAAGAATGTTGCATTCTTCCTTGCTTAGCTATTGCCTAGTCTCTCCTACTGTGGTTCTCATTATATAAACAACCCTTGTTTTCCTGAAGTGGTGCACCCTGAGTTCCCAGAATTATATTACAATGCTGCCATTACTACCCTTGGTGCTCCTCCCCATGTCTCACCCATGAGTCTTTCACAGGCTATGTCTGGATCTAACCATAAACAATATGGACGAATCCACAACATTTTCAGACCTTGTACCCCTGCAAATAAGTGCCTAAAATTTACACCTGCAAAACAGTTCAAGAACTTGTTGGTTACTCACAAATCATTCAGAAGCTACTGAAAAACTAAACAAACACTTACAACTATTCCTATATTCATGACAAATGTCTGACTTGTATGAAGATTTCCAAGTAACAAAAATTAAATAATACAAAAATGAAATAAACAGATATGGAGCATAAGGTATTTAGGTACTTCTATTTGAGGAAATCATTAGTATTAATGTTATCATTAGTGTTATT
This sequence comes from Xerus rutilus, assembly GCA_028644305.1. Classification (NCBI taxonomy): domain Eukaryota; kingdom Metazoa; phylum Chordata; class Mammalia; order Rodentia; family Sciuridae; genus Xerus; species Xerus rutilus. The sequence goes on along the minus strand of CM053403.1, from coordinate 64,425,139 downwards.
TTATACTGTATCATCCATACATATACAGGCCTCAATAGGGCCTATGTATGTGCCAACTACATGCATCATACCATGCAATCTTTACAACCCCCAGAGGTAGATGTTACTATCCTCATTTTCCACAGGAGAAAAAAAAAAAGGATACAGAAAGAAATTGTATGTTTGAGAGCACACATCAAAGCAGAATGAAGCAAATTAATGTTCTTCAAATTACACTGAAAAATTTCAAAGTTATAAGCAAACTGGGAAAGAGGTGGAGAGATGGGGAGAATCATTAAGATGGCAGGACAACTTAGGAAAGAAAACTTTTCAAAGGCAGGACTCTTTGGATCCTGAGATGCTCCCCTACTGGCATCCTCCAGACAAGCCCTAGTGAAGGGCATGATACATGGAGGTATGCCATGTGTGCTGCTACTATGGGAGAAGTGGGAGAGACAGGGAAACCAGCACTAGATAATCTAGTGGTAGCCACTGCCTTTCACTCTGGCCTTCACCTCTAGAAAATGACAACTCTGAAGACAGGGCAGCGCTACCCATAGCAACTGGACAGCCCTACAGAACAAAGAGGGACCCTGTCATTTTCTAGATATGAGCCTAAGAGAAAGTAGCTGCAGCTCTGTTGTATCCTTCTACCACTGCAAACCAGCAGAATCCTATCCCCAGAACAGTAGTATGGCCGAGCATGATACCACATGCCCGTAATCCCAGCACTTTGGGAGGCTGGGACAGGAGAATCAGGAGTTCAAAGCCACCCTCAGCAACAGTGAGGTGCTAAGCAGCTCAGTGAGACCCTGTCTCTAAATAAAACACAAAGTAGGGCTGGGGATGTGGCTCAGTGGTCGAGTGCCCCTGAGTTCAATCCTACAAAGGCTTCTGGACTATGCATGCTACCTTTTGTCTCATCACAGCTTCTAGCCCCTGATGTGGTCCTGGCCCCAATCTGTGTGGTGCTGGCCCCAATGTGTTCCCTGTTCTGTTCCAGCGTCTATACCCAATCTGTGCTATGTTGGAGTCACAGAAGGCCAAGGAGTGCTATCTCTCGCCACTCCTAATAATTTGTATTACTTCAGGTTTGCTTTCTATTTTCTCTTATTAAAAACTAATTCATATCACAGTAACCCCTTGACTAGTCTGTGAAGTACTACCAAATCCAGATCTCTCCAAACTTTTATTAAAAAAATTCTTGTTTATTTCAGTATAACTGAAATTAGAGGCTATCGACACCCTTTCAGAAAGAGAATTCTTTCATCCTTTTAATGGGTTCAATAATTTCTCAGAGCTGGAATAGACAAGAAGTCATTTATTTAATCTTGGCCTCTGCAACAGGCCAGCTAAAATGCCATTAGCCTGTATTTACTATTTCCTCAAATGTACATCGTTTCAAACCTCAGGTTGGTGTTCCTCTTTCCTGGGATCAGTGTCCCTCAAATGTGAAGGAGCTCTCCTTGGTGGGCTCATCGTTTCCCACAGAAGCATTCTAACAGCTGGTTGGGTTCCTATCTCCTACTTTCAGTGTTGTCCCCCAGGATTTTCTCTTCCATGAAAAGCTTCCTCACCCTTATTATCTTCTGTCTTCAAATGTGTATACACTTGCATGCACATGCATTTGTGTATTGTCATACATAATTTCAGTAGATTTGAAGTTTGGAGGGAGAAGACGTAGGATTTGCCTAACCTCTTTATTGAAATTTAAAAGCCTGTCCTCCGACCTCCATAGTCCAGTGTTTGGGAATGCTAAAATACTTATCACACACCTTGCATTGCTATAAATGTCCCTTATATCAAGCCCAAATTTATCTTCCTCTAAACTTTATTCATTAGTCCTAATTCTACCCTTTAAATCTATATTTCATAAGGAAATAATTAAGGTAACTCTCATATTCTTGATTTCAAGCCAGGGATACAGAATTACCTTTAAAATTCCTTCACTATTTCTGTTGTTGCCTATTCTTAAGCTGGTCTTTATATGAGAGTTTGTTCAATATGCTTTTCCAAGTGGGTCTCCAGAACCGAACAGGGTAGACAATCTGAATATTTCAGTGTCCACTAGGACTACGATCTCCCTTGTCTGGATAGCCAATCATTCAAAGCACAACCCAACACCCTCATATCATTCTGTAGGTACATGCTGAGCTCACAATACTTTCCTTCCCTGTTTTGCTCTACCCAGTGGTTCTCTCCCTCCCATATCCTGTACTTACATACTTGTGCTGGAAAACCTCAGATCAGTATAAGCAGCCCTATTAGATTTCATGTTATGCTCAGGCAAGGGCTACAGACAAGATCAGAGACAAGCACTCATATCTTCAAGCAGTTACTCCCGTCATCAGCCTCTGGACTGAACATTTGGAGAGAAAAGAAACTCCACTCTAGGAATGTAACCGCAACACTTTCACTGCTCTCTTGCACTGCTGAATAGAGTCATCAACTTGGAAAATCCATTGTCTTTGAGCCTCTGACTCCTATAAACATTCTTCTTGGTTGACTGAATGTCATTTATCTATGGAAGGGAAGGGGTTTAAAAAACTACCCCTCCCTTCACTTTTGAGAAGACAATACCTATATTCAACTTAGTGCACAAACTCAATTACATTTTAGATAACATCATTAGGTTTCTTGCTTTATTAGAAAAAATGCTGCTAAAGTTAAACATTCTATATATTAAAAAAAAATTTGTGTATGTGAGTGTATGCAGACTTGTGTGGGTTTCCATAGGTCCTGGTTGGGTTCCTCAGCCCACTTACCACTCTAGCTGAGACAGTAAAAGACTAACAGCCAGGTCAGATGACAAGATCACTAATCAGAACACAGCCCATCCTTGACAGTTAAACTCACAGAACTAATCTACATTTGAAACAATAACACAGTGTCCCTTCCGTTTCACATTCAACAAAATTCTAAACTCTTAAGTCGGAGAGTATATTATGTTCTCTTATGTTTTAACAAGGAAGGCAAGATGGTAAAATGATCTCAAAACACAGAATGTGAGTTCCTATCCTAAGAAAAAGGCAGAATAGTTTGTGTCAGAAAAATATTTTCCCTGTTCAGACTTGTATATTGCTCAAAATTCTGGCTTTGTCTTTTAAGGCATTAAATTCTTGAAAGGTCCAATTCAAGTTGGGTACTTGAAGACAAAATGGAATAATTACCTGATTAACTCAATTAGCTAACCTACATAATTAAGATTCCTATTTTTCTCGGGCAGTTTTTCAAAAGTCACTCTCTACATCATATCTGAAACTTGCTCTTTCATTTTAGCTGAGAAATATGTTATTTTGAAAAGAACCTTATGGATATAATACCAAAGATTTTCCATGCACTGTATTGGAGGAGGGGAGAACTATTACCACTGCCTTTTAATTTCCCCCCATAAGGGTTGTGCTTAAATAGCCTATTAAACTATTTACTGCATGTGAGAAGGGCACTGGATGAATGACTGTTTCCACATTACAACAAGGAGTCAATCATAAACCTAAGAAGTTAAAAAATTAAATCAATATTAAATGAATCATGTTCAGAGTCAAAAGGATATTCCACTTTCATAGTTAACAACTGTGTTGATCTGATCCTGTGCTTTTGGAAAGAATGAAGTCAACCTGTGAAACAATGATGAGGGCCATCAATTTCATCAGTTATTAAAGGTTAGTATAAACCTTAATTTTGGCAGTCCAAGCAAAACTTAATACTAAGTTCACTTGGACAGTTCATTTTCTTTCCTTTGTACAGTGGAAAATAATTTAAGAGCTTGGGCATAAGCATTGTTCTTATTATTAAAAGAAGTAGGAAAAAAAAGAAAATCTAGTAAATGCCTTCAGTAAAAAGGATTGTGCAGATGTATACCCCATTAACTGTTCCTTGGTATCATGGTTATTTATGTAAAAATCTTTACTGACAGCATAATTATACCATTTCATTATTAGTTGCTGCCAATATAAGTGAATGTTATAAACAGAAGAAATTCATTTTGGTGTATAACTAATAATAAGAGACACCACTCTTTATTAAAAACACTTGTGGAATCTCTAAACCATCTGAAATGCCAACTTTAGAAAGGCAGACAAACTAAGTGCAGCATTTTCTATCCTAGCTCCTATTTTCAGCTTGTGTGTTTATTTAAAAAAAAAATACAACACAGGACTTTAAACCTGCAGGGGTAAACACTATAATTTATGACAATTATGCAAAGAACACTAAATGGGAGGGACCAAGACATAGATGGAGGAAAATCCATCTTAACCTCTCAAGCAGTTGAGAAGATGAAGTTATCTAGGAAGTGTCTTTAGCATTACTTTTATGTGTTCTATTTGTTAAACTGGCCCAAACTTCCATGGCTTAGAGACTCTTAGAATGCCACTATAAAATAAATACATGTACACACACTCACAGATAATATGTGAATGTCCCCCTGTTATGTGGCATTTTTTTGCCCATTTCTGCTTACTTTAATTGTACCACCAGAGATTTTCTAAAGCAGAAGACAGTAGCATATCAGGGTGAAATAAATGAAATGAAGTGTGGGATCCCTTTTAATCTCCTCTCCCAGAACCTAACACCAAAGATTTAGTTTTGCAGAGATGCAAAAACTAAACTGTGGGCATGGTATCAGATATTTGGGTTTTAGGTCTCCGCTCCAGAAATCTTGGCTTGCTACCCTAATATTCGGTGATAAATGTCTCCTTAATTTGCACAGCAGAATTCAGTCGTCCTCATAGCAGACCACCTTGAAGGAGCGAGTAAAAGGTTTAGTCATGGTTTCTATTTTGCTATTTGAATTCAATACATTCTAGTTAAATGGACAATTAATAGGTCACTTCCAAAATAGTAGTGTATCAGTCCTGGTTAATAAACAATCCCCACAGTTGATAATGGGCCCTATGTATTCAGCAAGACCCTGTATACCCTCAGCTCATCCACTAAATCCCTTTTCAGGTGGACAGGGTTATATGGGAAGATGAGCTAGAATGAGTCTATAAAAGTCAGTTTCATTCACTGCTTTATTTTTCAGTCCAGTGCTTTAAATGGTGTCCAGAAATTCACTTGGAATGTGAGACAGGAGAAAAGACTGACACACAGAGCCTTGCTTTATGACCATACAAAAGGGCAACTGACCCTTGCCCAAGCCTTTTCCATGTGAAATGGTTCCTAAAGTTCATCTGCAGAGTGAAAAATCGTGGTGAGGTCGCGTGTGGATGAGTCAAGTGAAAGTGGCGATTGGTCACGGGTCTGGCACCCATTGTGCTGGGTCCCAGCCATGTAAAGTGCCCTGTGGGAAAGTATCAGCCCCCTAAAGAGATGCTCAGAAGCTTGAAGCTCATTAAACGGCCAACATTTGCTGCCTCACTTGTCAGGAATCATTCTGTGGAGCAACTGCTCTCCTGAAACATTCATAAAACACATGCACCGAGGCAGCAGGGAGCTGAATTCAGCCGTGATAGAGCTCTGTACTTCAGTCTGACTCAACTCTTATTTCGCTTTTCACCTGACAGAGCTGTTAAGTGAATCAATGTTTTCTCTTGGGCAGCTGAGATAAACACATCCCTCCCCTGGACTTCATCATAAACACAAATTCTCTACCTACAGATTCTTATCTTACCAAGACATCTCAAGACCCAGGTGAACTTTAGTTTCAGTTAGACATTTGGCTTTGCAAGTGAGAGAATGTGTGTGTGTGCCCACACTCAGTGTCAGAAAGTTTGTCCTTCTCATTCCAGATCCCCCACTTGTGCTATTAAAATTTTGCTTGTATGATTTTCAATGTCCTCCTGAAAACATGTCCTACATCTCTGGCTGGTTTTCTTCAAGATGATAAAGTGGAGGTATTCATCATCTCTCAGGATCTTGACAATTTTTAATGGTTTTCTATAGACACCTTATGACTCGTGTCACATTTTAAGCTGGATGGAATATGCAGCGGTTTCTTTGCCTTCCTTCCTTTCTTTTTTTCTTCTTTAAAGGAGTGTTGTTACACATTTCAGAAAGAGCCAAACTGGTCCCTCAGAGATCTTTTATATCAAATGAAAAACAAGTTGCTTTCCTTGGTATGTCAGCCCTAGGTTTCAAAGCCATTAGAAACTGCTCACAATTGCTCACTGTGCTGAGGTTTGATAAATCTCTGGAAGCCTTCTGAATAGGATCGCTGTGATTTTTAGTGAGGAATTAGCTCCTTGCCATTGCATTACCAATTAGCTTCCCTGAGCACATTAAATCCTGCTGCTCTGGTTTACAGAATAACTGAGGCATTGCTGATGAATCATTAAAAACTTACTTGGAAAAGCGGAGGGGGATGCAGGGCGCCGACAGGACCCACCACAGCACGCAGAGTAGAATGCTGGTGCACTCAGAAGAAAAGATTTGGGAGGCCCTGCAGAGAAAGCATTGGTCTCATTGATTAGCCATTTCTTTTAGACAATATTCGAAATTCCACTTTCCTAAAAGTCACTCAGTAAAAGCACTTCATTTTCTTAGTGATTCAGTTGGAACTTATACTGAAATTAAAGTAGACTTCATCTGTCAAAGTGCTTGCTAAATAATTTCAGCAATATTTGAAAGATGTATGTAGTGAAGACATCAAAATTACTAGTTCATGTTCTGTGAGCTCATAATTACAAGTAATGAATATCTAATATTCCTTTATTTAAGATCTCTAGAGCAACACTGTCCAAGAAAACTGTCCAGGACGATGTGAACATTTGTGTCTGTCCTGCCCTTCATCTTAACTACTAGCCAAATGAAGTTACGAGCTCCTGAGATTTGGCAAATGTGACAAGGCAACTGAAATTTTAATCCTAATTAATTTAAATTAAACAGACGGGTGTGGCTAGGGACTATGATATTAAAGAACACAGCTCTAAATGTTCTACTTACCAAGAAACAATTTAAATGTTATATGCTTACATTTAATTTTGAAAGAGATTAGATCACTTTACTGCTTGTTTTTAGAATAAAGTTTATTTGAAACATATACTTAGTTGAATTCCCAAGTTGGTGATAATTCCTTTACTGAACAATTCCATAATAAAAAATGGTGTTTCAGATACCACTTTCATGTGTTTAAGTATTTGAGAATAATCATATTTTATCTCCAGAGAAATCTAGTTAAACTGAAAGTATTTTTAAGTGTTCACAGTGTAGTGATTTGCCAAATAATTCTGTTCTCATTTTTATTAAACTGTTATTCATAAAATTTCCAAGAGATATGCACAAAATAGTTATGATTAGTCTTGTAGCAAATGTATGTAAAGGAGACCCATCTTAGCATCCAAAAATTATACAAATTTTTTGAAGTTTCATTATTATAATAGACTGTTCTAAAATTTTAAGTATAAATACCATCATAGAAAAGATATATCACATCAACTGAATTTAACATTTTAAGTGAAATTTTTAACACTATTCTTCCTCAGTTGATGAAAAACTAGTTTTAAAGGGTATTATAGAATGTGAACAACAATTCTCCTTTATTGAGAACTTTCCAGATGCCAGGCTTTGGTTAAGTGGTTTAAATATACTGTCCTTAATACAATGGGTTTAATACAACATAAAGTTGGTTGAGATTTCCTGATAGTGGGTACTTGCTCGTACCATGGCATACCAAGCACTGTACCTAGCACATCATAAATAGTCATTTTTTTAGTAACTAAATTAATGCTCTTCAAGACTGAGAAATAACACATTTCTCTCATTTTTTTAGGGAAAAATCAAGGATCAAACTTTAACCCTTTTCCTGCTCCCCTCCACACCTTCCTATATGGTATCTTCCATAATTGATGACCTTGGAAACTAAAACATGACTTGAAAATGGCTTTGTTATTCTCCTGTCATATTCAAGTGACAGATTCTTTCCTTTTATTAATTACACAAGGGAATATTGTTTTGATATGACTACATACCTTTTTGAAGAACACAGTACTTTCAGATTTGCATTTTAACAAATTGATAAATGCATGCTTATTTTCATCAATTCTTTAAAGCAGATGTCAACACAAGCATATTGCCCAGTAAAAAATTTATAGTATTTCAGAGTCATGAAGGCCCTAAATTTACAAATTAGTCATAAATGCAGATTTATTTCTATAAGGCAATGCAAAGTTGTTGATATTAATGTTTTCAGTTTTTAAATATCTGGATTTCCAGAGAATAGTGTTTAACAATGTTTTGAAAATATGGCAACTAAAACAAAGGTATGAAAAGAAGAATATTTTGGTGTTCAAACAGTTCAAAAACATTTTTTTAGTTTCATTGTTATCATAAATTGTTCTCATATTAACTATAAAACCATCAAAGAAATGAAAAATCATTTGAATTTTATATTTTAAATTATATTAAAAGAACATGGCATTACTTAGGTAGATTCATATTTTCATTATCACCATGTACATATGAAGTACTCTGAAAAATAGAATTATATTTACAAGTATAAAAATTGCCTCATTGTGTTTATTCTCAAGGATTTGTTAGCTCACTTATTTCCCTTCCAAAATAAACATTCCATAGATAATTAAGTCGTGTTTATTATGCTGTTTCCTTCTTTATTCCTTTCTTTTTTCTTTTTTTTTTTAGGTAGAAGGAAAAAAGTCATGTTGCATTTACATACATAAAATTAAACATTTATTGTGCTAGCTGGAAATATCAAAGAAAATTTGCTTGCTTGTTCTTTGTTGCTCAATATAGAACACAGGAAATAAGATTGTACCCTAGTGATACCACTGAAATAATAATGAAAGGTATATATAAATTACATATTTCCTATTCTAGCCAAAATGTTTCTCAGTCTAACTCTATGGCCTTAAAAATGGGAAAATAAAAGATTAAAATGAATAGATGATTTCCATAAGTAATCAATTAATTTTGGTAAGAGTGGTTTGAAGATGTCTGATTTTAATATTAAATTTACCCAGAGTTTTAATTGAACAATTTACTATACTGCTATACATTACCCTACATGAAAGCTGTAATTAAAATAATAGTATCAAAATCTATAATTACAAAAATGCCAAAATCTACAGTAACAATTCCAGTTTGGCTTAAGAATTGGCTTTCACACTTTGTGACAAGACCAGCCTTGAAGTTCTATTGTGTAGAAGTTCTTCACCATTTTAAATCATTTCTTTGACACATACATTTACACAGGAGATTAGTCAATTCCTCATTGCTATACATAAATACACCTTGTTTAAGCTGGTTTATGTGGAAATCGCTGTGAAATTCCAATTAAGTGCTCCTTTTTTTTTCACATGCTCTTACTCTGACATAAGTCAAATGCTAATCTATCTGAGCATGTGATTGCCTCAGTGCTCAATGACAACAGGAAATAATTATTTAAAATAATGCAATGCATTTAAAATATATTTAAACTTTTAACATTTGTAAGCCACATACTTTTATAAAGAAATGAGAAAAAGAGAAAACTCAAGCTTCATGAAAACCAAGGGGCAAATGAACAGATGTGTGAATATTTTTGTAAGCCTTAAGAACTACTTTGAAGAAGCTCTGAAAAAATTCAGGGAAAAATAGGCCATTTAATCCTGGGTGATAAGCATTCAAACCCCATCAATGCAGTTTAGATGCAATTACTTCATCATTCACTGTGTTAGGAATGATTCATGGTAGACTTACTGAACAACAGTCGTAATGATAATATTTAAGGAGTGTTTACTATAGTGAGGCACTGGACTGGCTACGAATTTAACACAAGCCATCTCATTCATTCATTCATTCATTCACATTCAACCTCAAATGGGCCTGCATCTGGAATGTGATTATGATTGCTTTCAGCAAAGTAAAAAAGTGGGCAAGAGAAACAATAAAGATTTTAGTATAGTAATTAGTTATTAGACATGAGGGGTGGGGATTTCATTTACAGACTCTGCCAGTTATTTCAAGCTGAAGTCTGGAAAATAGACACATCTCTCCAGATTTCCACAAGAGAAAAAGAATTGTCCTTTTCTATGAAAAGAACATCCATGGGACAGGTTCTACAGCATAATCTCAGGTCCTGTTGGTACAGCATTTCAGGATACTCCAAATTTCACATTCCACGAACAAATCAAACTTCCATTTTCTGTGGGAAGTTGTTAACAACTTATAAACAAAATGACTGAAACTTTTTAGAACTCAACGAGGGCCTGTCTGAAACCAAATGACTAAATTTATGCATTCACAGAAAACTCTATGAACTTTCCACACTTCATCACAGGTTTCTAATTTATTTGAAGATACAGATTCAAAATGTCTTTTAATTCTTTAAAATATTTAGTTAAGATGAGAACTTAAAGCCAACTTAATGGTGAACTAGCTTTACTTTTTCAAAACTAAATAGATCTAAATAGATGGCTATGTGATATAAATATCCCAAGCAAAGGACAGTTGCAAGCCTAAGTATAAACAAATTGTTTTCAAAATTCTGTTGTCTAAAAACCAATAATTTTAATTGACTTTTGTTACTTTCATTCTTCTTTATTGATGGAAAAGAACAATAGAAATGAGTTGGCATGAAACCATTTCTTTTTATTATCACTGCAAACTGTGGTACTGACTGACTTGAGGTGACATTTCAAAGCAGAATACCAAAGATCACTAATAAAACTTTCAAATAAATTTCAGGGGTCCACTGCAATGCTGTGCAGACTAAACAGCACATTTCAAGAAAGGTGAGAAACGAGACAAGGTTCTAAGATATCTTACTAACGTACAAGATAAAAAAAAATAGAAATAAAAACCTCTGAGAAAGAACAACAGGGAATTCAATAATTTTAAAAAGGTTAGTTTTAATGACCTCCTTCAAGTGCCAGGTACATGGGTTCTGGGAATAGAGAAACCTAAACTTCTGATTTGAAAATAATACATAATTAAACAGACTATCTGGAGACAAAAATATAAAGAATCACAAACCATATGTCTTGAGTAGTTAGACCTAAGAAACATCAGTTATCTAATGAGATTTGATTTACTTATCACAGTCAACCTAAAAGCAATTCATTTAGTGATTTGATTGCAATCCTTGCCCTCAATCAGCAGGGAAAATAAGTTGGATAAATTCATCTTTTCTCCACTGTTCACTGGGAAAAAACAGAAGTCCGCATTTTTTGCCTCAAAAGTATTTTTCAGCAGAAAAACATAGGTCTTAATGTTTTAATATAGCTCTTTAAGAAGCCAAATCAAGTGCAGTTTGATTCTGTCCTTTTCTTAAAAATAATTTTTTAGTTGTAGATGGACACAATATCTTTATTTTATTTATTTATTTTTATGTGGTGCTGAGGATCGAACCCAGTGCCTTATGTATGTGAGGCAAGCGCTCTACCACTGAGCCACAGCCCCAGCCCACGATTCTGTCCTTTTAATCAAGGTAAATAATACATATCACCTATTATCTAACAAAATGCCAAGTGCTGCACTATGTGCTGGGACTAATTTCCCTTCCTATAAGAATTGATGCTTCTAAAAAAACAAGAAAGCTTCCTTAACCTAAATATCTGAATATGCCAATGAAAAATGAAATATAAGCTGGGCGCAGTGGCTCATGCCTGTAATACCAGCACTTAGAGAGGCTGAGACAGGAGAATTGTGAATTCAAAGCCAGCCTCAGCAACGGCAAGGTACTAAGCAACTCAGTGAGACCCTGTCTCTACATAAAACACAAAATAGGGCTGAGGATGTGACTCAGTGGTCAAGTACCCCTGAGTCCAATCCCCAGTACCAAAAAAAAAAGAAAAATGAAATATAAATTTCTCAGTAATCCACATTAAATGTGTCCTGTCAAAGCTAATGCACTCCCCAAGAAAAAGATGAAATTTAAGAATTTCATGCTGTGCATTTCCCTAACCAGTGGTTCTCAACATATTAGAATTACCTGGGCTACTCTTCAAAGACACAGATACTTGGGCCCCACACCAACTGGGTTAAATCAGACTAGGTAGGAATGGGTACCCTAGCACAGCATTTTTTCTTTTTTCTTTTCCTTTGGTACCAGGGATTGAACTCGGGGGTACTCGATCACTGAGTCAGGTGCCCAACCCTAGGTTTTTGTGTTTATTATTTAGAGACAGGGTCTCACTGAGTTTCTTAGCACCTCACTGTTGCTGAGGCTGGCTTTGAACTCGTGATTCTCCTGTCTCAGCCTCCCAAAGTGCTGGGATTGTAGGTGTGTGCCACCGTGCCCAGCTTTCTTTTTTTTTAATTTTTAGACTGGGGATTGAACTCAGGGACACTCGACCACTGAGCCACATCTCCAGCTCTATTTTGTATTTTATTTAGAGACAGGGTCTCACTGAGTTGCTTAGTGCCTTTCCATTGCTGAGGCTGGCTTTGAACTTGCAATCCTCCTGTCTCAGCCTCCCTAGCCGCTGGGATTACAGATCTGCACCACTGCCCCCTGCTCACACAGCATTTTTTAAAAGAACTCCACAGGTGACTATAATGGCTAGCCAGTATGAGATCACCGAAAAGAACATAAAACAATGCCTGATACATAACAGGCACTCAATAAATGTTAGCCTTTCTCCTGCCATTATTATGCAATTCAAGATGCATACTAAGATAACACATAAAAAGAAACAATATGATCCAGACTTCTACTGAAATAGAAACGAGTACAAAGAAAAGAATATCGGTCAAAGGCGGCTTTAAGCAGGAGAAACATCTTAATTAGGACCTTTATCCATTTGGGAAGTACTTGGAATGACAAAAAGAAAAGAAAGCATTGAGGGGTAAGTCAAATGAACAAAGGAAAGGAGATAAAAATGGTTAGGATGAATGAAAAAGGGTAAGAAGAGCAGTCTGGTACTGGGACAAAGTCAAAGGGACAAGAGTAAGCAACTGGCCAGATCAGTGTGACCGAGGGAATGAAGGTTTGGAAAGCCAAAGAGAGTATTTTTATTTGATTTGTCATCAACAGGGATAATTTCCATTTTGCTGGGTAGCTAGGTAATATGATGAAAGCTACATTTTAGAAAAATTCATCTGGCAGTGGTGGCTGACATGTAGTGGAACAAGGAAGGGCTAAAGGGAAGACTGCGACTGCAGTAACTCTGCAGCAAGAGGCAATGATAAGCATTATTTGTTTGGACACTTCCATCAACGTTTTCTCATGGATCCTCACAACAACAACTACTGATAGGATCTGCCTTCCCCTCCAACTGTGGGACATCAGTCATTGTGACCATCATGGTTGTCTAGGGTCACCAGCTCTGCTGTCTCACCCTTTCAAGGAATCTTCATTAGCAGCTCCAAAACAAAAGAGCTAAGTTTAAGGAAATGTCTTGCTTTATTTTACTTATAAAGTCCATGTCACAGAAGAGAATCCTCTAAACAAATTATATCTGTAGCCCTTGAAACTCTTCTAAAAGCCTCTGCAAAGGCTCTCTGAGCATCTAGCTATGCACCACCATGTATGATTTATTCCGACCTGGTCTACTCCAGAACAAGAACAGGGAACTATGTTCGATGCTCTTTATCCTTATTTCACCCCCTGGAAGATTTTAAATGTCTACAAATTATTTGGTATTCCTTCCACTGAAAGGTGAGGTCTCTCTCCCCTTCTCTTGAATTTGGGATAGTCTTAGTGACTTGCTTAATTGAGAGATATGACAGTAGTGACATTCTGAAATTTGTAAGTTTTAAGACCTAACCTGGGAGGTTCCAGAATGTCATAGAAGTTCCAGAATGTCAAAAATTTTGACAGTTCCAAAACTGTGTGGGGTTTTTGAAATGTTTGCTCTCTCAGACCCCAGCCTCTGCACAATAAGAAGGTCAAGACACCAGGAAAATCCAAGCATGGGTGCTGCAATGAACAGCTCCAGCTGAGCACCTAGTCAAAAATGGATAGAACTGGAGAACATTATGCTTAGTGAAGTAAGCCAATCCCAAAAAACCAAATGCCGAATGTTCTCTCTCATTAGTGGATGAGGATACATAAGGGGGATGGGAACGGGAAACACAGGAGAAATGCAGGAACTCTGGATGCAGCAGTGGGGAGGGGGGAGGAAGGAAAGGGAAACGGGAATAGTAATGATGATTGATCCAATGGGTCATTACTACCCCTGGTGCATGTATGAAGACACAAATAGTGTGACTCTTTATGATTTGCAACCAGAGAAATGGAAAAACTGAGCTCTGTTTATGTACTATGACTTGAAATGCATTTAAATAAAAATAAATAAATAAATAAATAAATAAATAAATAAATAAATAAATTTAAAAAAGTCAATGTCAACTGCCAGTCAGGTGAGTAGCCCCAGACATCTGGCTAGTCATCTGCCTTCAGATGACTGCAGCCCCAACTGGAAACCAACTGTAACTGTATCAGATTCCAAGTGAGAATGTCCCTGCTGAACCCAGTCAATGCGCAAAACTGTGACAAAAAATAATAAATGGCTTCTTTTAAGCATATCAAGTTTTGGGATGGGTTCTTGTACAGCAATACCCCTTTTTCCTATAGTTTAGGTATGGTGAAATAGTGGGAAAAGTTTTTCACATCTTTTCCTGTTCCTTATCAATGGGCATCTGACTTATGTGCTTGAAATTCAAGTGCCGACCCTACCATCTGTTCACATTTTGAAATAAAACAAACAGAGGTTCAATGAAGTTGCATGAATTGCTTAGGGTTATTCAATCAGTAATATAAAAAACTTAGACTTGAATTTAGACCTTAAAATGATACAAATGCTGCTAAAACCAGATCAGAAAACCATATGGTTGTTAAAAATTTGCCAAATTTGTCATTTATGCTTTGGAGGAAGCACTGTCAATATTTATTATATTTTTATTATTATAAAGGATCTAAAAGTAAATATGTTGGGCTTTGTGAGTCACAAAGTCTCTTGGATTAATTGCAATGCATAAGTATCTATAGAAAAATTGTAAATCAGTAGGTTATAATTCTATTCTTGATTGAAGAATCAAGTTGTGTTTTGTTTCAGACCCAATATGACTACAGGATTGGCACAATGCACTTAAACTCAATCCAGCCTCAGGTTAGTCTATTTAAAAACCTGCCAAGCAGTCATGCTTTTATTATCTTGTAAATATACATAACTCCTTCACATATTTTAATTGAGAAAAGTATTAGAGATTTAAAGTATTTAAGAACACAAAATTTGGAGTCTTCTCAAGCAGACTTGCAGAAATCTATCATATATTTTATTTCTGATGGTCATTTAGAATTACTAAGATTAAGATTGTTATTGAAAAGTGAAAAACCTAGTTCATCTTTGGAATACTTATAAATAACAAGTCAATTAAATATCTCACAATAAATTTTAAACAATTTCATATTTTTCCCCTTTCTTTCTTCATCTTCATTTTTTTTCTTTCCTCTTTCCTTTTCCTGGATTCTTTGGTTCTGAAAGAAAAGTCTAAAAACTTCTAGAGGCTTTTTGATCTTTGACTTCAGAGAGAATTTTAGTGCCTCAAGTTTACTGTTCACATAACTCACAAAACTATGCCCCTGAAATATTCACAACTAATAACTGGCTGACAAAATGAATAATGCTATTAAAAATGAAATCAGTTATGGTAACTTTATATAAAGTGATGAATCATTTGGCATTGCCAAGTTAAGAACTGACTGGAGGCTAAAAAGAATGAAAGGGAGAGATTTCATTAAAAGTGGAAACATTACTGAAAGTAAAATAAAATATTTTGGAATAAAATATACAAGGGTCTGGTAAGCATATTATGTGCTAAGGCAAAAATCCAATTTCTTACTAACAGAGTATAAAATAGAAACATGATCTAATGAAGTCTTAAGTGAGGATTCTAACAAGCATTCTTAGATAAAATCATATTGTTTCATTTTACAATTTGCCTTTTACTCCTGGCAGACTCCAGGTGCATTTGAATAAAAACTTAAGTTATTTAAACTGACTTAAAAGTGTGTACTTACATTGCATATAAAGAAAAAAATAGGAGCTAGTGTGGTGGTACACTCCTGTAATTTTAATGACTAGGGAGGCTATAATAGGAGAACTGCAAGTTCAAGACCAGCCTCAGCAACTTCGTGAGGCCCTGTCTCAAAGTAAAAACTAAAATGGCTCTGGGTGTAGCTCAATGTAAAGCACCTTGGGTTCAATTCCCACTACCATAAAAAAAAAACAAAGTATAAGAACAAAGTATAAGAAAAAACTTTAAGGATGGCAAATTAAATTCCCTCAAAAGAAATGAGATGGAGTCTGGAAGTTAGGAACAATGTAAACAGAACATTTTACTTCTATAAAAAGCTTTCCTAGTCAAAGAATCTCAAAGCATTTTATGAACAAAACTATTAAACAGAAATTATCCATGGATGTTAGTCCTTTACTTTCAAGTTGGTACCATTTCTACCATTGTTCAGCAGCAAATATAACCATGAAATGTCTACTTACAGCAGAGAGATGTTTTCTGGTGGGCACAAGAACAAGAATGAAGTGGCACACACAAAGAGAAGTCCAAAGCACAGCTTAGGTTCCAGGATTTGAGCCACAGTGATGGCAAGCAAACACAGATAAGGGGCTGGGGACAGAGTTCAGTGGTAGCATGCTGACCTAGCACGTGCAAGGCCCTGGGTTCTGCCTCTAGCACCATTAAAAAAGGATAGATAGATAGGTAGTAGATAAAGTCACCCTTGACAATCCCTTTAAATAGCCCATCACATATGCACCCTTATTTAGTATCTTATGTTTAAATTCTATATAAGCTTATACATAAATTTCTGGGCATTCGAACAATTGTACCTCTTAAAATAACCCCTCAAATATCTAAAGTGAACAAGAGTTAGTAGAATGTTCCTACTTGAATGTTCCTACTTGTTCCTAAATGTTCCTACTTGACTGCTGATTTACTCTGTTTTATCATTAAACCTCAATAGCTTCAATGTAAGTTACCATATTGAGATTCACTTGGTTGAACCAAGCAGAGATATGGGTGGTAGGGGTAGGAGATGGAGGATGCTAAAGTTACAGGCAAATCAAATGCACATAAATAATTGCCCCACTGTATCTCCAACTCAGATATTATTTTCTAAGAAGTGTGGCTTATTTAATCAGTACCAAACATAAAAAGGCTACCCATTAATTTTATTAGTACTATGAAGTGCAAGAATTTCTCAAACCTGAACGTATTGATGAACTTAGGTGCCACATAATAATTTATTGATTATTCAAAAACTATGTAAAACTTATATTGATATAAGTTAACTACAAAGATATGTTAAGCAGATTAAAAAATAAGTATAGATAGAGTAAAAATATGGTTCTGATATTATCTACAAATTCCACCAAGAAATGGCTGGGATAATGGCCAGAGTAAAGAACTGCTAGGATGGGCACCATCATTGTCCTGTTCTGGGTCCCCACTCTCACCCTGGTTCTGGGTCAGCATTAACATTTTAGATTGCAATATTTCATTTTCCAAAACAAATCTAGAGCTTAGTTTGGATACAAATATGACAAATTGACTTAAATTAGATCACAAAGTCTTCAGTTAGACTGGAATCCCCACTTTGAACACAGATTCATCCTTTATCCACATCCCAAGTGTCTAAAATGTATGGACAGTCTATGCTATGTCACACTTTCAGTGTATTTCAACAAAGAAATAAGCTACCATTTTGAACACAAAACAAAACCACAAAAGTGGTTTCAGACAAAGCCAAGGAAAAATAGGTAAACAATCCTAGCTGAATGACAAAAATACTAAATATCTTCCATTTCTGTACTACAGAGTACAAATCACTTGGCAAAATTATTTTTAACAAAAAAAATAACAAACTTATCCAGAATGAGCATTTGCTTTCCAATCATTTTCTATGCAGCACAAGACGTAATACAAAATAGTTTTTGTCAATTATTTCTAAAATGTTTTCAATAACAAATGTTACTAAAAACCAAAACTATTTGTTCCACTTATTTTGAAGAAAACTGATGACATTACCATCAATTTGAAAACTCATGGCATTCTCATAACCAAGAGAAATTTAAAATGTTCAGCTTTTCCCATTCCAAATCTTTCTTTTATACATAAACATATGGACATTTAAATCTATAACAATAGTTTCCAAATAGTAATATTAGTGAACTTTTGGGGGAGGATCTCTGATCATGAGGATTTTACTCTTTGAAAACCTCTGGGTTTCCTCTAATAAACTATGACAGGTCTGAGACTGACTTTTCTCAGATTAAAAAAAAGTGGATAGGGACAGTAAAGATGGTGGAATAAGATGGACATCATAGCCCTAGGTTCATGTATGACTGCATATATGATGCGTTTCTACATCATGTACAACCAGAGAAATGAAAAGTTGTGCTCCATCTGCATTCTGCTATCATGTATACCTAAGTAGAATAAGTAAATAAATAAATAATAAAAGAAAAACGTAAAAAGTGTAGGTGAATCTATTCATCACCCACTATTGCACTAAATGTGCCCCTCTCAAACCATCAAGGATATCTTTTGATTTTAATGAAAAGTTTTTAAATTACTCTATATAAACAACTGGACAACATATAGTTTGGAGTGCCCTCATTCCTGCCAGTTTTCCAGAATGAAGCACTGACAGCTATACTTTCATTCATGTCCTGTAAAGCTAGGTTACCACTCACCTGTCCCCACCTTTCAGATATGTCTTATGACAAGAAAGTCGACTTCTTTCCTTATAAGCTGAGATATAAAATCATAATCTGATTTATTAGGGTGATTTGAATACAATTAGTTGTCCCATCCCTTATCCGTTTCTCATAGTCAATGAAGGTAAACTAAAGTACCACTCTGAAGATTTGGAGAAAAAAATTTTCTCCTTCATACATCCACGGATATTTCAAGTAGTACTTGAGACAAAAATAAAATTAGCAAGTGAAACAATATTTTTCATTGTAGAAAGAGGTATGAATCCCAACAGCTAACTTGCTGGCCCATTTTGAAGATTAAAAAAGCTAATGATTGGTAAGACATAGAACAGTACAGAACATAGAATGTAAGCCCCACAAGAGTAGTTATTTCCTTTGTTCCGTTATCATGCCAAGATTCTAAAATAGAAGTTGACATGTGAGATACCCTCAGTAAGCATTTGCTGAATTAAATATGTTATAATTAGTAGTAGGTAACCAAAATAATGAAACAAAAATACACATAGTGGCATAAATCCTCTAAGTTTGAAATAATGCTAAATTAAATCAATGTACTTAAAAATAACTCTGCATTTCCTTATTCAACATCTAGACAGATGCAATCAACAAATTAAGGTTGAAATAAAGTGGGTTGTCAATATGCTCAAATTATTAAAACCACATTTTATCATTTATCACTAGTGTCTAAAAGATCAGTACTAATTGTTCACTGATATTCCAGAAAGAAATACTGTTATCTTTCTGAAAACAATAGCTCTTTTACGCTCTCTACGGAACATCAATCACTAGTTCATACTCACCTAATTTCCAGGTAATAGCTAAAATCATTGGCACTCATTACAACTTCATAATTTGACACTATATAAAGAATTTCTATGACATTTAGTAAGGCAAGAATTTGTCACTTACATAAAACCAGGACAATGTTCAGAAAGCTATATTATTTGTTAAAGTATAAAAATAAATGTAAATTCTGGTTTTAAATACTGTAACTGAGGGCATAAACTTATGGGGCTTTTTCCTTCTTAAGATATTTTTCCACTTTCAAAAATTAGATGCATTCTTTACAAAAATGCCCTTTGAAACAAAAGGTTGTTTGTTCAAGTGAAAATTAACCTAAGAACACAACAAGTCTTCATGAGGGTTGACTAAAACATTTGATAATATATATGCTTAAACTTTCATTTGAAAACAAATATAAATTCTTTTACCATCTTATTTATTCCACAAAATAATTGAGTTTTTACACTTTAATATATATACAAGAATGAATATGCTCCTGAAAATAAAAACAATGTAGTCAAGAAATCCTTTGCCCACTCATTGCGATATTTTGAATAAAATGGGTATGTATGTGAAATTATTTTAAGAGTTATTGAACAATTTGCATTTGATTTACTTAATCGGTAAAATCCTCACAATTTAAATTACGTAATTTTTCATAGTTGAGAAGCCAATTAACAATTTAAGAATTCTTGAAAAATAATTTCTATGAACACAATACCAAACCATCAAGTTATGCAAATCAAGAAATTTTCTTGACAATTTATGAGATTATTTACTAATTGTTTGTTTATGTAAACTTGCTTTTACATGTTTCTAATTTTCCTCATACTTCAAAATCAAAGCCGTCCACAGTTACAAAGCACATAAGCCTCGCCTTAACTTTATCTGTTCCTGTTCCTAAATGCATTTAGGTTTTACACTATGTGAATGAGACTTGTGTTCATGTAATTATATTTGTTCCATTCTGTTAGTAACCATTTCAAGCTGAAAGACTAGGACAGGTTCTAAACATGTTAAATTCTATAAAGCCATTAGTAATAAATTTGATCCGGCAGTTTGCTGGGACAATGGAAACTGCTGAAAAAGCGTCTATTAGTCATTCTGGACAAACCCATTGGGATTAAAAGAATGAGTTAAGATCGTCTAAGGACGCAGCCAAAAAATTAATCCAATTGGATCTCTTTTCCCAAGTCTCTAAGAAACGTACCCCTTTTATCATGGCTAATTTCGGCAGCCTCTCCATAAACTTTACCCAACATTTGACTCCACAGCCCGCATCCTTCGCCCTAATCCCCCAGCTAGCTTTTATACGGTAATTAAAATAAACCCAAACTGTCCTTTTCTTGGTAAATTCCCATTTATTGGTGAACTTCCTACTTCAGTTGCCAATTCAGCTGTTTTTCAGCTCAGCGCGAAGAAAAAAGTCGGCCTTGATTTCTTTGCGCCTTGAATGTTCCAAAATGTTAAAGAGGAGAGAGAGCCAAAACTTTGCGCAACTCTTCTTCCAAAGACCTTCGCAAGAGTCCTGAACAAACCCGACCGAGGCAACGGTGAATGGCAACAGCCCGCAAGGCGACCGCGCGAAGCTCTCCTTGCCAAGAACTTTCCCGAGGGCGGCCTCCCGGACAGGAGCGGGCGGACTAGAAACGCGGTACTTGGGAAACCCCGAGAAACTGGTCCAGCCCCAGAGGCATCTCGGAACTAAGGTGCCCCTTCTGGTCAGAGGCGCCTTCAGCGTTTTACCGTTAAGGCCAAAAAGTCAAGGCAGCCCTGCCACCTGTGCAAAGGAGGAGACAGGATGGAAACTATGTGCTGCCATAGGGCAAAAAGTAATCACAAAAAGTGGTGGTCCCCTCCTTACACCCCAAGTAGTATCTCCACTAAATCTCGACTTGCTCCAGGAAGGTCCCAGGCTGGCACTCCCTTGGTGCAGTGAGCAATGCTGGCGAGCCCACGTCCCGAGGCGCCCGCCCGGGCGTCGGCGCGGTTGGGAAGGGGAGAGCTGGCTCACCTGGGGCAGAAGGCTGGAAAGCACAGTCTCGGTCCTCCGGAGCCCGGCCCGGCAGCCTCGCGCCTTCTGCTGAGGGGCTGAGCACTTGAAATGCCCACCGCGTGCCGTAAGGTGCCCCGGCGGGGCTGACTTGCTCCGCCGCAGGGCACAGCTTGAGGGGAACGGGGCTAGCGGGCAGGGGCCGGAGCTGCGCGGCTGTGGCTAGGGACGCCGCCGGGCCATGGGGCGGAGGTGGCTGCAGCCCATGTGCCGGAGCGCCTCCGACCCGCAGCAAGTTCTCGATCAGGAAACTCTTGCCCAGGTTGCCAAAGCCCGGTGCTGCCGGGAGGTTGAAGAGCGCGGAGGAAGCCACCACGTCCCAGTACGCGCCCGCTGCCACAGCGCTGGGAAGCATAGTGCGGCGCCCGCGGTCCCGCTGCACCCGTTTTAGACCGCGCCCGCGCCGGACAGGCCACCACCTCTCGCCGCCGCCTCCCTCGGGCTGGAGCGCGCTGAGCCCGGCGGGAGGAGAGGGCACCGAGGACGCCGCAGGCTTAGAACGGTATTATTTATTTGCGTTGGTCGTTTCTTTTTTTAAGGGATGGGAGGAGTGAGGGTAGGAGGGGGAAGCTGTGCGTCCCCCTGACCCGCGGCGTAGGCTCTCTGGGAGCTCCAGAGGGAATCTATACAGATCCGGACGGTTGTTTTTTTTTTTTTTTTCTGGAAGGACGGAAGGTGTGTCCAGCTCATCCATTCATGTCACACGGCCCACAAAGTGACAGACACCGCCAACAATAAGGGCAACCCGAGAGTCCGTGCAGTGGCAATGGGAGGGGACTGTTGCAGGAGGGTGGGCGTGGAGGCGGCGATGTGATTCGGGCGCTCTAGCCTCCTGCCGACGTTGGCCCAAGTCGTGGCCCCAGCGCTGGAGCCCGGCATCCCAGGGCGCCAGATGCGAAGGACACCTCGTGGAGTTCTCTGAGAGACACCGGGGAGAGCGCTCCACCAACCACTTGATGACCCTTGGCATCCCTGTGTTGGTTGTGACCTCAGGCACGATGGGCACCCGGGGGACATAAACGGAGTCGCCAAAAGGCTCTTGTCATCAGGGAAAGTAGAACGGAACGTTTGACTGAAACTTGTGGTTGTACCACGGAAAAGTTACCTTTTAAAGAGTGCATTGTTTGTGTGTTATAGGAGGCCCTTGCTTTGTAAGGGGAAAAGAAATATACTTTTCTTGGAGATCTTTTGAGAAATTTCTTAGTTTTCAGTGGTTCATTTTAAGGTTTGTTTTAAGGATTTTGGAGAAAGCTGCCTACAGCTCCTTTGCTCTAGAAGAGATGACCTAATAAATTTTTATCTGGAAAAGATCAATCACTGTCAGAATTGGTTATGCCAAATGATAGATGGTTAAGTCTAAATCCAGAAAAGGAAACCTTCTTAGCCATTTGTGGTTGGATACTGCTCTGCAGAGAGATGAGGATGAAAACACTGCATTACTTAAGATTATAGCTGCTCTCTTCATTTCCTGAAAATTTAAGTATTTTTAATTTATTAACAGTTTGCTAAGTGGAGACTGTAACACATGAAGTGTGTGTGTGTGTGTGTGTGTAACAGGCCTTTTAATTACAAGGCAACTTTAAAATTTTCTCATTTTGGAAAGTACATCAATGGAGTGTTAAAACTGTGACTTCTTTTTCAGTTAACACTTACAATTGCCACTCTTCTGCCCAAATTTAGATGAACTTATTTAGAATAATGTTGTGTAAGGATGTTTGCAAAGTTTGGAGTCACATGTATAGTTTTCCTCTTTATCCTAAAGATAATTTGGTCCCTGACTTCAGTTTACTTAAAAGCTTAGCTGGAGTTGCCAGGCTAGTGAAATAGATTTCCTTTAAAATTCTTTTTCTTTTTCTTTTCTTTCTTTCTCTTTTCTTTGTTCTTCTTTTTGGTGAACTGGTTGATTTTATTTCAATATACACTAGCTCTATCTCAGGTTTTGTTTAAAAGTCCACCTTTTCCAAAAATGACCATAGGTTGCTAAGTAGTAAAATTGCAATTGTTTTTTTATCTGATAGACAGTTTTATCATCTGATAATAAATGAGAGTGAGGTGAATTACAAGACTGTTCTATGCTACCAATATTCATTCACTCATTGATTTAGTCAACAGACCTTTACTGAACATGTAATATGTATTGGGCACTTGTGGTAGTCCTATAGAGAAAGATCAGGTCCTTGCCTTATAGGAATTCATAGCCTAGGGGCAGGAGAAAACCAAGTAAGATCTGAGAAAGGGCTTCAAATGTGGAAAGGAACAGGTGAGAGAAAATTTTCTAGAGGAAGTTTTCCCTGAACTGAGTCAAAAAGGTGAATATTGTAGTCATTGGGGATAGTATGTGAAGTAATGACATTTGAGATGAGCAGAGAAAAAAGAAACTACATGATCACTGTCATCTTCATATCATAGCCACCATTTTTACCCAGTGTTTGCAGCCATCCACAGTACTAGACACTTTGTACCTATTAACTCATTTATCTCCACAGTAGTACTATAAGGTTGGTACTATTATTATCCCAGTCTTAGTGGTGCAGCATAGAGAACTTAAGTAACTTTGCTGAGCCTGCCCAACTATCAGAGTGATGAGGCCAAGTTGCAGCCCAAGATGAATGACTCCAGTTTGGCTATCATGCTGAATCGTGTCATCTGTCTATTCCTAGATACAAGTGAGGCTGAAAAACAAGGATCTTCCTTCCTTCCTTCCTTCTTTTCTTCCTTCTTTCCTCTCTACCTCTCTCCCTTTCTCCCTTCCTTCTTTCCTTCCTTTTGTGGAAGGTAGCAAGGAAGATTTGAATCAAGACCTACTGTTGTGTCAGCTAGCTTGTCTTCCACAGCCAGATAGGAGGCAATTGGAGAAATCTAGACACAAAATGATGTGGAATTTAATCAAATGAGTGGCAAGAAGAATGACAAGAAGGAACAAATGTTACACAGGTTAAATCCATAGGAATGGATGATTATATAGAGCAGCTCTTAACCAGCTGCCATTGCCCACCTACCCAGGGAACATTTGGCAGTATCTGGAGATTTGGGACCTTGATACAACACAGGAAAGGGATATTCTACTGGCATCTAGCAAATATAAGTTAGCGATTTTGCAAAGCATCCTACAATGCACAGCATAGCTCCCACAGCAGAGAATATGTGACCCAAAATGTTAATACCTTGGTTATGGAAGATAACAGATATTATGTAGGATCACTTCCAGGTAGATGTTCTCTTATCAAGATGGGAATTTATAAGAAGATACGTAAGTTTTATGTGTAGGGATGAACAAAAGATGGAGACAGTTGCTTTGGTCCTTTGTGGAATCTTCCAGAGAGACTATGTAGTGAGTAGAGAAATGAATCAAGAACAAAACGCTGGGGAAGGGGGAGTGCCAGCATTTAAGGGGACAGATAAAAGAAAGATGAACTATGAAGGAGAGAAAACAAGCAGCCAGAATCTGGAGACAGAAACTACCATGGTTTGAATAGTGATTAGGCCATGAAAGTGCTGCTGTTATGAATAGACTAATAGTGATTATAAAAGGGGTTCAGGCTGTAAGTTCACTCTTTTGAAATCTTATCCTCACTTTTCCTTTCTGCCATGCGATGACAAAAGAAGAAGGCTCTCTCTAGATATAGATATCTAGACATTGGACTTTCTAGCCTAGAGAACCTGGGGAAATAAATTTCCTGTTTTATTATAATTATACTTAATAATGGACTTCATTGTTACATATCTATACAGGCACATAATATAATATTTTCATTTCATTCTCCAGTACCTCTCTTTTTCCTCCTCTCCTTCTCCCCACTTCTTCTACTCTACTGGTATTCCTTTAATCACTTTAATATAATACACCCCAGTGTTGCATATTTCCTGATAAAGGCTCAAGTTACTGACTTCCCATTCTTTGAACTCAGTCATGTGACCTTCTGTGACCTGTAGATCAGTTAGAACAGGCCTGAAAAATCACTTGGGAGTTTCTCCTTCTATCCTTGGGTCCTGTCAATCTCGGAGAATAAACCTGAGATAACCTACTACAAGGAGAGACCACATGGAACAGTGAGAACTGATCCAACTGAGACCATTCTGGACAACCCACATCCCAGCCTCTGAACCAAAAACTTGACGTAAACCTTGAATCTAATCAAACCTCTCAGGAAATGAAGAGAATAGAGAAACGTATTAAAAGATTCATCAGGAATACAATCTCCAAAATGCATGATATGAGACATTCTAGACAATGAATAACTGATTTCATTGATAAGTAAATGACAAAAACAAAAAAAAAGAGGGAACCATTACAGATTTAAAAGAGATATAAGAGACAGATTAAAAACATGAGAATTGCTGGGCATGGTGGCGCATGCCTGTAATCCCAAAGGCTAAAGGGCTGAGACAGGAGAATTGTGAGTTCAAAGCCAGCTTCAGCAAAAGCAAGGCGCTAAGCAACTCAGTGAGATTCTGTCTCTAAATTAAAAATACAACATAGGGCTGGGGTTGTGGTTCAGTGGTCGAGTGCCTGAGTTCAATCCCTGGTACCAAAAAACAAACAAACAAAACAAAACAAAACAAAAAACATGGGAATTTATAAACAAAATAGAACAAGAACAATAGGAAATTTATGATTGTTAAAGTTAGATAATGGTATGTTGGTCCATTAAACTATTCTGTTTTTGTCCATTTTTAAATTGTCATTATAGAATAATAAAGGTCCTTTATCACGCATCAATTATTTCCCAAAAGAAACTACTATTAATATTAATAGTTTCCTATGTATTTTTTCCAGACTTCTTTCATGCACACACAGGCAAATTCAGGTTTATGTATTGATTAATCACTTTATATAATTGTTAGAATAAATTAAATAAATCCCATAGGTGTTGTTTTATGTTATGTAAGCAAACATCTGAATATCTGCATAAATAATATATATATAATAGTTTGAAGAGAAATTTTGACATTTATAAAACTAGCCTGTTAGATTTGACTATTTTTTACTTGATGTTAAAAGTATAAAATAAATATTTTTATATTAATAAGAGCCCTTTCCACAAATGAAAATACTTTTTTGAATTAGATAATAAATACTTTAGAGTATTGTATAAACAGGCCTTGTATACACTCTTCCTCTTTACCAAATGGCTGTTTAATAGAGATTGTTGAAGTCTTCTGAAATATTTTCCTTAAGGAAATAAAATTTAAACATACTTTTACTAAAAGAACCTCAAAGTCTATGTGTTTGGCATGTTCTGTGAACCCCTATGTAAACCTTATGCATAGCCTTACACTTAGGAATAATTTGATAAATATGTCATTGCATGTGATGTGCTGTTGATGACAATGAAGTTAATGATGATGATAAAATGTGGGTCTTAAGTAATCTATGTAATGACCAGAACAGAAAAATCAACTTGATCATAAATCGTCCAATTGAAAGCAATGTTCAGAGGAAGACATTCTGTGGAAAGTGCAGCAAATTTTTTTTCTCATCAAGGTCAAGCAAGAACATTTATCCTTAAAATATTTCTGGCCAAAATTGGCTTCAGAACCCCATTGCTCAGATCTCACTGCAGCCTGGTGTCTAGTACAGCCCTTGAACAGTATCAACTCTTGCTCTAGAAGAATTTCACAGCTTGTAATTCAGCCCTCTGTTCAAATGCACAAATACTTCTAGATTTTTAGTTAATATCAACTTTGCCACCAAAATAAAGCAAACCAATCATTTTCCAGCATACATAGGAAATTTTCTACTTGAAAATTCAAACTGATGTCTGTGCAAATTCTATCAAAATATAGGTAAGAAAAACATATATTTGATTCCATGTCTAAGAAATATATTCATCTCTCTCTCACCCAAATTCTATTTTAGTTATTTTTCCATATTATTTTAGCTTTCTGGAATGCTGTGTCTATAATGTGTTCAGTCATTTACTTTAAAATTCTTTAGTTTAAGAAACTACATCCATAAAAGTGTGTTTTTAGTTCTAGGTTACACATATTTCAGTGCTGGTTAGTTGGCTTTTAATAAAAAGGAGAGACTTCTACTGCACTTCAGATACCTCTACAATTAATACCAGAATACATTTTTGTTATTAATATATTTCACTAGATAAATAAGAAGTGTTTAGGATGTAGAGAAAAGCACTCCTACCTTTACACCATGGCCTTTGTTATCTGCAGTGGAGCCCAAGCTTAGTTCTCCATCAGTCCCTTTGTTCAGCTGCTGACTTAGCAAACTCATGTTGCCTAAACTAAAAACGATGTTAGTAGCATTCTTATTTTCACAACTCTTAGTGGGATCATGAGAATGGCTCATAATTACTTATTAGCTAATAACTAATTAGCTAATTTGTTCTTAGAAGCTACTGATATTCAAGGAAAACAATCTAACAATTATCTAATAAATAGACTCAGGCCCTTTTACTATAGATTCTTTAAGAACCACTTTGGGTTATGCTGAAATCTGGCCCCCCAAAAGAATATCATTGAAAAGTAAAATGCCTTCAGATCAGATGATAAAAATCTATGGGGCATCCAGGGGCTAAACAAAAGGGAATGTGAGTTAGCTATTAAAGGAGAGGAGAGAGTGCTCACCAAGCAAAGCCCCTGCCTGGACTCACGTTGTCATTATGCTAGAGGAGTGAGGTAGGACCAGATCATGCCAGGCATTGTATGTAGCACTTAGGATTTTAGACTCTGTCCTTCAAGCAATGAGATGTGCTTATATTTGCATTAAAAAAAAAAACACTTGGTGAGCCTAGAGACTATGCTAGAATCTGAAGACACTAATTGGAGACTGTTAAATAATCCAGATGAGAGATCCTAGTAGTTTGGACTGGACTAGGTTTGAGGCAGAGATGGTAGAGAGAAGCAGGAGTTTGAGAGTTATCTAGGTGGTAGGATCCATTCTTCTATGAATTAAGAGTCTGAGGAAATTGTCACTCCTAAAAACTAGTACGCTCAATTCTATCAGACCATGAGAACTATCGAATCCATTGTTTCCTGGTGTGTTTGGGCTGCCAAGAAATTAGGCTAACTTTAGAGTTCAGTCGCAGTAATGTTCTTCGTCTGTATTTTTCTCATTTTTATCCTATTTGGCTTTAGATCTTTTGTTCATTTTTATGGTTTTTTTTTTGTATGTATATCTACGTAGCCCTCCCCTGACAAGTCCTATAAACAATAAATACAACAAGCAGGTATGTCTATTGTTGTTTTCTGCAAGAATTGGACTTAAAGAAGACTGAAGAAACTCTTCCCTGTTCTCCCTGGTCAGGTGAATTCTTCCCTTTGGGCAGAGATGTCTTGGTGTGTGGTGGAGAGAGACTCCTTCTCATGACCCTTTCAGATAAATTCTGGATGGTGACTCCAGTAATGGATTGCATACCTCTCACAGGGAACCTCTGAGTATCCACTCCAACAACCAGACCACTTTAAAAGAAGATGAGATTGTGAAGAGCTAGGTTCTGTTCTCAATCGAAATATTCAAGAAAATCATTGTAGTAGCCTTTTTAGTAACTCACTGGAATCTAGCTGATACACAGTTACTCAGGGAGAGACATTTCCCAGTAACTACTGGCTGTGTGAATTCCCTTACCAGTCAGGGCCATCGGCAGATGATATCTTAATCCTCAAGTTCTCTTCAAAGAACAAAAAAACCTTGTATTTTAAAGAAAAGTACAGTAGCACATTAAGAAGTATACTCAACTATTTCAATAAACATTACTTGATTAAATTTATATAATTCTATGCTTTCTCAAATATTCTCCTGTTCGGTCCACTCCGTCCTATCCCCCAAATACTCCTTTGTCATTGAAATTCATTCTAAAAAGCTGGCTCACCTGAAAGACATTTATAAACATATCCCCCATTTTGACCTGGAAGGACTTGCACGCTTGTCCTCCTTTTCCTGCACATGTCTTTTCTGGCAGGCCCTGTTTGCCTTCTTGTGTATTATTTTGCCATGCCTCAGGCCTTGTTCATCTCCGTGCCCTGCATTCTGCCTCAACCTCTATTTTACTGACTTTCTTCTGTGACTGGGAGACTTCCCAGTTTCTCTCCAGGCCATTCAGTTTCTTTGGCATCACTTGCTCATTGATCATTTCTAACCACTTTTCCACGTCTGCTGCTTGGCCCAAAGTGAAATGTGAGACTGCTGAAAGATTTTGAGGAAATTACTCTGGATGCTGCTGAGCAGCAGTCTTTTTAACCGTTTTTCATTATTTCAATGTCCTCAGAGTCACAGGTACCTCTCATTCATATTGAAATCCTAGCAAATTGTCTAATTTGACCTGAATTAGTGCTTTGACAAAGCAAGGATTGCATTATGAATTTCCTTATGTCCCCCAATAGTTATACCAAAATATTCTCTTCAGATGAACATTAAATTGTCTTCTATTTACTGCTAGAATTACTAAGTGTACACAGAAAAGTTAATCCCACATGAAGCTTTGCTCTGAGGCAGAGACTCTGAACCAACTTTAGATGTGTTAATAATATCTTTATTCCCCTTGCTTTAAAGTATACTTTCTCTGGTAAGAATTTGTCTCAAGTACAAAATAATAGACATTTTTTAAAGATTAAAAGAATCTTGCTGGACACTGTCTACCCAGGAGGCTGAGGTGGGAAGTTGTGAGTTCAAGGTCAGCCTGGACAACATAGACCTCATCCCAAAACTAAACAAAAACAAAATAATTAATCTCCTTTGATGATGGATATGAAGTGTCCCTCAAAAGCTACCATATTAATACAGAAATGTTCAGAGGTGAAATGCAAGTGAGGTTTGTCTGGAGGAGGTGAATCATTGGGGACATACCCTGGAAGGGGTCATTTTCATTGTACACACATCTCTGCCAAGCTCTCATTCACCCCTCTACCCCTGTCTCATTCCTGTCCATCATAAGCTGAACAGCTTTCCTCCACCAAACCCTTCCTCCATGATATTCTTCATTGCCTTGCACCCAGAACCATTTCATCATTAAGGACTCTTTATCATTTGACTCCATGAACTTTATATATTATTTATAACTGTGGTTCTAAAATCCCTAGAATTTAAGATTTGTTCATTGAGTTCAAGAGGTCAAATAATATTAAATGTTGTTATTTTCACTTATTCAAAGTGCACAGTGGAGTTTTTCAAATATGTGATGTGTCATGATGTCATATCATAGTTCTAGTAATTCATGGGTCATAGTTCTAATGGCTATAGGTACATATGACTATACGTGCTTATATTTTAAATATTTCATATTTAGTTTCTTATATAGTAAAAATCAATAAATACAGCTTACTTAAACAAAAGCTCTTCAGAATATTAATAATTTTTATTAGTGTATTACAGTAAGGATTCATTGTGTCATTTTTAGTATATGCATACCAATATTTATAGCAGCGTAGTTCACAACAGCCAAGTTATGGAAACAGCCTGGCTGTTTGTTCATCAACAGACAAGTGAATAAAGAAAATGTAACACACACAGACACACACACACACACACACACAATGTAGTTGTACTCAGCCATAAAAAAATGAAACATCATTTGCTGGAAAATGGAAGGATGGAACATCATAGTAAGTGAAATAAGCCAGACTTAGAAACGCAAGGGTTGAATATTTTTTCACACGTGGAAGTTGATGTGAATGTGTGTGCACCCTTTATTCCTGCTGTTTTATTCATAAAAAAAAATCTTTCCATTTTAGGAAAGCATCCTCTAGGTTAGCCATTGGAAAGGTTCTTGACCTACTCATCAAGAAGACCACATCTTTTACTTGTCCATATACTAAATTTTTCCTCGTCTCTAAAATTTCTTTTTTTTTTTAATTTTTTTAGTTGTTGATGGACCTTATTTCTTATTTATTTATATATATATGTGGTGCTGAGAATCGAACCCAGTGCCTTACACATGCCAGGCAAGTGCCCTACCACTGAGCCACAATCCCAGCCCTGAAGTTTCTTATAAATGACAAACACACTTCTGTGGAAGACTCTCAGAGATATTCAGCCTGGGCATATACCCGTAAACACAACAACTTGGGAGGCTGAGGCAGGTGAGTTACAAATACAAGGTCAGCCTCAGCAGTTTAGCAAGACCCTGAAACCTATATATGAGATGATGAAAAGGAAGAAGAGAAAAGTCTGGATTTTGGTGTTTTAGGAAGAGTTTTAACCATGTCTTGAACAACCATGATTTCTGTCATTATGTAAGGTTCAATTTTCTGGTTTCCCATTGTCATATTTTGTTTCTTTGCAGAGCAATAGCAACAGCCCCATGGTGCCTGAAGTTACCCACAGGCGTCATGGTGAATCTCAAAGGTGGAGTTCCCTGTTGAGCAGCATAGTCAGTTGCCTGCCCAGGCAACTGAGATGTGGTGGATGCTGAGGGGCCTGGCACATGGGCTACGATTCCAAAACTCTCTGGGCAGGTGTTCAGTAGGCTCCACCAGCAAGGCTGAAGTGAGGTAGCTGCATCAGATTTTTATACATTTTGTAAATTGTTCTATATAAACTACGGTGTTCATTTCTTTTTTCTTTTCTTTCTTTCTTGTTTTGTGGAGCTAAATACTGGGGATTGAACACAGGAGTGCTTTGACACTGAGCTACATCTCCAGTACTTTTTATTTTTTATTTTGTTATGGAGTCTCCTGAAGTTGCTGAGGCTGGTCTCAAACTTGGGATCCTCCTGCTTCAGCCTCTGAGTTGTTGGGTTTACAGGCAGTTGCCACTGTTTTCATTTCTTCAATCTTTATAACAACCAATTATTCTCTAAAATATGTAGTTTAATCAAATACTCTAGTTAAAAAGAGGTGCTAACTGCCCCCCATTGTCCGTTTTTTAAGAATTAAATATATTTGCTTATATTAAATGTAGCTTAAAATATGCAACAGATAAGCCAGGCGCAGTGGCGCAAGCCTGTCATCCCAGCACTTAGGGAGGTTGAGACAGGAGAATCTCAAGTTCAAAGCCAGCCTCAGCAAGGGCAAGGTGCTAAGCAACTCAGTGAGACCCTGTCTCTACATAAAACACAAAATAGGGCTGGGGATGTGGCTCAGTGTTCGAGTGCCCCTGGGTTCAATCTCCAGTACCAAAAAAAAAAATATGCAAAAGATAAATATGTTGTTTTTCCTCTACTGGGGATTGAACCCAGGGTCTCAATACCTGCTAAGCAAGCACTCAACACTTTTTTTTTTGGTACCAGGGATTGAATCCAGGGATACTCAACCACTGAGCCACATCTGCAGCCCTTTTTATTATTTCTTTTTAATTTAGAAACAGGGTCTCACTGAATTGCTCAGGGCCTAGCTAAGTTGCTGAGGCTGGCTTTGAACTTGCAATCCTCTTGCCTCAGCTTCCAGAGCTGCCGGGATTACAAGTGTGCACCATCAGTAAATACACTTTCTACAAGTAAATTAAAGCCATCTAAGCTACAGCTGTCACTTAGCAAGCATTTGTGTGTTGTATTTATTTAAAAACAATTATCAACTGCCCAATCTGTATTTACAGCCAAGAAGAGACTAATGAATAAGAATGAACCTTGTCCTCATGAAGGTTATATAACTAAGGATATAGAAAATACAGTTAATGAAATAACTGAAATAATTATAATTTGTGAAAAGTGATACAAATGTGAAATGGGTGCTGTGTTTAGGAAACTAATTGAGATGGACTAAATATATTCCATAGTATATTTTGGAAATAAAATATATATACTTCTTGTTGATAGCTCATATATATAGAATGAGGAATAGGGAGAAATAGAGGATCACTCAATATCTAGCTAGATCAATTGGGTAGAATATGGAAAATAGAAGAAAATCTGGGTTTAGAGGTAGTAGGAAGTGTTAAGTCTTTTATTTATTTTTTAAAATATTTTTTAAGTTGTAGATGGACACAATATCTTTATTTAGTTTTTATGTGGTGCTGAGGATCGAACCCAGTGCCTCATGCATGCGAGGCAAGCGCTCTACCACTGAGCTACAATCCCAGCCCCAAGTCTTTTATTTTTGATATGTTAAGCTTAAGAAGTTTATTAGACATAGAAGTACAAACATCAAATAACAAGTAACGCATAATGTATGATTTTTAAAATATGTAGTATGTAATGTATGATGTAATTAACGTTTATGATATGTTAAATGATATCTATAAATACATATATAGAGAGGCAGTAGAGAGTCAAACCATTCTCATGTGTACACACACACAGGCTTTAAGGGCTTAGAGCAAAACTATGAGAAAGTATGGTGTTTAGATTTAAAACACAGAAAATGAAGTCAGACAAGGATGCAAAGGAGAAGGTACACTTACACACTGTTGGTGGAACTACATATTAGTACAACCACGTTTGAAATCAGTATGGAGATTACTCAAAAGACTAGAAATGGAACCACACATGACCCAGATTTTCTACTCCTTGGTATTTATCCAAAAAATCAGCATGTTATAGTGTTACATGCATATCCATGTTTATAGCAGTGCAATTCAATAGCCAAGGTATAGAACCAGCCTAAGTGTCTGTTGACAAATGAATGAATAAAGCAAATGTGGTGTATATACACAATGGAGTTTAACTCAGCCATAAATAAGAATGAAATGATGTCATTTTCTGGTAAATGGATGGAATTGGAGAACATCATGTTAAGCGAAATAAGCCAGACTCAAAAAGTGAAGGATCAAATGTTTTCTCTCATATGTGGGAGCTAGAGAAGAAAAAAGGGAATAAAAGAGGGATCTTATGAAAATATAAGAGAATCAAGAGAATAGAAGAATGGGCTTGAGAAGGACAGAAGAGGAGAGGGCATGGGGAAGTACTGGGGAATAAAATTGACTGAAATATGCTATATCCATGTATGAATGCACTATAATAAATCCCATTTTAATAATTATAATGCACTATTTAAAAAATGCAAATAGATGGGAGACCAGTAGAGTATAGGAAGAGGTTTGGGGAGGGAGGATGAGAGAGAAAGGGGATATAGTGGGGAAGGAGAGTGATCAAATTATGTGAATGTATAGATATGTCACAATGAATCTCACTATTATGTACAATTATAATATACCAATAAAAGCCATAACAGAGGAAAATGGAACTAGCAAAGAAGTTGGAAAAGAAATGAAGATATTTTCTGGTAGAGATTTTTAGGCTTTCTAAACTGTAAGAGGTCTCTGTTAACAACTACTTCTCTCTGCAGTAATGGAATAAAGCAGCTGTAGACAATATGTACATGACTGTGTTCCAACAAAGTTTTCTTTATGAACCCAATTTGAATTTTACACAAATTTTGACACTTCATGAAGTATTATTATTTTTTATATTCATTTTCTACCATTTAAAAATGTAAAAACCTTTCTGTGCTTACAAGCAGCACAAAACCAGGTGGTGGGCCAGATTTAGTCCATGAGCTATAGTTTGCCAACCACTGAGGTAAACCCCATGTGTTAGTTATCTATAAGTGCCTAACTGGTTACTCTTAAGATTTTGCAATGTAAACCAACAAGTATTTTCTCACAGCCTGTGTGGATCAGGAACCTGAGCCAGCCTAACT
Source organism: Xerus rutilus (assembly GCA_028644305.1). Classification (NCBI taxonomy): domain Eukaryota; kingdom Metazoa; phylum Chordata; class Mammalia; order Rodentia; family Sciuridae; genus Xerus; species Xerus rutilus. The sequence goes on along the minus strand of CM053403.1, from coordinate 64,390,177 downwards.
TGATCCTCTGGACCAGGGACTCCTACAGGCTGCTATTGAGGTGTTAGCTGAAGCTGCAGTCATCCCAAGACTCGACTGGGGAGGATGTGCTTCCAAACTCACCAGCTGGTTTTTGTCAGGATCCAGTTCCTCACTGGCTGTTGATTGAAGATTTCCTTCAATTTTTTTATTTACTATTATCATCAGCATTGCCATGTAGACCTTTTCAAAACATGGCATCTGGCTTCCATAAAATGAAAAAGAGCCAGATAGAGTGAACAAGATGGAAACTAGAATCTTTTTGTAATCTAATCTCAAAAATACCATCACATCCCTTTTGCCATATTCTAGTCATTTAGTAGTAAGTCCCTAAGTCCAGCCCACACTCAAAATGAGGGGCTCTCACAAGGACACATGGAAAGTACGAATCAGTGGGAGCCAGCCAGGCTCTGGAGAGTGTAGAGTTGCACACAGAGACTGAGAGGAATGAGCAGTTCCAGAGCGTGATAGTGGTCAACAGCATTAAATGTTGCTAAAGTGTTCATGAAGCTGAGAATGGGAACATATTCATTAGGCAGAGGTGGTTGAAATGAAGAATGAAGTGTAGGAGAATTAAATGAGAATTGTGAAAGAAACTTCCAAGAATTTTTTTGCTATAAAACTGACTAAAAAAATGAGGTAGTTGCTAAAAATGAATATGAAATAAGGAAAGGTTAAAAGAAAAGTTGAGCAATGTCGAGCTTTTTTTGTATACTTCTGGGACAATTCAATAGCAAAAGAGGTTTTTGAGGTTAGGGAGATGAAGAGAAATGGAAATTTTGTCCTTAAGAATACGAGAAAGACAGGACTCAGGTTACTTGTGAACGGATGGGTCTGACTATAGGAAGAATACACCCTCCATTGTGACTGTGCAGAACACCTGAAGAGAGATAAATGCAAGTACTTTGATTTGGTGATGGAAAGATAAAAGACTTTCTGGATAACTGATATATTTAGATACATGTGAGATGGAACAAACTGGTAGGGGAGGCTTGAGGGATGGAGGTGTACATATGAAATAGAATGCTATTTTTTGCAAAGTAGAGAAGCAAATACATTTTAAGGAAAACTACATTTAAAGGAATACATTTTAAGATTCTGGCATAGTTGAGCTTTGTGTTCAAGTTTTTAATCATTAATCATTCAGTCTAACTACCTGATTGTCTTTAGCTGATTTACTTTTTAACTGCTCATATTTGTACATAGAGAAAATGAGGTTTTGTTGACATGTACAAAGGACTGGGGTAGGGTAGAGGTACTAAAAAAAAAAAAAAGAGTAAACAAATCAGAGAATGAGACTTGTCCATAGAGAAACCAGGCCACTTTGATAGAGAGCAGTAGAAGAATAGAAAGTGGAGGCTTCTTTATAGATGAAGAGAGATTTAGCTGGGTATTGTGGCACTGGCCTATAATCCCAGCATCTCTGGAGGCTGCAGCAGGAGGATCACGAGTTCAAAACCGGCTTCAGCAACTTAGCGAGGCCCTTAGTGACTGAGCAAGGCCCTGTCTATAAATAAAATATACAAAAAGGGCTGGAGATGTGGCTGTATGGTTAAACACCTCTGGGTTCAATCCCTGATAACCCCTCCTCTCCAAAAAATGAGACAGAGGGGTGAATGAGAAGCTGACGGTTTATAAATATTTTCCATAAAGTGTTATCAGTAAGGGGACATTTTATATGTGAATTCATGTTTAACTCTGAACTAGTTTGACTTGATGGTTTTAAAGTACTCAAGAAAAAAAATGGGAGTACTTTCCTTTATGATATACGGTACTAAATGAAGAAATGATTCACATGAGAAAAGAAACATGAAACTGAGAAAAAGAAAAACTTAGGATCTTTAAAAGGAAAGAGAAGTTCGATGAGGAAGTAGAGAGGAGGGTTGATGCTGAGATCCAGCAGGGGCAATCAGTGCCTCTCCTCTGGTTTCTAACCCTATACTTTGCAAGCCTAGCTGTGCAAAAGAACTACTATGAAGAGCTTGAGATTACACTACCAGTTTCAGGAATTTGGGGTGAAAACTTTTCTGTATAATTTGATAGGCCAGGTGTTTTGGGTGTTTTTTGAAGGGAAGATTTATACCTACTCATTCAATTCCTTTAAAAATTAAAAAGTAATCTAGTTTTGTTGATTTTCATCTTTTCAATATTAATCCAATTGTTGATTTCATCTATCACCATCTGATAGCACCTTAATCCAAGCTTTTGTTATATTTAAGTGATTCTACTGTAAGAACTACATAATTTATGTTCCATGAGGTCAAGATTTGTCTCTTTATTTACTGCTGTATATTAAAAATAGAACAGTTAATAAATACTTCGAATGAATGAATGGGGAACAATTCTTACTAGCCTTTTCCTATTCACCTTTATGGCTCCGAGATGTTTCTCTTCTTTTTTTATTTTTTTATTAGTGCATTATAGTTATACATAATAATAGTTACCTAATCATTTTGACCTAATCATAATGCCTGGGGTATAAGACTCTACTGGTCTTCCTTCTATTTATTTGTTGCTTTTTAATTGTTGTTTTATAGGTATACATAAACATGGAATTCACCGTGGTACATTCTAATATGTACATAACATAGTTTTGTCAGTTTCATGATGGACCACTTTAGAGATAGATGTGTGCTCCTCTACCTTAATAACATTGCCAAGTTGCCCTCTAATGTTGACACTCCCACTAGCAGTGTGTAAGAGTCCCATATGCTCTGTATCCTTGATATTTCAAGATATTTTTTTCCAATCGGATATCTGTAAAATGATGTCCTACTGTTTTATTTGCATTCCCTCAATTACTGGTAAAGTCAGGGATATTGCCATCTCTGTATTCATCTTTGGGACTTCTTTCCTTGTACTGATTGTTTATATCCTTTGTGCATTTTATTTTTTGCTTGATTGTATTTTCCTAGTTTTCAGTTCTTTCTAATCATATTAGGATAATGATCATGAATCAGTTATATATACTTCACAAATTTGTTATCCAGGTGATAGTTTTTTTGTTTTGGGGTTTTTTTTTTAACACAATATCTTTATTTATTTATTTTTTTTGTGGTGCTGAGGATCGAACCCAGTGCCTCAAGCATGCAAGGCAAGCTCTCTACCACTGAGCTACAGTCCCAGCCCCTCCAGATGATAGTTTTTATTTTTACTTTTAAATGTCTCTTCATGTAAAACCTTTGAGATTTTGTTTTTGTTGGACTTTTTTTTTTGTATCAGTGATTGAACCCAGTGGCACTTAACTACTGAGCTACATCCCCAGACCTTTCTTTTAGTTAATTTTTTTTAGTTGTTAATGGACCTTTATTTCATTTATTTATTTATTTATTTATTTATTTATTTATTTATTTTTATGTGGTGCTGAGAATTAAACCCAGTGCTACACACATGTGAGGCAAGTACTCTAACACTGAGCCACAGCCACAGCCACAGCCTTCCCCAGACCTTTTTTATATTTTATTTAGAGACAGGGTCTTCCTAAGTTGCTGAGGCTGGCTTTGAACTTGCAATCCTCCTGCCTCAGCCTCCCCAGTCCCTGGGATTACAGGCTTTTACTTCTGTACCTGGTGAACCCTTGAGTTTTTGTATGATAAAAACATCCTTATTTTCCTATATTTTTATGACTGAAACCTGTTTTATGAATCTGAGTTCATAAATATGACCTATATTTTCCCACAAAAGTTTAAAATTTTTGCTTTTCACATGTAACTATTTAATTCATCATCAGATGCTTTTTGTGTCTGATGTGGAATATGGATTTACTTTGTCAAAGAATGAAATCACTGCTTAATATTGTGTAAAAAGACATCTCAATTTATTACTGATCAGGTTCTCTTAGAGCAGAGTAACTATTGATCTTACATAGGATTTTCGGCAATATGAAGTTCAAGAATTGGCAGACTTTAGAAAACATAAAAGGGTTGACATCATCTATAGTTGTAGTGTGATTACTCAGGTAAGAACACAGTTGACTTGTTAGTATTTGATATGTAATATTTTTGGAGCAAAGCTCTCCCCCATTAGCTGGCTTTCAGAAGCAGATTGCTGACACTCTTTGCTTGACTTACTAAAGTGTAGTTCACTGAATTAGTCAGCTTTCCCTTTCCACTACTATAACAAATACCCAGAATACCTTAAAAAGAGAAAAGGTTTATTTTGGTTTAAAGCTTTGAAGATGTCAGTCCATAGTCAGTTGATCCCCTTCCTTTTGGCCTGAGCCAGCACATCATGGGAGAGTGTGTGGTGGAGCAAACTCTTCCCTCCATGGTCAGGAAATGAAAATGAAAGACCAGATCCCACATCCCCTTCAAGGGTATGCCCCCAGTGACCTAAAGATCTCCCACTAGACCCTACCTCTCATAGTTTCTACTACCTCTCCAAAGCACCAAACTGGGGAACAAACAAAAGATAGGGGCCTTTGGAGGACACTCAATTCCAGACCATAGCATTTCTGAGGCAAGTACTATTTATATATTGAAAAGTTTTCAAAATAATTCAAGAGGCTACTTGTTACCCTGGTTATAGAACAATCTGTCTTAGAAAAGGCTTTTGGAAACTTTTTAAATTCCCAGTTCTTCCTTTTTTTTTTTTATTCATCTGGAGTTATAGAAAAGATAATAAATGACTTTCTAGATCTTACTTTCTAGATCTTACTTTCTGGATCTTGAATCAAGATTTGGTTTGTAGAGATGTGACTTTTAGAGTGACCATTCATCAGGATGATTCTATCTTGTACGTGTGTGGACTCATTTAAGTCATCTGTCAGGAAAGTAGCAGCACAGAAGAATTTAAGATTCCTGACAACAGTCATAAAAAAACTAGGAGACAAACAAATAAACAGATGTATTTAAGAAGAGATTGGAAGATTCTCCAGAACTAGGCCTGATCAAGGAAACAATGCTCAACTATTTCCAATGTCCATCTTAAATGAGCAGATTGCTTTTTATTTTAGCTGTGATACAGATTGGTTAACCTTACCTGAGAGGTTAATTCAGTACTACATAGTTAGCCATGAGCATGTTCTTTCCTGGTTGGCCAAAAGTGTGTGTGTGTGTGTGTGTGTGTGTGTGTGTGTGTGTGTGTTCTCTTGCCCTACTCTCTCCCCTGTCCTGATCACCTTCCTCTTCTCTAATAGTTTTCTTATTATTTTCATGTTGTCTTTTTGTTTCATAGATTCCATATGTGAGGAAAAGCATGTGATACTTGTCTTCCTGAGTCTGACCTATTTTGCTTCTCCACTACCATCCATTTTCCTGCAAATGACAGGATTTTGTTCTTATTTATGGCTGAATTAATACTCCGTTGTGTATTCTATGACATTTTCTTCATACACATTTTTTATAGGCCACATTTGCTTTATCCATTCATCCTAGATACCTAGGCTTATTCTATAATTTAGCTATTGTGTGATGTGCAATGATAAATATGAGTATGCAGGTGTCTCTAGAGTGTGCTCTTTAATTACTTCAGGTATACACCCAGGAGTGGTATACCTGTACTGCTTTAAAATCACGCTGTGTGGGTCTGCTCGACGAGTTGGGGGATCCTGAGAGATGAGAAAAGGGGTCGTCAGGGAAGATGAAATGGGGTCTTCCAGGATGGGGGTGACAGCCCATGGAGTCACTGCACCCAGACCCCGGGGTGTAGGTAAAAAACTGCTCTGCCAGAGCACGACGCAGAAACACCATTTATTCCAGAAAGTGCAGAGGCTTATATACACTCCTGGACCAATCAGGCCCAAAGTTACAAACAAAGGAGTGCTCTCTGTCAAGCTCACAGTTCATTAGCATAGAATGGGGAAAGATGGAAAGGAGGAGTTGAAGGTATGGAGAGTGCTTCTACATATCCCCCTTTTTACTATTATTTTAAAGGTCAGTGGGGCCTGTATGGCCCATAAGCAAGCATGTTGGAGGGATCTGTGATAATCTCCTCATGGGAGAGAATAATTCTGCTGGTATTTCAAGACTCCTACATGTTGCATATAAGAACAAGGGGGGGCGCAAACGAGACTGTTGTCTGTCTTAGGTTGTGCTCCTCTGAGCATCTTACCCGTCGTTGACCAAGCAGCTCGTGCACATGAAAGGGGAAAACGAGGCTGTGCCTGTCTTAGGTTGTACTCCTCTGAGCATCTTACCCGTCGTTGGCTAGCCAGCCCATGTGCACGTGCCGCAGAATGAGCTCTCTCCCAACAGAAAGGGTGATGGGGTTGGGAGAGGTTGGAAGGGAAGGGGTTTGGGGTTAAGATCAGCTGAAGTTGCAAAGCCTTCCATTTCCAGTGAAGATGAGGTCAGCAATCTTCTTACATGTTCTTGAGGGCTGCGATCCATGCAGCAGGAATTTTCTAGTGTTCCTGTGATTCTTTAATGATATGAACTAAGAGAGCTTGTTTAGTTTGACAAAGAGAAGAACCAGAAGAAGGCTTAGAACCCCGAGCCCAATGATAACCCAATTGGATGGATCTAATAAAGTTGATAATTTACTCCACATCAACAACATTAGCTTTGGTTTAGGTACTCATGGAAGGGGCTTCTTACTTCAGGTGGGGCAGGTTGTCTTCTTGAGAGAGGCTTGGACAAATATTCCTGGCTGGGATCCAAAGGGGCTTAGACTCTGTGGAGGGGGAGTCACAAGCATAGCCTCACCCTTGTGTGAGCAGAGGGTCTGGGCCTTTCCATTGAAGGGCCAAGGGGTCCTTCCACCATACTGAGGGAAGGGGAGTAGAGATAGTAAATGGACCCCAATGTCGGATTGCTGCATTGAGGCCTTGTTTGTCAAAAGTGAGGTAGTTGAGGGTAAATAAAGCATCCAACAATCTCAAAGAAGGGTCCTTCTCAGTAGAATCAAATTCCTGAAGCATTTCCTTTAGAGTGTGATTGGTTCTTTCAATGATTGCTTGTCCCTGAGGGTTGTAGGGAATCCCTTTGATATGGGAAATTCCCCAAGAAGTCAAAAATTCCTTCAATCTGAGGGAGTCATAGGCTGGGCCATTATCTGTTTTGATTGACCATGGGACACCCATGAATAGCATTGCTTGCTTTAGAGCCTTAATCACATGATTGCTTTATCCCCTGCAAGGACAAAAGCGTATACAAGGGAGGAGTATGTATCAATTATCATATGTACAAATTTACATTTCCAAAAGGTAGGGACATGAGTGATATCCATCTGCCAGAGGGAGTTGGGTGTCAACCCATCGGGGTTGACTCCCTGTGGTTGGAGTGGACCCAGTGGTAACAATGGGCCACAAGAGGAACATGCATGGATCAGATGTTTGCTTTGTTGGACTGGAATTTCAGGCAATAGGCGATGAAGACTATCTGTTGAGAGGTGAAACCTCTAGTTTAAGGCTCTAGCTTGTTCTAGAGTGGACATCATGACTTTAGACTGACTTACACGTTTGTCAATGGAGGCATTCCCTTCTGATAGGAAGCCAGGCAACCCAGAATGGGAGCAAATGTGCATAATATACCATGGTTGTTGTCTTATTTCTAGTATAGCCTTGAGGGTAGCCATAGGCTGATTGACAGGACAGTCTCCAGGTCTAAAGGCAGAATAAGCAATGGAAGAGCAGACCTTGACAGCATATATGCTATCAGAGACTATGTTAAGGGAAATGGTCTGATATCTTTCCAGCACCAGGATAAGTGCAGTCAGTTCAGCTATTTATGAGGGCTAGTTGAAGGCTCAATATGACCTAAAGCTAGTTGCTCATGGACAAGGTTCTTTAATGCTGAAAGCTAAGGCTCAATAACAGGCCATTGCTCCATCCAGCAGGATGAGGTGTCCAGAGACACTGTGAGAGTCGAAATCATTAGGGATGAAAGAAAGATACCATATGACAACCAGTGGTTTAAACATTGAGGAAAAAAACATGGAAAGTATTTACATGGATCTTTATACAAATGCTATAACATGAGAAACACCCAAAATCAAATAGAGTTTTATCATCAAGGTGCAAACCCAGTAAAATAAAACAACAACAAAACACTACAAAAGGTACAGAGAATGTGTGGCTATAGGAAATCAGTGTGTAAATTGCAGTATACATACTGGTCCATGTGGAATACAAAAATATTTATTGAAGTCAGATTTTTTAATAAAACATTGCTTATTAGAGGTATTTTAATATGAATCAGATATATAATCTAAAGGTAGAAACTTTAAAAAACATTAACAGCATTAAGCCAGTGCCATTCATTTGTGTTTCCATTTCTTTTTTGTTTTAAAAGCTGCTGTTTTGACTCAAGGAAAATCTCTAAGGCCTACATTCTTAAAAGTATTAACTATTCTTGTCAGATTCATGTTTAGCCTTTAGGAAGTGATTTAGGCTGGCAATGCAGCTCAAAGTAGTTCAAAGAGAGGGGTTAGACTAATCAGGAATTTGATTTTGAGCCAGTAAGGTTTTCAGGCTAAACAGACAGCAAATTTAAGTGAGAGAAGTTATTTATCATTCCAATGACAATTACAGACATAAACAGGCTAATGTGCAATTACCTATATCTTGATTTCCTATTTACTGGGAGGTATATAATTTGCCTTCCCCAAATAATCATAGAAACCTTGCATACATGGCTGCATATTGATTTTTTTTTTTTACAAATTTAGGTATATCTTTGTGTTTGTGTGTGTCTGTGTAGAAGCTGGAAGGTATACTTGATGTGTTAACTATACATACTGAAGTATTTTGCTTTTTTGCATAAGCATTAGGTAATGCACAGTAAATAGATAATTGGTATATCTTCCCCAGCATAAAACTGAACACAAAGAACATGAATTAATAATGATTCTACCATAATGACCAGAAACTTCCTTAGTGGCAGAAAGTCACTTATTGAAGTCCTTATGTCTGACTGGCTCAGATTTGTTGGCTTAGAAGTGGAATTGGGCTTTGACCCTCCAAGCCCAAGGGTATGATCTGCCCTGGGTGCACTGGGGACAATTCATCCCACTCCTGGCATGTGAGCCCTGTTGCGGGGTTGCAGGGCAGGGAGGAGGGAGTGGCTAGGGATGGGCGAGCGGTAGCGCCATGGGAAGAGCGGCCTGGAGACCTTGGTTTGCCCTGGCAGGAGCGGCGATAGTATCAGGAGAGCTGTAGAGGAGCTGGGCGCCTCTGAGCTACCTTTATTGGCAGGCTTTCCCAGCTGTCCTGGAGCCAGTCGCAGCGGGCTGAAGTCGAAATGCATTTGGCAGGAGCAGAAAGGTGTTTGGCAGGGGCTGGTCACGGGCCTGGGGGTGATTCTCCACAGACCCTGCCTTCTTGCCCTCCATGTCTGCCCAAGTGGGCCCCCTCCAGAATGAAGAGAAGGCGGTGGCGCAGAGAAGAGGGATGGGTGGAGGGGCCAGGAGGAAGGGGAGGTGGGAAAATCTGCCGATTATGAGAAGAAAAAGGAGAATGTGAGGCAGACCTCCCATGTTGAAAGTCATTAAAGTGAAAGAAAACAGCAACGTTTAAATGGTGGCCAGATGTGGACTGCGTATGTGCTGTCTGTGAAAGTTTTTCTGGCATACTGTTTGCGTCTGCCCTCGTACTGCGGATGGGGCGGGCAGCGACTCCAGTTGGACTGCAGCTTAGGCAGCTTGCTGGGGGTTGTGGCTGTGGCTAGAGGAGGTGCAGGGTGCAGCGCACTTGGGAATTTTCTTTTTTCTCCATGAGTGCAAAAAAAAATTTTTTAGCGGACACTTCTATGGCAGTGATTTTGTTCAGTTCTCCCTGGGAAGGCGGGCGGCAGGAAGCAGTTCTTAGCGGAAAGATAGAGAGTTCAAGTGGGGGGAGGTTGCACAGGCCAGCAGGCCCACCTGCAGGAGGGACTGCAGGCGGGGCAGCGCAGCACTGTGGCAGGGGCACGGTCACTTTAAGGCCTTGGAACAGTTTCTGCCAGTGGGCTTGTGTCCACGCCTTGCTGGCCTGAGTCCAAGAGCACACCTTCTCCCAAGGTGAGGGCCCCGCCCCAGCAGGGCGGGATGAGCAGGATGGGCAGGAACGCCTCTGGCCGGTGTTGATGGGGCTGCCAAGATTGGTGCACAGAGTGCTGCTGTTGTGAGTGGGGCCGGCACCTGTGTGGGCAGTGGCGGGTGCACAGAGCCGGCCTGCAACAGGTCTCATGCTGCTTGGGACCGGGCTGGCCGCTGCGGCCAGCGGGCAGAACCACAGGAGCACTGTGTCCCTCACAGCAGTACTTTTCACGTGGGGGCTTGGGACCGCTGCAGCTCACTGCGGGGGAGGGGCTATGAGTCCCTGCGCCTTGGGAGAAGGCACACATGCAGAGGCTTTTATACACTCCTGGACCAATCAGGCCCAAAGTTACAAAGGGGGTGCTCTCTGTCAAGCGCACAGTCCATTAGCATAGAATGGGGAAAGATGGAAGGGAGGGGTTGAATATATGGAGAGTGCTCCTAGATAGCTGTATCACATTTATCCAATTTGGGGGGTTTTGAGGAACCTCCATATTAATTTCCATAGTAGCTGTATCAAGTAACACTCCCACCAACAGTGTGTAAGAATTCATTTTCCCACATTTTCAAGCATTTATTAATCATATTTTTGATTATTGCTACTCTGACTTGGGTGAGATGGCATCTCAATATAGTTTTGATTTGCATTTACCTGATGGCTATTGATGTTGTACATTTTTTCATATAATTATTGGCCATTACACTTCTTTTGAGAACTACTGTTAAATTAATCTGCCCATTTATTAATTGGGTTATTTGGTTTTGGGGTTTTGGGGGATTGGTGTTAAATTTTTTAAGATCTTTACATATTCTGGATATTAATCCCCTGTTGGAGGAATAACTGGCAACAATCATCCATTCTGAAGTTTGCCTCTTTATTCTGTGGTTTCCTTTGCTGTGCAGAAGCTTTCTAATTTGATGTAGTACCATTTGCTAATTCTTGTTATTTCCTGAATTATTAGAGTCCTGTTCAGGAAGTCATTGCTTGAGCCTTTGTATTTCCTACCCTTTGTATTCTTTTAACAGTTTCAAAGTTTTGGGTCTTACTTTGATCCATTTTGAGTTGATTTTTGTTCTGAGTAAGAGTTAGTTTTTTCCACTTTCAATCTTCTACATATGGAGGTCTAGTTTTCCCAGCACCATTTGTTAAAGAGGCTTTCTTTTCTTCAATTTATGATTTTGGCATTTATCAAGAATCAGATGATTGAGCAGGTTTTTCTGTGTTCTGTACTGTATTCCATTGGTTTATATGTTATGTTTTTATGTAAGTATCATGCTATTTTTGGCCCTGTGGATCTGTAGTATGTTTTGAAATGAAGTCTTGCGATAACTTCAGCATTTATCTTTTTGCTCGAGATTATTTTGGTTATTTGGAGTCTTTTTGCCTCCATATGAATTTTAGATTTTTTTTCCTCTGTGAAGAATATTATTGGTATGTTTTTTAAACAGTGATTTTTTAAACCTTTATTTTATTTATTTATGTATTTTGTATGTGGTGCTGAGAATCGAACCCAGTGCCTCAAGCATGCAAGGCAAGCTCTCTACCACTGAGCCACGACCCCAGCCCATATCATTGGTATTTTGATGAGGATTGCATTTTATCTGTAGATTGCTTTCAGTAATACGGCCATTTAAACAATATTAATTCTTTCAATCCATAAACATGGGAGGTCTTTTTATCTTTTGGTATATTTTTCAATTTCATTCTTCAATGTCTATAATTTCCATTGTAGAAAACCTAACCTCTTATGTTAGGTTTATTCTTAGGTTTTTTTTTAAGCAATTGTGAATGGAATTGTTTTCCTGATTTCTTTCTTACCAGTTCATTATTAGTATATAGAAAAGTAATTGATTTTTGTAATCCTTTTTATTTATTCCTTTGTTTTATTTATTTATTTTTATGTACTGCTGACAATCAAACCCAGTGCCTCACATGTGCTTGGTAAGTGCACTACCACTGAGATACAACCTCAGCCCCTGTATCCTTTTCTTTACCCAGTTTATCAGATCTAAAAGTCTTCTGGTGGAGTCTTTAGGATCTTCTCAGTATAGAATCACATATCTGCAAATAGAGACAATTCAACTTCTTTTCCTATTTGTTTCCCTTTTATTTCTTTTTCTTGCTTAATATCTCTAGTTGAAATTTCAAATACTATATGAAATAGGAGTGGTGACAGTGGACATCCTTGTCTCATTCCTGATTTTTTATGAAAGGCTTTCAGTTTTTCTCCATTCAGTGTGATATTAGTTATGTTTATTTTCATATCTAGCCCTCATTATGTTGCAGTATGATTTTTTATATCTAGTTTCTTCAGGACTTTTGTCATGAAGGGATGTTGAATTATGTTGAAGACTTTTAATGAATCTATTGGGATGATCCTGTGATTTTTTTAATCTTTGATTCTATTTATGTGGTTTATCATCTTTATTGATTTGTGTGTAATGAACCACACTTACATCCCTGTAATGAAACTAGCTTTATCATGGGGTCTGATCTTTTTAATGTGCTATTGAATTTCGTTTACAAGTATTTTACTGAGGATTTTCCATCTATGTCCATCAACAATATTGGTCTATAATTTTCTTTTTCAATGTATCCTTATCCAGTTTTGACATCAGTATAATAATGGGTTCATAAAATGAGTTTGGAAGCATTTCTTCTTCAATTTCATGGAATAGTTTGAAGAGTATCAATGTTAGTTCTTCTTTAAAGGTCTGGTAAAAGTTAGAAGTGAATTCATATGAACCTGAGATTTTCTTTGTTGGAAAAATTCTTATTGCTTCTTCTCTCATTGCTTGTTATTGATCTATTTAGGCTTTTTATATCCTGCTGGTTCAGTTTTGATGAACTGTATATGTCTATAAATTTATCCATTTCTTCTAGATTTTCTAATTTATTGGAATAGAAATTTTCAAATTAGTCCCTAATGATCCTCTGGATTTCAATGTTATCTATTATAATATCCCCTTTTATCTCTAATTTTATTAATTTGCATCTTAGGTTTTCCTCTTTAAAAAAAAAATTGTCCTCAGAACTTATCATGCTTCCTGAGTCTGAGGATTCTTGCACAGACAGTCTCTTGCTTACATGTTGCTACTTAAAATTTTTTTACCTTATCATGGCACAAAAGTGTGCCATACAACCCTTCTGGGTTTTTTATTTTCAGTACAGTATTCACAAAATATTCAATACTTTATTATAAAATAAACTTTATGTTAAATGATTTTGCCCAACTGGAGGCTAGCCTAAGTATTCTAAGCATGTTTAAGGAAAACTCAGCTGATTTTCAGTAGATTAGTGATTGAAAGCAAAAATGCTTTCATATGTTACGGAGCATAAGTCAAGGGTTGGTTCTGGACATTTTCTCAGCTATTGCTCCTCAGTATTGCTTCTTCCCAACTATTCTGTAGCCTCTCTCTACTAAAATCCTTTTAGGCCAATTCTAGACTTCTTTGCTCTGTTTTCCATTTCTTTTGTCTTCTCTTTCATCTTTTTGTCTCTTCAGTCTTTTAGGTAATTTTAATGTAGCCATGACACTATTTCTCTCTTCAGCTATTTAATTTACTTCTTAAGTGAATTAATAAATCTCATACTTTGTTACATATCTAACATTGATTTCAGATGTTCTACTAGTTCTTTCAAATCTTCCTCAGTATTTTGATAACATGTTTATCTTTCTCATGTTTATCTTTGTCTCTAACATCCTTTCTCATGTTTTCTTTTTAATAAAAACTTTCTTATTCATAAGTTCTTTCCATAATTCTTATTACTTAAAAATCCTAAGGTTTTATACTTACTGTTTTATGTGTCATATGATGTTTTCTTCTGATAGATTGCCTCCTTATATATCACAGTTTTAGATTGTAAAGTCACTTGTGATCAAGGTTTCCTTGAGAAATCCACCATAGTCTGACTTTAACTTGTACCACTGTAGAGATACTGTATGGTTACTAACATCAGTTTTCTCTCCCTACCAAGATGAGGTCTTAGGAGGATGCAAATCAAGGAATTGAAACTGAAGTCTAATTATATGTTTAAAATGAATGTCATATTTATCCTGCAATTTTAATTGTTTTATACCAGTAGGTTTTAAATGTTAGTTGCCCCATATTACCACAAATAGAAGTGTTTTATTTTTCACCAGAAGCCTAATTAATCTTTTTCTAAAGTATAAACAGAGTCATATAAATCCCTTCTGAAGACCCTTAAGTTGTTTTCTTTCTTTTTATTTTATTTTTCACAATAGAATCTAAAATTGCTAATATGTTCCTTAAAGCTTGGGACCATCTGACTTCTGGCAACACTGCCATTCTCACCTCAATCAGTTTTATCCTGTCACTGTTCTCTTCTCGGTTCCTCAAGGGTGTTATATACCTCCCCACCTCTGAGCTTGTACCCATACTAGCTTGAGCCTCATCTCTGTCCCAGCTTCACTTGGGAATGCCCATGAGCCTGTTGCAGCTTGCATATCACCCCTCAGGAAGCCTTCCCTGAACTCCTGATCTCACTGCCAGTAAGGTTAGGCACTCAGGATTTACTTTCTTTTCTAAATTTATTTTTAATTAATTAATTAATTAGTTCTAATCAGTTATACATGACAGCAGAATGCTCTTCTATTCATTGTACACAAATGGAGCACAATTTTTCACTTCTCTGTACACAAAGTAGGGTCACAAAGTAGGGTCACACCATTTGTGCAATCATATATGTACGTAGGGTAATTATGTCCATATCATTCCACTGTCTTTCCTATCCCCATGCCCCCTTCCCTCCCCTCCCTCATCTTTGGCCAATCCAAAGTTCCTTCACTCATCCTATGCTGCAGCCCCCCATTATGGATCAGTTTCTTATCATAGAAAACATTCTGCCTTTGGTTTTTGGGGATTGACTTATTTTGCTTAGCATGATATTTTCCAACTCCATCCATTTACCTGCAAATTCCATAATTGTATTCTTTTATTGCTGAGTAATATTCCATTGTGTATATATACCACAGTTTCTTTATCCATTCATCTATTAAAGGGCATCAAGGTTGTTTCCACAGTTTGACTATTGTGAATTGTGCTGCTATGAACATTGATGTGGCTGTGTCACTGTAGTATGCTCTTTTTAAGTCCTTTGGATATAGATCAAGGAGTGGGATAGCTGGGTCAAATGGTGGTTTCATTCCAAGTTTTCTAAGGAATCCCCATACTATTTTCCAGATTGGCTGCACCAATTTGCAGTCCTATCAGTAATGTATGAGTGTGCCTTTCCCCCACATCCTTGCCAACACTTATTGTTGCTTGTTGTTTGTTTTTTTGTTTTTGTTTTTTGGGGTTTTTTTGGTACTAGAAATTAAACTCAGGGGCACCCAAACACTGAGCCACATCCCCAGCCCTATTTTGTATTTTATTTAGAGACAGGGTCTCCCTGAGTTGCTTAGTACCTCACTTTTGCTGGGGCTAGCTTTGAACTCAAAATCCTCCTGCCTCAGCCTCCCAAGCCACTGGGATTACAGGTGCACACCACTGTGCTTGGCCTTGTTGCTTGTATGCTTGGTAACTGTCATTCTGACTGGAGTAAGATGAAATCTTAGAGTAGTTTTGATTTCCATTTCTCTAATTGCTAAAGATGTCAAACTTTTTTTTATATATTTGTTGGTTGATTGTATATCTTCTTAGCAGTGTCTGTTCAGCTCCTTATCCCGTTTATTGATCGTTTTTTTTTTTTTTTGGTGTTACATTTTTTGAGTTCTTTATACCTGGAGATTAGTGCTCTATCTGATGTGCATGTGGCAAAAATTTGCTCCCAAAATGTAGGCTCTCTGTTCACCTCATTGATTATTTCTTTTGCTGAGAAGCAGCTTTTTAGTTTGAATCCATCCCATTTATTGATTGTTGCTTTTATTTCTTGCACTTTAGGAGTCTTGTTAAAGAATTCCAGGCCTAGTCTGACATGATGAAAATTTGGGCCTACCTTTTCTTCTATTAGGTGTAGGGTCTCTGGTCTAATTCCTAGCCATAGTAACACAAACAGCATGGTATTGGCACCAAAATAGATATGTAGAACAATGGTACAGAATAGAAGACACAGAGACAAACCCACATAAATACAGTTATCTCAAACTAGATAAAGGTGCCAAAAACACACATTGGAGAAAAGATAGCGTCTTCAACAAATGGTGCTGGGAAAACTGGAAATCTATATGTAGAAAAATGAAACTAAATCCTTATCTTCCACCATGCACAAAACTCAATTCAAAGTGGATCAGGATTCACTTTCAAAGCACTCTGAGGAATTCTCTAAGTGTAGTTTATCACTTTTTAAAAAAATTTATTTAATGTAATGGCTTTCCTGTTCATCTAAGATCCATGTGAGTGAGGCTGGGTCAGTTTTGTTTATTCCTGACAATTAATACACTGTCCATGTTCTAGAGTAGTTTACCATTGTGTGTTAGGGTCTGAAATAGACATGCACATTTTTATTAATATAAATTTGCTGTAGAGAACTGTATCAGGAAATTAAACTACTGTTTACAAAGAATTGCACTGAAATTCTTAGAATGTTGGCAAATCAAAGAACTTAATTTTAGTCAGGAAAATGATTTTGAAAATAATAATTCATGTTAAATTCCATTATTGTGGAAATAACCAGTAATGAGCACAATTTGTAAACTACTGTACAAAGTTACTATTGTCTGCTCTAGTCATCATTAATTACTTTTATTATCTAAATTATGTTTCTAACACTTTGACATCTATAAAAATTAAGAAATACATTTCACATGAGATAAGCTTTATAATAATGATGATACTAACTAATGCAAAAACATACATCATGATAAAGCACAGGGCACAGTCAAATCTTAAAATATGATTAGTTAGCTATCAAATTTAGCCCCCTTAACACGTAGACATTTTACAAGAAGACTTCTGACTAAACAAAGTACTCTTTGGTTCAAGTAAATTTGTTATATTCTCCCTTTAATCAAAGTTGATTTGCTTAAAGGGAGATATATTTAATTTTTATTTAATGTTTAATATATGATTAATATTTTTTCTTTCTCAAAAAGGGAACTTACATTATTTAATCAGTATCTCTTTCAAATCCATTGGAATTTGAATGAAGGAAATACTGATTAAATACTGTAAGCATGTGGATAATGTTCTAAAGACCCAAGAGGGAACAAAACTAGTGCTCACCTGGTCTCATAGAACTTATCTTCTCCAAGGGAGCCAGACAACAAACTAATATAAATTGTGTTTTCAGGTGGAAATAACTGCTGGTTAGTACCTATTGTGGATAAACAGCAGAGAGCTATGAGTAGTTTACTTTGATTTGTGACCATGAAGTAAGTACTCATTCAAGATATGGAAATAAATTGCCCAATGGGCTAGAAACTAGAACTAGCATTCACATGTTCTTTCTTTAATATAAAAATACAATTATAAAGCACGTATGGTGCCCAAGAGACCCTGATCTCATACAGCTGACTATAGCTAAGGGTAGCTTAATTTCACAGTTATTTTGTTTACCAGAACTAAATATACATACAAACACATACACACACACACACACACACACACACACACACACACACACTTGCTTATAAACAGTAATTTTTGTTTTTATAATTAAAAATATTTAAGGAAAATTTGAATAAGTTAATCATATCAGCTTTTATCACAAAAGGCAATAGGTATAATTATTCTGTTATAGTATAATTTAGTAGTATGAATATAACTTTAAGTTCACTGTGAAGTGAAAATGTGTTGATTTCACAATTTTAAAACTTTTCCCCTACTTAAGTATATTTTACTGATTTAACTTAGCTGAAAAGATTTATTTTAAGATGTATCCTTTTTATTTTTAAATGTCTTTGTATTTTGTGTTTCTTTTTCTGCTTAGTGATACTTAACCTTCTTATTATAAACCTTTTATGTGATTTGTATGCATATTACTGCTTTTCAGAGTTGATGAGCTGATCTCACATTTCTTTCAAACACACATGATAGACTTGATTTCTAAATTCTAAAATGTTATAAATAATTATTTCTAAACGAATTCTATGTAAAATTAAAAACTTTATGTGGAAAACAGATTAATTTTAGATCCTTGAAGCTTCTTAATTATTGTCAATTAATTTCTGTGAATACTGTAATAGAGTATTTCAAAGACTTTGGGGGTGGCACTGAGAGTCAGTGCATAGCACCTCCCCGCATCTGTGGTCTTGATTTCACTTACTGGTGTCAACCACAATCCCAAAATATTAAATGGAAAGTTCCAGAAATAAACTACTTATAAGTTTTAAATAACTCTTTCTACACTATTGTATTACCATTGTTCTATTTTCTTAGTAGTAATTGTTGTTCATCTTGTATTGTGTCTGATTTGTAAATTAAACTTTTATCGTAAGCATGTGTTTAGGAAAATCAGTGGTATGTATAGGGGTCAGTGCTATACACAGTTTCGAGTATTCATTGGGGAGTCTTGGAACATGTCTCTTGGAGATAAGGGGACTAATGTACCCATATTATTTTATGGATTCTGGGTAGAAAACTAAGTCACAGTTAAATGCATTGTTTTCAAAGTCACATACTAGGCCAGTCAGACTGCCTGAGCTCAAATCCCAAGACTATCATCTCCTCTAAGTGTGGCCTATGTGAATTGCTTCTGCTGTCTGTTGTTTCCTTACAAATAAAACTATCTACCTATTGTCCTTTGTATTTTTCCTATTGTCAGAGCCTTCACACCCCTACAGAAGCCAAAAATACCAACTAATTTCCCAGCTTCCCTGGAGTTAGTTATGGGCCTGTGATACAATCCTGCCCAGTAAGAAAATCTGCCAGAGATATTCTAGGAGAGGTTTCCTTCCCTATTAAAGAGAGAGTAAGAGGCAAAGGAATTCTAACTTTCTGCCACTGCTTCTGTCACTTGAGACTTTTTTTAAAAAATTGTCATTTAATCCACATTTAATTATTTTGTAACTTGCATATAAAAGTTTCTTAATATGCTTTCTAGTTTGATGTTAGATAGATGATAGGCACTCTTTCTCTTGTTTTTTTTAAATTTTATTTATTTATTGTGTGTGTGCGTGTGTGTGTGTGTGTGTGTGTGTGTGTGTGTGTGGTGCTGGGGGATTGAACCCAGGGCCTTGTGCATGCAAGGCAAGTGCTCTAACAACAGAGCTATGTCCACAGCCCTCTCGTTTTTGTTTTGTTTTTTTTTTAGTTTATTTTTTAAATTGACAGGTGAAAAAACTTGTACATATTTGTATGGTACCATGTACTATTAGATACACATATTCATTGTTCAATGTTCAAATCAGGGTTGGTATATCTGTCTCCTGAAACATATCATTTCTCTTTGACAAAAACACTGCAAACCCTTTCTTCTAGCCTTTTTGAAATAAACATACAGTGTGTTACTTTGATCTATGGTCACCGTACTACGCAGGAGAAAACCAGAACTTGCTTCTTCCATCACACTTCTCTTTTTATTTCAAGAGAAGGTTTTCAAAGTGTCATTGCATATGATGACACGTTGGGGTCTTGAAGATGCCCTTTATGAATAAACTCATTCCTATTTGCTGCAAGTTCTTTCTTTAAATTATAAGTGGTTGAATTTCTCTGCATGCATTGAGATAATATGATTTTTTTCTCCCTTATTTTGTTGATGTGACAAATGATATTAACTTATTTGCAGATGATATCTAACCTAGAATTCCTGGAAGCCAAATTTCTTTATGATGAACTTAATTCATTATCCATGTTGGATTCTGCTGGGTTTTGGGTTGCTATTTTTTTCATTCATGTTTATAAATAAGATGGGCCTTTAGTTTTCCCTTTCTTGCAATACACTTATCAGATTTTGGATTAAAGACATGTTAGCTTGATAAATAAGTTGATAAAAGTCATAAAGCTACCCATTCCGTTTTAATTTTCTGAAAGAATTTTCAAGAGTAGAAATATTTCTTCCTTAAATATGTTTTTAAATTGCCAATTAAACTATGAGCCTGGAGTTTTCTTTGTAGGAAATTTTTAAATTACAGATTAATTTTATTAAAAACTGTAAGGTTGTTCAGATTTTCTATTTATCTTTATATCAATATTAGACAAAATATATTTTTCCTAGAACATATTTATTTTACCTTATTTTTGAATTTATTGATATCTTATTATGGTTTTAATATCTGCATGGTTTATAACAACATATTCTTTATTATTCTTAACATAGTACTTATATCTTTGTTAACCCATCTTTTTGCTTTCTGTTCCATGAATTTTCGCTCATATTCATGATTTTCTTCTTTGGGCTAATTTTGCTGTTCTTCTAACTTTTTGAGATAGATAATGAGCTTAATAATTTCAAACTTTCTTTTTGTTTCATGCTTTTATTCCAAGTTTTCATATGTATTATTATGATTATCAGAAGATTGTCTAATTTCCAGTGTAATTTCTTCTTTGATCCATACATTTTTTACAAGTGAATTTTTAATATACAGTAATTTTCCAGTCTTTTTTTGTCATTTTCTTTTCTCACTTAATTGGATTTTGGTCTGAAAACATTCTTTCTTTGAAATTTGTTGAGATCTGCTTTATGATCTAGTATGCAGTTAGTCTTAGTAAATATTATGTACAATATTGAAAATAATATAGGTTCTGCATTTGTTAGGTAGAGTGTCTATTTCCATTATGTCTAGATTGTTGATTGTGTTCAAATATTCTGTTCACTTGTTTTTCAGTTTGTTTGTTTTGAGGTAAGTCTTGATTTGTTGCCCAGGCCGGTCTCAAACTTTTGGATTCAAGTGACCATCTTACCTCAGCTTCCTGAGTAACTGCACCACCATGACTAGCTTATATTCTTCTTTTATGTCTGGTTTTCTTTTTATAATGGTTAGTCAATGTGACTGTGACTTTGTCCAGTTTTCTTTGTGCTATGTCTTTTTTTTTCTTTCTATATTTTGAGGTCATATAATTAGTTCATGCACCTTAATAATTGTTTTATCTTCATGCAGAAATGAATCCTTTTCATCCTCTTATCTTTAAGGACATTGGAATTTCTTTAACACCACTAACTCTTCTCCCAACTTATATGCTATTATTGTTATATGTTTTAAGTCTACATATATTTTTAAACTATGTAAATAATAATAGATAAATGTCATTTACAGTTAGTACTAATTTATACTTACCCAGATTTTATGTTTGTTTTTCTTCCATTCCTTAAGCACTGACTTTTTATCTGATATTATTTTCCTTTCTCCTGTAGAACGTTTCGGGATTAAATTATGATAGATTTGTTAGTAATGAGTTCTGTTTTTGTTTATTTTGTCTTTTCTCTAAAATGATACTTTGATTCAGTAAAGAATTCTAGATTGGCATGTTAGGAATGTCATTTATTATTATCTTCTGATTTCCATTATTTCTATAGAAAGATCAGATCTGACTATTTCTTTCACGATAAATTCCATTTTTCCTAGAGAATTTTCATCTTTATCATTGTTTTTCTTAGATTTTACTATAATGTGTTTAGATGTGGATATTCTGAATCCACCATAGAACTTCTTAAATCTGAATTTTATGTCTTTCAGTTTTATTGAAAATTCAACCATTTTTCTTCAAATTTTGCTTCTACCCATTTTCTCTGTTATCTCTTTCTAGTACTGTAAATATAAATTAGATCTTTATATTTCATTATGTTTATTTTTGTTTTTATTTTTCTTCCATATCTTATCTCTTCATCTGAAATCTAGATTTTTTCCTGAACTCTCATCCAGTTCAATAATTCTCTCCTCATCTGTGTCTAATATGCTATTTGATCCATCTATTAATTTCTTATTTTGTTGATTGTATTTTATACTTATAAAATTTCTATTCAAATAAGATTTTTTGGAGGGGTCAAATGAGCGATATCATCTTTTATAGTTGCAAGCTCTCAATTAAAATTCTTCAATATCACATTTTATCTCCTTATACTTAGAAAGTAAGTTATTTTAAAACCAGTACCTTATTAATCTAATATTTAGATCTTCTGGACTGTCTTTTTATTCTCTATTGTTTCTGCTGATTCTCTTTATGCTAATCAGTCTTGTATGTGTCAGGTTATCTTTGCATACCACAGATTGTATATAAAATTTTATTTTTTATGATTTGAGATGATTGGGAGATGATTTGAGACCTAGGATAATGTTACTTTTCTCTAGAGATGATTTTCATTTGCTTTGGTCAGGCACCTGAGGATGCTAGCCATCTAGTATCACTTTTATTCAATTTCAAAAGTTGACATTTCTAGGTCATGGTTGGGAGGGCTGAATTACTTATGGTACACTTTCATTTTTAAAGCGTATCTCCTTGACAGACCCAATGCTAAGTATTGGCCAAGTCCTTGGCCTAGACAGATCCTAAATCCCCACCTTTCTTGTCCTTGCTGTATGAACCTATCAAAAGAACTTCTCTTAGCTATCCTTTGAAAACTTCCAAGTCCT
Organism: Xerus rutilus; assembly: GCA_028644305.1. Lineage (NCBI taxonomy): Eukaryota > Metazoa > Chordata > Mammalia > Rodentia > Sciuridae > Xerus > Xerus rutilus. The sequence goes on along the minus strand of CM053403.1, from coordinate 64,367,735 downwards.
AACAGGGGAAATGTTTCCCTCTACTTATATCCTCTCTCCCAAAATGCTGAACTTACATCTTTGTAGTTTGTGTTCTCCTGGATTTGGAGCTATAATTATTCACTACCTAGTTAGCAATCTGAGACCTTCAAGCAAACATTTTGGTTTTTTTCCCTCAGTTTTCTAATCATCAGTGAACAGTCCAAATTGCTTTGTCTTCCATTTCCTGAAGCCACTAATATATTCTCTAAGCTTAATTGTAAAATGAGGATATTAGTTATGAAGAGTTCAAGCGGTTATCAAAAATAATATTCAAAAGGAAACAATGCTGAATATAAAAATTCCAGCTAAGTTAAACTGTCTATATTTTTAATAGTTTTGACTTTAAAAAAAATTAGTAAGATCCTCCTAATCATATTTTTTCTTAACTTTTTCTCTTACTCAGGTTGTAGCCACAAGGATTATTTTACTTGCATATAACAGCAAAACCTAACATAGCTCAGGACTGGAATGACAGTTCTATAAAGTTATCAGAGAATCAAGAGTCGCCTAATTTTCTGCTTTGCCATCTATAGGATGTGTTTCCAAAACCACTTTTAATGTGGCTGCTAGGGCTCCAACATCACATCTGTATTCCATGCAATTGGATTTGGGGTAGAAAGAGAACACACCACCCTCCTTTTAAGAAGATTTCTTGCAGGATACACACAGTACCTATGCTTACATTTTATTGGCCAGAATGTAGTCATATTATCATGTCCAGCCACAAGAAAGGTTGGAAAATGTGGTTATTTGCCTATGAAAAATGTCCTTAGCCAACATTAGTACTAATTCGCTAGAGAAGAAGAGAATCAATAGAAGTTAATAGCCTATTCCTGAAAGCGATACGGATTAAGAAATAAAGAGAATTGTAGTGAATTTACTGAAAGACTAAATTCAGTTGTTGTACAAAGATTACATTTGCTAGGTGGCTTTATCTCTAGTGTAACCAATAACGTGAGGCATTATAAGCCAAGCTTGAGAATCTAAGGTGGAGAAAAAAATAATTTGGAAAAAAAAAAAGGACTAAAAATTTGTGAGAAAAAAGAAATAACAAGCTGTGGTGGCACAAACCTGTAATCCCAGCAACTAGAGAAACTGAGCCAAGAGGATCGCAAGTTCAAAGCCAGCCTCAGCAATTTAGGGAGACCCTTTCTCAAAATAAAACATTAAAAAACAAGGGGCTGGGAATATGGCTCAGTGGTTAAGTGTCCCTGGGTCAATCCCTGGTACCAAAAAGGGGGATGGAGCAGAGAAATAGGTAAAGGATGGGCATTTAGACACCGTTTGGAAAACTTATAAATAAGGTGATGCTAAACTCCCATATTTAAATGGAATATCTTTGTGCTACACCATTACTGTACAAGAATTAAATTTAGAACACCTTCCAAAGTATACCTATTAGTTTTCACAATGAATACTTTCAGAGAAAATCCTCCAACACTTATATCTACCTCTTAATGAAACATATGACAATATGTTTCTCATTCATGAAATACTTCACACAAGACATGTCCAAGATAGCACTTAGGCTGCCTAAGTTTGTGAGGAATTATGCAAAGCACTTACTGTTGTTGAATTCCAGGGGACTCCAGAGGATTTTTGTAAAGTGATGTCCAAGGGTAATATAACATATTTTGCAAAGTAGTTAAACATGGACATTTCCTAATAATTACTTGGTTTGGGAAAAAAAAGAATTAATTTCCAAGGTCCAGGTTTATTTTCAGTTTAAAAAACTAATACTCTATTTATTTAGAACAGTTTTAGATTTAAAGAAAAATGGAGCAGATAATACAGTTTCTACATGCTTCCTTTCCCCAGCAGTTTCCTCTATTAATAACATTGTTAGCATTAGTGTGATATATTTGTTACAATTAATGAGTTGATAATTATTAACCAAAGTCCAAAGTCCATGTTTACGTTAATGTTCATTGTGTTGTACAGTTCTGTTTTGAGAAATGCATAATTTCGTGTATCCTCCATCAGAATATCAAACAGTTATTGTTTCACCAACCTTCGATCCCAAACCTGAGATATTCTCCTATCCTCTCCTCTCCCCTTCTCAACTCCCTGGCAACCATTAACCATTTTAGTGTCTCTGTAATTTTGCCTTTTCAAGAATGCCATGTATTTGAATTATACAGTATGTAGACTTTTCATATTGACTTCTTTTACTTAGTAAGATGATTTAAGTTTCTTCCATGTCTTCTCATGACTTGATATTTCATTTCTTTCTAGTGGTGAATAATACTCAATTTTCTGTATGTATCATAGTTTATTTATCCATTTTCACCCTGAATTGCTTGCTCCCAAATTTTAGCCATTATGAATAAAGCTGCTGTATCAACTTTCATATGAAGGGTTTATGTGGATATGAGTTTTCAAATCAATTTGAATTGGGTAAATACCAAGAGCACAATCACTGGATCACATGGTAAATGTATGATTAATTTTCTCAGAAAGTGCTAAACAGTCTTCTAAAGTGACCGTACCATCTTGCATTCCCAATGAGAATATTTGTTCTCTGTATCCTTGCAGCATTTGGTATCATTGGTTTTATGACTTGTAGCCATTCTAATAGCTATGCAATGGCATCTCATTGTTATTTTAGCTTGAATTTTCTTAATGAACTATGACAGTATCATTTTTATGCTTATTTGCCATCTGTTTATCTTCTTTTGTGAAGTGTCTGTTCATATATTTTGCCCATCTTATAACTGGGTTGCTTATTTTCTTACTCATTTGAAGTCTTCTCTGTACGGTTTGGATACAAAACATTTATCATATATGTATTTTTCAAATATTTTATCCCACTATATAGCTTTCCTTTTATGTTTTTGACAAATGCTTTTCTCTTTATTATTTTAAGATCACAGAAAAAATTTATCTAATTTTAATAAAGTATGACATCAATTTTAAAAAAATAATAATTACTTGGTTTGGGTACCATTTACTTAAAATATTTTCCTTTAATTCTGTATTTAATAAACTGTGCCCCTAAGCCTCAAATTGTAATACATATTTATGTTATTAAACTTTTAGCAACTCTTCTAAAATATGTCAATATTGATCATGGGATCTAAATTCTAAGTGCCAAGCCATGTTTTAAAAAGCAAATCTATATTGTACAATAACCTCTTGCCTTCTTTTCCCCTCATGACATTCTGACCTCTAGCCTGAA
>CM053403.1:64341815-64364036 GCA_028644305.1 Xerus rutilus | reverse complement strand
TCCTTTCAAGGAAAACAACTGACAATTTTTATTGTCAAGGATAAAATGTGAGCTTTTAAGTGAAACTCAGAATTTTGAAAAAACTTGTATTTATCACCTGACGACTTCCAAACACTTCTGATGAGGTTGGTGGTGGTATTCACAAATGTGGCTTTTTGGTATTGAATAATGAGATGTGTTAAGATTTGGAAGATCTGGATAATTTAGGGATGCATTTTTTTCCCAAATGATGTTTCAAAGTTATGCATGGGTAAAAGATGTGTTTAGTAGATTTTAATGTTAATATAGCACAAAAAGTTTTGATTCTACATTGTAACTGTCCTTTAAGAAACTAAAATGTTTAAGGTTTTAGTGTAGTCTTGAATAATGGCCATAACCACCTGGAAAGCTGATTAAAATACTCTGCCTGGAAAAAAAAAAAGAAAAAAAAATGCAAAAAAAAAAAAAAAAAAAAAAAAAAAATTCTATTGTATTTGTATAACACATTTTGTTTATCCATATATCTAATTCATAGATATTTGGGTTGTTTCCAACTTTTGGCTATTGTGAAATACATATTAACTTTATATTTTTAAAAAATTAGTTTGATTTAAACCATTATCTCCAAGGGACAATCAAAATATTTTCCAGGGCTTTAATCTACTTCAATGTTACATGTTTAAATAATGATGAGTAAAGTAGAGGACCAGGCAATATTCTGTCAACCCAGAATAATGCATTAAGCAAAATAAAAAGCTTAGTTTTACAGCAGATAAAAAAGCATAAAGTGAATATCTTATCAGCAAGAAGCTTATACCAAATCTGGTAGATTAAAGTCAAAAGTTCAGCCTTTAATTACAAACAAGGCTCCTCTGTCTCTCGGCCAGACACAGCAGTTTATATTACCAACTTGGGGTTTGCCTTAGAACAGTAAGTAGGGCACATCACATCTGCATGATTAAAATACTTACCAAAAAAAAAAAAAGATGAGAACCTTACTCAAAGATGTCATATTTTCCAATTTTTTAAGCTACCCAAAGTTCAGAAATATTGGAGTCCCTCGTCCAGCATCTCTTCACAGCACATGTAAGATAACTGATCTCTGCCTCCCCACGTTTAGCTAGTGTTCTTTTGTTTTGGGTCCTCTGAGGTTTTCAGACTTACATCAGCAAATTCTTCCTTCCAACAGCTGGGGGAAGCTGGCTTACAAAACCTTGTGCTGGCATCAGCACAGTATTATGAAGCATAAGACACAGAAGCAGACATGGGGACACCACAGCACTCCTTTTTCTGTTGACAGAGCATCAAGCAGCCAGTGCCAGACCCAAAGCCAAGGAAGGCACAGGGGATGAGGTCTGGTAAAATGGGGTGATGAAGCCAAGGGCCAGGGACTAAAGACTCAAGTGTCTGCTGTGTCTCATTTAGTTTATTCTCTGTCCCAGAACTTCACAGATCTTTCCTTCATCCATTCCTTGCCCAACTTTCCTACCCTGCCTCCCTACCTACTGTCCACTGTCAAATTTACATGCTCTTCTGTTGAGACTGAGGGCAAATCCTTCCTTTTCCAAAGAGGCTTTTCTTTTTCCTTGTAATAAAAATAGATGTGATTTCATCTTTATTTGAATTTTCTGATCTCGCTGTATTTATTCTGACGGCTGAATATTTTCACCACTGGCATTTTTGTCTTGGCTCTTTCTCCTGTGCCCTACCACCATCCAGCGACATTAACACAACCCCAGAGGGTTGTCTCTCTTTATGGAGATCAGCTATGTTCTACTTGTTTCTAAACTCTCCCCATCCTTTGCTGTACTCTGCCACATACCCATGGCAGGATGACCAATGTCTTGCATGGCTTTGATACAACAAAGTATTGAGCAAATGAAAAGTTAATTATTTGTAAATTCCAATTTCAGAGAAAAAGAAGTCTTTTCAAATGCAAAATACATGAAGAGCAGGGCAGTGGTATTTACCTGCCTAATGCAAGCTGCATGTGATTATTTCTCTATATTTATAGAGAAATAATAATTTATAGATGGAATATCTTTTATCATACTTAAAATAATTTGTCTTTTAATGTGTAAAAGAGAATTTAACTTACTTTTCTCTAGATATCTTCTAAGAATACCTTTCCCTCCTTTCCACTTATTTTTCTTTCTGCATTTAATTCTTCAATTTAATTTTCTATATCAGATCATACAAACTTTTATCCTGGTACTATTTTTATGATATTTTCTTACAGTTTTAATTTAAATATTCCAAATGTTCATACATTTGAGTAATTTTCATATTTATGTAAAACATGAGAAAAGAGTGTGTTCTTTTGAAGAAATTAACCATAGAATTAATTCCTTTAGCCCAAAGTACCACCTGGTGGTGGTTGTAGTTATAAATCATGCCGCTGACCTTTATATGGCTCCAGTTGCAGTATAATTGTCAACACTTAACTTCATGAACACATCACATTTGGTGATGACTATATTGAATATGATATGTGCAGGGACCACAAGTACTATTTTCCTGCTCTCTCTGACTGCTCTTTTTTGCCACGTAACTTTACCACCATCCCTTAAGGGTTAGTATTTTCCAAGAGATTTGTCTTCAAGTCTCTTCTTTCTTATACTTGGTCTGACATCTGACCCAGGAGCAGTTACTTCCCTCTCGAGAGCCAGTGGCAAACAGTACTCATCATTCATGGAGTTCTTTCCCACTAAAATTGGAGATGATCTTAAATTCTTTCTCGACACAATGCTTCAAAAAACCATCAATCATCTGGAGATAACATGCAAATAAAATTTGTCTTTGTCCCCTGCATCTCTCTCCCTGAATGATTTCATCTCCTATAACTTCCACGTTTGCTCCTGGGAAGATTTCTAAAGTCTGTCTTCAGCCTGACATTTCTCCTGAATTCTAGATACATTTTTCCAATAATCTAGTCTTTCTCCACACTGTCTCAAACTCAACTTGTCTAAAATCATACATACGTGTTAAAATCTGCCCTTAGATTTTACTATTTATTTACACAAACACCTAGCCAGAGACTTTGGGCTTATCTCTCTTCTCTCTCACGGCCCATTTCCATATGTAGTTAATCATTGAATTATGTGCAATCTACTTCAATGTCTCCTAAATATAGGATTTCTTACCTTTTTCCATTCCTTGGTTTAGGTCCTCACGAATTGCCTACCTGTATTCTTGCAATAGCCTCTTTATCATTCATCTTGAATGAATCACTTTCCTCTCCAAATAATCTTTCACCTCACCATCAATGTTTTTCCAAAAGCATTGATCTGACGATGTTAGTTGTTTCTTTCAATTCCTTCAATGGATCTTTATTTTTTAATTAAAAAGCGTTTTAGTTTTTATTATTATAGTTATTAGCATATTAATTGTACAAATTAATGGGGTTCACTCATATTTAAATACATGTCATACATCATTCACTGATCATGTACAGTCACCCTTCTGCCCTTTAAAATTTTTAAGGGCCATCAGGAAAAATATTAAATTCCATCTTAGTTTGCTATCCAGAGCCCTTCACACTCTGGCCCCTAATAACTTTTCCAGACACTTTTCTCATCACTTCTCTAATTCCTGACCCTCTGCCTCAGATATACTTAATAAGCCACTTCCAAAATGCACCAGGAACTTCCATACCTCTGTGTCTTTCCTCATGTTGTGCCATCTGCTCCGAGTACCTTCCCCCCGGCCCCCCCAACTAACTAGAGAAACTCCTTGAATACCTTTTTCCATCTCCTTTGCTTCTCCCATCTCCAGCTCACCTCCTTTAATGGTTCATGTTGCTCTGTTGTATGATGCTTAGTTGGGTCTAACCCATCCCATCAGGCTATGGATTCCTAGAGCAATCTGAAGCATTTTGGAGTCCATAATATGAACAGCAGGGTTCCTAACACCTAACAAAGGATCAGTAAATATTCTTAGCATATGCCAAAAAGAAGTATACCCCAATTCAAAGTCCATTTTGTTCTTTAAAAGGAACTAGTAGGTAAAGTAAAATGATTATTTTGGCTTGGATCTGAGTCTTAATACACAGTCTTCAATTGGAAATTGTTGAGTTGCCAATTTTTTTTCCCAAGCCTCCAGTGAAATTTTCTTAGAAAGTTATGCAAAGGTGAGGTGATGAATCCAGACTTTGTAAAACAAAACTGTCCCTTCATTTTCTTGTTTTAGAAACAAAAACAACCATCAAATCTTGATTGACATAAGCAGGAAAAAACCCTTTTGTTTCGTATAATCCGGTGTTTTCATTAAGTAATTTGCAGAGTAAGAGGGAGGAAAAGAGTCTTTGTAGGGGGTTCCAGAGGCATTCTGCCCAAGAAAATCTGATTAATTTGAATAGTGGAATTGGAGTCTCAATCTTACCTCATAAAAGCCATCCCTAGTAAAAAGGACTTCTCAGTAAGAAGCTGCTTCTACTTCTGGACAGAAATCTCATTTCATGCTGCCTACACAGCCCTGGAAGGAAGCATTTCATGACACTGTCAATCTGAAATATATTTTAATGAAGGAAACCTAGTTATGGTTGCGGTTGGACATAAAATTATAATATAATCAAAATTTCTTTGGTCTATGTAATGACATAACTCTTTACTCTAAAATATAAATATATTGGACTGTATATCAGAAGGTTAATGCACTGTAAAGCTAAAATAGCTCTGTTGGTGGCAGGTCTCCCCTAAACCAATCTAACAGTATTTACCAGCATTATAAAACTGCATTTAATAAGGCAAATGGGATTAATGAATTACAGTGTAGTTTATGAGAAAATAAAGGTCTCCTGTCCAGATATTGCTGTCAGCAATTCTCATTGGATTCCTTCATGAACTGTAGAGGCTGATTTAAATTATGCAATCCAAAATTTAAGTGAAAGCATTAAGAACTGGAATGTAGAGAAAACTGCACAAAGCTAAAATACCAGTAAATGAATCTTTCCTACAAAGAAAAAAAAAAGCCAGATTACAAATGAGGGCTGTCTTTAGTTAGCAGGCTGAATCAGTGTGCAGGCCTGGATAAAGGAAACAATGGGCACCTTCTGACACCAGGCTGTGTGTCTGGTGAGCATCCCTCAGTGCAAATGTTAGTACTGTGTGAGTATTTATTGTGTTTCTATAAAGTCCTAATGAGCTCCTTGGGTGAGAGTGAAACCCTTTGCTTTTTCACACTGTGCTCAAGACCCCTAAACTTCATGGGGTCAAATCTAAAGAAAGGGTAATGAACCATGAGGTCCAGCTTAATAGACCTGATATTAACACAGCAGCAAGAATGTCACCAAATGCAAAGTTTAGGGCAAGCAATGAATGAAGTATTTGTTACACTTAAATAATATACAAAGGTTATAACAGAGTAGTGGCACTATATCAATGTCATCATTGCAGGACTTTGAAAATCTCCTATGTATGAAATAACCTTGTAACACATCCTTTAGTTACAAAAAATGAATTTGCTTTCCAACAGCAAATAATAAATTAGAATAGAAAGTTATGCAACTGCTGTAACTGTCTGTAATTATTTTTAGATATTGAAAATCTCTTATCCATATAAGTAATCAGAATACTATCAGTATCTAATACTCATATAATGGAAATGCATGTACCCTTTATGCTGGTTATACAGATTATATACTTAAATGTATTTTCTCCAAATGAGGCAGAGATTTTATATATATATATGTCTGGCTGCTTAGGATGGAACAGAGTTCCCTTGCTTTGAAATGAGTAGAACATAACCACACTGAGTCTGAGATCACTAGGGAGAACCACTTGTATAAATATGGGACTCTTTGACTAGACTCCTTCATCCATGCAGTTGTTGGTTCATCATAATAACCCTGTTCTCTTACACAGTGGAACTTCAGTTCAGATAACACAACATAAACCACAGATCTGGGATCTAACAGCACTGCACTCCGTGGTTTTACTTGAAAGTTAACATTAGCAATAGCATCACTCTCTTGCAGGGGTAAAAATGGGAAGATAAGGGGTATGAATCAGTAAAAATATTTGTGTGTTGGTTTTCCTTTCATATTTTTTATTTTGTGCTGAGCTTATTAAATACTTTTCTTTGGAATTGACTCAACTAGCTTATCAGTTATTTGAGGACAAAGTCTACACCTCTACTTCTACTGTTTTATGTTTCTAATCCCAACACCCAAGACAGGAAGCTTTCTCTATGTACTTCACACCTGATCGATATGTATAAATGTTTCACTGCTTACCAACTTCTCTTTTATCTGACTTGTTACAAAAGTGGAAAATTTATATTTACTTAGGAAATTCAGGTAGTGTGTTGTCAGATTATTAAGCTGACATATTCTAATGATGAACTTTCATCAAAATATTAATTGCTTACTTTCCACTTCACTCTGCATTATTGATTTGATTTTTAGGAGTTGGATTTTTGGACATTATTAGACTATCAGTTTCATGTTTGAAAATTAGACCAGATTCAAATAGATGAAAAAACGTCACAGGTTTCAGACAACTACTTTCAATGTTCAAGTACTTAAAGCAAGGACACTTATAAACCAAAAAAAAATGCTCCTAACCTCTTAAGTACTAATTGCCATCATTTCTCTTTGACTAATAGAAATGGAAGAATGACATAATTATGTCACTTTTATTTGTTGCCATTTTTAAAAGAATAGAGAAATTTAGAAATGGAAACCAACTAATTTTTATTTATAAAGGAAAAGCCAAAAGCACTTATCTGTTGATATGGTCAACCCAAAAGAAAGAACATGAGATGCTAACCAAATGTGTGTGATTCAGGAACATCCAAACTCTGACCTACCTAAAGGTATTTCCACCAACCTGAGATAGTTATCCAAATTTCTATCCATGGAGTTGTTGCTATGCATTAAGATATCATTTATGGACACATTAAGATGCAGACACAAGGATATGCCCAATAATATCCATTCTCTCTCTAGTATATATTAGCCAAGAGCAAGAAACATACAAATTGTGTCACTTCTCTGCTTTCAGTGCTCCAAAGTTTTCCTATCACACTGAGATTTAATTCAGATTTCTTACAATGGCACATCTAGATTATCTGGTTTCTTCTGATTTTCTTCCTGCCACCCCACCTGTTGCCCATCTCACTCTGCTAAAATTGGCCTCCTAAGGTCATGAAAGTGGAGCCCTCATGATGGGACTGCTGCTTTTATTAGAAAAGATACCAGAGAGCTTGCTGTCTCTGCCATGTGAGGACAAACAAAAAAAATGGTCACCTGCAAGCCAGGAAGGGGCCTTTGCTGGAGCCCGACTATGCTGCTAGCCTCCAGAATTGTGAGAAAATAACTGTGATTTAAGCCACAGTATCTGGTATTTTGTTACCACAGCTCAAGCTAACTAAGACAGGGCCTTTGAACTTGTTCTTCGTTCAGCCCAGAACATTATTTCCTCAGATCTTTTCAGGGCTCTAGACTTGCCCCTCACATTTGCAGAGCCTGGGCAAAAGTGAAAATAGAAGCTCTATATCTTATGTTTAAAATCATAAGGCAAGGTAATCAACTGCCAAATAAAATGTAGTCAATCCTCTTACATTGACAAATAGACTGTCACAATGAAAATTTTCTAGTATAAAGCTATGGTTATTTTATGATGAAATAGGCAAAATATCAAAGATTATTAAATTAAATAATTTTGTGCAAGTCTGTGTTCTGGTTATAGAAAAGCAATATTTAGATGAATAATAAAACCCACATAATTAATAAACTAAATTTTAATTAAACTTTTTTATTACCTTCATTTCAACAAAATGGTTATTTTTATATAATATGTTTTTTTGACCATACTGACCTAAGGATTGAAAATAAAATGTGCACCATCTGGATATATTTCAATGAAAAAGACACATATAAACACATAAAAATTATTTTTCAGGTTTTTAGGGAAGTTAAAAATTATCTATTAAAACTAAAAGGCAAGTTATAAACAATAATGAATATCAAAACTTTGATACCATTATTTAAGTAAATCTAAATATTTATTTTATCTTTTGAAACATTACTTAAAATGTACTAAACATTTTTATGCATCTAAAACTATCCACAATTATAATGCTCAGTGTCCAACTAGCTGTCAAAGTGAAAAAACAGAATTAATTTGTAAGTATTTTCCAAATCACAAACCAGAACACAAGAAGAAAAGAAATAGACACAGTCCTATAGGGGAATAAGTTTTCATTATACAAGAATATATTCCTGAGAGAAAGCAATTGACAATTCAATTAATATTTCTTTTGTTTTCAAACTTCTGTTTCTCGTCCTCTCCAACATTAATAGCAGCACAGCTCAGCCACCCTGTAGCCTTAGGACATGGTGGCATTTTGTTTTTATGTCTGATTTTGACCACAGCACTAGGAATTGAACCTAGGAGTGCTCTACAACTTAGCCACATTCCCAGTCTTTTTTATGTTTTATTTTGAGACAAGGTCTCACTAAGTTGCTGAGGCTGACCTTGAACTTGCAATCCTCCTGCCTTAACCTCCATAGTAGCTAAGATTACAAGAATGCACCACTACAGCCAGCAGTACAAAGAGATTTTTGAGAAGTGTTTCACTGGGGCCTAAGAAATGTTATTCTCAAGAAAAGATGATTAGGGTCACTAGCCATGCTGTGCCAGCACTGAGTGTTGAACCCAGGGTAACAGAAACATCCCTGTAAAGCTCACTCCTTTAATTCTTTAAGATTTTGGTTCAAATGTCACTTTATTAGACACTGCCACCACACACACAAACACTCACTCACTCATCCATAAATTCCTGTTTATACAACCATGTGCCCTTAGAATTCTCTAATCCCTCTTCCTATGTATTTAATTTTCCTCAGAGTACTTATTCTTACACGACACATTTCATGTATTAATTTTTTATTATCTATCTGTGCAACTAGGAGGTCAATGCTGTAAATAAAGATGCTGTAAGTAAGTACCTCTTTCTTCTTTCCTTTCTAGGTCACTGCTGGCAATGTGCACATGTGTTTAAGGAGGTGGAAACAGGTGTACCAGCCACAAAGAAATTAAAGGAATCCAAGAAAATCACCATTTTACCATCATCCAGAAAAAGTTCTGGCAAATACTAAAGCAAAACAAAAAAATACTGCTTTTTTACAGATTCATACATGTGCTGTTAAAATAAAGATCTTCTAATTGGGTTTTAATAGTTTTGTAGGTTAGAAATTTAGACTGTACTTGCAGATCATTCTCTTCAGTGTTCTACAGTGAGAATTGATGGGACTCTTGGTAAGCTTCTCTTATCTTACCTCTGAGACCAACCTCTCTTGTTTCCTTGAACAAGGTCACAATTACTAAAATTGGGCCGTTGACTTTACAAATAAGTCTACATGATGATATTACTTACTGAATATTAAAATTAAAAATTATAAAGACAAGGATGTTGTCTTCACTTAGCACTCGCATGGAAACAGAAATACAACTACAAGTGCAAACAAAAAAATGTCTTCATTGGTGATGAATTCTCATTAGTTATAAGTCTTCTCTATTGCCTGAGTGTCTTGTCCATTTTCTGTTGCTATAACTGAGTATCACAGACTGAATAATTCATAAAGAATAACAGTTCATTCCACTTATGGTTCTGAAGCCCTGGGAGTTTAAGATTGAGCAGTTGCTTCTGGTGAGGGCTTCTTACTGGTTTGGACACTCTGTAGAGTCCCAAGGCCACACAGGGAATCACATGGTAAAAGAGAATATTCTAGCTCAGTTCTCTCCTTTTTTAAAGTCACAGTCCCATAGGATTAGATCCCCATCCCTATGGCTTCATTTAACCTTAATTACCTCCCAGAGGTCCCATCTTAAAATTCCATAGTTAGATTAAGTTTCTACCTTTCTTAATAACCTCACAATGGGGATTAAATTTCAACATGAGCTTTGGTGAGGATATTCTCACCATGGGACTGGGCTTTCTTTTCTTTTTTCATCTTTTATTTTTCATTCTCTTAGTCTCTCTACCTCAAACCATCATTTGTAGATTATATAAATAATAATGCACATAAAGGAGGTCATTGTAAAAATAAAGTTAACATATCATGAGCAAAGCCACAGATACATAGTTTCCTTATAATAACAGTGGAGTAAAAACGTAGCACTCGTCCCATTAAAAGGATTATTAATAACATTTCACTAGGAGCAGACTTCACTGGGTCAGCAGTTGAGTTGAAACAGCGATCCCACTCATCAAAGTCTGATTCCTTTTCTCTGTTGAAATGTTTCTTCACTAAATTGTTGCTGATCTGCCTGTGCCAATGGCTTTGAAGCATTTCTTTCTTTTCTTTTCTCTCCTTTTTTTTTCATTTAAAACATTTTCTCTCCCTACAGAAGTTTCATATAATCTTTTAAACTTTTAGAAACTGAATTATTTAATGCAGTAATAATCAATTTATTGACATAAACATTGAGTAGCTATCCAAAACATCTGCATCAAAGACTAAATATAAAAATAAGAGATTTCATTTTTTTTTCTTAAAGACTTGGACTCTTGTATAAATAAGCAACAAGAATTAGTAGTAATTTGTGATTTCCTAGGAAAACTCGGTTCCCTAGAATTTAAATATAGAAATCTACAATTAGAAAAGTGAAGTAGACTTCACAGCTGTAGGGAAAAAACATGTTGTACAATTTTATGTGCAGTTATCTATGGAACGAAGAAGAAGGTCTTTCTTAATCACAGAACTCCATGTTTTAGGAGAGGAATTCTGCAAAGTTCACAAAGCATCTTTACTTCAGTCTTGAGCAGGTCTCAAAGTCCAAATTGATAGAGTGAGTTAGTAATCACAGCTCTAGATCTTCCTAGACAGCACCTCTGGCTGTCTGAAGAGGATATTTTCTTTAATAAGTCCTCATTAAATTATTATTTGTCAGGAAATAGGCTATCTACTCAAGATGAAAAAATAGTTCACATTCCAATGATTACACTTCAAACTTCTAAGTATATAGTAGAAATATTAAAAAGCACTGCGGAGTCCCAGAAGACGGTGTGATAACCTCTCTATCAAGTAGGGAGATGGCCAGACTCGCAGTGGAGGGGATAGCCAGAGGGCTCCCAGAGCATACAAGATACACTGGCGCTTGCTCAACCAACACCACTTAACACCAGATTAGCCCAACCCTCCACCATCTCCGTAAACAGACTGCCTGATAAAAACAGACTGCCATGTATGGTAGCAGTCTCTGGTTGTAGAGCCAGATCCTCTGGTATGCCCCCAACATCCTCTGTCACCCAACAGGTGTGCTTATTAAGAAACAAGAGCATTGATTGCCCAATGTTTATGCCAATGATACCTGTTATTATAATTAGTCAATATCTGTTACAGCATAAAAAGGAAGAGAATTGTTAGTTTATAAAAACTAATGCTTTAGAAAGACTCCATATAGTAGTCACTATTAAAAACTTGGAATTGTGTTTGCATTAGACACAGGTGAGGTACTTATAAATAACTGGAAGAAAATTGTAAACATTTAGATGGGTTTTGCACTTATATTACTTTGCAAGTGCATTTAAGTTTCTGCTCCTCTTTAATTAAACTAGAAATTAGAAATTGTAGAACAACTAGAACAACAAACTAGAAATTGTAGAACAATGCAAAGGGGCACAGATGATGCCAGATGAGCCATAAGAAACGTCCATCAGGAAATACATTCACACACAAAAAGCCTTGGTTGTATACTAAAAATTTGACAATGAAAATGATAACATTTTACATTTTAATTTATAACAATTGAAATGTAATTATCTATCATTTTATATAGGGTAAAGGAGAATTAATAAAAGGAGATAGATTACCCCATCAATAACAGATGCGATTTTTTTGGTTAATAAGACACAGTGGTTAAGAATGCACAGATTCTGCAACCAGATAGCCTGGGTCAAATTATGATTTTACCACTTGTAAACTATGTGACTTCAAGCAAATAGATAAATGAATTTCTTTGTGCCTTAGTTTTATCATCTATATTTAATAGATGAAGCTAATAATAGTATCCATTTAGGAAATTTGTTTTAATGATTAGTCAGTGTATGTAAAGCACTTATAACAATATCTGATACAACAAATGCTATATAAGGATTACCTATTGCAAGTACTAGCAATAGTACTAGTACTATTATTAATGCTACTAACTGTACTTTGCAAGAGAAAAGGGAAACAAAGAAGAATGAAAAGAACAGAATGCATTTGGGAGGAAGAATAAACCTGCCAACTACAGGTGTGGTGCGTTGGGGAGGGATGAAAAATGACGGGGTATCAGATCCAGCTAGAGAAGAGGCTTTTCTGCCATCCCAGTCCTAATCCATCCTCTGCCTCTAACCCTCTCTGTTCTCTTGGTCACTTATTTTGTGTCAGGATTTGAGATGCTGAGAAACAGAAGGTAAAGAATGGTCTCCAACTCTCACAAATTTAACAATTTAGTGGGAGATTCTGACATATAAATAATGCATGATGGTAAGAATGCATTATACATTCTGAATGTAAAACTGTGTTGTTGGTGCAAAGAGGAAGGTGCAAGAAATTGACCTGACAGAGTAAGATAGAAAGTGATAATTGAGCTGGATGTTAAGGTTGAATAAGAGTTTATCCATAAAGGATAACATAATATAATCAGTATCTAACATGCATGATTGCCATCACCAAGCTTAGTAGATAAGGGTATCAAAGTGCCCTTCCCAAGTGGTTAGGATGACAAAGAAACCTTCTCAATACACTGAAAGATTTGGAAAGTATGACATCTCTATCACAAGGTCATGGTTATTGTCTTTTGATTTATCTTTGATAAAACTCTGAAATATGTCATTGAGGCAAACCGCCTATCTATGATTAAGTCATCTGACTTCTGAAATATCTCTGTCTTCTATTTGTTAGCTCTCTAGCTTAGACAACTGGGAAGATAAAAGTGAACATGAAATGTTGAGAACAACCAAGAAAAGACTATAACCATTGTTCACTGTCTTTCCCTTTTATACAATACAATAAAAGGAGACTCCATGAAATTGTTCCCCTTTAGTATCATGAATTATGAACAATCTCATTCTTGCCACTTTTATTCTGTGCCTTGTGTTGACATTATAGACCGGTGGGGGGGGTCACTTTTTCCTGAATGTGCACTAATGATTTGAAATGGACAATGATGAACTCAAAATATTTAGCTGTGGGATTGGGCACAGAAACGCAGCTACAGCGCAGGGCCTCAAGGCAGCCCCTGGGATCCAGTTCCGCCCACCACTATTCACTGTGTGACATTGAAAAAGTAACTCAATTGTGAACTTTGATTTTTTCATCTGTAAAATAGAGATAGTAATTATTATCCTCTAGCGTTTCTGGAAGATTAAGTGAAATAATTAATATAGAATATCTGGTACATTTTAGATATTAATACATGTTTCTTAAATGAATAAAATACCCTTTTTTTCATTCCTCACCTTTTGGTAAGAATGTGACCTCAGAAGGAGAACACAATCCATAACAATATTGGAAGCTTTGTGTAATAATTACAGCAATATGAAAATTTAGAAAAGTAATAATTCCTCTTCCAATCTAATTCCATTCCTTCATTCTCATCAAGTTTAATAGTTTGAACCTACAACTCTTTATGTGATTACACACACACACACAGATACACATACTACATATATATAAAATCTTATATTTAAACATATATTTAGCTTTTTCTTTTCCTATGAAAATTAAACCATGTTACATGTATTACTTAGCCATTTTCAATGTATAATTACTTGCTATTTTCAATATATCAATATATACTTTTCTAAGTACATGAGTATACTCCTGTGTAGATATTTACATAATAGTCAATAGTATAATTAATCAATATTTTTCTGTTGGTGTATATTCAGAATGTTTCCGGGATTTGAGTGTCTTTTTTAATCCAGCAATATATTTATTTGCTCGACTTTTTCCTTATAACTTAGTGTTTTTATTTACGTAAGCTAAATTCCTGGAATTAGCATTTCTGGGTTAAAGATATGCACTTTTTAATTTAATATTTCCAGCTTATTTTTTAAAAATGTTTTAGCAATTCACACACTCACCAATAGTATTTAATAGGTATCTATCTTCCCACACTTTTGCCAAAGTGGATTTGATCAATTTTTAAATTTTTAAAAAATTTTTAAGTCTCTCTGACATCTAAAAAATATCTTTTTAAAATACATACATATTCCTGACTATCACTGAATTATGTCATCTTTTCATGTTTGCCTATTTTTATTCCTCTTCCAAAAACTGCTAGATATTGGGTATATATATATGTACACCCATTTTTCTATTTAATTTCTTATCTTTGATTCATTTGCATAGAAGGGAAAGAAACACCTTGCCATGTGTGTTATAAATACTCTTTCCCAGCCTATCATTTTTCTTTGAGCTTTATGGTGGTATCTTTTGCCCTTCAGAAAATTTAGTCTTTTGTAACCATTATTGGATGAATGTATAAAGAAAATGTGGTATGTATCCACAATGGAATACAATTCAGCAATAAAAAATAAAGAAATTCTGTTATTTTTAACAACATGGAAAAACATGGAGGACAACATGTTAAGGGAAATAAGCCTGGCACAGAAAGAAAATACTTCATCATACCACTCATATGTGGAATCTAAAAATAGTTAATCTCACAGAAGTGAAGAGTAGAATAGTGGTTACTAGAGGCTGGGGTAATTGATGTGGAGATAGGTGTTAGAGAAATGATGGTCAAAGGATAAAAGACTTCAGTTAGGAGGAACAAGTTCAAAATATCCTTTGTACAGCATGGTTACCATAATTAATGGCAGTATCTTGTATTCTCAAAAAGTGCTAAGAGTGTAGATCTTCAGTGCTCTCACTATAAAAGTGATAACTATGTAAGGTGATGCCCAGGGTAATTAGCTAAATTTAGGCATGCCACAATGTATATATATACTTTAAAACATCATGTTGTACACAATAAATATATACAATTTATCTGTCAATTCAAAAAATAAATCACCATTAAAGTCATTAATGTTTTTGTGATAAACATTATTCAAAAGATACACTTTTTTTCTGAATATTTTGTGAAAACCATTCTTTAAAATAGAGTTTCATGTGACTGGCTTCATTCTCATAAAACTAAGTCACATATACTTAATAAACTCTGTCAGCTTATCTTAAGGCCAAATAGATATAAATGTTATAGGTGACCCCCAAAATTCAGTTTTTATGTAGTCATGTCTGTCCATTTTTTAATGGCTTCTGAATTTTTCTGTGTTACCCATGTAGTCCCTTGCCTCATGTCCAAGGTTATTCATAGTTTCCTTCATTCTAATCTATTTGTACTTATATATTTTTGTTCTTAGGTCATTTACCCAGCTGTAATTTATCTTTATTTTTGATATTACTGAATCACTTGATTTTTAATTTGCAATGATTTAACTTCTAAAAGTTCTTAAATATCCTATTAAGCAAATACAAAATATATATATAATACCTGTTTTAAAAGGTTTAGACATTTTTCTCTGGAAAACATCATAGCTATTAAATTAAAATAAGATTTTTATAACATTCCCTTAATGTTTTTTATTTGTTCTAATTAGTTATGCATAACAGAATGCATTTTCACACATGATATATAAATTGAGTATAAGTTCTCATTCTTAGAGTTGTACATGATGTAGAATTACACAGTCATGTAATCATATGCACATAGGGTCATAATGTCTGATTCATTGTATTTTCCTTCCTACCCCATACCCCTTATACTCCCTTCACTTCTCTCTGTCTCCAAAGTACCTCTATTCTTCCCTAGCTCCCCCCCACACTTATTGTGAATTAGCATCTGTATATCAAAGAAAACATTCAGCCTTTGATTCTTTTGGATTGGCTTATTTCACTCAACTTGATAGTCTGTAGCTCCATCCATTTACCAGCAAATGTCATAATTTCATTCTTCTTTATGGATGAGTAATATTCCATTGTGTAAATATAACACATTTTCTTTATCCATTCATCTGTTGAAGGAAACCTGGGTTGGTTCCATAGTTTAGCTATTGTGAATTGAGCTGCTATAAACAATGATTTGGCTGTGTTACTGTAATATGCTGATTTTAAGTCCTTGGGGTATAAACCAAGGAGTTGGATAGCTGGGTCAAATGATAAGTCCATTCCAAGTTTTCTGAGAAGTAACCATACTACTTTCCAGAATGGTTGAACCAAGTTGCAGTCCAACTAGCAGTGTATGAGCATTATGGTTGGGATGTGAGGTGTTCCACAAAAGCTCACATATGAGACAATGCAAGAATGTTCAGAGGAGAATTGATTGGGTTATAGCCTTACCCTAATCAGGGAGTTGACCTCTGATGGGATTAATTGAGTGCCAACTGGAGGCAGGTGAGGTAATGGCTGGAGGAAGTGGTTAATTGGGGGCCTGGCTTTAGGGTATGTATTTGTATCTGGTGAGTGGAGTCTCTCTCTGCTTTCCAATTACCACATGAGCTGCTTCCCTCTGCCACACTCTTCCGCCATGATGTTCTGCCTCACCTTGAGACCCAAGGAATGGAGCTGGCCTCTTGTGGACTGACACCTCTGAAACCATGAGCCCCCAAATAAACTTGTGCTCCCCCCAAATTGTTCTGGTCTGATCCTTTAGTCACAGCAGTGAAATAGCTGACTAAAACAGAAATTGGTGAGGTGTCTCCAAAAGCTCACGTGTGAGACAATACAAGAAGGTTCAAGGGAGAAATGATTGGGTTATGAGAGTCTTAACCCAATCAGTGAATTAATTCCCTGATAGAAATTAACTTAGCGGTAATGAAGTGGTAGGGTGTGGCTGGAGGAGGGAATTGGGGCATGGCTTTGGGGTATATATTTGTATCTGGCAGGAGCAGACCTCTCTCTGCTTCTGATCATTCTGTGAGCTGCTTCCTTCCACCACACTTTCCTGACAGTTTAGTCTCACCTCAGCCCCAAGGAATGGAGCTAGCCTTCTATGGACTAAGACCCTGAAATAGTGATTCCTCAAATACACTTTTCCTCCTCTACAATTTTTCTGGTTGAGTCATAGCTACAAAAAAGCTGACTAAAACAATGATTGTACTTTTCCTCACATCCTCACCAACATTAATTGTTGCTTGTATTCTTGATAATTGCCATTCTGAATGGAGAGAGATGAAATCTTAGAGTAGTTTTTATTTGCATTTCTCTAATTGTTAGAAATGTTGAACATTTTTTCATGTATTTGTTGATCGATTCTATTTCTTCTTCTGTGAAATGTGTTCAGTTCCTTAACCCATTTATTGAAAACTCTTTACCACATGCACCTCAGATACAGCATTAATCTCCAGGATATGTAATTTATCTTTGTATTTGTTGTAAGTTTTTTTCTTCCAGGTGAGTATGCGATTATTTTACAAAGTGATTCTTTCTTTTCTCACCAAACTTACATGTCTGAACCCTCATATACCATGTTCTGACTTTAAAGAATATTTGAATAGGTTTCTATGCTTTCTGCTCTGTCTCATTGACCAATTTGTTCATTTCTGAGCCAATTATCATAATTTGTTGATTGTAGTAGGCATATAGGAAGTTTTAATGTCCAGCATGAAGAATTACCCTCTGCTACTTGTCTTCTTTCACAACTTCTTAACGATATCTGCACACTTACTCTGCCAAATTAACTTCAGAATTATTGACTAGTTTAAAAAAAAAACGACAGCAGTGGATTAGTCCAAGGAGAATGAAGGAAAAGGAGGGGGGATGGGAATAGGAGAGACAGTAGAATGAATGGGACATAACTTTCCTATGTTCATATATGAATACATGACCAGTGTAACTCCACATCATGTACAACCACAAGAATGGGATCTTAATTAGAATAAGTTATACTCCAAGTATATATAATATGTCACAATTCACTCTACTATTACGTGTATCTGAAAAGAACAATCAAAAAAATTTTAAAAAACGACAAGGTGATTCTGAGCCAAACTGCTGTAATTTATATACAAATGTGTGAATATTAATGATATTTCCTATCCAGGAAGCACACACTTCAGCTAGGTGAGGCGGACATGAAGAGGGCATCTTAGAAAGGTTCTATAACTTGCTCCAGGCCACATAACCAGCTGAAGACAGAAACTGATTTTACTATCTCTCTGGTGCAAATTTCACATTAACAACCTCTTTGTGCATCTCTGAGAAGGAAATTGATAAAGTAAATTACTGCAATTCTCCTGACTAAACCACATGGCAGCTTACTCACTTAACACTGTCGGATGCAAACTGAATTTGACCAAGCATGGCACCAGTTTATAAGCCAACTGTTATCTTTTGTACCAATAAATTGCTTCTCATTCTTCAAAAGATCTAGATACCCGCTGTCTCGGCCCAAGCTGCAGCCAGCCATTGACCTGGCAAGAATTCGTACCACTCTCTAGGTGTACAGCAGTCATGTCTAAAACCTGATTTTTTGTTTAAGATCTTGGATATTGGAAATGCAGGAATTGGCCAATCTTGGCAAATCGTACTTCATCAGTTTATTGAAAAACAAAAACCTCAAAGATGACTTTAATACACAAAAGTGAAATTGGTTCAAAAATAATGTGAAGCTACAGATATGGAATACAGTAGGACAAGAAAAATTCAGATAGCATATTTATGGTACAGTGTAATGATACATGTATACAATATGTAATGATCAAATCTGGGTAGTAAACATGGAATTTAAAATTTTGACATTGGGGTTCCGGCATGGAGAATGGTTTAGAAAACATGCCAGCACCTCAGAGTAGCTTAGGCCAAATTAAATGCTGGAGGATGGAGGAAGGTTGGAAAGGGGACAGGATTCACAAACCCAAAAGGACCCAAGAGAGGAGTGTGTGTGTGTGTGTGTGTGTGTGTGTGTGCGCGCGCACACCCACGTGCGCGTGCACGCATATACTTTACATGTGTGAGACCTGGGTTCCATCCCTAGTCATAACAAAGAAAGACCCAACAGCTGGGAGATGTGACAGAGTAAGAAGCAGGAGGCCACCTCAGTTACTTCTCACTTTCTTTTAGGCTAATAACTTCTGCCCAGGCCCCGCAGATGACAAGTAAATCATCTCTGAGAAACCAGACAGGGGCCCTAGCTCTGCTGTGCCTTCCTGCACTGAAGGCCCTGGAAGCCCTGCTGTTCTCAGAGCAGCCACTAGTATTCTGCAGTCAGTCCAGTCAGTTTGCCGTCTCTCCTGCTCAGACAGAAAGCTCTTCTCAGAACATTTCCAAAAGGACAGCAAGAAAGTGATTTTAAGGGAAAAGCCTACCCTGAAGCTGGAAGCTAGTTGATAAGTGATGTTGATAACCCATCAGGCAGCAAACAGGAAGACAGGAGAGGAACAAACTAACCAAATCAGTGAATTATCAAAGCCAATTGATGAGTCAGTAATACAGAGCACAAGCTTCATGTGAAGCTCTGGTTAGAGTTTTAAAAATTATTCAGTTTAATGGACTGATATTGGAGACGCAGCACCTGACTACCAATGCTTTTGAACATCTCCATCCTTTTTGTTCTTGACAGATTAAAATTAGATTCTAC
Source organism: Xerus rutilus (assembly GCA_028644305.1). Lineage (NCBI taxonomy): Eukaryota > Metazoa > Chordata > Mammalia > Rodentia > Sciuridae > Xerus > Xerus rutilus. The sequence goes on along the minus strand of CM053403.1, from coordinate 64,344,483 downwards.
CCTTTATTAAATCAAAGTGATGACGTTGAGCATAGATTTTCTATTCATTCTGCTTGAGTATTATTCATATTTCTTTAAACCATTGGATCAAAGTCATACTTACAATATTTCCTCAAAAGAAATCAATGGGCATGACACAAGCTGATGAGTGAATAGTTTTCATTATAGAGAAAAGCAATGTCAAATTATTATCCCAGAATGTAGGATGAAATATCTATCGAATATTCATTAACTTATTAAGAAGATTGGCATCTTTCTTAAAGTCACCATATGTGACATAATAATTTGCTTAAAACATTTTCAGATAAAAAAGAGGTTATTTGAAAATGTAATACAAAATGTTCATTATTTAAAAAATACACCTCCAGACTCTATTCTCAATGCAACAATATTTTAATACGGTCAGATTTCCAAAGCAATTTACAATAGATATGTGTTCCCATTAGACTGAACAAAAACAAACAAATGAAATTCTTATAAGAATGAAGTTTTATAAAAGTAGCACTGGATTAGAAGTACAAGTCCTAGGTTCTATACTAGATTGTGACCTTGGCAAATCACTGTGCCTTTCTGACCTTCTGTTTCCTCTATCCAGGATATTGCACATAGTTGGTAGAAGGTAAAAATAAATGAGGCACAGTACCTAGATAACTGTAAATGCTATCAAATACAAAGCAGTCTATTTTCATACAAAATTCGTGTATGTTACTGGTTATTTCAAAATTAAAATTTTTAAAAGCCAATGTCAAATTTTAAATTCAACAGATATGTTCACCTCTTGAAGAATTTTGCAGGGTTTTTTTTTTAAATGTACATATACCATCTCTAAATAAAACGGGTTTTGTGAATTTATTTGGTTTTCTTAAAATGAGATTGCTTTACTATACATATATGACAGTTTTGTAAGTATTCATTTATTGATTCAAAACATTCTACACTCAAAGATCGAATGGTCACTTTGGTAGTGATGGCTTTCAATTCAAACCCTCCTTGTCCTGGACACAGAAAGCAAAGGCAGTGCTGCCACCAGCAGGAAAATGTAAGTCCCAGTATCTCCACTGAAACCAAGTTCTCCATTTTTCCTACGTAGAACTCAGGTTAAATAAATAATGGAATTAGGGGGCCTACATAAAAAAAATTAAACATCCCTTTGGATATATAAAATTTTAATTTAAAACAAAAGTACATCCCATAGCAGCAAAAAAGATATCTAAAATAATAGACTTAAAGGCAGTTTTCTGGGTTCAAAGTGAATGGTGAACATTATTGGTAGGGACTTCTCTGTATTAAATATCTTCTAACGAGTCTAAATGAAAATATTCTTCTTTATCTACAACACTCTTGTGACTAAAATACAAAGAAAATGGTAGCATGCATTTAGTAAAACATTTAGTTGACATTATATAGTTTCATGCCTGTACTGTTTTATAACAGTACAGATGTATAATTTGCACTCCACTTGTGGCAATCTGTTGCTTCTATTGCAAAAATAAAGGTCTCATGTTACAAAAGCATCACTCAAAATGACCAGGAAAATGGTGTATTCACATCTAAATTTCAATAATAACCCTGCAATATGTTTTTTTCTAAAAACTAAAAGGGCTTTTATGATTATAAATTGTTGTTCCTTCAATTATGTCTTAATATTGGTACACTATTGATGGTTAGTTGTATTGTCCATATAAGACTTTTCCTGTATTTAAAGATTCTCACAGTCTGTGGTCTAGAATCATCTTTGTGAGAATTACAGAAAGATTTAAAATGTTCTTTGTTATAGTCACTACTATAATAAGAAATGTTGGGGTATCAAAAAAGTTCTATTACCTCCCAAAAGAATCACCTTGGGGACTAGGCCTTTAACACGTGGGCCTTTGGGGGACATTCAACATCCAAACTTATAGCAATATTTGAAGCTGTATTTATTCCATGTGGGTATGCTATTTATTTATTAAATAGCCAGTTAATTTTTTTATTTTAAAGAAATGTCTTCAAATTTTAGTGAACATTATTGAAAGTCCTAGAAAATCAATTTCAAGCAGTATTTTTGGATTCTTGACTTTTAGTTACCTATTAAACATTTATTATCAGCCAGTGCCTGTTTGAGGAATTGAGTGTGCCAAAATTAATAAGGAAGAGTGTTCTTGATTCTAATACTAATAATTAATAAAGAGAATTTTTATCTCTAACCTAGGAATATGCTCATTTGTAGATACTCCATGGAGAATTCACAAGATAAATGTGAAAGGTTAAAATAGTAACAGTTGGTGAAATTTGACAAATCTGGCTAATCCACGTCTTAGGTATGCAGGTGTGGGTACTCTATTTTAGTGTTGAGTAACATGACTTTTTCCTTCTATCAAATCACATAATTTAGGCCATATTCTGAGTGTGTGATGCTTTACAACGACATGATTGAACAACTTTTAAAGTGATGGCTATCACAGAATGGGTCCAAAATTCTTTTACCCACATCTCTACTTTCTCAGCAAGCTTTTCACCCTATCTTTGCTATAGGAGGGTGTGCCACATTGGGGACTTGACTTGTGGACCGCCAGACCACCATCTTTCTGAGCTAGCATTTTCACAATAGCATACCTGTTAGAATCCATGCTTCCAGTCTCTCCCACATCCCAATCCATTCCCTATATGTGCAGTTATTTTTCTTCAG
>CM053403.1:64267625-64341315 GCA_028644305.1 Xerus rutilus | reverse complement strand
CTGCCCTCTCTCTTCCCCTGTTCTTCTATTCTATTGATCCTTAGACTGCAACATCAACCAATTCTCTATTCCTCTTATCTGAGCTAGTTGGATTATAGACAGAAGGTCGTATCTGTTCCCACCATTCCCACAAGATAGAGAGAGATCAGGAAGAGCTCCTGGCTCTGATGGCCCCACAAGAGGTCACTGTCAGTTTTGGTTTCTTGTTCTAAATCATCCTTGATTCTTCTATAGCATCCTCCATCTTCCTAATCTCCTTAGACTCCTCCTGCTAAATGACAAATTCCCATCATAATTGCCCTTCAGAGTTTTCAGCATGATATCTTGACCTTAGAACAACCAAATGTTTTAGGTAAGATTTATTTTCATCGTTTTTCAGATAAAGAAACAGAAGCTCAAGTTATGTTAACTGATAGTTCCCATACTCTGGTACTTAAAGAGCAATAGATTCAAGCTGAAATCCAAAGCTCTGATTTCTTGTCCGGTATATCTTTATGCTTCTTTATGGTAACTTTGTACATACAGACTCCATTGTCATGGGGCCCAATGTCCAGTGCCTTGAGGCCAATCCATGCCTCTCCTTTTATGGACAGTTGTAAGGGTATTTTAAAATGGTGCATTTAGGGCATATGATTCTGAAACTATTATTTAAAATACTTGAAATTTGGCAAAAATATAGAAATTTAATTGTTGTGATATGCATTTAGTAAATGGGAATACATGACTCTGAGAAATTTTCCATCGGTGTTCATCAAAATTAATCTGAGATCTCAAGAATAACAGCTTTTAAATGAGGATTTTGTATTGTAAGGTTACTGACTTGCTGATCCACCCCATCATGAAAAACATCAAACAGGAGACAGGGAAAGAATCTAGGAGATCTTGCTCAATCTCCTTAATAACATTGTAACATGTGCTCATTTAAGAAAACTTAGGAATATACAAAAATTTTTAAAGTGGGGCAGCACTAACTACCTCATTTTATAAATATGGAAACTGCAAGAGAACTTAAATGGCCAGAGTGGTTGTTAGTAATAACTCTGGGAGCCGGGCGTGGTGGCTCACGCTTGTAATCCCAGCACTTTGGGAGGCTGAGACAGGAGAATCGCGAGTTCAAAGCCAGCCTCAGCAAGGGTGAGGCGCTAAGCAACTCAGTGAGACCCTGTCTCTACATAAACCACAAAATAGGGCTGGAGATGTGGCTCAGTGGTCGAGTACCCCTGAGTTCAATCCCCAGTACCAAAAAAAAAAAAAAAAAAAAAAAAAAATCTAAGAAAAGTAATAACTCTGGGATTAGAACTCAAATGTTCTGTTAGCCTAATGAATGCGTTTGCCTGCACTCTAGCAGTTAGTTTTCTTTTTAATTTTTTAAATTTGTTCTTCCTAGTTATACATGACAGTAGAATGTATTTTGACATATTATATATACACAGAGTATAACTTCCCACTCTTGTGGTTATAAGTGATGTGGAGTTACACTGGTCATGGATTTACATAGTGTCACGAGCGGTATGAGTAATTAATAATTACTCGGAGGCAGATTGTCTTTAAATGCAAGTGTATGTTCAATCACAACAATCATCCAATATAATTAATTAATGCAGAAAGTATTGGGCGTGCTGGAGCATTTGATGCACACTAGCATTTGATGCACACTAATCAAGTACTCTAGGTAAGTTACACTATTCTAGGGCGGTTAAGTCCTGCTTGCAATTCACACAATCCTAGGGCAACTGAACATTACAATTAATTCATATAATCCTAGGGCAACCACAAGCCCAAAGTACCTCCGATGCCAGGTGACTTCTCTTAGCCAAAGAGCAGACGTTGTCCTTGTCTGGTGGTTCTCTTCAGCCGATGGCTGGACATCAGGGAATGGTGGAGCTGACCCAGGGACAAGCAGCAAGGTGGCCGGTCTCACTGATGTCCTTGGAGCAAGACCCAAAACTGTAGCAGGGCAGCAGTTTAAAAGCAGTTCCAAGTTGGTGGTGTGGATCAAGTTGGTGGTGTGGGCGGGTGATTGGTTACACCCAGTAAAAGTCAATGTCCATTGGTTATGTCCAGTGAGATTGTATAATTGCCACTGGGCCTTCCTTTTGCGCATGTGCATGGGTTGAGCCCCCCTATCGATTGTAACCAGTAGGCCTTCTGTTAGATGCCCCTGGTTGCTCCTTTGTCGATTACATGGGCTGGGCCCCTTTGCAGCCTTCAATTGCATGGGCTGGACTCCTTTTCTGGCCCCCATCATTGCAAGCAGGCATGACTAAGCAACTCAGAGGCTGCTGTTCCTTATGGCCAGCAATCCAGTGAGTCCCCTGCATGTTCAGGCATGCCCATGGCATATGCTCCTTACACATAGGAACACAGGAAAGTAATGTTCAATTCATTCTACTGCCTTTCCTATTCCCATCCCTCCTCCCTTCCCTTCATTCCTCTTAAAGTGCTTCTATTCCCCACCCCCCCCACATTGTGTGTTAGCATCTGCATATCAGAGAGAACATTCGACCTCTGATTTGGGGGGATGGGCTTATTTTACCTAGCATGATAGTCTAGGAATTAGTTTTATGATGTGTAAGTTCAAAGTTTTTCCAACCTTTCCATACAGAATAAAAATGTACACAGACCTAAGTTAAATAGGGCCAAGAGAGACTTTAAGAAAAATTAAATTTTAATGCATTTTAATAAATAATTTTAATAATTTTTAATATTTTTATGAAAGAAGGAAACTCATCATATGGGACCTTTTCCCAGAAAAAATGCAGGTGAGATGCCTTTATCTTCAGGTAAGCAAAGGAGAGTAAACGTGTACTAGAGCTGCTGTGTTTCTTCAAGCATTTCCTCAAATTGGGAAGTCAGCTGGGGCTTGAGGTATTTGCAATTATCAGATCCTTTTCAAGTTAATTATAGTTCAAGGTGAGGGTTGAGGTTTATTTTGAATATGGTTGTCCAATTGTCCCAGCATCATTTGCATGATGTTCTGAATAATAAGAGATCTACTCCAGAAAACTTTGAACATCAAAACTACACATAAGGGGCTGCGGTTATGGCGCAGTGGTAGCATGCTGGCCTAGCACGCGGGAGGCACTGAGTTCGATCCTCAGCACCACATAAAAGTAAAATAAAGATATTCTGTCCATCTACAACTAAAAAATAAATATTAAAAAAATTATAAAAAAAAACTACACATAAGATATATGTACATTATATAAGCAAACTTTCTTCCTCCGTAGGTAGACTTCCATAGGAGATAGAATTAATCTCCCAAAGTTCACCCAAAAATAATGAGGAAATTGTTTTTTTCTCAAAATACAGTAAAATAAAAGGTAAACACCCACATAATTGTACGTCATAGAAGTTTTCATTAAAATGTTCTTTTTTTTTTTAGTACCAAGGATTGAACTCAGGGGTACTCGACCACTGAGCCACATCCCCAGCCCTATTTTGTGTTTTATGTAGAGACAGAGTCTCACTGAGTTGCTTAGTGCCTTGATGTTGCTGAGGCTGGCTTTGAACTCGCGATTCTCCTGTCTCAGCCTCCCAGAGTGCTGGGATTGCAGGTGTGTGCCACTGCGCCCGGCTTCATTAATATATGCTTAGAGTTAGTCAAACACACAAGTCCTAAGAATGCACAGTATCAAATCTGCAGCTCCTTAAATGAGCCGCCAAAAATGCAGTTCAAAACCATTTGCTGGCTCACAAGTTGAATTGTTCAAAAACCATCCACTTGGTGGCACCGTGGTGCTGCTGCAGGAATGAGCCTGTTGGGTAAATCAGCTAGGGACTGATTTCTTCTGTAGGGTTTCATGATTCTTAAGCATGTGGTCAGACACCTGTATGTGCCAACAACAGACAATTGCCCTAGTCATTTGCCCAGAGGAAGAAAAAGAAAAAGGCATTTGTAGGTTGTGGAAGCAAAGACAAAATGGGCAGGATTTAAGAGGACTTGTGGGGCAGGTTGAACAAGTAGGTGGATGAAAGCCAGCACAGCATGTTTTTATCTATATTAGACACAAATGCCTCTGCGGGGTTTTTTTCTTTCTTTCTTTTTTTCTTTCTTTCTCTTTCTTATTACTTGAGTTGAAGAAGAAAAATTGACACTAACAATTTCAATCCACATGAAAGCTCAAGTTGAGCCACATTTGCTCCTTACTTAATAAATATTTATGGGGCACATGCTATGCCATCATTATTGAGCCCCATAAGTTACATTTGAGAAAGCTAAACATGATTCTTAACCTCGATGTTTTGCAGTCTGTCTGAGAAGGCAAGATGAATACATGCAGCAGTAATTGCTGAAGTGTGTGCTGAAGAGAGAGCTAACTGGAAGCCATAATTAGAAAAGCCTTCTCTGAGCAGGTGGGACTATAGTTGGTCTTGAAGAATGGCTTCATTGTGGCAGGCAGCAGATTTCTGCACAGCTGAGCAGAAACAGTGCAGGAAGGCGCAGGGCTTCCATTAGCAGTCATTCTGGTGGCATGGCTGGAGAAGGGGAGGTCAGAGCTTTCTGTTCTGCAGCGGTCATTGGATGTCCAGCTGGATTTCCCTGCCTCTCCATCCAACTGATCCATTCCTCAATGGATACCTTGACCCAAAGATCTTTCTCTTTAAATTATATGGACTACTGTTGATATTGTAGAGACCATATTCTATTGATGTATTTGATTTAGAATTACATATTTGAGTTAAAAATTTGGACACAAAGTGGTAGAGTGCTTGCCTCACATGCATGAGACCCTGGGTTCAATCCTCAGCACCACATAAGAAGAAATAAAATAAAGACATTGTGTCCATCTACAACTAAAAAAATTTTTTAAAAAAATTTGGACACAAAATGTACAGCTGTATATGAAATAATTTGGTGAGTCATGAGTCTAGATAATAAATTCTATACTTAGAAGAATGTTGATCATGGGGCTGGGGTTGTGGCGCAGTGGTGGCGTGCTCGCCTAGCACGTGGGGGGGCGCTGGGTTCGATCATCAGCACCACATAAAAATAAGATAAGGCTATTGTGTCCACCTACAGCTTGCCTGTCAACTCTTACTGAAATATATAGAAGTAAAACTATATGAATTGTGGGGGACACTTTTTTAAATATTTAAACAAAGAAAAAATACATATTGCATTGTGCCATAATTTTGATAATTGTTGATTCTAGATATTAGGTATATGGGGATTTAATTTACCATTCTGTTTTTGTTTATGTTTGAAATTTTTATTATATGTTTTCTTTAAAAGTTAATAGTTTGAAAAAATAGTTCTGAAAATAGGTAAGACCCAACCTGAGATTAGAGAAATAGGTTTAGGTTAGAGTGTGGGAGACAAGGAAATGAAGCAGAAGTTAGCTTTAGGACCCACCAGCTTGGAAAAGTATTATTGAGTAGCATAAATTGTTATGCTACTCAAAGCAAAATAGAATTGTCTGTCATCTCAGGTTTACTAATTAAAAAAAAATGAATCTACAGGAAATGGATTGCTTTTTCCTGATTCAACTCAGTTGGCCATTCCCAAATTTAGATTACCAGGGATTATCCAAGGATTACCAGATAATCATACCTATTAAACAAGGTATGTGCACACACTTAACTGTTAAAGTACTTTTATACAGATTCTCTCAAACACAAGAAAAATCATTCTCATCCATGTCTGTCCTCTAGAATTACTCTGGTGTTCTCTCCTGTCATCTGCTGCCTAAAGAGAAAGGAGTTACTAAGTCAAGAGCATTGGGAAATATTTTTCTTTTTTTAAAAATGGGAAAAAAAAAGGGCTATTGTGTTATAGTGGACCAAGCACCTGACCAAAAGTAAAACAAAACAAAAACTTAGCTTAGAATTCTGGTTCTTCCACTTTTGAGTTGTGAGATCAAGGATAAGTTACTGAAATTTTCTAATATCCAATGTCTGCCACTATAAATAAGGGTGCTAAGAACTTCACAGGTCTGCTGTAAGGAATAAATAGTATAATGAAGTGATTCTTGAAGTGTTTATTTGTGGCCGTAATTGGCACAGCAAATACTCTGTTCTCCAAATTTCCTTGTATGCACAAGTCCTGAAGGCCATAGGAAATAAGGATAAATATACAAGATTATGGAACATAGGTTCAATGGAGAGCGTATCTGGTGTGAGATGAAAGCTCTCTGGGAACAATATGAAAAACAATGCCTTTGGCTGGTCTTCCCCAGGTGGAAGACAAGCCATAATACACACCAGAAGACTGAAGAGAAGAAAAGTAGGGAGCCAGCCTTCACCAAGAGACTGATGACAAAAAGAAGCGTTCTTCCTCCCAGTGGTTCCTTCCTTGTAGAAGGAGGAGTTTTTTTGGTTGTTTGTTTTAGTTTGCTTTTTCTAAATTTACACTCCTAGTCTCTCTTAACTCCTCCACCAATGTGGAAAAAGAATGTGCTTGATATGTTCAAGAAAAATAAGACAGGAGAAACATACCTAGATCTTTCCTTCTTTCTGGCAACATCTGCCTGCCTGCCCAGAGCATGAATTCTGGTGTGCTTTATTACTGATAGCACTTTTGAAAGTATAGCATAAGTCCATGGCAAAATTGGTTTTCCAGTACTGAAATCCAGAATTAGAATTATCCACATATTCTTCCCATGCAGGAAAATTGTGGGCCTCCCCACATAGTGGAAACCCCCATTTATAGCTAGGTTTACCACATGGCTTGTTCAGTTCAGTCATGCAGTATATTTATTTATGTATTTTATATTTTTATTAATACATGAGAGTTATACATAATAGTGAGGTTCATTTGGACATATTCATAAATGCATGTAACATAATTGATCCATTTCAATCCCTAGTACTTTCCCTTTCCCTCCTCTCTCCCTCCCCTTGATTCACTTCCTCTACCCTGTTGGTTTTCTACTTATTTATTTTTTTAATTGGTGCATTATAGTTACATATAAAATTGGAATTCATTGTGATATTTTCATAGCATAATTCAGTCAACTTCATTCCCCAGTTCTTCCCCTTTTCCTTCCCTCTTTCCACCCTTGGTCCCTCACTTCTACTCTACTGATCTCCCTTCTTCATTCACAAAATCCTCTTGTTTTATTCTTTTTTCTCTCTCTCTAGCTTGAACATATGAGAGAAAACATTCTACCCTTGACTTTCTGAGTCTAGCTTATTCACTTAGCATGCTTTCCAGTTCCATCCATTCACCAGAAAGTGACACAATTTCATTCTTTTTTATGCATATATATCACATTTTTTATCCACTTGTCTGCTGACAGGCACCTAAGCTGGTTCCATAACTTGGCTACTGTGAATTATTCTGCTATAAACATCGATGGGGCTGTATCACTATGTTGATTTTAGTTCTTGTGGATAAACGCATAGGAGTGGAATTACTGATTGTGTGATAGTTCCATTCCTAGTCTTTTGAGGAATCCCCATACTTCTTTCCAAAGTGGTTGTTCTGACTTGCAATCCCACCAACAATGTATGAGTGTACCTTTTCTCCTACATCCTTGTCAGCAATTGTTGTTTGTATTCTTGATGATTGTCATTCTAACTAGGGTAAGATAATGGCCATTTCTTTTTGGAGAAATGTCTATTTGCCCATTTATTAATGTTAATCCATTTATTAATAAGTTTATTTGGGTTTTTGGTGTTTCCATATGAGTAATTTATATATTCTGGCTATTAATACCCTGTTGGAAGAGTAGTTGGCAAAAACTTCTATTCTGTAGACTCTCTCTTCACAGTCTTATTTCCTTTGCTATGCAGAAATTTTTCATTTGATACCATCCTATTTGGTTGGTTGGTTTTATTTCTTGGATTTTAGGAATCTTATTAAGAAGATGGAATCTGTGCCAATATGTTGGAGAATTGAGTCTGTTTTCTTCTAGCAATTGCAGTATTTCTGGTCTAATTCTTAGGTCATTGATCTACTTTAAGTTGATTTTTGTGCAAGGTGAAAGACAGGGATCTAGTTTCATTCTTCTACACATAGATATCCAGTTTTCCCAGCATAATTTATTTAAAAGGCTATCTTTTCTCCAGCATGTTTTTGGCACCTTTATCAAGTATAACCATATCTATGTGGATTTGTCTTTGTGTCTTCTAGTGTGTTCCATACATCTTCATATTTGTTTTTATTCTAATCCATGTTGTTGTTGTTGTTGTTTTATAATAGCTGCTCTATAGCTGATATTTTGAGTACCTGATATATTGAGATCAGATATTGTGATGCCTACAGCCTTGCTCTTGTTGCTTTCACTATTCTGGGTCTTTTATTCTTTCATATGAATTTTAGGATTTTTTATTTTTCTAATTCTATAAGGAATGTTATTGGTATTTTGATGGAGACTGCATTGAATCTATAAATTGCTTTTGGAAATATGGCCATTCTGATGATATTACTTCTGCCTATACATGAACATGGTTGGTCTTTCCATCTTCTAAGGTCTTCTTTAATTTCTTTCTTCAATGTTTTATAATTTTTTTATTGTAGAGATCTTTCACCTCCCTTGTTTCATTTATTCCTGTGTGTTTTGTTGTTGTTTGTCATGTTTTGGCTACCATGAATAGGGTAGTTTTCTTGATTTTTTTCTCAGGAGATTCACTGTTGTAGTTTAAGAAAGCTATTGATTTTTGTATGTGGCTCTTGTATTCTGATACTTTGCTGAATTTCCTTCTCAGATCTAAAAGTTTTCTAATGGACTCTGAGTTCTTCTAAGTATAGGATCATGTCATGAGAAAACAGATAATTTTTTCTCTTCTCATTTGTAGATTTTTAATTTTCTTCTCTTGCCTGATTGCTCTGGCCAGAGTTTCAAGAACTATACTGAATAGGAATGATGAAAGTGGATATCCTTGTCTTGTTCTAATTTTGGAGGAAATGCTTTTAGTTTTTCTCCATTCAGTATGATATTGGCTTTTTCAGTATATTTGGCTATATATTTGTCATATATAGCCTTTATAATATTGAGATAAGTTCCTTCTACCCTTATTTTCTTCAGTGTTTTTAATATGAATGTGTGCTGGATTTTGTTGAAGGCTTTTTCTGCCTCTATTGAGACGATCACATGATTTTTTCCTTGATTTTGTTTATAAGATGAATTACCCTTATTAATTTACATATATTGAAACCATGGGATGGATCTAACTTGAGCATGGTGTATAATCTTCTTAATGTGTTTCTAAATTAAGTTTACTAATATTTTACTAATATTTTTGTTCTATGTTTATCAGAGATATTTGGTCTTTAGTTTTCTTTATCCAGTTTTGGTTTCAGGATGATACTTGCTTCATAGAATGAGTTTAGGAGTATTCTCTCCCTTTATATTTCATGGATTGGCATTATTTTTTAAAGGTATGGTAGAACTCAGCTGAGAATCCATCTGGTCTTGAACTTGTTTTTGTTGGAAGATTATTTTATTAGTGCTTCAATCTCATTGTTTGATATTGGTCTGTTTAGATTTTCTGTATCAGCTTGGTTCAATTATGAAGTATATGTATATAATTATAATAAATGATATTGATGGGTTATAATTTTCATATCAGCATAGACAAAGCATAAGTGATACACTAGTAATAGAATAGGAACATAAGTGCTATAGATCTTAATGATGTAAAAATGACATTATTCCACACATTCTCACTTGTAAAAACTAAAAAAGTTGATCTTTTACAAGTAGATAATAGAATAGTGGTAGTGATCAGCTAGGAAGCGAAAGAGAGGGGAGGAGTGGGCTATTTAATATATGCAAAAAGCAGTAGAAGGATTAAATTCTAGTGTTCTATAGCCCAGCAATGTGACTAGTTAACAAAAATTTATTGTATCTTACAAGACAGCATTTTGAATCTTCCCTACACAAAGAAATGATTAATGTGTGCAATGATGGATATGCTAATTACTCTGATTTGATCATTACACATTGTATATAGGTGTTGAACTACCACAACTGCACCTCATCAATATGCACAATTATGTGTCAATCAATGTATTTTCAAATGAAAAATTTTAACAAGTAAAAATAACATTATTATTGACCAATAGTGAGTGTAGAGGAGAGAGATGGTGATCTTTTAAAAGTGAGTTGTTACTCCCCTGCTTAAAAACCTCATGGCTTCCCACTTCACCTGGATAAAATCCAACCTTTATACCATGATCTCCAAGGCCCTATGGGATCTGCCTTTGCATCCTCCTATTTCATCTAGTGTACACTTGTCCTCAAAGCATCCTAACCATTCTGGCCCTATAATGGCTCTTATAAAATGAAAAATTTCCCTACAGGGCCTCTGCCCTTGCTATTCTACCTGCCTAGAACTCTTGTCCTAGATCTTCACATAGCTGCCTTCTTTTTATCCTTTCAACTTCAACTTCAATATCACCTGTTCAGTCAGCCCATCTATGTAATTTTAGAATAGAGCATATTGTTTGTTCCCTCAAGCCCTAATAATAAATAGTGATTACTTTAGATAGCTATATACCTCCTTAATTATTTTTACTCTTGCTCACTGGAGTGAATACTGTGAAGATGGGGATCCTATCTATATCGTTTTCTTTTGTGTATCCAGTATCTAGCACAGTGCCTAACTTAGCAAATATTCATTGGTATGTGAAATAAATCAACAATAATTACTGGTCTAGCTAAGTCCTCAGGGAAGACTCGGGGTTTGAGTGAACTTGTGAATTCTTCTACTGGCAAGGGAGCAGCACACTCAAGATGAGAGGATGCTGGCATTCTTGGTAACCGTAACCTGGAGAGTGCCTACTCCTCTAAGGGTGTGCTAGGTAGGCCCTCCACTTCCCATTAATTTTTATTTTATCATTTTCTAATTTTTATTTTTATATATCACAAATTCACATAATATATTACTGTGTAGTTTATGTATATAAATTCTAACTGAATAAATATGAATATAAAAGAGAGTAAGCCCCGGGCTAGGGTTGTGGCTCAGTGGTAGGATGCTTGCCTTGCACACGTGAGACATTGGGTTTGATCCTCAGCACCACATACAAAATACATAAATAAATAAAATAAATGTTCAAAAAAATCTTATAAAAAAAGAGTAAACCCCATATTGTTTTTATTAGTAGATTGTGTGATGAAAAAAAAGTTTGGGCCCTTTATCAGAAAGAATAAAAAAGACACTGCTAGGTCTAAGGCTGGAAAGGTAGGCAGGAGTGGCCATGAGCATCACATTTTGCACAAAGGAGGTCAGGTTATGTTTTAAAGCTTCTTATAAAGCTACCAAAAATTGAGGTTTAGGTCTTTCCTGAGAGAATACCCGCCTTTCATTATCTTGATGGCTCTTTCTGAAAACTCTCTTTTGCTTGAAAAACTAAAGGAAAAAGATTCTAAAGATACTATAAAAATAACTATATTTGCCCTCCAGAGCAATAAACATTGACATTTTGTTATATTTAAGGTTGTTTTTAAAGAAATAAAACATGATAGATAAATATGAAGCCCATTAGGTGCCCCTCTTTCAAGTCAACTTTCTCTCTCAACAGTGTATATATAAATGATATTTTGCCCTTTCTCACTCATGTTTTCAAGAGCTATCTTTGTTGATAAGTGTATAACTAGTTAGTTTAACTTAACTGCATTGTAGTGTCCCACTGTATGCATAAACTTCTTAAGCACTTCTCTGGTGAAAAACCTTTGAATTGTTTCAATTTGTTTGCTGTTACTAAAAGGTTCTTAGTAAACATGTTTAATCAGAAGATAAAAGAAGAGTCTATTTATATTCTATTGGAACTTTTTACAATAAATAAATAAAAACTTATAAAATAGATACATTTTGGGGGGAGCATACCAGGGATTGAGCTCAGAGCCACTCAACCACTGAGCCACATCCCCAGCCCTATTTTGTATTTTATTTAGAGGCAAGGTCTCACTGAGTTTCTTAATGCCTTGCTTTTGCTGAGGCTGGCTTTGAACTCATGATCCTCCTGTCTCAGCCTCCCTAGCCACTAGGATTACAGGCATATGCCACCATGCCTGGAAAAATTTATGAAATATTTTTAATGTGATTTTCTGCCAAATGTGCATTATACTCTATTTTATTCTTTCAACTAATGCATTAAATTGTTTGGATAGATTATCCAACACGGAACTATCCTTGCATTTTTAGGATAAACAACATTGGTCATAGTTACAATTTGAAAATACTGCTACCTGGATTTAGTTTACTAACGTTTTGTTTTATAATTTAACATCTCTGTCTACAAGTAAGACTAGTCACTCTGCTTACTGATCATCATGTGAGCTACTTCCCTCCACCATGCTCTTTTGCCATGGTGTTCTGCCTCACCTAGAACCCTGAAGAATGGAACCAGCTGTCCATGGACTATGACCTCTGAAACCATGAGCTCCCAAATAAAATTTCCTAAAAAAAAAGACTAATCAATGTGTCTATTACTTAGTTTTGATTTACATGGTTATGCTAGGCTTAAGCAATGAATTGGGTATCTTTCCCTTTTTTTCCTTCTCTATCTGACTCTTGAAGTTTTATGCAACTTATCTTTTATTACTTTTATTACATTCTTTTGGAAAAGTAGATTTGTGAAAAAAAGATACCTTTTACCTAATGATTGTTCATTCATTTGGGTTTTGCTATTTCTTCTCAGTTAAATATTTATATTTTCCTAGAAATTTGTCCACTTTTAAGTTTTAAATTCACTGGCAAAACAAGTTATATGTATACTTTTGTTTGTACTTGCATATGTGTGTGTTTATAGATATATTTGTATACATATATACATATATACACACACACAGAGACATATATATACACACACACCTATATATATGATTGTTTTTGTGTTTGTATTCCTCTTATAATTATGTCCCCATGTTCCTGTTGTAATTACATTTTTTTGCTCTGTTTCTTGAGAACATATTTTTTGTGTTTTTTTCAAAGAATAGTTTTGACTTTGTTAAGAATTACTAGAGGTGATTTTTCTTTGCTTGTTTTCTTTATTCATTTCTACTATTATTGTTATTAACTTCTTATATTTTTTCTGTAGGTTTACTGTGTCTCATTTGGATAATAAAGTAGATCATGAAATGTAGGAGCACTCTCTGGCCCTCAACCCTTCCCCTCCCTCTTTCCCTATTCTATGTTGATGAACGGTACTGCCTGAGAGGATGCCCCATTGTTTGTAATTTGGGGCCCTGATTGTTCCAGGACTGTATATAAACTTCTGTACTTTCTGGAATAAACGGTGTCTCTGCATCTCACTCTGGCAGAACAATTTACCTACCCCAGAGTCTGGGTGGAGTGACTCTGCGAACCATCACCCCAAAACCTCCTCCCATGAGACCCCACTTCGTCTTCCCAGAAGACCCCTTTTTGTCTCTCAGGACCCCAAACTGTCAAGCAGACCCATGAGGCATGACTTAAAGCAATAATGAAATAATTTGTTAGAAATAACTTTTAATGTTTATAAGTAAATATATTAGAGCATAAGTTTCCCCCAGACATCTGTTATATCCTACAAATTTTTAAATGAAGTGTTTTCTTAGTCAGATTTAAATATTATGTCATTTCCTTTGTAGTTACCTTCAGCCCACAATTATTTGGGGGATATTTGGGGTTTTTTTCCAACTATCATTTTGTAATTTTTTTTTTTTTTTGGTACTGGAGATTGAACTCAGGGGCACTCGACCACTGAGCCACATCTCCAGCCCTATTTTGTGTTTTATGTAGAGACAGGGTCTCACTGAGCTGCTTAGCACCTCACCATTGCTGAGGCTGGCTTTGAACTCGCGATTCTCCTGTCTCAGCCTCCCAAAGTGCTAGGATTACAGGCTTGCGCCACGGCGCCCGGCTTCATTTTGTAATTTTTTAAAAATGTACTTACATTAGGATTAAAGAACATGGTCAATGTGGTATTGATTCTTTGAAATTTATTGAAGCATTCTGTATTGCTCAATATGTTCAATTTTTGTAAATGTTCTCTCTCTTCTCAAAAGGAGTATGCATTCTTTATTTGTTGAGCAGAAGGTTTGTGTATATACATGTCTGTGTATAATAAACTCCTAATTTAGTAGACTAAATAGATTGCTCTAATTTTTATTTTCATCTGTCTTATCTATTTTTTTTTTTTTTTTTTTTTTGGTATCAGGGATTGAACTCAGGGGTATTCAACCACTGAGCCACATCCCCAGTCCTACTTTGTGTTTTATGTAGAGACAGGGTCTCACTGAGTTGCTTAGCACCTCGCCAGTTGCTGAGGCTGGCTTTGAACTCGTGATTCTTCTGTCTCAGCCTCCCTAAGTGCCGGGATTACAGGTGTGTGCCACCACTCCTGGTTTATCTATTTTTGATTGAGGCTTCTTCTTTTTTGGCACCGGAGAATGAACTCAGGGGCACTTGACCACTGAACCACATTCCCATCCCTATTTTGTGTTTTATGTAGAGACAGGGTCTCAGTGAGTTGCTTAGTGCCTCGCCATTGCTGAGGCTGGCTTTGAACTCGCGATACTCCTGTGTCAGCCTCCCAAAGTGCTGGGATTACTGGCGTGCGCCATCACGCCCAGCTGAGGTTTCTTAATTTCAGCCATGACTGGGTTTTCCGTTTCTCTTTGCAGTTCTCCTGGTTCTGCTTTGTACAGCTTGAGGCTGTACTGTCAGGTTTACCTGGTTCCTGGTTATTACATTTTGTTTTGTTTTGTTTTGTATGTGATTGTCCTTTTATCATTGTGTAGCTTTGCTTCAACTTGTTAATGCCTATAACTTCCCTTCTGTTTGACCTTAGCATTGCTATCATAGGATCTATTTTCCATTAGTATCCCTGTGTACTCTACTTTGTGGATTTATTTACAGGTGTGTCTGTAAGCAGTACATAGCTTGATTTGAAAATCCTTTATTTGCATTTTAATAGCTGACTTGAACCCATTTAACTTGTGAATATTAGAGTAAAATTATTGATGTCATATTGTTTTATGTTTATCATGTGTTTTCTTTGCTTCTCTGCTTTCCTCGTGCTGATTCAATAAGACTATGTATTAAAAATCTAAAGATATCATTTATCCTCATAATAAAATTACAAGTTTTACAGACCAAGTTTCTCCCTCTCATTTAAAAGGCATTAATTAATTTACAATGTGTTTACCAATTAAGCATTGTACTTCCTCCCTCTGGATTTGTTATTGTTGCTAAAATAAATCTTTGTAAAAAGCTCTTTGAGGGCTTATGGTCAGAAAATCTTTTTTGTATATTGAAATAATGTCTGTATTTTAAACTCAGTCTTGAACCACTGTTTAGCTGGGCATAAAATTATATTTTATGTCTGCCAAAAAATCCTCCCAGGAATTGTGCAGACAAAATCTTCATGGAAGGGCAACCTGGGCAGCACGTCACAGTGTCCACCATTCACAGCTCCACTGTCTCAAAAGAATATGAGGGATCCTGGACCAAGTCACCAGGCAGGTAACTTGGCCCACATTCTAGTTACTCCACGGTTTCACCTTCCCTTCCCGCTCACTTCATGGACGTTATGAAGCTCCGAAGGGTGCCATAGCTCTTTTTCAGCTTACCGTTACAGTTTGGGATATATTTATTTGCATTTATACACAGGAAAGTTGGCACAAGTCCCCAGTAGTTGATTTTTTAAAATTCAATGTGAAGGGCTGGGGTTATGGCACAGTGGTAGTGTGCTCCCCTGGCATGCGTGAGGCACTGGGTTCAATCCTCAGCACCACATAAAAATAAAATAAAGATATTCTGTCTGCCTACAACTAAAAAATAAATGTAAAAAAAAATTCAATGTGAGAGGGTCTGAATTTTCATCAGTTCAACCTATTTATATTTATTTGTACTGAAAAAAATATAAACTGTTAGAACTTGCTTACACTATCATACTTTATGTTTCTATTTACTGTACTTTTACTTTATTTCCAATTTTCTACCTTTCACTGAGCAGGTAAAATTTTGAGTGATGTTGAAGTTAGACATTCTATTTTTATTCTTCATAGGAGAAATCATTCTTATGTTTATTTTTTCTACAATGTTTTTAAAATTATCAATGTTCTATTTTCCCCTGAATAGGACAAGTACTTTAACATGACTTTATGTGAATCTCCTTTTATCTCTCCTACTCCACACTTATCCTGAGTTGCTATAATACCATCATTAGACTTTTAGACTTCTGTTGTTATACTGTTTTTAAGATCTAATTTTTTAGGTTAAAAAATCAGCCTTACTTAATTGCTTAGTTACTCTTAATTGTCAAATATCTCTGTGTTAAATGAAGGTAGAATTATTCTTCATGTGTTTGAATTTGATAGAAACTTGAATTTACTAACAAGTTTACAAGATCAAAACTAGCAGTCTGAGCTATTAATAATAAGAAAAAAATTTTATTAAAAGTGCTGAATAGGAAAATTAAAAAGGCACATCACATTCTAGGCAAAATTGATGAAATTAAATCACCAATGGAATAGGGAAATTTTCTGAAATGAAATTTTCTAAAATGAAAAATTTCTGTAGCCTTTCTAGCAGAAAATGTAGTTTACTACAAAATAGCAAAATCTGGTCTTGCCTCAAATTCTTCTTATAATACTAATGTCAGAAGATAATGAAACAATGATTACAGGTTATGAAGAGGAAAGTATGAGACTCAAGACTGTAATAACCTGATGAACTGCTAATCTGTCACCTCAGTAAAAGATACATTGTCTCAGAGAAGTATGGGCTTGGGATATGCTATGCTAGAGAAAAGGGAATCAAAATTTATAATGGGAAATATGGAATATGCAAAAATTTGGTTGAAAATATAAACTATCAACTAAATATGATTTATTCTAACTAATTGTTGCAAATCAGTTACAAAATCAAATGCATAGAGTAGAAACAACTCAAAATATTGTAAAACTTATAATGTGTTAAGTATAATTTGGACTCAAGATCATAGCAACAAATTGGGAAATGATTACTTGGTCATGGAAAGGAGAGAAAAACCTACACATATGGAACTGGTTTGTCCTTCCCTCCTGAAATGACATTTAAGGCAAGTCTCATGATTTTTCTTATTACCATCAGGCAGTAAGTAATATAACCAGTAATAATCAGAACATGAAACTTTACTCAAAAATAATTCTCTTTCCCAACTCAGGTCTTTTATAAATTAACTGTTTTGTGAAGAAAGCATTGGCTTCTTTCTTTCCAGCACTGCCGCTGCCTTTCCTCATCTTCCAAGCTGCTTCTTCTGACTCAATTATGTTGGAGCCTGGAGAAGGAGAAGAGGAAACAGGCAAAGGATGGAACTATACCAATAATATACATTTGAATGGAAACCAGTGGATAAAAATAAAATTAATGATTACATTCCATGGGTCATACTTGTTCAGTGTAACATGACCATCTCCAAATACTTTTTTGTTTCCTGCTCTATCTCCAGCATCAAGAATTTCCCAGTATGATCATAGATACTCAGCAAATATTTGTGACAAATGAATGAATAGATAAACAAGAAAGAATATGCTGCACCTTAGCTGAATTACAAAAATTAAAATTACAGAATGAGTCACAATATTGCAGCCCAGTGCAAATTAAAGAATGGAGAGCAGAATAAATTCCGTAAAAAACATTCAAGTACAAAATGAATAGAGAGTTATCAGTACACCATGAAGACATATAATTGACCTCTAAGTGCTCTTAGTGACATATAATTGACCTCTATAGTTTTAAAATACGGGAAGTGATAATTATTAAAAGACAAAAGCAGAAACAATAACGTTTATTCTGCAAGACTACTGCATCATTTTTAGCTTTTAACAGATCAAGTGTGCAAACAGTAAATGAGGACATACAGAATTTTAAATATACAAGGGGAAAAAATCCTACAAAATATATAGTGTCTGTGTCTTTGATATGTATCCTAGATGCACTGGGTTGGCCTATCCAACAATCATGAGCTATGTTTCCTACGAGATTGGAAAACTGAAAACCAACCTAGCTGTAGGCTCTCTGGTGGCTGGAGGTGCCCATGTGGTTTGGTTCTGGCCAAGCGACATGATCACAAATCAGCCTGTGCTCCTCACCATCTTCCTCTTTCTTCCTGCCCAGACGGCACAGGAATGCCCAAGATGTAACACATCTACATACATGTTGGCAGAACAGGAAAGAACAAAGCCTATTCCTTCAAGACAGTCCTGGACTTTCTCCTGTGGACTGGTCCTAGAGTACAAATGGGCCCCTTACTCATTTATGCCCCCCTGTTGGCTTTTCAGGCACTCAAGTCTAAGTGCAATGTGAAGCCGCACAGCCACGAAGAAAACATTTACATTAAGTACACCAGCAAAAAACCTGGACAAGCCTAATCCTCTAACTACAATTCAATAAATTATATGTAAATATGAATGTTTAAATCAATTTATAAACTTCTCAGTAACTACTGGTAAAGGGAAAAATAAGAATGTAAATGCTATTTAGATTTTTAAAAGGTATTAAATTAAGGAATTCTAGAAGGTGGCATTTGTATTTTTATTATCTCTCCTTTCTGCTCTATTTTTTTTCTTAGCATTTGTCATTTTCCCATAATTTACATCCTTGACTTCCACCGTCTCCGCCATTCCCTACTAGAGTGTAAGCTCCATGAAGCCAGGAATTCTTGTCTGTTTTGTTCACTGTTGTCTCCCCAGCACCTGAAATATTGCCTAACTTTCACCAGACATTCAATGACATTGTTGAATAAACAAAATTATTCCACTGAAAGGGAAAATCATAATCAATTTTTATTATTAAAAAAATTTAAAATAACAATTATCTAATTCAAGTCGAAAGACATAAACAGCAGTCAAATAGATGAAATTCCTGTATCAGAAAAAAATTAATAAAGATACATAGAAATCAAATAAATTTTTAAATAACTTTATAAATTATTATTACTTAATAATAATGTCTAATAGAATCATTAATCTAATAATTATAGTCTAATGCAAGCTGAAAGACATAAATAGGAGTCAAATAAAATCCCTGTATCAGAGAAATAATTAATAAACAGAGCTTAATGGGATTTTCAAAGTTGCTTTTATAAATAAATGAGGAACTTCTTAGTGAAAAATATAATAGCTAAACCTCTAGTAAATCTAATTAATGAAAGTGGGAAATCAAAAATAAACAAAATAGAGATGAAAAGGAAGCTAATATAAAAGCTAAAAAGGAGAATAATAAATGACAGTAGAAGATTATAATTCTGCACCCATAAATTTTAGTCTTAAAAAACAGACAATTTTCTGTGGAAGTATAAATTAATAAAATTGACTTTAAAAGGTCAACAAAATCTAAATAAATCAATATCATTAATAACCAAGAAATGCAAAGTTATTAAATCATTATCTTAAAATATAAAAAGCTTTGGAATGAATTGTTCCAGTCAGTTCTTACAAATTTTCCAGGAAAAATAAATCTCTGCACTATAGAAAATTATTAAGGAAAATAACAAAATAATAAAATTGGTGTTGAATTTTATCAAGTCTTTTCACTATCCATCGCTGTTATTTTTCTCTGGGACTATTGTTTTGATTTATGATGTTAATAAAAGTCTCAATAATCAATCATTGTTGCATTGTTGTGGTGGGAAGTTCTTTTACTATATTGTTGAATAGTTTGCTGATCCATCTACACAACAGAATATTAAGTAGCCAATTAAAGGGGAGGTTCTGAAGAAGTTTTTATGACATGAGAAAATGCCTATGCTGTTTTCTTTATTGATTTTATTCCCTCTAGTGAGTTGGAAGTTAGACATCTGTATTCTTCCCTTGCAGCATTTCTCAACCTTAAATCCCACCTTCTCAGAAATTAACACTGACACCATGGCTTCTGGTGTTTCTTACCATTCATTGATAACTGGTGGTTTCCAGGGACCCATCAAATGTTCCAACAGTAATTTGACAATTTTAGAGGAAAAGGTGATGTAACAAAATTTTGTTCATGTACATATTTCCCCAATTTGAAACTTTAGATTAATAATGATTTTTCCATAGTTTGAATTTATATCAAATTTGTGTGGTAAAACTTGGTGGTCTACGTTATAGTTTTAATAGGAGGAAACTTTTAGGAGGTGATAGTATTGATGACCTCATAAAAGAGGAGCAAGGGAGTGTTCAGCCCCTTCCACCATGTGAGGATGTATGATATTGCCTTTTTAAAAACTTTTTTATTTTTTGAGACAGGCTCTCACGAGTTGCTTAGGGCCACACAAAGTTGTGCTCCAAACTTGTGAAGTTGAAACTTGACTTGTGAAACTTGACTCTTGCCTCAGCCTCCTGAGTCACTGGAATTACAGGTGGGCATGACTGCGCACAGCATATGGTGTCTCCTACAAAGGTACTATTTATGAAGAACAGGTCCTCACCAGACAGAATCTGTAGGCTCCTTGATCTTGGACTTCCCAGCGTCCAGAAATGAAAATAAATTCTTGTTGCTTATAAATAACCCATTTAAGATACTTTGTTATAACAGCCCAAATGTACTAAAACAGATTTTCATAGGAATCTCATCACATTCTAATAACCATATTTTAAAAGTTGTGCAAGTACTGAAAGAACATCATTTACTTCATCTCAGCTAACACTGTTAATAGCATGAACTTCTCAGTTAACTTATTTTCACAATATTTGTATATTTGCACATTTGCATTAATTGAAGGACTGTCCACAAAGAAACTGGATAAGTTAGATTCCTTTGCTCTCTCTCATACTAAGCAGCTGGTGGCAAACTGATTTGCCTCCAGGCTAAAGTTCCAACAACTTCTACCTATGTTCCTCCTGTCAAAGTTTGCATATTTCCACATTATTTGTACATTATTCACATTTCTGCATTATTTGCATGTTATTCTTTATACTCTCCATACTTGCATTTTGCCATTTGCATTAGAGTTCAAGTTCAAAAAAATGGATCATTGGGTCAGGAGTGTTCTATTGAAGAGTAAAATTTGTAATTGACAAGCTTATTCTAAGATCTATATGAAAATGCAAAGGATCTAGTCAAAACTGCAAGTTTTATGAATTTTAAAAACAATTATTTATGATATTGAATGGCTTGTGGAGTATATATAGTATCTTGAATAGCTTGAATGTGTCACATTAGAACCTAGTTTTCTGGCTATTGTTTTTCACAATAATATGAAAAATAACATCAGAATTTTTAATAAGATGAAGCAAATAGCACAATGATAGGACAGTTGGCCCTTTCCCATCACTCAATTACCATCATAGCCTACTTGGGCTGCCATAACAAAATGTGACAGTCTGATTGGCTTAAACAACATAAATTTATTTTCTCACATTATTTTCTCACAGTTTTGGAGGCTAGGAAGTCCAGGATCAAGGCGTTGCCTCTCCAGGGCCCATTTCCAGGTTCACAGATGGTGCCTCCCCACTGTCCTCACGTGGTGGAAGGGGCAAAGCAGGTCCTTGAGTCCTCTTCTTTAAGAGCCCCAATCTCATTCATGAGGTCTCTGCCCTTGTGACATGATTATTTCCCAAAGACCCTGCCTCTTAATGCCATCACCTTGGGGATTAGGTTTGAACAAAATTAATTTGGAGGGATGCAGGCATTCAGAACATAACAGCAAGAAGTTTTATCACTTGTCAAAAGGAGAAATTGACAATGCAATTTCAGTTTTTAAAAACTGCTTTCAAATGCTCCAACCCTCCACCTCCTTGATTGGCAGAGGGGTCCAACTTCCATTATGGAAGAGTATACTGGTATTTAACCCACTGAAGTGGGAGTTCTCTGTCCTTCTTTGGTCCTAGAACCCACCATATAACCCCATATTGCAGCCTACTGAACTCTGTTGTGATTTCATGCTAAGAAAACATGTTCAAGTCTCCTGTTTCCATTCCATCTTTCCTCCTAATTCTTGAAGAATTCCAGACAACTCTATTCCTTCTTTAGGCCCACAGCTCATGATAGACCAGCATCATGGATTTTATTCATTTTTTTTAAATACTTTTTTTAGTTGTAGATGGACACAATGACTTTATTTTATTTATTTTTATGTGGTGCTAAGGATTGAACCCAGTGCCTCATGCACAATCCCAGCCCCTTTCATTCACTTTTTAGGAAGGAATTATCACAACTTTGTGTGGAGGCAGTCAGCTTACTTGCTACCAGCTGCTCAGTATGGGAGAGAGAAAAGGGACCTGGGTTGCCCATCTTCTTCTCATACAGTTACTGTAATAATCCTGACAATTTTCCCTAAACACTTTCCCTACTTCATGCTCATGCCCTGAGCTAGAGTGTGTCTGCAGCTGTCTGAGGTAGGAGTCATTTTTCTGTGTTAGTTGGCACTATATTTTGGGTAGTGTTTATTCATCTCCATCCCGGCAGAAAAGAAGAGATGGAATAAACAAGCAAAGAAATCACTGATAAAGCAAATTCCATGAGGGTCTGGGAAGGACAAAGTTGAGAACACAGATAAAACAGGAATATCAACAGTTTTTCTTCTGTTAACTAGAGAGAAGAAAGGAAATCTGAAAGCAGGGATAGTCCTAGATAGATCAACCCAGTCCCTGGCATATAAGAGGGACTCCTCTACTTACTGGACCCAGTAGATGTTAAGTAATGAATCAAACTACTAGCTCCTAGTGAGTAAGAAAATGTATTATTCAAACACTTCATATCCAGAAACCAGTTAGATGGAAATTTATCATTGATATCTATAACAAAACGCTGGGCTCGGGGACCATGCAGGTGATCTAATAGGGCAATTGGTGTACTTGGTAATCGCTTATTACTTTAATTAAAATGATTATCAAATGAACTTTACATTCAACAAAGTAGAATAACCTGCACCAGCAGCCTAACTCCTCTCTCACCTTTAAACATTTCTACAAGATTAAGGAAGGAAACTAACAAAGACCAAGCTCTTAAGTGTCAGGCTCTGGGCCAAGCACCTTAATGCATTGTTTTATTCAATTACTTGCTACAACACTATTGAAGAAACTCATTCAGAGAAATTAAGTATCTTTCTGCTGTCATGGTCCCCAAAAGCAGAGCTAGGATTCATACTCAGATGTGCTCACTTAAAAGCCTACTCTTTGGGAGGCTGAGATAGGAGAATCGCAAGTTCAAAGCCAGCCTCAGCAATGGCAAGGTGCTAAGCAACTCAGTGAGAGCCTGTCTCTACATAGAACACAAAATAGGGCTGGGGATGTGGCTCAGTGGTCGAGTGCCCCTGAGTTCAATCCCAGCACCAAAAAAAAAAAAGCCTACTCTTGCCGGGCGTGGTGGTACACACTTGTAATCCCAGTAGCTCAGAAGTTTAAAAGCAGGAGGATTGAGAATTCAAAGCTAGCCTCAGCAAAAATGAAGCACTAAGCAACTCACTGAGACTCTGTCTCTAAGTAAAATATAAAATAGGGGCTGGGATTATAGCTCAGTGGTAGAGCGCTTGCCTTGCGTGTGTGAGGCACTGGGTTTGAACCTTAGCACCATATGAAAATAAATAAAGATATTGTGTCCATCTACAACTAAAAAAATACTTAAAAAAATAAAATGAAATAAAATACAAAATAGGTCTGGGGATGTGGCTCAGTGGTCAAGTGCCCCAGAGTTCATCCTCAGTAGCAAAAAACAAAAACCTCACTCTTTGCACATATCTCAATTGAAAAAAGGAAAGAAAAAAGAAATGTCTAATCTCCAATAAATTAATTTCATACCAGAAAGAGACCATTCAAGC
This sequence comes from Xerus rutilus, assembly GCA_028644305.1. Taxonomy (NCBI): domain Eukaryota; kingdom Metazoa; phylum Chordata; class Mammalia; order Rodentia; family Sciuridae; genus Xerus; species Xerus rutilus. Next base: position 64,317,659 of record CM053403.1, on the reverse strand, counting down.
ATTATGTCTAGCAGAAATTCACTTGACTTTTCTGTAGCTTCTATAATTTGTCAGATTTGTGGGTGTTTTCCGAAAACTGACAACTTGTGGATGGAGCATAACTTTTTGTCCATCTCTAGACTTCCCCTATTCTAGTGAGAAAACAATTTTTAAATGTTCCCTATTTCTTTCCCTCTGAATTTGAGGTCCTCTATTATTTTCTGTTGTCAAAACTCAGACAAATGTTATTATTTTATTAGGTCATTGGATATGATTTATATGTCTCCTAGGAGGAGTGACTACAGAAAGGGAGAGTGATAGGACTATCAGCCCGGGAGTGGACTGAGCTCACCCATTAAGTTAGCCCTCATGCCCTGTGCTTGACAGTTATTAATGCTTCCACTTCCTGCAGCTTCCAATATTTGTCCTTTTGGAGAGCCAGTTCCAGATGTTATTGTTGCATTGCGGTGACCTTATTGCCCAAGCATGCCAATGGTTTCCATACTTTGGGCACAGACTGCTGTAATAGTTCCCTGGTTGGTGCCCTTCCAATGCATCATCTAGGAAGCCCAAGTGACCAACATGAGCCAGTCACAGCCTCTGAAACAACTGGCATACTCTGGCTCAGGCCACTTTCAAGTGTAAACTGTTTCTCATAAGCAATCATTGTGTCTTACTATTAACCTGGAAGCACAGCTTCACCTTCATCAGCTCTCATTGTGTTGTGACTTACAAGGCTGATGAGCTTTACAAACTGACCGTTGCCCACCATAATAACTGTCCAAGCCATAGGGTGGTCATATAGGGACAGCAAGAGATGAAATTTCTTTTATTAGTCTGGGTAGGCTAAGTTATGCTGAGGTGACAAGTGATCCCCAAATCTCGTTGCCTTTCAACAACGAAGGACTATTTCTCAATCATAATAAGATCTATTGTAGGCTGGCATGCCTTCTTCACTCTAGAACCCAAGTGAATGGAGTCACCTCCCTGGACAACATTTTAGTTTGTGGTCAAGGCAAATGAAGAAAGGCAAAACAAACATGCTCACTCTTACAGCTTCTACTCTATTTTATCAACAAAGCAAGTCACAGGACCACTCTTAATAGCAATAGAGAACATAAAATTCTCCTCAGGGAGCATCCTCCCATGGATGGATAGCATACATTTTGAGCAATAATACAATCTGTCACACTTACTTTGATGGAGACCCACCTCAGCATTCCCCAATTGCCTTAGAAGGATTGCCATCTATGGAACCCACGTCTTGGGAATGTTCATATGATTCTGCCAGGACAGCAGACACCTGTTCACTTCCTCAGTCATGCCTACCATTTTGAACTCCTCTGATGTTGACAGATGGTACTGGTTTCCTAGAGACTCCCTGAAGTGATTCAAAATGTTACTCCTGGTCTTTGTAATTTTTGGATTGTATGATCTCAATACCTAAAGAGGCAGGCCTCAACCCTCACTTAGCCCCTGGGACAGGGTAGGTAGTAAAGCTCCCCCACTAGAACCCACATTTGTGTCAGTGAAGGACACTGTACTCTGAGTCACTTCTTTTCACAGCCTGTCAGAGACCAAATTAGATCACTTTTGAAGGAATACATTATGATCCATCTGTCTATTCAAATAAATCACTGACCTTCCTTTTTTTCTCTCTCTAACAGAAGGGTGTTCAAAACAGTTGTCTCTGTGATAAATCTTTACCAGTTTAGCTATATAAATGTTGTTATACTTGACATTTAATGCAATGATTATTTCTGTAGTGAAATGAAGAGAACTTTAGAAAATAATACTGTCCTTGGCAACATGAGACACACATAACACAAAGAGGATTTGATGATTTGAATTATGCTAATATACATAAAATGCCTATATAGGAGGTTCTTCTTTTAAATAGAGTTATGCAAAATCTAGTTGGAGGCCAGTTCAAGAGAATTAATGATATAATAATTTTAAATTAATTTAAAATTATTTTAACATCATTTGGGGGCTACCCACTCAAATTATACATATATATGTATATGCTATATATATTTTGAGTATCAATCATCTGTTATTACTAATATAAACCAGAGATACCTAAAGAACCAACATAAAAAGTATCTCCTGTGGTGATTTAAGTAGCCTTTAATTACCTTACAATCATAGTTGAGTTCTTAAACTCATTTTGAAACAACTGATATTTCATCGTTCAAGAAATATTTATTGAGCATCAACCCTGAACCAGGCACAGGGTTGTATCAATAAAGCATAAAGAAGTCCTAGGGAACTTTCATTATAGTAGGAGAATGACAGCAAATGAAATAGAGGGAGTATTTTCTGCATGCACCTTCTGATCACTCCAGTCTCCACCCAGATCTGTGCCTGGTGAGACTCATCTGTAAGGGGCTGCATCAACAACTTCCCTCGCCCTTCCCACTCGTAGAGGAAGGAGCTTTTTCACTGAGGGATGGCTACATCCTTCTCCCAAGGGTAGCTCTCCTCATGCTGCCATCCTCTCTAGATGCCCACTCCATTCCAGTGACAGCTTGTTCACTTTGCCCCTACAGACATACCGGTGACAATGGCTCCCACCACCACCTTGGAGCCAGCAACAATGGAAAAGCCTTTGATGGTTTCTCTTAAAGCTTGCCCACACCATTGTTAGTAGTTCTTTTATTATACTTTCCTCAAATCGCCCAGTTGAAGGATACTGTTTCTTGCTATAACCCTGGCTAATGTGCAAAAGAAAGAATAGATTCTATGGTAAGTATGGTAGATATTTAGATTAATTAATATGATAGATTATATGGTAAGTATGGTAGATACTATATGGTAGATGTTGGTATGTTCTGTTGCAAAATACCAGGGAAAGAAGATAAGGAGTGCTGGGCTGGAGCAGGAGGGTATTCTAAATAGGGTGACCAGGGAAAGATTCATTGATGAAAGCCTGACATACTACAAATTCACATATCTCCCAGCAAAACTTTCCTTTTAAAGTAAACGTTATGACAACCACCCAAATATAAAATCTGGTTAAAGCAGGGGTGGGGTTCTGGAGCCTTTCCTAAGCCCTCATCTCCTCACATCCTGTAAACCCCCACAAACTCACCCACAACTTATTCTTGGCTTCTAACACAACTGGACTGATTCCTAGGGCTCTCAGATACACAGATCCAAGAGAGATACAAAATATTCAGTTCCAAATCCTCTCAAAGTTTCATGCCCTATCCAGAGAAATAATAAACTTCTCATCTCACCCTCAGGGAATTGCTTCTGTAGAACCATAATTGAATGTCATGTCCATATCTCTTAACCACTGCTGAAAACAGAAGTGTCCTCACATAATTAACTTTAAGGATCCTGTCCCTATTTTTCTCTACATCTTCTACATAAAGACTGAAATGATAAATTATCTCAATCTCAGGACCAAGAAAAAGTTTGTCTCTCCGGATGTACTATGTTGGTTCCTCCTGCTGGACAATGAGAAGCACGCATCCACCATGCTTTGTTCTTGGCATTGACTGACAGAAACTCAGAGCTAAGTGCCATGCTAAATCCCTATGGCTTTTCTCAAGAATGTTTTCTTAATGTGAAATTCTCTAGTTTCTCGTGTATGGTTTTTGTTTTGTATGTTTTATTTTATTGCATTTATGATTGATTTTCTTGTAGAGGTAGATAAGCTGTAAATATAATTCTCATGCAATCCAAAGTAATTTTTATTTTGGTTGTTTGCTTTCCCTAGCTATATTGACAACATCAAAATAATGTACAAAAAATAAAAACTTTAGCCAATTAATTCTTGGTTTCTATGTTAAATAAATTAAACAATAACAAAGGCTTTTCTTTTCTACCCCAGAGACTATATTTCTTCATTTATGAAAAGAAAAACTAATACTTCTGGATAATTTATTATTGCCAGGATCTGTGCTCAGCGCTAAAGGTTCAAAGATGAATATGGTACAGACCCTGTCCTCAAGGAATTTACTGTCTAGAATTGAAATTATTTTATTCTTTAAAAATTCTCATTTAGAATCAGTTTTATTTGTAGTTAAAAACTAATTTGCAAAAGAATATACTTTTGAAAGAAAAATTAGTTTTCCCACTTAGTTCTATTCTCTCCTGCCAGTAGATGTAGAGATAAAAAAAATAATTGTTCTAAGCATTTTACAACTGTAGCTGGCCCCAAGCAAATGTAAGCTTGCATTTAAAGCACTTTCTACAATAAGAATTTATGGAGGCCAGCCAGTGCTTCCGACAAGCAACTAGGGTCATGGTGATTTTGCTCTTGATCCATCCTGATCCTTTCAACATCAAATCCTTTTAAAACATTTAAAATCAATATTTGGCTTAGAACGCCTGAAATTTGTCCACCTAACAGGTCAAGCCAACTTTTAAGATCAGTCATAATTCCTAGCAGGTTTTATAGCTTTCTAAAATTGATGGATAGTTTTAAGCATTGGCCATGCTTAAACTATCTGCCAACACATTTTAAGACCACTAGTTCGTGTAACCAGACCCAGTGAATATCCTATGTCTATACCACTCACTCATTTGACAAATATTCACTAAGTACCTACAGTGTGTCAAGCTCAATACTAGGTCCTGGAATATAAAATGGTACACAATGATTCTCTGCCCCTGTCTTGGAACTGAATCCAACTAATAATACCAGCTGTAAGCAAATAATTCTAGTGTGATGTATCTAAGCTGAAGGAGTTCAGTATATACCACCCCAAAGTATGCCACACTGGCATATTGGTTATTTTCAGTTCAAGACACCTGAAACCATAGTAGGTTCAAGAAGGACATTCCAATCCCTCCTTCTCTTTCTTAAAAACAAGAGAAGGGGCTGGGGCTATAGCGCAGTGGTAGAGCGCTTGCCTAGCATGCGTGAGGCACTGGGTTCGATCCTCAGCACCACGTATAAGTAATAAATGAATAAAATAAAGATCTATCAATATTTAAAAAAAAAGAGAGAGAGAGGAAATTCCCAGGCAATGTCCTCTCTATACCAAAAAAAAAGAAACATTCCTACCATCAAAGACAGGAAGCTGAGAACAACAGAATTCCATGTAAACAGATTTTGTTAAAATGATTTTTATCTTCAATTAGCCTTCCCATGTATTTGAGCTACTGTCCAGCAACTGCCTCCCTGTTCAATCCAGTATGAAAGCATTTAGGTTTTGCCATCTGTTTGGGTCTTCATTTTCTTAAGAGAGCTACCATATCCTGTAAAACTTATATTAAATAAATTTTAACTCTATGTTTTTAGCCAGTCAGTCTGTCTTATGCCAATTTTATTCTGAGACCAAGATGGAAACCTCAAGACAGTGGAGGCAAAATCTGGCCTCCCCTTCAGAGCTCATGAGTGCAAGGGCTTTTGCTTGGTTCCCTCACTGCTGCTCTCTCCCATGTCTGTGGCAGGGCCTGGCTCAGAAATACTGACTGGACATGATGAAAGAGGAAGCACAGAGCGCTGCAGAGGCATCTGTGGTAGGCGGATGTCATCTCACCTGGAAGGCTAAGGAAGGCTATCCCAAGGCAAGAGCAGCCCCTCTGATAGGTAAATGGGGAATTGAAGGGGAGATGAAAGAGTGATGCAGGTGGAAGAAAAACTTTACTTGAAGACTCAAATGTAAACAAACTGAAGTTTAAAAGTAAATGTGTAAATATGCAAGGAGCAGAGTGGGTGAACAGTTGGATATCTGCCAACTCAGGTAGTTCCTCCAAGTGACTTAAGAATTTTATACTGTTTTCCAGGCCACGGGGAACCACTGAGGTGTTTCATGTAGATGAGTGATGTAATCATATTTGTCTTTTTAAAAGGTGCCTCCAGGCATAAGCAGATGTTGAAGAGTGGTGTGTTCCCGTTCAAAATCCTCCCCTTGCCTGCTCTTTATTCTCCTTTCTGCATGCTTTATTCTCCTTTCTGCATGCTCTGTGATATTCAATCTATAAGGCATCCTTTCAAAATCCCACATTCCTTCCAACTCCCCCTCAGAGTGCATCATCTGTATCCCTTTGTTTTTTGCTCCATGTACTCTTTCAATGATAAACATGCTGCATCTTCAATTAAAACCCATATACACCTAACCTAGATTATGTATATATTCCCAGATTCCCCTGTTTTGTGTGATATTCAATATCTATAATATCCACACTAACAAATAGAAACTCCTCTGCCTCAGGAAATCTAGAGCCCTGAGAAATTCTAAGAACAGTCAGAAAATGCTTACTTTCTTCTGTTATTGCTTGCTGTCTCATTTCAAGCTGCTGTCCCCAAAGTTTCCTTTGGGGAACATCATGTCTGGTGTTTTTATCATGTCTTGTACATAGTCCTCAACACTCTGCAGGAACATATGGCCCCCAAGCACAGAATTCAATTTCCCAAAGTACAACAAAAGGCTTAGAAACATAGCAGACTTTCAGTGAAGAAAAGGAGAACCTAAATTTGGATATCAACTCATTCTTCTCATTCTACCAGCAAGTTGCAGCTTTAGTTGCAGTCTCTATTTGTGGTCTCCTTCATAGGCCTCAGCCAGCTGCTATGTTGATGGGACCAGTGTCAGTTCAAATAAGAATCTGGCTCTTGCCCAACCTCTCCCCCTGTGTCTAGAGCCCAAACATTCCTTTTCCCTTAGCATCAACCAGCAGGGTTGTCCTGTAATAATCTGCAAGAGTTGCCAAACTGCACAGGATGACAATAGATATTTACACTACTAGAGGGGGGAGTTTTATTCCTCTCTTTCAACCTTTCCCTTCCAGACAGCCTCTGGGATTTATTTAACTTTACAAACCAAAGGTTCTGCCAAAAAAATTCCAAACCAAAACATCTTCCTTTAAAAAACAATTGTTACCTCCCCCTGGAACACCAAAATTAGGGCAATTTTTGGAATAATGTTTTTTATTCACTCTATAGATAGATGTACAAATACATTTAGTAGAATAAAAATGATATGTATACCCACAGATTGTTTCTCAAAATTGTCAATCTAATTACTCCCAACAATTACAATTCCAGAAGAACTAGATAAACTATCTCAAAGCAGTCCATGGCAAGAATGCTATTTCTTTGAGGTCTTTTATTTTATCTTCTAAAATTCACATTTTTCTCATTTCAGTGTGTGACTTGCCCATTTGTTTTAATAGGTAACAATGGATTGAAATATATTTAAAACTGGTCGGAGCGCTGTAAGTGGGATCCATAAATTTCTGCCATATAAAATTGCATTATTCAAGGATTATTGAACTTTCAGCATCTGGCCATCCCAGGAGCAGCTACCCAGGAGTGGGATGGTCTAAAGGAGAGGCTCCAGGTAATCTGGGCTCCCATGAGTGCTTGTTATGGTTTGGATGTGAAGTGTCCACCAAAAGTTCATGTGTGAGGCAATGCAAAAAGGTTCAGAGCAGAAATGATTGGGTGAATTAAACCTCTGATGGTGATTAACTGAGTGGTAACTGAAAGTGGTAGATTGTGGCTAGAGGAGGTGGATGTTGGGGGCGTCATTTGGGTGTATATATTTTGTATCTGGCAAGTCTCTCTCTGATATCTGATCATCATGTGAGCTGCCTCCCTTGGCCACACTATTCTGCCATGATGTTCAGCCTCACCTGAACCCCCAAGGATTGGAGCTGACTGCCTATGGACTGAGACCTCTAAAACCATGAGCCTTCAGATAAACGTTTCCTCCTCTACAATGGTTCTGGTCAGATCTTTCAGTCACAGCAGCGAAAAAGCTGACTAAAACAGTGCTCCTGAGCTGCAGTTCCTACTCTGAGAGCTAAGGCCAATTGTACCTCCAAGAATATAAGCAGCCACTCTGGGTGTCAGTCCCCAGGAGCAGGTGGGCCAGTGTGGTTTTACCATGCACTGTGCTCCCCATTTCTGAAGCCTCCAGAGCAAAATTTCTGTCTCTTTTCCAGAAGGAAATGCATCCCTGACATCTGGGCCAAGTTGACTCCAGCCCTGACTTCCTCCTGGCCTCACCAAAATGGCAGTTGGTTTTCAAAAGCTTACTAATGAGTGATTATGACAAAGAATAATTCCTGTTGCTTAATAATTCATGGTATGGTGCAAGATTCCATTATTACTTAATCAAGATAAGTTGAGACTAACCCATCCACTAAATGAGACACAGTTGAGACACTGTGTAGAGGCTTTGGGAAGGAGATATTCAGGCAGATTTCATTATTGGACTCCCTGGATGCCAGCCATTGATCTTTCTCTGTGTGATCTTCAAGATCATTTCTGTCTTCATGAGGAAAAATCTAAAGAGGAAAGGATGGTGGCTCAGGGGTTGATAAATTATTTTCAGGACTCAGTGACTTTTGAGGTTGTGGCTGTGGACTTCACTCAGGAATAGCAGACTTTGCAGGACCAAACTCAAAGAAACTTCTACAGACTTGTGATGCTGAAGAACTGCAAGAGTCCAATTGCAGTTGGTGGTACAAAGAGAAGAGCTGAGGACAGTGGAGAAAGTTCTCTAAGACTGGGAGGTTTGTGTTAATACTAAATTGTCAGCACCTCAGCAGTAAACATTGCAAGGAAAAACATCCAATATGGTGGAAATGGAGAGAACCACATGGGAGAGAAACTGTTTAGCCAATGTGAAAAAGCCTTGAATGAATTCTCATAAATTATTACTTGCAGGAGAACTTACCCCAGAAAGAAATTTTACCCCAGCATGAAAAAATCTCATGAAACACTCTAACTTTACTCTGCACAAAAAAATTAATATTGCAGAACACTTCCTGTCATCAATGTGCAACAGTCTTCAGTCAAAATCCACATTTGCTTTACAAGAAAACTTACAGTAAGGAGAAATCATATAAATGCCATGACTGTGAGAAAGGTTTACCTTTCCTTTTCATACCTTAGAGAATGGCAGAGATTGGCTATGTGCTTTTCAGGCTATGGGAAAGCTTTTTCTCATTCCACAGATCTTGCACACATGCAAACTCACAGTGGAGAAAAGCTCTATGAATGTAAAGAATGTGGGAAATATTTTACTTGGGCTTCATCTCCTACTCAACATTCAAGAACTCACTGTGGAAAGATGCTTATGGACTGTAAGATGTTCAGGAAGTCCTTTATTTATTATCTGGGTCTTACTAAACATAGAAAACTTAGGAGAGAAACACTATATTTGTAAGGAATGTTTAAAAGAGTTTGCTCATTTCTCAAAACAACATCCCCATGAGAGTTCACACTGGAGAAAAAACATCATGATTGCAACATGTGGGAAAGCCTTCATTGATTCTTTGGGCCCTATAAAACACAGAACTTATGCTGGAAAAAAGCCTAATGCATGTAAGGAGTGTAAAAAGCCTTTGCTAACTCCTCACATCTCACCATTCATAGAGAACGCACACTGGTGAGAGGCCATATCAATGCACTGAATATGGGAAAGTCTGTTCAATCCTCATTTCTTAATAGGTAATAATCACAGTTTAGAAAGGCCTTTTGAATATGAGAAGTGTGGGAAAACCTTCAGATATCCCTCACACCTTTGTCAACATAAAAGAACACATACTGGAGAGAGGTCACATAAAGGTAAGACATGGCAAGCCTTCACTATTTCATCACACCTTCAGATGCACATGAGAACTCACATTGCTGAATGTTCTTTGGCTGTCAGGATGTGAGAAGACCTTTACTCAATCCATGTTCAGCACTCAAGAACTCACAGAAGGGAGAATTCACAGATTAGTAATGTGGGAAAATTTAGTAATTCCGAGTGCCTTACTGTATGGGTAAGAATTCACATTTGACAGAAGCTTATGTTTAGAAATAATGTGGAAAGACCCTCCTTTCTCATAGTTACTGAACATGTGCTAATTCATAGTGAAGGTAACCAGTGATAACTGAGGTAAGAAATGTGGGACACCTTTCTTGAAACCTCAGATCTTAAAAACTCCAATAGAAGAGAAGCCATATGAATGCAAGAAGTGCAGGAAAGCCTTGTACCATTCCATATGCTGTACTTAATCTTCATGTACATCCTGGAAAATAAACTGTGAGTATAAGGTATGTAGAAAAACCTTCCTCTAGCCTTCACACCTTACTAAGTCTGAACTCACACTGGAGAGACACTATGAATGTGAGGAGAGTTGGAAATCTTCCACTGCATTCTTTAGGCTTGCACCAAGCCCATGAGCCCACTGGATATAATAAAGTCCTCTGGATGCAAGAAATGTGTGAAGTCTCTCTGAGCTTTGTCCTTAGTGTTCAACAATAATCTCCCAGGTGCAGAAAATCTGACAAATATAAAAAATGTGGGCTTTTGGTTTGTTTTTTATCTTCTGCTTTGGGAAAATGTAAAAGCACACATTACTAAGAAATCCCATGAATTGAAAGGAATGTGGGAAACCCTTTGATTATTTTTTATTATTAGGAAACATGCCTCACACTGCAGAGGAACTGTAACTGTGGGGAAGGTGGAAAGGGCAGTATATACTTACTGCATGTGCAAAAAGTTACACTAGAGAAATACTGTATGAATGTAAAAAATACAAAAGAGTTTTTGTATGGAAAAGAATTTGTTACAAAGAATTTTAAATAAAAACCCTAACGAGGAATTAGTGAAGTTTTAGGGCACGTTTTAGGGTACAACTTTCCCCTTATTATACACAAAAAATGGATGCTGACAAAGAAAACAAAGTGTTTATTTAAGTAATATTTCTTGTGTATCTTCAAAGATTAGTTATGTTGAACATCATGTGCTTATTTGTCACTCATATATCTTTGGTGAAGTGTATGTTCAAGTATCATCTTTTCCTTTTGTTAAGTCTTTGGTTGGATTCTTAATAAGCAGATTTATTGAGGTATAATTACCATGCAAGCAAAACAAAACAAAAAAGGATTACTGAAATGCTCAGGGCAAGCCAATATTGCTGAGAATTCTGAGAATAACCAATCACCAATCAAGTTACATATATATTATATTATATGAATATATACATATACATTCACATTATTTTGCACATCACTGACATCCTGATACTTTTTGAGAACATTATAGTCTGTGATTTCTGTCTTTTTTTGGGGGGGGGGGTAATGGGGATGGAACTCAGGGGCCCTTGACCACTGAGCCACATCCCCAGCCCTATTTTGTGTTTTTATGTAGAGACAGGGTCTGACTGAGCATCTTGCCATTGCTGAGGCTGGCTTTGAACTCGCGATTCTCCTGTCTCAGCCTCCCTAAGTGCTGGGATTACAGGTAGTCTGTGATTTCTATCAAAAAAAGTGGTAAGGCATGAATGTAGGCTCCATTGTGATGTAGGATTTGGGTGCTTTCCAAAGTTCACTCAAACTGTGTGACTTTATTCTACCTACCAACTTTGATGGGCATATGATTCAACTTTTTGGCCCCAACTAAGTTATAAATGTCTACATATGATGAAATCTTGATTTCAAGGAGTTGAAACCATCAATGTTTAATTTACCCATGTCTTCTAGAAATTAGAGGCTAGAACAAGAATTAAGATGCTACCCTTTATAGGGAGGAATAGCTGGGAGCAACAAGGTGGTGGAAACAGGGAAATCAGGCAAGGTGCAAATGCAAAGCAAAACTTTTAGAGCATGTTGCTCACCACAAGATCAGGATAATAATCCTAGAGATAGACTGGATGCATTCACCTAACACATGGAAACTCTCTGGAAAGGTAATAAGGAGATACCAGACCTTGAGTAGCCCCTGGGAGAGAGAAAGGATGGAGAATCAGTCTCCTTTCTCCATGATTGACTCCAAGGGGATCTAACTCCCTAAACATCCATTCCTGGACAATTGCTCAGGACTATGTAGTCCATACTCAACCTTAAGGAGTTTCACCCGAGCCCCAAGTGGAAGGACTCTCAGTGTAGGCGGAGTACCAAACAAGGAAAGAAAGGAAGTAGTTGAGACATTCTAAGAAGGTTCACAAGGTTTATATCCCAAAATTGACAATTTATATGAAAATGTCAAAGTTTTATCATATTTACAACTCCGTTAGGATGTCCAGCAGAAAGATTATTGTCCTGATCCTAAGAAGAATGAATGAACTTCACATAAAGCTTATGTCACCCTCCATCTAGTTCAGAGTTCCCAAGACATACCAGTTGATAGTTGTTTCTGGTCTGTAACGCCTCAAACTTGATATTCAATAATGTATTCCTGCATAGTTTTCTAAGTTTTTGTGTAATAACCTTCTCTTCTCTCCACATGCACACCATATGACATAGTCTAATAATTAGTAATATGATCACTAGAAAAATTTATGTCTGTTTTTTCATAATTTCATTAGTTTGTAAAGGATATATGAGATACCACATGAAGAGTACTTCATACAGTGCCTGATGCATAACCCTTAAGAAATGTTTGCTATTGTTACTGTCATAAATACTATTAATAGTTATTGAACAAGCCTCACAGTTAATAAAGTATAAAACATAATATGAATGTTTAATAAAAAATGTGTCTATTAATTGATCCATGTAGGCTTGGATCTTTACCCATTCTTCACATCCTATACATTTATTTCATACCACTCATAAGAATTATAATTTGTTAAGTTGGGGAAAATATTTATTCAATGTCTCTTACAATAAATAGCAAGCTCCATCATGTCAGGAACAATGTTGGTCTTGTTTATCTCTATACCTTTGTGACTAGCACATGCCTGACATGATAAATACTTGAATAAGCATCTTGAATCATTCACATTCCTTGATTGGAGCAGACTGAAATGGAGTTTACACACTCTTTATCTTATATCAAATGATGTCAATAAAACCATCACATTTAAGAGCCCTTCAATTGTGGGTTGTTTTGCAGACAATTTTCTTGTCTTTCTAGAATCCAGTCTACTTCTCATATTCTTGTCACTATAATACATCTAAGTTTGTTACCAGTCTGAAATGACAGCTAACAATCTATCTTTTCCCTGTTCTCTCTCTAACAGTGACATCTGACAAATTGAATTGTGATTCCCATATGTAAACAAAAATATTAAAAGAAATTGTAACATGCCAGAGCTTATTTTTTTTTAGTGTTGAATTTTTTAAAAAGGAAATATTGTTAGGGGAGAAGGGTAAACTGAAAACATAAGTTGAATACAGAGGTATAGCAGAAGAAGAAAGGGAGATGCAACTAACATGTAAAAAAATCAAATCAACCTGTTGTCCCACAAGTACAAGGAACTGTAATGGCCAGGAATCAAATCAATTTATTATTCCACCTGTGAAAGGATGTATAATTGCAAGTAAGGACCAGTATCATCAGACCCATTAGTTGAAAGTGAATCAGAACAAACGCTTTTCTCTATAAAGTAAGCTTCTCCAGTTAGGCTTCTGAAATAGCTGTGTAGGGGTTAACAACATCCTGAAGGCTGGAACTGTGCCCAGCCACTGTCTGCTAAAGCAGCTGTGTAAGCAACAGACTCTGTAACCTTCAGAGCAGCTGTTAGGTGCAGCAGAGAATGAGGGTCGGCCCATATGGGGAGAATAGGTCAAGTCAGCAGTTTTACAGAGAAAAATTCAAGGTAAATATTCTCATAGGGTTTTCTGATAGTATGTTCTATATCATCTAAAACCTCCTTCCTTCAACAGCAACAACACAGGGAAGCCCAGATTTTGTCAGTTTTCTCTTCAAAAATGACTCACAAAGATGAGCCCCAAATCACATGTGTTTCTATACCTGGGGGCAAAACAATTTGATGGTAAACTGAGCTGAATCTTAAGTATTCTTTGCACACTGTTGCTGGATTCTCTTCAGTATTGTGTGTAATATCCTTAATAGACAGTGAATGATCAGAATCTGATTCATCCAGAATATCACCTGTTCCTGTGAATATCACTTCCTCTACCTAGCTACATGCTTGCAAGAGAAATTGCCCTTTGCTGAGGAATCCTAGCTAGTTACCATCACATATCATCCCAGGGATGTTCATCTGGCAGAAACTGGATTCATAAGAAAATCACACACTCTGGACACAATTTAGTGGTCTGATGACTTCTCTTGAGGTAATTACCATTTCCTTAGGCTGTAGTGTTTGATTGTTAACGTGGGTCTTAGAGAGAGAGGGATTTGATGCCGCATCAGTGGTGCAGGGGGAGAAATGAAAAGAAAAGCTGCTATCATCTCTTTCCTGCTGTGTCATAAAAGCTGTGTGAGAATAAGGGCAATGTACAGAGAAAAAGACCAACCTAGTGACTGTCAAGTTCACATCAGTTACCCCTACAACTGATGCTTTTGTCCTCAGGGAACAGAAACATAAGAAGCTTATGTTTGAGCCCTGGCTGCTGCCACACTGACACCTACTAACAATTCAGTAAGTGATGAAAACCATTCTTGAGTTTATTGAGCCTATGTTAGAGCCTCCAAATCTTAATCGAAAAAAGATTTCTTATATTTGCGATTTTTTAAAACATTAAATTCTTAAAATTATGTAAATTCTTACAAATATGTAAATGTCCAATGATGCTTTGTCAAATATTTAAGATACCATCTTTTAAAAAGTAAGCAAAATTCCCAGTGGTTTGGGAGGTGGAAGCAGGAGGATTGTGAGTTCAAAACCAGCCTTAGGAGCTTAGTGAAGCCCTAAGCAACTCAGTGAGACCCCATCTAAAAATATAAAAATAAAAAGGGCTGAGGATGTGGCACAGTGGTTAATTGCCCCTGGGTTCAATCCTCAGTACCAAAAAAAAAAAAGGGGAATAAATTTATATAGTAGTAGAAATACCCTAAGCAATCCAGTAAGTCCAAGTGGCATAATCAGGGGTGCTGAAAACACGGACATCATCTAAAAAGGCATATAACTGTACAACTCCTCCAGAAGTGAAAACAAATCAGAATTGGAATTGTTGGAGAAGTAGACATGTGTATCTCTCACATCTAACTATGAACACATTTCTTAGGAAACTCTCATGGCTAAATGAATTATTCCCTACCCTGAACTCCTATAAAATTGTGCAGCATGTTGACTCTTCCATACTATATAACATTACTACTTTCAATGCTAGAATATGAGCTTTTCAAAGGCAGATCATATTTTAAGAAACAGTGTCAGCCAAATTGATTGTTCTCTCCTCAGAAGAACTGAAGAAATGAATTAAAATTCAATGGGTAAAAATATTACATTAAGATAAGCTTCTTATGTTTCTGTTCCCTGAGGACAAAAGCAATGGCCGTTTTTGACCAAGGCCCACAGTAAGAAATGCATCTTACTTTGTAACATAGTACACATGGACATAGATATATCACACCAACAGACAAATTTCACAAAAGAAGAATGAATCTTAAAATATATGACAAGTTCTTTTATTATTTGTTCTTTTTAGTATACATGAAAATGGAGTGTATTTTGACATATTATACTTGAAATATAAATTAGGATCCCATTCTTATGTTTGTACATGATGTGGAGTTATACTGGTTATGTATTTCTATATGCATATAGGAAAGTTATGTCCGATTCATTCTACTGTCTTTCCTATTCCCATCTCTTCTCCTTTCTCTTCATTCCTCTTTGTATAATACACTGAATTTTTATTCTCCCCACCTCCCACCTTGTTGTGTGTTAGCATCAGCATATCAGAGAGAACATTCAACCTTTGGTTTTGGGGGATTGGCTTATTTCACTTAGCATAATAGTCTCCAGATTCATCCATTTACAGGCAAAAGTCATAGAGTCATTTTTCTTTATGACTGAGTAACATTCCCTTATGTATATATACCACATTTTTTTTATCCCTTCATGTGTTGGAGGGCACCATAGCTTAGTGGTTGGCTTATGTTAGCTTATGTTGGTTCCATAGCTTAGCTATTGTAAATTGAGTTACTATAAATATTGATGAGTCTGTGTCTCTGTAGTATGCTGATTTTAAGTCCTTCGGGTATATACCAAAGAGTGGGATAACTGGGTTAAAGGGTGTTTCCATTCTGAATTTTCTGAGGAATCTCCACATTGCTTTTCAGAGGGGTTGCACCAGTTTGAAGTCCACCAACAATGAATGAGTGCATATGAATGCATATGCCACATCCTCACCAACACTTATTACTACTTGTATTCTTGATATTTGCCATTCTGACTGGAGTGAGATGAAATTTCAGGATAGTTTTAATTTGCATTTCTCTAATTGCTAAAGAAGTTAAACATTTTTTTCCAATATTTGTTGACTGATTGTATTTCTTCTTCTGTGAAGTGTTTGTTCAGTTCCTTAGCCCATTTATTGATTGGGTTATTTGGGGTTTTTTGGTGTTAAGTTTTTTGAGTTCTCTATATAACCTGGAAATTAATACTCTGAGGTAGAGGTGGAAAAGATTTCTCCTATTTCTGTAGGCTTTCTCTTCATGTTCTTGATTGTTTCCTTTGCTGTGAAGAAGCTTTTTAATTTGATACCAACACATTTATTGATTCTTACACTTTAGGAGTCTTGTTGAGAGAGTTGGTTCCTAAGCTGACAGGGTGGAGTGTTGGACCTTTATTTACTTCTAGTAGTTGCAGGGTCTCTGGTCTAATGCCCAGGTCCTTGATCCACTTTGAGTTGAGTTTTGTGCAAGATGAGAGAGAGGGGTTCAATTTCATTCTTCTATGTATGGGGTTCCAGTTTTCCTGGCACCATTTGTTTAAGAGGCTATCTTTTCTCCAATGTAGGTTATGGCACCTTTGATATGACAAGTTCTGATATCTGTTTTAGTCTATTTCACTTCTTCCTCCTCAAAATGCTGGTTGTGATCAATTAAAATAATTTCATGATCTGTAAACATTCCTGACCCATAGTTTGAAAATGTTGGTCTAATGAAAATCTATGCCCTGATGCATGCAGAGAAAAACTAGGAAAGTTGAGTGAAATTCTCAAAACAAGACTCTTATGTCTATATGCTTAATTACTGTATAGATCACAGAATTAAAATGTCCCAGAAATGTTAGCCCAGAAGCAAAATTTGGAGGACTCATTCTCTTGCTCTAAGTACGTTTTTCATCTAACAGCCATCAGATTTGTAAGGTAAACAAAACCACACTAGAAAGAGTTTGAGTAACTAAAAGCTGTGTGGGGCAAAGTAGTCGCACCAGCACTGGATTCCCCACATCCAGACTTCAACATGAGAAAGAAATGGCCTTTTATGTTGTTGAAACCATTGTTTGGGGAAGTTTACTATTACTTGCTATTGAATAATCTTAAATAATACAAAGATGCAGAGTGAAAAGAGGAGAAAAACAACTTGAGGGAGGATGTTAGCTATAAACAAAGAAAAAGCAGATTGGGAAGGAATAATCAAAGAAATAGGAAGAAAATGGTATTTGAAGACTAGAGTATCTAAAAGGAAGAAAAAAGCATTGGATATTGTGTATCTATGGCTATAAGTACTAAGAAATATCTAACCGTGAACTAAGCAGTCCTCAAAGTGTGACTTCCGAGCAGGTGTCATCAGGAAGCTTGTTAGAAATGCACATTCTAATGCCCTACCCAAACCTGAAGAAAGGATGAGCAATCTATGATTTAGAAACTCTGAGATAGGGCCTGGAAATCTGCTTTAACAAGCCCATCAGGTAATCCTAATGTACACTGGAGTTTTGATGGCTGCTATGGCTTGAGTGTGTCCCTCCAAAAATTGTATGTCAAAACTTAACAGCCAATGTGACAGTATAAATAGGTTGGGGTCCTTAAAAGGTGATTGGGTCATGAGAGCTCCTCCCCAAGTGAAAAGGATTTGAAATCTTCTAAATGAGGCTTCACACAGTATTCAACTGGCTTTTGCTTCTGCTTTCTGCCCTATGATGACACAGAGTTCCTCCCCATTAGAGGATGAAACAGCCTGGAGCCACTGGGAAGTGGAGAGCTGTTCTCACCAGACACTGACCTGACAGTGCCTGGATCTTGGACTTCCCAGCCTCCAGAACCATGAGCAAATAAATGTCTATTCTTCTGTAGTGCTGAGGATTAAACCCAGGGCCTTCCCCATGCTAGGCAAGCACTCTACTACCAAGCTACAACCCCAGCCCATTTTATTTTATTTTGAGACAGCATCTCACTAAGTTGCCCAGGCTGCCCTAGAATTTGTGATCCTCCTGTCTCAGACTCCCAAGTAGTTGGGATTGTAGGTATATACAAAAGTGCCCAGCTGTTTGTTCTTTATAAATTACTCTGTCTTTTGTATTTTGTTATAGCAACACTAATAAATTAAGACAACTGCTATTTCTGAGGGCAAATAATACTAATGACTACCATGGACATTGGTCAGTGAGCAGAAAGTCATTGTTAGAAGGGACAAGTTCTGGTGATGTATTGTACAGGGTAACTGTAGTTAATAATAATGTATTATATATTTCAAAATAGCTAAAAGAGAGAATTTTTTATGTTCTCACTACAAAGAAATGATAAATTTTTGAGGTGATAGATATGTTAATTATCCTCATTTATTATACCACAGTATACACATATATGGAAACATCAAATTGTACCCCATACATACATACAATTAGTATTTGTCAGTTAGAAATAAATTTTTTTAAAAATGGTCACCGACTGCACGCCAGTTTTAAAACACTTTTTAAAAAATTTCTTAGTTTTATTTATACAGAATAATGTGTTTCATTGTGGCATATTTGTACATGCAAGTAGCATTCTTTGATTCTATCTCACAGTATATTTTATCAATGAGGAAACCAAGACTGAGAGAAGTTAATATGTCATGGAGGTCAAACAATTAGAAAGAAATAGATCCAGGAAAACACATCTGTTGGACTCCTCAGTCCATTTTCAGGTCCCTTTGCCAACTCAACTTCAAGGGTCAATGGTGATATCTTCCTGGATAATTTCAGCAGGGTATGAAAATGGGCAACAGATTGCAGAGATACCAGAAGAGAGGAAGTAGGGAAAGTAAGCAGATAATACTCTAAAAAATGTTAACTTTAATGGAGAAAAGAGAAATTAAATGAAAACAAGAAGGTAAAAGACAGAGGTAGAAAACATTTGTTTACTTAAGAGGGGAAACACTCAGGTACAAGAGGAGAAGCTTCAAGATACAGTAATGTGTTAGAGAGTTCAAAAGATCAGACTTGAGGACAATCAGGGGAGAGTGAATAAGGAATGAAACTTTGTTATGTTATGAATGCTTCTAGGAAATGAGATACTTACCAGGAAAAGGTGGAGACTTGGGTAGAACACAAGACTGAACTTTAAATATCCAGCATGCTATAATATAGAAGAGGAACAAATCTTAGTTTTATAGCCCATGAGAGTAGACCAAGGGATGGAAGTTACAGATAGATTTTACCTTAAAGTAAGAAAGAATTGTCTAATGACATGTTATTTGAAAACAGAATGACTTGAGCTTGAAGATGGTGATTTTCTCACTTCTGAAAGCACTTAGGGAAAAGCTCTTTGACATCTATAAGGCAAGTTGTAAAAGGAATTCCTGTGAACTCATTTGGAGTTTTACCTATGCTAAAATTCTGTGATATGTCCCTGCATTTTCTGTTCCTTTGGTAAACCACTTATGGCAAGAAAGATTGTCTATATAGTTTTTATCTTGAAGCTTTCCTGTTTTATTTACAAGTAATAGAGGTGCGAAAGAGATGATTGCCTATGTTTCTTGCATTAACAGAACAATTCATGTATTTGAGGTTATTTAAGGTACCATTTAGATTTAAAATCAGGGATTCTAAATGCTCACATTTTTATATATAGTTTCTAAATTTCTACTTGCTTTTCTTTTTCTAGATGAGTATAACAATGTAAGGAAGTGACTAGGTTTTCCTATCATGCTAAATTTGAGTCCCCTCATTATATCTTTTCAACATTACTGCCTTACTCATTTTTTTTCAGAATATTCTGCAGATATCATTTCAACTTAACAAGTAGAATGTCTCTTCTCCCACATCATAGAGGTTATTACTTCCAAAGCAGAGGAGTCATACTTCAATTTGTTAAAGAAAAAACACAAGACCCAGCATATATCTCAACATATCCCAAATTGGCCCTGCAGAGGCTTGATCTGCTCTTTCTTCTTACAGTCTGAACATGAGGCCATGACCTGAAAATGATCTGGTCTCTCCACTGTGCACAACCAGATCATTGAAAAGGCAGCCAGAACTAAAGCCCTCTGTCTGCTGAAAGGTTGAACACAATTCACCAAATAAGTGTTTGCTTTTAGCCTACTGGTTGCATTAAAAAAAAAAAGCAAAACCCAGGCTTTGGGGTGAGCTCTCACCATCTGTTGCACCTGTTGTGGGGACAGTTGGTCCAGAGAGACCATGTAGACTGCCATCAATGGTTGGCCTTTCCAGACCTACTGTTTCTTCTCGGGTTTCAATTCACTGCTATAACCCATGTCTTATGAAACAATTTAAACTTAGATTTTGGGAAGTTGTAACTGATCAGAACTCTCTGTCTCTTAGGTAAACTTAAGAAATAGCCAGTTGATTCTTTGTTCTTGGCTTGTGGGTTTAGAAAGATGGTTCCTAAGGTAACACATGGTTTTTAACTTGAATTATAACATGGTGGTCCCCTCTTGTCTGTGGTTTCATTTTCCAGTTTTGGTTACCCAAAACTTGGAAAACTTGTTGCTCTTGGTCAGCAAGAGTACAGAACAGGAAGAGAGATTGAAGAAACCACCTCCACATGATTTTTATTACAGTATATTCTATTGTTCTCTTTTATTATTAGTTATTGTTAATCCCTTATTGTGCCTCTTTATAAATTAAATTTTTATCATAGGTATGTATGTTCCTGTAGGAAAAACAGTATGTATTGGGTTTGGTACTCTCCTTAGTTTGGGATAACCACTGCATTGTACCCACAGATAAAGAGGGATTACTGAGCCGGGCGCGGTGGCTCAAGCCTGTAATCCCAGCACTTAGGGAGGCTGAGACAGGAGAATCGCGAGTTCAAAGCCAGCCTCAGCAATGGCGAGGTGCTAAGCAACTCAGTGAGACCCTGTCTCTACATAAAAAAAAAAAAACACAAAAATAGGGCTGGGGATGTGGCTCAGGGGTCGAGTGCCCCTGAGTTCAATCCCTGGTACCAAAAAAAAAAAAAAAAAAAAAGAGGGATTACTGAGAGTGTATTTGTTTTAACCAGAATGTTTTTCCTTTTACATTTCTTTATAAGACTTGTAGACTGCAGTAATTGATATAAAATTATATATGCATATTTATATATGTGAGCATATGTATGAAATTTTGGCCACTTGCCTCTGAAGCTTCAGATTGAAAGTAGCCATTCCATTTGACATCACATAATAGCAGGCATGCACAAATATAATTAGGAACCTCCACAGACAATAAAAAGAATATGCAACCAGTACAATATATTCCATAGAAATGCAGAAAAAGAAACGATACTTTTATGTGAAAGTATTATGTTGTCAATATCGATGTCATTCTCACAGGCTTGTATAGTAAAATTCATGTACAATATTGTCTAGAAAAGCAGAATTCTAAAGTTTGTGGTGTGCCTCAAAAATAATTTGCCAGTGGTACATGGAATAAAGTATTTCAAAAGACCCAATGCTTTTTTTCTCATCTCATAGAATTGTAAGTGAGCCTTATGTAGACCTCTTCAGTGTATGTGTAATGCAGTCGTGATATTTAGGTAAATTAGAATAATTTTGACAGGGTCATCTTTTCTCAAAATATTTGTAAGAACGAATTTGAAAACAATTCTACAATATAGGTAAGAAAATTTCTTTCTGATTTAGTTCTTGAGTTGCTTGGTGAATCTATTGGTTTATATGATTTCTTCCTCTGAGGAGCAAGAGGGAGAGGAAGGGAGCCCACTTTGATGGTGGTTCCTTTGGAAACTGGGCTATTGACAGTTAACCACCAGGAGGCAGCATAGAACTAGGAATCAGGAGATTAGCTTTGGCCCTACCCAGCTCTAGCTTTGTCACCGTGGTCATCTAAATTCTCTGGACCTCAGGTTCCTCATCATAACAGTGTAATCATTTTTTTTAAATGTGACTGACTCACTTGGAGGGCCTGAAGTGCTGGAGGACATAGGTTAGAAACACAAGGATGAACCACCAAGGGTCTAGTTGTTTGAGAAGATGGAAAGTCCTAGGGATACTCCATCCTAAGGCACACTGGGTTGATCCAAGTACAGTGACAGGATGGGAAGAGGGAGGGGCTTTGAAAACAGGGTGGCAGGGGCTTGTCATTCAGTTTCCCCCCTGACATCTAATGTGGGATGGTTAGGGGTGTATGTGATGTGGTTGATTTTTGGTGCGGGGCAGAGCAGATGCAGATAAATACCATCCTGCTAATGACTTTGCTGTGTCAGGGATCAGAATAATCACGTCTTTGTGATCAGAGCTGTCTCTACCTTTGGGCAGACTGAAATGAAAAAAAAAAAAAAAACAGTCAGAAGTGTGCTAGGTAATGATGCTTAAAAAGTGCCTGGACGTGACACATCTGTCTCCTACAGGCACATTCATATTGGTGAGACCTAAAGCCCCTTTCCTCTCCTGATGTGATATAAATGCTGCCCACCAATACTATTTGCAATATTAGTTTTATCCACAAGCCTGAGGCCCACTATTTAGTGATTATGTAACTTAAAAATAACTATAATAAATGATCTCTGATTTCTCTTATGGGTTAATGTTTGTGGTTCTGTGGAATCACCAAGCAGTTAACATAGCCCTGTAGACATCCAGGCACTGTAGCCAGACCCTCTCAGTTCTTATCTCGACAATGTGGTTTGACATATCAGCCTTGCCAAATTACTTAGTCTCTCTGTAACTCCACCAACTTTATCTCTTTTAAGTAGGGAGAATAGTACATAGTAATGAGTTAATACACATAAAGCATCTGACATAGGGCTTGCCACACTGTAAGCACTTACATGTTAGCTATTTTGGAATTGTACTTGCCCATTTCCTTTACAATTTATTTGTGTCCTAAATGAGTCTAATGTGAATAATGATTTATCATGTTCCACAACAATGTGGTGTTATAACAGTCAAGGATTTAATATATACATACAGGGTGCCAATTTTTAGCAGTAGTAATATTACTATTATTATTATGAAGAACAACAGTGCTAAAATGAAACTTTTTCAAAATTAATGAGCATGTATTCTGTAGGCACAAAGAAAATAACTATCTATTCCAGGTTGAAGTCTTTTACAACTAGGACTATAGCCTTCAAAGGGAGGCGATATATTATTGATCACTTTCAGACTGTGCCCTGCCCTGGAGGTGAGGGTAGAAAGACCAGAAAAAGAAGCCTTAGAAACATTTTTTTGCATGCATTTGCAAAGTCCAATGTGAGTTTTCTGCATAAGTGTGTTTGTGCTGCCTTATTCTCACCGTAGGGTCAGAATAATTAAGGAAAACATAGTTCTGTAGTCTGGGTAAAAGTTGCAAAGTAAAAATAGAGAACAACTTTAAATTACATAGATGGAACTCAGCAATTCTAAGTAGATGCAAGATTTGCTTCTTTTACAGTTGCTTTTGAACCATTTGATTGATGTAAAATACATTATCTTGAGCAATTTTTAAATCTCATCTTTTAAGGACTTAGTAAGCAGCAAGCTGAAATGTAGTTATATCTGTAAATCATTTGTACAAATAATCAATAAAAGGATTTATTAGAGAATATAATAACCAAGATAACATTTAATCTTGAGTAAATGAATAATTTGTGAGGACTTCATGACTTTTCAAGAAATTTATAATAACATGGTAGATTTATATCAATGCTTTTCAGAATATAAAATAATAAAAATATAGAATGAATTCTTGAAATTTGGAATGTAAAAACCTTGATAGATGCTGAGAAATCGTGGATTTAATTACACTTTCTTTAACTGTTAGATTATATCCATTGCCTTCTAATGCCAGTTATTCTAATTTGAAGAATCTCTATCTTGCCATCTGTTTCCAGCCCCCTCTGTCTGCTGTTTTACCTTTCCAGAGTCATATATGCACACCACCAGGAATGTTAGGAGCAGGTCAACAGACTTTGTTATGAAGAACAAAAACAGTATATGAGAGACCACCTGGGAATACCAGATGCAGCTATATAAGCTAAACAAACAAAAATCAATGTTCATTTTTCATATTCCCAGAGGAAGGACATCTGTGTTATGCTATGTATGAACTGGTATAAGAACTTGCACCCTACTGTTGAAATGAATGAGAATGAGCTAGAATTCTTAGAAGATGCCTGCCATGCCCTAACAGGCAACACCAAAGCAGATGGTATTTTTGCTGTGCCTTCATGAACCATAGATTGACCCTCAGCTTAGGAGGTTTAGAATCTCAGTTCAATTCATGTACCTAGATAATAGCTTTTGGGGGACTTGCATTAATCCAATTATCCTAGATTGATGGATAAATCAGAATCTCAAATAATTAAGTGCCACTGAGAACAATGCACCCTTTCCTATAACCATATCTAAGCTTCTCTAAGTTTCATGTGGCCAGGGACTGGTCCAATTTTGTTCTACATTATACCGAGTTACCTAGCACAGAGCTTGACACATAGCAGTCATTCAATAGGTAGTAAATAATTTTTTTTTTTCGGTACCAGGGATTGAACTCAGGGGCACTTGACCACTGAGCCACATCCCCAGCCCTATTTTGTGTTTTATGTAGAGATAGGGTCTCACTGAGTTGCTTAGTGCCTCGCCATTGCTGAGGCTGGCTTTGAACTCGTGATTCTTCTGTCTCAGCCTCCCTAAGTGCTGGGATTACAGGCAATAGGTAGTAAATAATTTTTAAGAAATAAAAAAATGCACTAATACCAAGGAAGGGATACAGTTCTGAGTAAAGTGCTGTCTAAATCATAAAAGCTTACTATTCCCTTCCACTTACTTAGAGAACATACCTGGAACAATTATTACTAGTTATACAGATTCTGTATTTTTTTCTCTTGAGAAAAAGAAATTGAATTCTTCCAGGCTCCTTGTTTCTCAGCTTTCTGGGTTCCCTTTCTAACTCAGTCCTTCTTCAAAGAGATTTTAGTACAACTGATGAAGTAGCCATTTTTTCAGTTAAAAATTTCCAGCCCTACCTCTCAGAGACTCAACACGGGTCAGCTTGCTCATACTTATCAAATTTCTCTAGGTACATATTAATAGATAGTATCTACATTCTTTGAGGCAATCACTTCCAACTTCAGGGACTCTTTCTTTATCTGTATGTGTCATCCATATAAAGCATCTGAAAGATTTTATTTTATTTATTTATTTATTTATTTATTTAGGTGCCAGGGATTGAACCCAGGGATGTTTACCCACTGGGCCACATCCTCAGACCTTTTTTTTTTATGTTTTATATTGATTCAGGGTCTCACTAAATTTCTGAGGCTGCCTTTGAAATTGCAATCCTCCTGCCTCAGCCTCCTGAGCCACTGGGATTATAGGCATGCACCATTGCAGTGAGCTAAGTTCCATTTTCCCTGCCTTCCATACCCACCAAAAAGCAATAGCAATTCTATGCCAGTGACTGTTTCTCTCCTCGCCACTCGCTATGTTTGTGTGTGTGTGTGTGTGTGTGTGTGTGTGTGTGTGTGTGTGGTGCTGAACCCAGGATTGAACCCAGGGCCTTATGCATGCAAGGCAGACACTGTACCAATTGAGCTATATCCCCAGCCCCAATGACTGTTACTCTCCACCAAGAAAGAAAAAAAAAAGAAATAGGGGGATGATGTTAGTAAGATAACAGTAGGAAGGCTGTAGACTTTGTCCCACAAACATACTAAGTTAGTAACAATTCGTAGAAAAATTCCCCTTGTGAGAAAATCAGAAACTAATTGAAAGGCTCCTGCACCCCTGCACAGGAAACTGTGAAAATAGACTCACCAAAACCAATAGGGCAATTGAAGACATCCTCTTGCAGGAGACACTGCCCCAGCACAGTACCATACAATCAAGAGACCCCTGAGTTCCCAGCTTCATCCAGAACAACTGGTAGTTCACAGCACTATAACTTTTCTGAGGAGGCTATAGAGAGGATTGTTTTGCAAGTCTTTGAGCACTGACAGACTTGGCACCGTCTAGTCAGCCGGAGGAGAGGG
Organism: Xerus rutilus; assembly: GCA_028644305.1. NCBI lineage: Eukaryota > Metazoa > Chordata > Mammalia > Rodentia > Sciuridae > Xerus > Xerus rutilus. Next base: position 64,291,690 of record CM053403.1, on the reverse strand, counting down.
AGGCAGTGGTTTGGGGTGGTAGATGTCATTGGTCCTTAGCTCAGCATAGATCAAGCAGCTAAAGTCTCAGCCCTCAGCCTCTCCCTGAGGAAGAAAAGAGTTTATCTGTATAACCAATGACACTTCTCCAGAGACATTCAAAGACCTAGCAGTATCGCCAGTCCTGCATCTCTGATGGGTCCAATCCAATCTAGACACCTGGAGAACAGAGACAATGACTTGAACTGGTTAATGTCATAGCTCTCTCTCATCCCTGGCTCCGCACAACTCAAACCAATAAAAACTACAGGTTCCTGGTTCTCCCTGAGAAGAAAAGGAGTTGGTAGAGGCCCCCAGAATCTCTGGATTGGAAAATTGGTTGGGGTCTTCTCCTGTAGGAGGCCAGTTTCAGAAGACTGGATGAGGTGCCTGCTTTGTATAATGTGTAGACACAGCATTGAGAATAAAGGAAAAGGAAGTGCCAGGCAAAGATGTTCCAAATAAAGGAATGAAATAATCTCCAGAAAAATGACAATGGAATCGAGGTTTTTAATTTTCCTGACAGAGAATTAAAGGCAATTTTCATGAAGATGCTCACGGAGATCAGGAGAACAATGCATGAACAAAATGAGTATTCTAAGAGACAGAAAATAAAAACAATAAACCAAACAGAAACTCAATAGGAATGGAGCGGAAGAACACAATAACTGAACTGAAAGATTAAGCAGAAGAAAGGATTGGTGAACTGAAAATAGAACATTAGAAATAAGTCAGAGAGGCAAAATGAACAAAAAAGAGGGAAGAAAGCTTAACATAATTGTGGGATACCATCAAACCAACCAAAAACATAACTGGGAGTTTCAAAAGAAGAAGAGAGAGGCAGAGAAAGAACCAGAAAGATTATTCAAAGAAATTATTTTCTTAAGTATGGGTATAATAGTTTGGATCTGAATGTCCCCAAAGATCCAAGCCTTTATCCCCAGTGTGGAACTATTGGAAGGTAGTAGAAATTTTAGGAGATGGGGCCTACTGGGAGGTTTTAGGCCACTTGTGCCATGCCCTCCAGGGGGGTTATGGGACCCTAGTATCTCTCTCTCTCTCCTTCACTTTCCCACTGGGAGGTGAATGGGCATCCTGAACTGCTCTCCTGCTATGAAGTACTGTGCCACCACACACCCAAAGCAACAGGACCAGTCAGTCATGAACTAAAGCTTCCAAAATGAAGAATCAAAATCAAACTTTCCTGTTTTAAAGTTGGTTTATCCCAGTTATTTTTATAGAAACTGAAAGCTGACTAACACACTGGGGAAGGAAATGGACATCCAGATTGATGAACCCCAAAGGATGCCAACTGTGAATCTGAGAAATCCTCACTGAAAGCCATTATAATCAAATTGTCAAGACTTAGACAAAAAGAATTTTGAAAGCAGTAAGTGAGAAGCAACTTGTCATGTACAAAAAGATTCTTCATTACATTATCAGCATTTTTTTTTTCAGTAGAAACTGTATAGGACAGAAGGATGTGGGATGATATAGTCAAAGTGCTACAAGGAAAAACTGCCAACCAAGAAAACTAAACACAGAACTCAGATGAAGACTTGCCCAGAGAAACAAAAGTGGAGGGAGCTCATCACCATCAGGCCTGCCTTAAAAGATGCTAAAAAAGTACTTTAAATTAAAATAAAAAGATGCTAACAGTAATACGATAGGAGAAGAAAAATAAAAATGTTGATAAAGGAGTCAGACCTTAAAGCCAGTATTGGCAACACACAATTTTTTATCTGCTATAATTTCCAATAATTGATCTGCTTTTATTTGAGGTAATTTAAAGGTGTTTATGAGCAGGAAATGTCTGATCTTTTCCCTCCAGTTTCCATTACCTCCTAGTTTAGACTGAGAAGATAATTTAACTAGCCAAGCATGCCACGGAGCAGCTAATTAGAGGACACTAACCAAAATATAGCACCAGACTTCTGATGGTTAAAAATTACTACCCAAGAAGAGCCTATTTTTCAACTAGTGTTGAATAACTCAAGACTTTCACTGACTATTGTTTTCCATATTTAGCAGGGAAATAACAAGATACAAAAAATATAATACTCTTCTATTTGTACCTCTCCAGCAATCATACATACCTAAAAAGCTGAACTGTATTTGGAGCTATGCATGTAAACCATGATAAATCCTTGAGATCTATCCAAATTAAGGTGATGGGAGAGAATTTGTCCCAAATCCAAGTTCAATATCCAGATTCAAGTCCAAAGAGAAAAAAAACTTTAGTGCTTTTCCCAAGATCACTTTAGAATAGTGAAACCATTTAAAGACATTCAGAGACTGTTGGCAAACCATTTGACTTGCCTCCTCAGAGTTTCTAGACTGACCAAGCAATAGTGTTTGAATTTGATGAAGAAAGTCTTCTACTCAGACCCCCTTTCGCTATAACACTGAGAACATCCCAAAGGAAAGTACTCTGATTAAAATATTATGTTTGACATAATAATAAAGCAAAATATTTATTTTTTAGAAAGTAAACGAGTACTAGGGTTAGGGTGGCAAGATAATTTGTTTTTGTGGTATACCCTTTTACCCTCTTCAAGTAGTATAAAATATATTGATTTTCAAATATAATAATAAAGTGGGCTTTTCCATCTTTAATGGCAAAAAAGAAAAATAAACTTTTATATCCAATTTGCAAATTTGTATACTTGAACCAAATTACTACTCCTTACCTATTATGCATCTGTGTTGATAATATGAATCTCATCTGACCAACTGTTGGGGCACAGGGCTGTACAGTACCTTTCTATGTAAATAAATGATAAAAACAAATAAATCTCTCCTGCTAATTCTTGGCCCAAACCAGAACTATGCATACCTGAAACTAAGACAATTGATAGCTCAAGGCTTCCATGGCACCTCATTGATCAATAACGTGAACAGCTCTCCTGAACCCTGGTTAGATAGTATACATCAGACATAGAATTGTAGTGATATCCTATGAGTAAATGCCAAGGGATATTGTGGGCCTTTTACAGGGTCACAGCTCAAACACAATATTAAGTTGGGAGAGTACGTAAGGGTGGTCCTGGAGGAGAAAGCACAGAAATCAGAAGAGCATGCTCTCTTGGCTCTCTTTCCCAGCAAATGTTTAGGGAAAATTCTTTTGTTAAGGCTGTTACTATTATCTTTATTACTAATAATAAAAATATTGAGGGGCTGGGATTGTAGCTCAGTGGTAGAGTGCTTGCCTCGCATGCGTGAGGCCCTGGGTTCGATCCTCAGCACCACATACAAAACAATAAAATAAAGACATTGTGTTCATCAACAACTAAAAAAAAAAAATTTTTTTTTTAAATATTGAGAATTATAATCATTGTGAGGATGATAATAATGATACACTAATCAAAGATCTGCTCTGGCCAATTCTTTCCCCTAAAATTTTACAGATATCGTCTCATTTAATCATGAGAACAACTCTATGAAGTACTCCCCTTATCAAACAGATGAGAAAATGAGGCCTAAAGAGTTTAAACAAAAACACTTGCTTAAGTTCTCAGAGCAATTAAGCAACATAACTTATATTGCACTTTTAGATCCTTTGACTCCAGAGTCAAGTTTCTTAGCTCACACTTTTAACCTCTAATCTGCAGTGGCAGTAAGGGATTTAGACACATAAGGCATGCCAACAAGAGAATGCTAGATCCCTAGATTTCTAAAAATCTCACTCGATTTTGTTTATGTTTGTTCTTTGGCAATCAAATTATTTGGGAAAACATGCATACCTAGGCCTCTTGGCTCACCTACATTTCTTCTATGCAAAAATTTTTATCCCCTTAGGACTCATGCCTCACCCTATCAGAAGGAAAGGAAGCAAACTGAAAGAGGCAGAGAGGGATCAGTCAATTGTGTTACCATAATAGCTTTGAGTACAGCTGAGAGACTTTGAAACTAACATAAAATTAAGCTTCAGGATTATCTACTTCTTTAGTACTTCATTCATCTGGATATAATGAGATGAGTCAGCCAGTAGCCAAATCCCACTTACAATTGTGATGTAAGTATTAGAAGGAAAAACATACATTATACTTCCATTGTTGCCCTAAGAACATTTGCTTTATATTTTCTTTTTATGTTTGGAATTCTGCAACTATAATTTATGAATAGCATTTAATGGTTGCAAAACCACAGTTTTCCACCTTCAACTCCATTTCTTAAAAATGTTTATTAAGGCAAGCTAATATATTCATTGCTTTCATATCTATTTTTTCCTATATCATGTTTTTCTATAATGCTTTGCTATGATTTTCTAAACATTAGCAGTTAATAGCCAAAAGGTATGCAGACAAATGATAGTCTAATTATTTTTGATGATTTCTAGGGAAGACACAATTTCCCTTGATATTTCCTTCCTGCAGTTTTTAGCATTTATTGAAAGGATTGCTCTTCAATCTCTAAGTCCTGATCCTGTGTGTGAGGTGCATTTCTTCCTTTCTTCCTGCTCTATTCCTGTGGAGGTGAAGAAGAGTTTGTCGTAAGAGGAGGAAGGGTTAATTTATACACTATAAATGTTCTGAGTTTTATATATAGAGAGAAGACCTAGAAATTAAATTTTAATAGGTCTCCAGATTTGGCCAGCAATCAAAGGTTTTCTCTATAGCAACAATTACACACATCACTGATCTGAGATCAAATATTTATGTCTTCCCCTACATTCTAGAGAACTAGCATCTTGCTAGTTACTGTTATTACCAGGGCAATTCAATAGAGGGCAAAAGAGACTAAAAATGTCATTTCACAGTGCAAACTGTAAGAAAAAGTAATAACGAGGCTGGAAAAGATTAAGCACAATTGGAAACAAGTCTAAACTGAAATAAAAGACTGCATTTGAGTAGATTTTTTAGGGCTATAATTTTAACTTCTAAAGGACTGTCGCTTTGCCTATCACTGAAACACATACAAAAGAAGACAAAGAAGCCTGATGCTAGCAAGAAACAAAAGCTCTTCCTCACTTCCTAAAAGTACTTTCATTTCTAGAAGTATTTTGTTTGAATAAGATCCTTCTATTATGCTTTAGGGAAAATGTAACCATTTCTTTAAAAATGAAATATAAACTATTCTTCCCTTTGGAAAAAATTTCCTTTGGCATTGCTAACACAGGAAGCAGGAAACAATAAATGCTGCTCTTGCAGGACCCCATCAAACTGTACCGATGTAATATCCATCTTAAAAGACTAGAACTTGCTTCACATCATCAATATTGCCACCACCATTATCACCACATTATCAATCGCCACACTGTCATAACTTTGGATGTACAATCTTGCAATAAATGCCCCTACGCCAGGTACTTTTCAGGAATTATTATAGAGCTGCCCTTGAAGAATTTGTGATTTAATAACTTACTTTAAATTATTACATTTCCTTTCTTACATGAGTTTCTTTTCTGTTCACATTTCTGGTGATTTTATTTGATTTCAAAGAAGCTATTGAATTCTGTTATTTTTTCTCATTGGGCTACAAATATATAACCCAACCAGCCTCCCGAGGAGCTCTTCAGTCTCCTTTGGGGCCTCTAAATTAGGAATGGCTCCAGTGAGGATATGGTCCCTGAACATAGTGCTTGAATAATGCAGATCAACAGGCAGGTCTAAGAAAGAAGAGATGAGAACTAGTCATAGAAATCAGTTTTAAATGAATGGTTTCCCTGGGCAGAGTTCAGAATAGGGACAGCATTCCGGGTCTGCTCAAGTCTGAGAAAGCTTCATGGAGACGGGTCCTCAAGTAGGAATAAGATTCCCAGGTGGCCAAGAATGGAGGAAAGTCAATCTCCTGATGACATAAATAGCTAGCATGAAGTCATGGGTGGATGGAAGAAACAAGTCATGTTCATAGAGCAGCACCTGTCTGGCTGTGGTGGGATGTTATGAAGACAAGAAGAGTAGATTAGGATGAAAAGCAGGCTGCAGCCAGCTTTGAATGACAGGGTAAGAGATTTGAATTGTATTCTTGATTCTTGTGGGACTTGCTGAAGATTCTGGGACAGGAAAGTGGCAGGATGAAAGTGGTGGTGAAAGAAGATGAATGTGGAGGTTAAGTGATAGGGCTCATCTTCCAGGCGCTGTGGGAGAGCAGGAGCTCTAACTTCAGTAATCAGTTAGCAACCCCAGGTGAGTGGGAACAGAGCGACCCCCTTCCCACTTGTCACAAATTTTACTTCCTGAGTAACCCTGGAAGTGAGTTGTCCCTCTCTATTTCCTTTCTCATTTAAAGAAGCCCAATTGACTCTGGACAAATTGGAATAGAGCTGAGCTCTTTCTCCCACTGGCAGTAGTTACTGAAGAAAATCCGTTAGATCACTTGAGGAGAAAAAGCAAAGTGAGACTCAGTTTCTCCTACTATGTTTTCACAACACAGATCCCTTCTGACACCACATGTATGGCATCAATACTGTAATGGATGCCAGCTGGGTATCTTCAAATTGAATTCAGTTCTGACAATGTCTACCTGGAGATAGCATCAAATCCTGTAGATGGAGGTTCAGTTTCCAAGAGAGTCCCCCTGCACGTCAGATCTCATTACCAGCCCTGGTGCTTTTACCTGCGCTTTTGGCCCCCTGGTATAAATAGGGATTCCCATAACTCCCATCTCAGATTCAATTAATGTGCTTGAGTGGCTTGTAGAACTCAATTTGTTTACTGGTTTGTTAAACAGCATATTATGGAGGATACAGATGAAGAGATGAACAGGACAAGGCATTGGGAGGGAGTGTGGAACTTGCTTGCCCTCTCCAGACACACCAGCCACCAGGAACCTCTTCTTGTTTAGTTATCAGGAAGCTCTTCGAACCCTGTCCTGTTGGGTTTTGAAGGAGACTTCATTGCAAAGGTATAGTCGAAGCATGGATACCATATAGAAAGATGACTGGACAAAAAGGATAAGATCTAATGCCAATAGACCGAGTGATGAAACCAGCTATTCAGATTCCTCTTGCCCGCTCTGTGCACTTCTTAAATGGGGTCTTATGTTCAACTTTCAGACAAGGTAGGTCAAAGGATTTCTTTCTGGCCAGCTCCAAAACAGAAAGATGGGGGAAGATTAGAGTTTCTATGTCTTGCTTTAGGGAAGGAGTAATGAGCCAGGAACCATGGAGATAAACTAAAAAATATATATATCATAGCATCATACCACTTTAACATCTGGCGGTATTTATTTTTGACAGGGACCTGAAATTAAAACAAGTTGAAGGAATTTATTTTAAGAAAAAGAACACAAAATTGCAAATATGAAATTAAACAAGGGGCTCTGGAAGAAGCATATGCAAGTGTGGGGGGCTGAGCATCAGCATCATTAGTTTCATGGCATATTTTCATCTGGGTGACTAGTTAGACAAGTGCCTGCTTGCTTGAAGGTCATGCTCTAGAGGGAGTGGAGGAGGAGAGAAGCAATAAGCAAGCATGCATTTCTCTCAGAGAGTGCTAATTGCTTTGGAGCAAGTAAAATGACATCATGAAAGTGATGAAGAGAGGGAGACAAGCAGAGAGCAGCTTCTGATGGACTATTTAGGGCAAGTGGGCAGCATTCCAGAAAGCAGGCATGACTGGGGAACAGGAGCAAGCCAGTATGGCAGGACATAGTGGAATAAAACATGAGGTCCAAGATACAGGCAGAAGCTACATCATGTAGGGCCTTGTAGGTCACTGTAAGAAGGCACTGGATTTAACTTTAAGTATTTTAGTTATTATTGCTATACAACAGCACATCTCAAAACTTAGTACTTTCAAACAACCGTTTTAGCATCTCTCACAATTCTGTGAGTTGGCTGGGGTTCAGCTGGGTGGTTCTTCTGCTTTACATGATGCCAGCTGGGACTGCAGTTACCTAAGGACTCAACTAACCTAACACAGTCAAGATGGCTCAATTACTTTTCTATCACGGTGGCAGAGATGACTAAACTTCTGGACTTTGTAGGATAGTGGCATGGACTGACTGCTTTCACTCCATGCAGTTTCAGGGTCTCCCCAATAAGATAGGAAGATGCCTCATATGATAGCTCTGGGTTTCTAAAAAGACAAACATGGAAACTAGTGAGACTTCTTAAAGCTTTAGCCCAGAGTTGTCACAGTCTCACTTTTGCTGCATTTTGTTGGTTAAAGTGATTGACAGTGAACTCATATTCAGTGAGGGAGGTAAACACATGAAATGCAAATACTGGGAGACATGGTTCATTGAAGGTCAGCTGTCATAGAAGCCATTCACTACCACTGTGGCTATGGAGACTGGATTGTAATGAATCCCCAATGGAAGCAGAGATGCCAGTTAGTAGGACATAGTGATACTTCAGGTAAGAGGTGATCATTGCTTGAACTATGGTAGTAGTTGTGAATGTGGAAAGATATGGATGGACTTTGGGGTGGGTTGAGAAAGGTATATTCACTCAATAGTTAGAATTATGCCTAGTATAGGTTGAAATAAAAAAAGTTATTAGGCGTTTAGTCATCAGGAAGCAATTGAAGATTTCTTGGTGGGGAATTAATAGAATGAAAGTCATGATTTAAGAAGATTCCTGTAGAGCAGAGTGCAGAATGGATTCAGGTAGGAATGAAGTACAGGGTAGAGAGAAATCTGAAGTAGAAGACAATCAGTCCATTCTTGCCCTGATGCAAGGATAATACACTAAGTCTTGGACCACAATGGGAGCAGATGAAATGGAAAGAATGAGAAGCAATAAGGTCAGAGACATTTTGAACACAGAGTTGATAGTATTTATTGTCTACTTTGCTATGAGGATTAGGAAAACAGATGAATCAGGGTTGGACCCAGCAATCAAGATTAATTTATCAAGGTTCCAAACCAGGGTGGTAGAGATGGCTGATACATGGAAAATGACAGAACCAGGAAGGACAGAAGAAGAGCTGGCCTTTCAGGGAAAAAACAAAAACAAAAAACATGCTCACTGCCATACCTCTGATTTTTAGTTGGGAATGTCTTAGAAATATAAGGTTGAACCTCATAAGAGGGAGGGAGCCAGAGAGGAAGGTCTGTCTGGATATACATAGAGATGCAAGTTGAAGCAACAGGAGAAAGAGCCCCAGTCAGAATGGGTCTTTGGCAGAGGAGAGAGATCAGAGGGTCAAGGATAAAATGTGTTGTAAATTTCAGATCTGAAACAACGAGAGTTTCAAAACAGAAGAGTCAGTGGAATCAAAGACTGCAAAGAGTACTAGAATGATAGAAGCATTGAACTTGGTGATTCCATCTTTGGCAAGCTTTTAGAACCATTTTGGAATGATTGGATACAAGATTTCAGGGACATAGACATAGACAGGGGCAAGGACATAGACAGGTGAAGCAGAGGCAAGAGTTTGTGCTCAGTGTGGTCCAAACAACTCTGCTGCCCAGGCGGTGCAGAGGGACAGACAAGGTGCATGTTTCACAATGAGAAGGTCAAGTGTAAAGGAGCCTAGGGTCCCCAGTTACCTGTTAGTCCTACATGCCACTCCATAAAAGTATTTAATTCACTTATGAACATGGAAAAAAATGTAAAGCAAGCAAAGATTGCCACATTATAGAAACAGTAGATTACAGTGGACATGTTTTTGGTTTTTTTCCTACCCTGAACTAGAGAGGTCTTTTTTCCTTTTCCAAAAGAAATTAATCACTGTTTCCTGACCAAGAATATGAAAACATGGTTTATTCTTTTTCAGTTTAGAACATAATTTCAGGAATCTCTTTCAGTAAGCGTCATGAGGAGAAAGAAACTTCTTTAAAAAGTAGATGTTTCACGGGGCTGAGGTTGTGGCTCAGTGGCAGAGTGCTTTCCTCACACGTGTGAGGCACTGGGTTTGATCCTCAGCACCACAGAAAAATAATAAGTAAAGAAAATAAATTTTTTTAAAAAGTAGATGTTTCACTCAGTCTTTCTTCTTGCATTAGCCAACTTTAACCAAACTACAGTTTGCTGCATTGGACCACCTTCAAAATATTTCCTGTTACAGATTTGGTGAGTAGATGGTGGTTTTTAATTTTCTTAAATGGCTATATTTTTCTCTCTTTTTTCTGTAACTCATTAAACAAGTAGTTCACATGAATCACAAGGCTAGGAGGCTAGAGGTTTGAGATGTTTCCAAGAAAACTGGAATAAAAATTGGCAACCGTACGAAAAAAGGTTTTGTTTTTTTTTTCAAACTATATTTCTATGAAGTTGACACATAATTTCAATTGCTTGTTTCTGGACTATAACAGTAAAAATGTGTGTTTCTTTATTATTTTGCATTGCAAGCCAATAGCCTGAGTTCTCCAGCTCCTCTTAGAGGCAGTGCTATGGAATTGGATCCAGCAAATCTGAGTTTGAATTCCTTCTTACAACTTATTAGCTGTGCCAGAAACTACTACTGCTGTAGTCTGTTGTCACTTTATGTTCACTAATTAGTAGACTGTCTGGAGTTTAAGCTGAGCACACAGCTGCCTGGCTATAGTCTACATTTCCTAGTCTCCCTTATAGCTGGATGTGGCCATACAATTAAGTTTAGGTAAGTAAGATGTGAGCAAAAAGAATTTCCACAATTTTCTGCCCTAATATCATCTTTGTCCCTTTCATTAGGCTGGAACATGGACCTGGTGTGACTCCACATTGGCCATGCAGATGGCAGTGGTAAGATGAAGGGAACCTGGGTTCTGGAATGACCTCATGAGTACAACTGCTCCAACCGCCTGAAATGCTCATAGTAGGCTATTCAGAGGTATAGAAATGAACATTAATTAAGTCATTATATTTTGTGATCTCTTTATTATAGTAGTTCAGACTATACCCCTGAAAATATACATTTTAAGAGTCTTTTGTGCTTAATCCCTCTGAACTTCAGTTTCCTCTTCTATCAAATGGATGAAATTCCTGCCTCACATCCTTGATAGAAAGATTAAATGAGAAAATACATGGGAGGACCAGAGTCTGGCCCATGAAAGGTGCATGATGAATATTTGCTGTGTTCTCTTTGGCTATTTAGCAACATGTGTTCTATATGCCTTTTCAGTGAATCCAGAAAATTCAGAGTCTGGATGTCAAGCAGATGAATTATATGATTTATATGATTTTCACTGTATAGGATTTATTGCAGTTTAAGACACTCCAAGTGTCCTTTGAGAAGTCAGCATGTTACCATATTAATCAGATGAAGTCCAGTTGATTCAACAGGGTTCCCCACTAATCTGCAGTGTCTAGCACAATACCTGCAGATGGAACACATCAGATTACCTCAAGATACATTTATTGAAACAACAGCTATTCAGCCACAGACCATTCAGAGCAGAGGTTGTAAGTACTTAGGAATCCTGAGTGATAACACTCCTATTGTGAGAACTGATTGACACTATGTATGTGAAATTTCCTACCAAATGTACAACACATACATAACCGTCACTCAAATGAAGGTTTGCTTCAGAATACAAGCTCCTTGAGGGTCAGTTCTGCATCTTGTTCATCACTGTATCCCAAGTGCACAGTGCATGGTAAGATTAAGGAAATATTTGTTGCATGAGACCATTGACGTAAATTGTGAGGAAGCTATTTTTATCTTCATCACTTCTCTTTCCTACCCACCAACAAAGGAGGAAACTAACATACAAAAGTGAAGTGACTTGCTCAAGTTGCCTCAGTTTATAAGTAGCACAGTCAAGACTTGAATTAAACCCAGGCCTTACTGAGCTTATATTTTGAGACCATCTCATTTTCAGCCTAGATAGAGACTCTTCAGAGCAGCCTTTGAGACGAGTAATGCTGACCAGTGAATGAAGAGAAGCAACTCAAAGTAGAAAGGGGTAGTTGGGGATTGGAAGATTTTCTCCTATTTATAGTTTTGCCTAGGTCCTGCACAACCCTATGGCAGTGCCCATCTGTCCCCTTCCTTGCTTTTTAGAGGACACAAACTGTTCAAGAACACCTGTCCATTTTCTTCTCCAAGTCCATGACATAACTAGAACTTTTGTGTACCTATAACAAAAAAAATATAAAAAATTAACTGTTTTTTAAAAAGACTCTGTTAAATGGCAAGATTAACAAATCTCCAGCCTTTAGCCCTGGGTAGTATTTACAGCATAGAGGAGAAAGAGGGAAGCCTGGCACAGTGGTGCATGCCTGTAACCCCAGCAACTTGGAAGGCTGAGGCAGGAGGAACACAAGCTCAAAGCTAGCCTGGGCAATTTAGTGAGACCGTATGTCAAAATAAAAAAAAATAAATAAAAAGTGCTGGGTTCAAATCCTGGCTGTGGTACTGATAAACTCAGGCAACTTGGGCAAGTAATTTCATTTTTGTATATCAGTTTCCTCCTTCATTGAGGGGTAGAAGAAGAAGAAAAAGAAAGAGGGAGAAGCCTTGAACTGGGTGATCATGCTCTTACATGGCTGATTTGCCATATCCTTCATGCTTTCATCATAAATATCAGAGTGGCAAAGGAGTAGTGGATCCTTGCAAGATAAGGCATTGCTCTTCAGCAAGGGCCAAGCAGATCTAGTTCCCCTGTGCCTGTGGTGGCTGAGGGTTGACTGTGAGCAGTGTGGTCAGGGCTGACATTCTGAAGGGGAAAGGTTCCCCCACCCTCAAGCACATCTTCCCTCTCCCTTTATCTCCTCTAGCAGCCACTATTGTTAGTCAATTTTCTTGATTGACCAGGTTTTAAGGTCAATATTTTTCAGGGATATTTGTATACTTTTAAAAATGCAAGTAAGGATAAAAAGTTCCAGATGAGAAAAAGGGCCCTTTGGAAGCTTTTTTCTTTTGTCAGCTGAGATTCAGAAATGCTGTCTCTATGGTATGCCTGGGCTGCTGCCTGACTTTTGAAAAATGAAACCTATGATTGATCATGCTTTCTTATATTTTCCTCAGGAACTACTCACCTCCATAAAATCAATTAACATTTATTTGTATTATATACTACTCTATGTGCACACATATGTGTTCCCAGGTTTAGAAAGTTTCCATAAGTATTGTTTACAAACATTGTATTTGGTCTGAGATGTCTATAAGGATGTTTAATATTTTTTTCTGTCTTCATTATTTCTTTTTAAAACCTCTTTCTTCTCTTACCATTGGTTCCTCTTTTTCTCAAACCTGCAACACAAAGGTGAACACTGTTCAGTGTGGGCATTTGGGAGATAGCATTAGTTACATTCTTGCTGTCTATTTTGCCCCTGATGTAGGGAAGAAAGAGGCCCATCTGTCTTGCTCTCCTGAGGCGGCATGTATGGACACTCTTGTGAGAAGTTCTTGTTGCAAAGGACAGTAGTAGAAGCTGCCTTCCGTCTAACTTAGTTCTCCGGGGCCTTGATTGTTTTGACACAGGAGTCTTGTACCTTGGATGCTTTCCACCCCTGCAAAAGTCAAGGGTCCCCCCTCCCCTGCATCAACCTCAATAGTGGTGAACTGTGCAGGCAAGGAAGGCAATGCCACATGCACCTTCTCTCACCTGAACTTTCTGTGTTTTCTAAGATTTGGATTAGAATTTGCTAGAAAAAAATCTTTCCCAAATGAGAGCCTGTGCCACAAAATAAGAAGAGAATGAAAATGCATTTGGGAAGAAGACTTGGGGAATAGATCAGGGTTTAAATGGTTGATTTAGTGAGTACAGGATAGGGATTTGTCTTTGGCAAAAATCCTAAGCTCTTCTCCTCTTTTCCTGCCACTGTGTGTGTGACGATGGGAGTGACTAGGGAAGCAGATAGGACAGATTGAACACAGCCAACACCTGTTTTTAAAAATATTGTGGAAAGTGTAGAAGCTGTGACAACATCAAACATCCATTGAAACCAAACCAGGCTAAACATGGAACAACATGGATTTAAAATAAACCTTAGGGCTGGGGTGGTGGCTCAGTGGTAGCGTGCTCGCCTAGCACGTGTGAGGCACTGGGTTCGATCCTCAGCACCACATAAAAATAAACAAATAAAAATGGAGGTATTGCATCCATCCAACTAAAAATATAAATAAAATAAAATAAACCTTAGTAGCAATTGAAATTCACACATGGAAGACACTATCTGTTCTCAAAAGTCATTTAAAAGTGTAAGATAGTGTCCTCATGACTGTTTAGAAATGGCATGCTTTACATAAATTAGTAGATAAAAAATGTATTATTGATTTAAAAAATGTCCATTTAGTAATGTTTCTGAGTTAAACTTTCATTTCTTCCCCAAGCATCAATAGCATGGTTAGAATCCACAATTAGGTCTCATGCCCCTTTGCCAGAGCAACAGCAGGGCACTGCACATCTGCTTGTCAAAAGGTGGCTCTACTTTGCAGTAAGCACAGTATGGCATCCATGGCATCATTTTCTGGTTAAATAAGACACCTTCTGATATGTTTAGAGGCTTCCATTTATAGGCTTTTGTTTGTTTTCTTTATTTTTGCCTCTATTATAGAAGCATAGACTCTACAAAGATCCTAACATAGTATTTTGTATTCTAAATGGAAAGAGGGTATTATGCTCAAATGCAGCTAAAAAAATGCTTTGTTAAATAAAGAAGGTAAGCTGGATTCACTGATTAAAGGAAAGTGTCTGGGATGCTGTCCCAATCCCAGAGAGGTTGTGGTGTGGAGCTTTTGCCTTTCTCAAATGTATTTGGTCACCAAACTATTTTCTCCTTTCTTTTGGTCATTTTTCTTTTAGTCAGGTCACATCAAAGGACTAGGGTTCCAAGGAGCAATGCTTGTTGAGCACTTCTTATACATCAGGCACAGTTTTAACTGTTGGCACACATAGGGTGGTGAAACCTACAACGTTCTTGCCCTAAGTGAGCTTAGATTTATTGAGAGGCAACCAATGGTCAACAAATAAGAAAGTTTCCCAAGTGTGGTGGAAAAAATGAAAAAAGCCTAAGGTGACCCCTTTGAGCAGAGAACTGAGCGAGGAGGGGGAACCTTATGAAGACCAGGAGACATATTTCAAGGAGGGAAAAATGGCAAACACCAAGACTTGAACCGGAAACCCTTCTTTTCATAGAAGTAAAACCAAACAAATGTGGCTGGAGAGGTAACAGCAGAGGTGGGAGGGAGGTGAAGGCAGGAGACAGCGGCCCCAGGGAAGGAGCTGCTCTCAGAGCCAGACATGGCGATAAACCTCTGGAGCCCTTTACTGTTTTATGTTTGATTTTTAAGTACTTTTTTTCTTTTCAGTGCTAGAGATTGAACACAGAGCCTTGCACATGCTAGACAAGTGCTTCACCACTGAGCAATACACTCAGCCCCCTATACTGAAGTAGTTTCAAAGTCACAGAGAAGATGCACAAATATACAAAGAACTCCCATATGCCCTTTGCCTGGATTCCCTAATTGTTCCCCAGATTCTACAAACTCACAGTGCAACCATCTAACCTAGGAAATCAAAATCGATATAAAGCTACTATCTAGGAGATTCCATTTAAATTTCTAGAATAATCCTACTAATGTTCTCTAGCGAGTTTGTTGTTGTTTTTCCCCTTTTGTTCCAGGATCCAGTCTAGAATCCTGGGTGTCACTTAAGTGTTATAATTTGTTAATCACCTTGAATCTGGAATAGTTTCTGGGTCTTTCTTTATCTTCTGAGATCTAGATATTTTTTAAAGATAACATGCCAATTGTTTCGCATAGTGCCCCTCAGCTCAGGATTCTCTGGTATGCCCTCATAATTAGACTCAAGTTACACATTTTGGTAGGAATTTGACTCAAGTTATGCTGAATTCTCCTCAGTACATATCAGAAGGCACATGATGTCAATTTTTCCCATTGCTAGTGATGTTAACTTTGCTTAACACCAGATTCGGTGTTTATCAGAGTTCTCCACTATGAAGTTATCATTTTTACCTCTGAAATAAATTATTTTGTGGTGGAAAACATTTTGACACTATGCAAATATCCTGTTCTTCAATGACATTTTATCCACTGGTTTTGTCATCTATTAATGCTTCATGTCTGAATCAGTTACTACCATGATGGTTGCCAAGTGGTCACATTTATTACTTGCATTCTAGTGTAATAAAGAGCCTTCCATTTTCATTTATTTATTTATATCTATGTAGACTCATAGATTCCTATTTTATTCAATGAGTTAAAATTTATTACTTTATTATTTCCTTGGATGCCTAAATTACCCCAGATTTGGCCAGTGGGAGCCACCTCAGGCTGCCTCCTCTGCCCTTTTGACATGGCTTTATCATTTTTTAAGCTCCAGTCCTACACTCAGGCATTTCTCCTGGGAGCTGATTTTAGTAAGGAATAATATTTAGAAACCAAGATTTGGGTGCTAAACATGTTGTTATTGCCTCTAGACCTTCTCAATGAATTGAAGTAGGAAATATCTGTTCACACACAACATATGTATGTGACATGTACATATAGCACACACACATACATTGATATCAATTTTTGTGTTTATCTAGGTAGGTAGGTAGGTAGGTAGGTAGATGTACATTTTAAAATACCATGGCCTCGCCAGGTGTGGTGGTGCAAACCTGTAATCCCAGCACTTTGGGAGGCTGAGACAGGAGAATCGCAAGTTCAAAGCCAGTCTCAGCAATGGTGAGGTGCTAAGCAACTCAGTGAGACCCTGTCTGTACATAAAACACAAAATAAGGCTGGAGATGTGCTCAGTGGTCGAGGGCCCCTGAGTTCAACCTCCAGTACAAAAAAATAAAATAAAATAAAATACCATGGCCTTACTCTAGTACCTCCAAATAAACCAAAGCCCAGGATTTGTTCTGGACGAGTTCTCCTCTTTCATCTTTGTATCTTATTCACAAACTTTCTCATCCTTCCTTTGCATAAACCTTCTTTTAACTTCACCACAGCTTCCTCTACCTTGAGCACTGTCTCCCCACCACTGCTTCCACCCAGCCACAGCTCTTGCTTGGATCTGCCTGTGTCCTTAGTTCCAGCTTTTCAGGCTCTGTCCACCAAGTCTGCCTCAAAGAAAGGATAAGGAAGAAACCAATGAATTGTTTTTTGTTGTTGTTGTTCTTGTTGTTTTTGGTATCAGGGATTGAACTCAGGGGTACTCGACCACTGAGCCACATCCCCAGCCCTATTTTGTGTTTTATGTAGAGACAGGGTCTCACTGAGTTGCTTAGTGCCTCGCCATTGCTGAGGCTGGTTTTGAACTCGCGATTCTCCTGTCTCAGCCTCCCAAAGTGCTGGAATTACTGGCGTGTGCCACTGTGCCCAGCGCCAATGAATCGTTTTTAGAGGGAAAAAAATAAAGATGAGATGGTAACAAGAGAAAAATAAAGACACAAGGCTTTTCCTCTCTGCTTTATTTTATAACATTTAGAGCATATAAAAAATAGAATAGTATATTGACTTATGCCCATTATGTGTCATTGACAATTTTTAGTTCCTGACTGGCTTTGTTTGATTAATGCCACTATCTGCTCCCTCTCTCTTTACATTATTTTGAAAACTCTCAGAAATTATATTATTTCATCTTTTAAGATTTCCATTATGTGTAGACATTTTTTAACTATAATGTTATCACATGTCAAAAATTCACCATGAAACACAATGAAACATCTAAGCAGTGTTCAAAATTTCCTCTGTTGTGGAGGGTTTTCAGCAGGGAAGGGTCTATTCAGATAGACAATGTCAAAGGATCTTTTTAGACAGTGAATGGAGAATGGGCTGTAGGAGAGAAAGAAGAAAGTCTAGAAAATCAGTTAGGAATGTGCTCCTTGCTCTAGCTATAAATGATGGTTACTTAGGTTAGAGCACATCATGGAAGATAAGAGAAGAGGCCAATGCTTGATGTGTATTGGAGATAAGTGAAGCAGATTTGTTGAATGGAATGGATGTGGATCTGAGAGAAAAAGAGAAAGAAAGAATAACTGCTAAATTTTGGGCCTGAGCAACTAATTGTTATGCTATATTAATTATCTGGTACTGTGTAACACATTACCCCCAAGCATAATCATTTATTGTCTGTTATGGTTTCTGTGGGTCAGGAATTCAGACAGGCCACAGCTGAGGTGGCATATTGAAGTCTCAGCTGGGAGGATCCAAGACTGGGGACTGGAATCATCTGAAGAGCTGTTCACCTCTATGTCTGATGGTTAATGATGGCTTAGCCAATACCTATAGCTGGAGTACAGCCATATGTCCTCTTCATGTGTCTGAGCTGTTTCATAGCATGTAACTGGTTTCCAAAAGTGAACATACTGGGAGAGAGGGAGAGAGCCAGAGAAAGCACATATGCCAAGCAGAGGAAGTGCTGTCTTTGCTGTGGCCTGGTCTCAGAAGTCATATATTGGTCAGGGCACAAGCCCTTCTCAGATCCAGGGTTGAAGAACATAGATCCCACCTTTCAGTGGGAACTGTATCAGTTCCATATAAGAAGAGCATGGGAAATGGGTAAGTGGATTAGCGTAGCTGTCTTTAGCAAAGGTAGTCTGGCCTATGTGCTATACACTAAATGGGGATGGCTTGGGTATGGAGCTCTGGTGATAACAAGGTCTGTTTTCACAAACCAGAAATGTGGAAAAGACAGATAGATGTGAGAATCTGAAGCACCCAAGAAATGTCAAATTAGAAATAGAGACTTATATCAAGGAGTCATCAAGATATGGATTATATTTTAAAATTATAAGACTGAATTAAGTGAATATTCTATCTATCTATCTATCTATCTATCTATCTATCTATCTATCTATCTATCTATCTATCTCTTTCTATTAGCAAGGAAACAGAAAAGAGGGCCAGAGGTCTGATAGAGGATGACTAGCTATGAAACATGGAGGGAATCAGATGAGTGAGATGTCCTGGAAGATTAGGGGAAAAGAGTTTCAAGGAAAAGACAGAGTCACTTTCAAAAACCACCTGCTATATGCTAGGATTTTAATAAACACTCCTACTCTTAGGTACTTCATGTGTAGTGTGAGCTATTCATACAGGGTCCCTTTCCTCAACAGAAAATTAGAATATGATTAAATAATTAAATAAGCATTAAGAGTAAAGTGTATTTAAATGCTAGCATGGGGAAATGGGGAAATATATGATGCTCTGCAAGTATGTACCAGGGCAATATGGACTAGGGAAGATCAAGGAAATGCATCTAGGAAGAAGCAAAATTTAAGCTGAGACCCAACAGACAAGTGAAAGAGCCAAGTTCAGAGATGGAGAGAAGTTATCCAAGCAGAAATAACAGCATGTGCAAGGCTGTGGAGGTGTGATAGAGAGTGAAGCCTTCAGTAACTGAAGATGCTGAAAGTACTGAAGCAATGACAAAATGATGTCAGGAATATAGACAGGGTTTGGGGTTGTGAAAAGGTTCAACCCCTTCCCACAGGGCAACAGAAAGCCCTTGAAGAGTTTGAAAGGAGTGTGAAGGAAGCAATCCCTTTAGTTTTCTTGTCAGGAGGGTTTCTGTGACCACAGAATGAAGACTGGATTGGAAGGGGTAAGAAAACTAGTGAGATTTCACCAGAAATCCAGGTTAAGAAATAACACTAGCAGTTCCAATAGTTCCACACTGCCAGAATCTATAATTTACTCATCATTTCCACTCATGTCTTCACTGCTCAACCTTTTGGATCCCATGATACATCAGTAAAAGCATTCCCTTGTTTATACACTCAATGCCTTCCCTGTCTTTCCCTCTGGTGAATGCACCCAGCCAAACCCAGCTGTGGTTATATCCAACCACCCATCCACTTAATACATGCACTTGAAAAGTGGCATGTGCCAAGAAAAAATACATGACCACGCTGACAGCTTTCACTTAAATTTCACAGCCTCCTGCAATCTTTGGTGCCATCTTTTGCTACTTCCTGAGTCCACTTACTTTCTAGTTGTCCTAGATAGATATTTCACACCTTCTGTCTATAACCTTCCACATTCTCACTTTTGCTATTAACTTTGTTTTCCATTTTACAGAGAAAACAGAAGTTACCTAAAGAGAGTTTCTGGACCTTGAAGGCATTATGTATAAGCAAAAATTCCAGTCATAAAAGACCAAATATTATATGAATGATTCCACTTGTATGAGGTACGTAAGTTATCAAAATTCATATAAATAGAAAATAGAATTGTTCTGGGGGAAGGAGAAGTGGAAAATTGTCCAATAGGTGTAGAGTTTCAGTTTTGTAAGATGAAAAAGTTACTGTGATTAAAATGAATTATGTGCTTACTTTTTTTTTTTTTTTTTGGTGCTGGGAATTGAACCCAGGGCCTATACACGCTAGGTAAGTGCTTTACCACCGAGCCCCAGTCTGATGTCTAAGATGATGATTACATGATTTTATGTATTGTTGTTTTTAACCATAATTTAAAAAACAAAGCAAAACAAAAAAAAAATAAAGCAACTTTATGCCTATTGCCTGGTCTGTTCTCAGCTAGGTGCACTATATCCACCCTGGGTCTCTAGTCCCTGCTGCTGCCATCTCCCCTGTGTGGCAGTGGGGATCTAGGGCAACATGAGCATTGGCTTTGCCAGAGTGGTTGCTGCTTAGGGCCTAGGATGTGCATGATGGAGTTTGGGGGGAAGCAATAGCTACAGGCAAAAGGCCTGGCCTGTGTTTACACAGCTGGACATAGGACAGCACACAGAGCCTCTGTGCTCTGCATGACTTCCTCCACCAGGCTCCACATACTGCTCAACAACATGGGCATCACCTGCAGTCTAATCCCATAGTCTTTCTTATTCAAAAAAGGTGTCAATGAAAACAGCTCAGAGAGGTCTGTATAGAGTTAATGTCAGAAAGGCAGAGGAATCTAGCATGGAGATCTAGCCATGAACTAGCCCAGAACTCCAACAGAAGGTTCTCAGTGCAACCAGGGAGGAGAACAAGTTTGTGGAAGACATAAAGAATAGAATGCACCAGAAAGAGGACTGGCCCCATTTGGCACATGGAAGGATGAAGATCAGCATTACTGACCAGAATCTATATCAGGAAACTGAGTGAGCCGAGGAAAGGTAACAAGATCCTCCTGAATACACGCTGCCCAGGGCCCAGGGCAGGAGAGGACTGACTTGGCAGGACCCAAGGCTGGGAACAAGGAGCAGAAAACTACCAATATTTGGCATCTTTATTCTGATATTGAGGGGCCGCCTGTTTGGTTGTTCTGGGAGAAATTTGTTAATGTTGAGCTTTGACTCATAGCTTTCTTCTTGGGTACCATTTTATTCTCTTCTGATTCAATTAAAAGACATTTAACACTTGTTTAAAACACCCCTATAGAGCCCTGACTTCAAATTTTCTGCTAATTTTATAAAGTCTTTTATGATTTCTTCCATGATGAGCTGTAGGAGGGAATATATAATTGCTGAAAATAATGAAAATCAACACATAATCAGTTTTTAATAAATATCCAATTGTGCCAGTTATTTATAGGCTGAAACAGATAGATATAGCTCATCTCAGAAGTATAATGTACCTTCTAATAATTAAGCAAAGGAAAGGAAGAGCATAATTTGGGGGGGGGCAGAATATTTTTTTTCTGTAAAGAGTTAAGTAGTAAATATTTTCAGATTTGTAGGCTGTGCAATAAATGAGGTAAAATATACCAAGAGGGCTTAGGCAGTTTCATGTGTTGAATGCATTCATAAAATCATGCTCCCTTTGGGGCTGGTGGTATAGCTTAGTGGTAAATGAACATGTCCTGGGTTTAAACCCCAAACCCCAAAAAGCAAAAATAAACACGCTCCTGTCAATTATATGTATAAAAAAAAGTCTAGGACACACAGGCCAATGGGAACACAATAGAGATGCCAGAAATAAATCCACACGTTTACACTCAATTGATTTTTTACAAAGGGGCCAAGAACACATGATGGGAAAGGATAGTCCCTTCAATATATGGTGTTGGAACAACTGGGTATCCACATGCAAAATACAGATATTAGACCCTTATATCATACCATACATTGAAGTCAACTCAAAATAGATTGAAGATGACTTAAACGTAACACCTGAAACCATAAAACTACTAGAAAAATACATAAGGGAAAAGTTTCATGACATTGGTCTGGCAAGTGAGTTTTGGATATGAACCCAAAAGCCAAGTGACAAAAGCAAAGATAGACAAATAGAATTATATCAAACTAAAAAGCTTCAGCACAGCCAGAAACAGTAGCCAAAGTGAAGAGATAATCTAGGAAATGGGAAAAAATCTGGAAACCATACTTAATCTGATAAAGGGCTTATATCCAAAATATGTAAGAATTTAAACAACTCAATAGTAAGAAAATAAATGATCTAATTTAAAAATGGGCAAAGGACATAAATAGATATTTCTTTTAAAAAGGCATACAAATGGCCATGGGTATATGAAAAAGTTCTCAAAATCCCTAATCTTCAGAGAAAGGCAAATTAAAACTACTTCACTTCTGTTAGAAAGGTTATTATCAAAAAGACATAAAGAGCTGTCATGACAGTTTAGAGCTGTAATTCCAGTAACTCAGGAGCTGATAGGAGAATCACAAGTTCAAGGCCAGCCTCAGCAACTTAGTGAGACCCTGTCTCAAAATAAAAAATATATAAAAAAGAGGGGAGGCGGTTCCAAGATGGCAGCCTAGACGGACACTGCGGTCAGTCTCTCCAGAGCCAGAGATTGAAGTTGTGGAAATAACGTCTCCCAGCCAGCTTCTGGACATCATCCTACAGCTACCCCCACAGGAATTTCACTTACGCGTGTAAGCAGGGCCACCAGGTAGCAGCCAATGCCACAAGCAACATGACTTCAGCAGCAAGCTGCGGCGGAGCTCAGCTGCAGCGGCTCAGAGTCCCAGCCCAGGGCTCGCCCCAGGCAGGGCCTGCTTCTACATGGGGTACCTGGCTCCAGCGCCCACGCAACCATGCAGGGCCCGTAGCAGCTGCTCCCGTGGACACACGGCCCCAGCCGCCAGCCACTGGGGAGCCCAAATTCAGGGTAAGAGGTGCTCCAGAGACCCCAGTGGAGACAGCCCCGCCCAGGACGGCTTGGGCCCGCCACAGTTCCGCTCCAGAGCTCCTGTGCACCCGCAGGAGCCGCAGAGGGCCCAGATCCGCCTGCAGGAACCTCCACGGGTGTTCAGCAAGAGGGAGACCAGGAACTGCCACCTCGAGCCACTGAGGAGCCCAAACTCAGGATAAGAGTCCCCCCAGACACCCTAGCGTGAGGCAGCCCTGCCCAAGGGCAGCCTGGGCCCACCCCAGTTCTGCTCCAGAGTTCCTGGGGACTGCCAAGAGCCGCAGAGGGCCCTGATCCACCCTCAGGAATCTCCACGGGTGTCCAGCTAAAGGGAGACCAGGGATTGCTACCTCTAGCCACAGGGGAGCCCAAACTCAAGGTAAGAGTCCCCGCAGAGACCCTAGCGTGAGACAGCCCCGCTCAAGGGCAGCCTGGGCCCACCCCAGTTCTGCTCCAGAATTCCTGTGGACCTGCAGGAGCCCCAAAAGACCCTGACCTGCCCTCAGGAACCTCCACGGTTGTCCAGCCAAAGGGAGACCAGGGTCAGCTACCTCTAGCCACTGGGGAGCCCAAATTCAGGGCAAGAGTCGCTCCAGAGACACCAGTGCGAGGCAGCCCCATCCAAGGGCAGCCTGGGTCTGCCCCAGTTCCGCTCCAGAGTTCCCGGGGTCCAGCAGGAGCTACAGAGGGCCCAGATCCACCCTCAGGAAACTCCACGGGTGTCCGACTAAGGATTGACCAGAGTCTGATTGCTACCAGCCACAGAGGAAAGCACACCCAGGGAAAGAGTGGCCTCTAGAGACTCCAGCGTGAAGACACTCAACCCTAGTGCGCTCTTGGCCTGCCTCAGTTCCGCTCCAGAGTTCCAATGGGAATGCCAGGGTGCCCAGTTGAAGGCAGACCAGAGCCTGCTAGCCTCTAACCCCAGGGGAGCTCATACTCACTGTAAGGGTCGCGCACAAACTCTCCAGCTTGTGACTCTGCCTAAGTGAGACCTGAGCCTGCCTCTACTTCCGCTCTAGAGCTCCTGTTCACCAGCAGGAGTGCAAGAGAGGGGCAAAACAGCCCTCAGGGGCCACCTCAGGAGCCCAGCCAAAGCCACTCCCACTGCCCTCTAGAAGTACATCCACTACTTCCGCCACCAACTTTAATGACAGTAGTGCCCATCTGGGGACACTGGGAGAA
>CM053403.1:64231542-64267125 GCA_028644305.1 Xerus rutilus | reverse complement strand
AAGTAAAATCAAGAATCAACAAATGGGATGGATTCAAACTAAAAAGCTTCTTCTCAGCAAAAGAAATAATCAATGAAGTGAACAGAGAGCCGACATTCTGGGAACAAATCTTTGCCACACACACATCTGATAGAGCATTCATCTCCACGATATATAAAGAACTCAAAAAACTTAACACCAAAAAAACTAACAACCGAATCAATAAATGGGCCAAAGAGCTGAACACAAACTTCACAGAAGAAGATATACAATCCATCAACAGACATATGAAAAAATGTTCAGCATCTTTAGGAATCAGAGAAATGCAAATCAAAACTACCCTAAAATTCCATCTCACGCCAGTCAGAATGGCAATTATCAAGAATACAAACAACAATAAGTGTTGGCGAAGTTGTGGGGAAAAAGGCACGCTTATACATTGCTGGTGGAACTGCAAATTGGTACAACCAATCTGGAAAGCAGTATAGAGATTCCTTAGAAAACTTGGAATGGAATCACCATTTGAGCCTGCTCTCCCACTTCTAGGTCTATACCCAAAAGACTTAAAAACAGCATACTACAATGCTGCAGCCACCTCAATGTTGATAGCAGCTCAATTCACAATAGCTAATCTGTGGAACCAACCTAGATGCCCTTTGATAGATGACTGGATAAAGAAACTGTGGTATAGGACTGGGGTTGTGGCGCAGTGGTAGCGTGCTCGCCTAGGGTTCGATCGCGTGAGGCACTGGGTTCGATCCTCAGCACTACATAAGAATAAAATAAAGATATTTTGTCCACCTACAACCAAAAAATAAATATTTTTTAAAAAAAGAAACTGTGGTATATATACACAATGGAATATTACTCAGCAATAAGAGAGAATAAGATTATGGCATTTGCAGGTAAATGGATGGAGTTGGAGAATATCATGCTAAGTGAAGTAATTCAATCTCAGAAAACCAAATGCCGAACGTACTCATTGATAAGTGGATGCTGATCCATAATGTGGGGAAGGACACGAGAACAATGGTGGATCTCTGTTCACAGGGGTGTAAGGGGGGAGGGGGCGTGGGGACAGCAAGGGTGGTGGAATATGATGGTCATAATAACCCTAACTTTATGTATGACTGCATATATGTTGTGATTCTATACAACTTACAACTAGAGAATTGATATGATATCCTCTATGTACAATGAATCAATTTACACTGTTAACATGTAAACCTAAATAAAACAAAACAAAACTATATATATAAAAGAGGGAGGGCTAGGGATGTAGATCTGTGGTACTGCACAAAATAAATAAATAAAAATATTCCCAGTACTGCACAAAATAAATAAATAAAAATAAAAATAAAGATAAGTTTTGGCAAGGTTGTGGAGAAAAGGTAACCCTTACAAACTGTTGATGGGAATGTAAACTAGTATAGCCATTATGGAAACAGTTTGGAGGTTCCTCAAAAAATTAAATGTAGAACCACCATATGATCCAGTGATCCCAGTACTAGGTATTTGTCCAAACGAGATCAAATCAGTGTGTCAAAGAAGATCTGAACTCCTATATCCTTTGCAGCACTATTTAGAACAGTCAAGAAATGGAGTCTATGTGTGTATCCACAGATAAATTAATAAAGAAAATGTGGTATATATACACAGCAGAATTCTTATTTAGCCTTTTAAAAAAGATGAAAATCCTGTCATTTGCAACAACAATAAACCTAGAGGACATTACTAAGTGAAATAAGCCAGGTACAGAAAGACAAATACAGCATGATCTTAGTTCTATATAGAATCTATATTGATTAATTGAGATAGGATCTCACTAAGTTGTTTAGGCTGGTCTTGAACTCCTGGGCTCAGCCTCAGCTTCCTGAATGCTGGGACTGTAACAGTCACCTTCTGAATATAGCCCTTACCTTCACCTTCTGAATATAGCCCTCATTGCTTTAAAGTTTATTTTTTTAAAAAAATGTTTTTTCTCTTTTCTCCCCTCTCCCCCTCCCTAACAAGATTAGGGAGACAGTGTTATCTTTTCTTCCCCTAGTTAATTGCCCTTGAACACACCCACTCCAGGAAGGAGATGGCTGCTAAGGATCTGGGAATTGAATATCTCCCAATTTAACAAGTGAATCCTAACGTGCCATTAGGGTGCTCTGGAACCCCTTACTGGAATGTAACCCTTGAAGACTTCCTTTAAACCCCACCTGTTCCTCTAGATCAAGAGAGTCACAGATTTGAGACAGGAGTCCCCTGTGTTTCTCTTTTGCTATCAAAGCAATAAATCGTTTTCCTTTTTCTCAAAACCATATCCTCATTATTAAATTGGCATTGATTGGCATTGGGGACAGGGATGGAGCTTTTGGTCACAAATATTGGCCATCCAGATGGGACTTGAGAGCAGCCCCCACTCCAGCTTTCTTGGGCAGGCCTGGCATTCCAAGCAAGTGCACTTCCACACTGAGGATGTAAGGTGAACTTTTTGAGAGCTGACTACTGACAAGTTAGGGGATGCGCAAGTGTACCTCAGGTCAGACTGAACCAGAGGAGCTATTCCCGTAGTAAAGGGAGGGAATGAGGGATTCTCAGCAGCTGCTGACGCCATTTGGCTTCAGGGAACACCCACTTCTTTTCCCTGCACTGTAAGGATTGTTCCATCTTGGTCTACTTTGAGAAAAAGGAAACTGAATTCAGTAAAATCGTGACACCTTGCCATTTGGTAAGCTCCCCACCAAGACCCTTAATTCTACACTTCTGTTTCCCTTTTGTGGGAGCATCTGGTCCCCTCGTGGGGATATCTGTGGTGCCACTGGTGTAGGAGTCATGGATAAGTGGGAGTTGGGAATTTGGGGAGATTTTCCCCCTATCTGGTCTGTTTTAAAGGTTCCCATCTGTTGGCCACGGTTTGGAGATCATCTCTGTTTGTCTGTCATTATATTTTTTGTGTGTTTGTTTGTATCTGTTTCTGGCCCTTAAGACATGGAGAATAATGTGTTGATCATATAGATTTTTTCTTGGGAAAGATCTTGTCTGAATGGGCCACTCTTAGATGTAAACATATCTAAGAAAAAGATGATGTTTTACTGTAACAATCTGGTCTTTGAATGGTTTTCTGAATTATTGTACAATCTTGGAGTTGGGAGTTGGTCTGTCAGATAAAATAAGTGAATGTACATGTATGTACAGGCATGTATGCAATTATATAATAATGAGTCTTAACAGTCAAAAATTAAGTTGGAAGCAAAAAAGTGCTGCCTCTAATGTGTGAGCATGGTGGGACACTAAAGGAGGATTAAGAAAAAGAAAAATTTTTTTCCTCTTCAACCCAGTGCTGACAGTCTGAGCACCATTTCTCAGCCTGGCCCCAGGCATCTGCAAATCATCCTGCTGTGGTTCAGGGACACCTGTCCTGGGATAAAGGAAAAAAAAAAAAAAACTTGAAAGCATTTTACCATTTTCCCACAAAAAAGAGTTAAAAGATCTCTAAGTTTTTCTTTGATTCATATTTCAGGTATAATGATGTATTATGTTATTTGTGAAGAGCCCCACCTTATCTGATATAAGGTTCTGCCTCTCATATTACTTCATGTGAGAATGGCTCCAAAATAGGCTAGACTTCAGCTCATTTAAAGTTGTATTCAAAAGATTGATTTTTGTTGTAAAGATTACTGTGATCTCAAATAGGGGATATAATGTATAACTAAAGGGTCAAGATTGTAAAAGTCATTTTATTTGGTTCATAGCTATTACACAAACCGAGTATGTTTTGCTCTGTTAATTTCATTTTGTATTTTCCTTGTAAACTTTATAACTATTGCCTGTTAGTATTTTGCAGAGGTGCTACTTCTAAAAGCAAAAAGAAAGAAAAAAATCCAACTCAGGTTAATTTGGGATAATGAGCCATCACCTACAGGACATCTAGTATATAATGCTGACTCCCAGTACTAAGACTAACCCCAACTAAATGAAAGGGGTTAAATTATATAAAGTTATAACCTGTTAACTCCCTCTTTAAGACTGGAGAAAATGGCTCGCTGGGTGTTTACAACCAAAAAACTTGGAGATTAAAGTCAAGGAAGTAAAAGGGCCAAAGAAAAAGCAGGCAATATTTGGCCCTTACCCTGTAAGGTCAGCCAGCATCCAGAGAATGATGGAACCCCTCTAAGGGCTTTGAAACTCTGGTGAGTCACCTGATCTGACAACCAGGGAGATGGAGGGGAACCTAGAGAACAGAAAGCCAATCAGTGGTGCATATTCTGCAAAGAGGAGTGTTACTTGGGAATGAAATGCTGAAACTTCCAAGAGGAGCCACATGTGTGGTCATCAAGACTCTGACCTGACCCATCCTGTCACATGGCACTGCTGATAGAGGAGATCTAAAGGAGCCAGGAGGCTTCACACATGTCCCCAAGAGTGATCTCTGAGGAATCTCAGCTGACCCTTAAGAATAGATAGGAACAAGGTCAGTTTTGACCAACTTGACCTTAAACACCTGGCAAGAGAGTATAGCCTGACCACAGGCCTACACGGACATTTAAAAGGCAGCACAATGTTGTTTTTTTTTTTAATGTAACTTAAGATGTACACTTGTATCAGCCTTATCAGCCCTACCAAAAGTAAGTAAAGCTGGAGGCAGTAAAGGAAGGGTATTTATGAAAGTGCCTAATACTTAACCATCACAAAGGACTCTAGAGACACAAGCTAGTCCTGTATTTCAGAGACTGGCTGAAATACTAATTGTTTTCATATTACTTGTTTACCAAAAAAGTAATGCTTTTGCTGTCTTGTTTATTGTTGTCCTAGCATAAACCCTGCCCTATGTGTACCTTGTCCAGTCACCTGCCAACTGCCATCAGGTACTTTGGACTGCTGTGATGCTGAATACCTTTAACTGCCCATGCTCCACCTGACAGAAAACAAGGACTTTGGGTCACTTTCCCCCAACTTTGCCCTCTCTCAGCAGGAAATAACTTAGAGATGTCATTGCCCACTTTTCCATAGAAATGGAAAGTAGAAATTGACAGTGGGGAGATGTAACAGTGGTCCCTTCACCTTCTGAATATAGCCCTCATTGCTCTAAAGTTTCTTTTTTTAAAAAAATGTTTTTTCTCTTTTCTCCTTTTTCCCCCTCCCAAACAAGATTAGGGAGATCCTGTTACCTTTTCTTCCCCTAGTTAAATACCCTTGAACACACCCACTCCAGCAACGAGATGGCTGCTGAGGATCTGGAATTGAATATCTCTCAAATTAACAAGTGAATCCTAATACGCCATCAGGGTGCCCTGGAACCCCCCACTGGAATGTAACCCTTGAAGAGTTCCTTTAAACCCCGCTGTTTCTCTCAATCAGGAGAGTCACAGATTTGGGACAGGAGTCCCTTGTGTTTCTCCTTTGCTAGCAAAGCAATAAATCTTCTTTTTCTTTTTTCTCAAAACCATGTCCTCATTATTAAATTGGCATTGATTGGCATTGGGGACAGGGACCAAGCTTTTGGTTACAGGACTACAGACATGCAATGATATGTAGGCTCTACAAAGGTCACTCACAGAAAAAAATACACTGGTAATTATCAAAGGCTAGAGGATTGGGAAGATTTTGGTCAAAGGATACAAAACATCAGTTATAAAGGAAGCATAAGTTCAAGAGATCTGTTGATGACTATGGCTAAAACAATGTTTTGTGCCCTTGATTAATAGTACCTATGAGGATCAAACTCTGACTACAGATAAATTTCTAATGAGCCTCTCTTAATGCCCTGAATTTTCTTTCCAATTGTATCTGGAAAAAAAAATTCATGCCATACATGGTGTCTTGTAGAAACTTCTTTCTATCATAGTATTACTACTGAGGAAATAACAAAATTCTTGCTTTTATATAGGTGTTTCTTTTTTCTTTTTTAGGGGGGAGGTACTGGATATTGAAACCAGGGGTACTTTGCAACTGAGCTTCATCCAGCCCTTTTTATTTTTTACTGAGTCTTGCTCAATTCCTGAGGCTAGACTTGAACTCCTGTGTTGGCCTCCTGAATCACTGAGATTACAGGTGTGTGCTACCATGCCCAGGTTTTTATGTAGTTCTTTATCCCTCTTTGTTAAAATGGTCTTCTATGTTATCAAGAACAATCAATTAATTTTGGTACCTTTCTAAAAAGGTACTCACATAGAAATTGTGTGAGATAATACCTGTTGTTGTTCTAAGACACTAATTTTTTTTTGTACTGGGAATTGAACCAAAGGCACTCAACCACTGAGCCACATCCCCAGCCATTTTTATTTTTTATTTAGAGACAGGGTCTCACTAAGTTGCTTAGGGCCTTGCTATAGTGCTGAGGATGGCTTTGAACTTTGGATCCTCCTGCCTCAGCTTGCTGAGCCGCTGAGATTATAGGCATGCGCCACTGCGCCCAGCTAAAACACTGGATTTTGAGGTACTCTCTTATGCCATGGCCTCTTTGCTATTTCTCCTTGGAAAATTTGCACTTACTTTTCCTTCTGCTTAAAAGTCTGTTCCTTCAGATAGCTACATGCATTGATCTTTTCTTTCTTCAGGTCATTGCTAAAATGTCATCCTATGTAGCAATAGATAATAAGCACAGGATATATTTGAGATAGTCAGGATATAGAAATAGCACAATTTAGCAATTGATTGGATATGGGGAGGGGAGAGAAGCAGGAGTCAAAAGGATTTTAATTTATATAACTAGCTCAAATAATTATTTAATTTAGGCCTAACTGACTAGCTTGTATCATTTTTCATTTAGATGTATGTAATTAGCTTGTATAATTCCTTGATTTAGGGAAACAGTTTGGGGGCAGAGATTATAAATTTAGTTTTAGACCTGCTCAATTTAAAATGTCTAAGAAGTATATACAAGGAGATGTTCATCATGAAGGAAAATATACTCTCTACAATACAGAAGGGATAGCTAGCCTGCAAATAAAGATTTTGGAATCAGGACCAGTTACCCAATCTTCAGTGCAAAATGAAAATAGAGGGTCTTTTGTTCAAAGAGCATGACTACCCCCAGCTGCTTCATCCCCCTCCTACTAGTTGCATCAGCTAGGGGCAGAAAGTCTAGCCAGGTATTTCCCCTTCCTACTGGCTTTCTGTTGTCACCCACATTGAGGAAGGGGGAAACCTCCAAGACATTCTGTACCCAGGCATGGGCAAGCGGCTCTCTCTAACCAGTCTCCCACTGGGTATATGTGGCACCGCCAGTCCAGGGCAAGATACTATGTGTGCATACCCATAATCCCAGCCTTCTTTGTGATTGTGCCAAGACTCCCACTAAAGGAGTGCAACAGTGGTTGTTTAGTCAGTTTTTTGTTGCTCTGAGAAATACTAAGAAAAACAACTTAGAGGAGAAAAGATTTATTGTGACTCATGGTTTCAGAGGTTTAAATACATGGTTGGTGGGTTCTATTGCTTTGGGTCAAAAGTGAGGAAGAACATCATGGCCGAAAGGTGTGGTATAGGAAAGTTGCTCAGTTCTTGGCAGCCAGGAAGAAAGGGGGAGGATGGACAGGGGGTCAGGGATAAGAAATATCCTTCTGAGACATGCCCCAGTTACCTACTTCCTCCAACCATACCCTACTGCCTACAGTTTTCATCAGTGAATTAATCCAGTGATGAGGTTAGAGACCTTATGATCCAATCACTTCCCCAAATCACTACTTTTGAACATTGCTGCATTGGGAACCACATCTTCAACACATGTTTCTGGGGCATATTTCATATCCAAACCATAAGAGTGATCCTGGGTATGATGAGAGATAGGGGTATGGTCAGGCTAAGGTACAGGGGAACACAGGAGCTGTAGGCTGAGAATGAATCCCAGGGAGACAAAGAAGTGATAGGAAGCTGAACTACACATGAGGTGAGGCATATGCCATCATCCTATCAGGCTTCACTTTAGAAAAAAAATTCAAAGAGAGTGTTATTAAAAATTTCAAGATGGTAGCCACAGAACATTAAAATTCTAAGCATCAAAATTTTCTGCATATAGGACCCCATATGAATATGTTATTTGAATGCCCATGAAACTGGCCTTTCTTGGAATAGATAGTGAAGTTAGGGGACTATATGAGTTCTATAGGAAAAGATGAGAAGTGAAGAGTCCTGAGGGCTGAAGCTGGAGAAGTACCAGCATTTACAGGATGGCAGAGAAGGATCAATCATGTTTGTGGCCAAGGTTATAGTTAATCACAAGGCAAGTGAATGAAAAAATACTTGATGTGTGATTCCTGACTTGGAAAAGTTTTGCAAGTACAAATAATTTGACCACATATTGTTATAAACATTTTCTTTCACAAACCATTCATGATATAAATGATAATTCTTCAGGACCAAGAGTGTAGTTCATATATATAGGCCAATTCCTTAAATTATTTTTGAAACCCACATTGCTTAATCAAAATAATGCATGAAAGCAGTAGGAAATAAAATGGATTAAAAGAAAGAATGGAATCCCTAGAAATAGACTCACAGATAACTTAAGTACATAATCCATTTCTCTTCTAGCAATAGTTACATTCCATATAAGGCCAGCACTGTCTCTTGGCAACACTTATCAAGCAAGAAAAATGTAATCTCTAAAATCTGTAAAGAATTCCAAATGACTCATGGAAACCTATTGCAAAATCAACATTGAGAATTTTCTAACTACAAATTAACTTTAAGCAACGTCTTAGGCCATAAAAACCAGAACATTTGATGAGAGAACTGTGGCAGGAAGTTAATGAGAGTTTGAGAAATTAGAACTAGTGGGGGGGGGGAGTGATAGTGAAAGAATTTTGATTTGAAATGTCTCTAGAGGTGGTTTTTAATGAAGTGGCTAGGAGGATGGATTCTGGAACAAGCTGCTTGGGTTTGAATCCCAGCTGTGCTACTTCCTGTGTGATTTTGGACAAGGTACTCCATCACCAGGTGTAACAACTCCTAGGGCTGTTATGACATTAAATTACTGAATGTTTGTAAAACATTTAAACCTATACTTAGCATATAAAAAGTACTAGGTATGTATCTGTTAAATGAAAATTGTGAAAACTACTCCTGTAACCAAAACTCCTCTGGAGTTTCTACTTGGTAGTTTTCACAACCTCTAGAGGAGAGAGTTCAGTGGAAGAAAATAATCTCATTTTTTTCCCTTTAGTCTCCCATCTTATATTCAGAGTACTATATTTTCTCTTTATACTAAAAATTATTATATTTATTCAAAAAAGTATCTTAGGATGCAAGTATAGCATTTCCTGGATATTTTCTTAAAAGTAATTTCATCATGTCTTTTAGTGCATATTTATGGTTATTTTCCCACTTAAGATTGGTCTCAATGTTTTCTTTAATGTGAGAACATTAAAAGAAAGTATATGGAAGAATAAAATGTACAGATTTAATGTTATTGTAATAGTCCTGGTACTTAGGGGTAAAAATATAAAGAATTTCAATGAGAGGTATTAGACCATAACATACACAACAATGCAGATTGAATTTGCGTATGCTAGGCAAGTACTCTGCCACAGAGCTATGCTCCCAGATTGCTAGCTCTTTTGAGAAGTCAAATTTGACCCATTCGAGAGTTTACCATCGGTAGGAGTAAAAGTTCTGTAGACACATAATCCAGGGAACCTGCAATTCAAACTACTTCAAGAGATTTAACATAAATCGCTTTGTATTTATCCTATTGCTTCCTTTGGTTTCCAGAAATGCAGGTTTCATCTTTGAACGCCCTTAAATTTTATTACTTTGTTTCTTCTTGCTATTAGAGTTTTCTACATTGTTTTAGAAAAGAGTTTCTATGTAACTGTAGCGGGTGTTCGGTTTCTTCTGTCTCTGATACACAAAACTCATTCCCATGGTCCAAATGGGCAGCTGACTTTGCTGTCTTGAGACCACTCCCAGTATGCATCATGCGGGCGGAGATAGGGGGCGCTTCTCTTTTCTGCCAAACCACTTTATGCGGAAATCCTTCGGTCTTTTGTGCACACGTTTCTTTATCTTGTTACTTATTATCTTTGAGTTCTGCCCCCATCACGTCCCCAGCGTGATCTGCCTTACTCTTCTGTCATTTTACCCTTCTACAGAATACACTTTGTCCCACTTTGGAGTCAGTAATTGAGCTTAAGGTCCCTCATTAGCTCCTTGTATCCTACAAACTCCATTCATATGTGCTTGCCTTTTTCGTGTGAGCTGCAGCAGCGGTTTTTTTTTTTATGCCCTTCTTTTGTAATAAATGTCAAAAAACTCAAGGCCCAGTGCGTGTCCATATAAAACCTTAGAACAAAAAGCTGCCTCTTGTGGTGGCAACGTTTGAGAAGCCCCGTCCTCACCAACCCTTGCGCATTCTCCCTTCCTTGACTGTGAGTTCACTACAGCGCAAGACGCAATCGCTAACTACTCCCTCTAGCCTCCTGACTTCCTTCTGGCGGCTAATAAAACCGGGGAAGTTTAATCATTCCGCAGCGAGCCTCGTCCGTGTCACTGGGCATGCTCAGTCGTTGGCTGCCTCAGCTGGGCTTCCCGGAGCGCGGGCTGGGCAGAGCGGCCCCAGAGCTTGAGTGACACGCGCGCGCCCTGCGGTCCCCACCCGGGCGCCCGGTCCCCGGAGAATCGTGTCCTTCCGGAACCCCTAACTTTGCGACAAGTTCGGAGTCGCCTTCTGAGGGGGACATGCAAATGATGACCAGGAACGTTTTGCTGCAAATGGAACCGGAGGAGGACGACGACGAGGATGGAGATATCGGTGAGTGAGGGGGTCTCGGCGCCCTCGCCCGAAAGCCCAAGCCGATGCGGGGAGAAATTCAGGCTCGCGACAGGGCGCAGCACTCCGCGGGGACGTTGGCCGGGACCCTCGGCCTTGGTAAGGGGAGGAAGAAACCCTGCCCCCTGCCGCCTCGGGGCTCAGGTCTCCGGAGGGCCCGAGCGGCGGAGAGAACAGTCTCGGGACGCGAAGGGGACGCAGCCCCTGAAAAGTCACCGCGTATAGAGGACGCCTCTACGCGCGGAAGTCTTGACTCAGAAGCAACTTTTGGGTCATTTCCTGCGCCTCCAACAAGACTAGGGATTGCGAAGAGCTGGGGCTCAGCGGCAAGCTCTGGGCGGGGTTCGGAGAGCCGGCCGGCTTTGGAGAGCTGGCTGTAACCCACCGGAATCCAGTTTAAAGTGAAAGCGAACCTGCAGCTCGGGGAGGGAGGGTTGGGACTGGGCCCGGAGGTGCAGCCCGGGAACTGTTTTGCGGCCGCCTAAAGTGGGCCGGGATCCTTTTTCCATCTGCAAAGACTGCGGGGGTGAGGGATGGGGGAGGGAACCGGGGAGGAATCCCGTAGGCAAGGTACACCGCAGGGCATTTCCCACACGACCCGAGGGGATCTGGAGCTTGGGAGCTATCCTGGGGTGCCAGATTCCAACTTAGAAGTGATTGAATCGAGGGAGAGCTGCTAAGCAAAAAAAGCAAACAAAAGGGGTGGGAGGAGGTGGGGAAGGAGAAAGGAATCTGGTCTCCGAAGAGAGCGCTGTCTGGAAGGATGATAGATTGGTTCTTCCAGAAGACTGTAATTAAATTACCATGCCGGTCTGTTCTGGCGACTTCTGCTCAATCTTCTGGATACAAAATCAGTTTTAAAACAGAACAGTTCCATCTCATGTTCTAAAACCCTATTTGTCGCTAATAGCTTTAAAATTAACTTAGTTTTGGGAGTTGGGTGTTGTTTTTCCTCCTTTCACATTTTAGGCACTAATCATTTAAAACAAGAATTTGGTAACTTCCTGATTACCAGCGGGATAATAGAGGGAGGTCTATGCTCCATGACTTGGCTTTACATTTTATTCACATGAGATCAAATGTATCAGGTATTCATCTTTAACAGAGGGTGCAGATAATATAGGAGATTTTCTATAGGAGAGAAAACTGATGCTCACAGGCTGATCTGCCTAGCTTCTTACACTTTCATTACTCACGTTTTCTGACTTGCAAGACCTGTGCTCTTTCCACCTGGTCATTCTGGCAGACAGATAATGTATGATGCTAGATTAGGTAGTAAATGATGATTACATAAAAAATATAAATCACGTGAGCAAAATTTTAAAAGTTGCAATAAAATTAACACAATCTATTTTATAGGAAATTATTCTTGCCTGTTATGATGATGCATCACTGTGCATATTGAGTATTTTAAGTAAAATGAGTAAACCTAACTGGAAATTGACCTAAGCAAGAGGCTCTGAGTTTTGTTTGTTCTGTTGTGCCATCAATGGGTCTCAATTTAGAAAGCAAAAGTAATTTGGTTTGTTTACCTGATAAGGCATCATAAAATTCATCTTAAGTGCATAAGCAATAAGCTCTTTTTATTTTTAATTACATGTAATTCATGATAATTTTGTCAAATTAAACAGTGTAGATATTAGTTAACTGTCTCTACCCTTCTTTACCCCACCCTCCAGAAACTATTCATGTTAATACTTCACTGTGTATAGCAGTCAACATATTTCAAAGAACAAACTGAAATAGGTTTCAGCAATTTTTGGTTGTTTTTAATGAGGAGTGCAGTGATTTATTTATTTATTTATTTATTCATTCATTCATTCATTCATTCATTGTAGGATTGAACCCAGGGCCTTGGACATACTAGGTCATTAGTAGGCAAGTACTCTACCACTGAGCTACATCTCCACCCCTTTTTATTTTGAGACAAGTCTGGCTAAGTTGCCCAGGTGAACATGCCGTCTCCTGCATTAGCCTTCTGTGGCACAGGGGAGTGCCACAGTACCTGCTTTTACTGTTTTAATTGGCATCACTTTGATTACTTTCAGCTGGAACTTTACCTAACTTTACTAACCAACTGTTTTCTCTTTCCCTGGAGAGTCTTCCTGTGCTTTGATTTTTATAAATGCTTTAGTGCTTGCTGTTGATTTGAATGGACCGTCTTTATGAGAATGGTTTCAAACTATTGTCAGTTGCAATGAGTGCAAATCTCTCCTTCTTGGCATTCTCTCCCTCCTTGGCATTCTCTCCCTCCTTGAAATCTGACTTGGCACTTCTTTATTTAAATCTCTGACTGCTCCCTCTCAGTCTCCTACTCTGTCCATGCTTTACCTCATCTGAAATCTTTGTTTTCTTAGGTTTCTTCATTTAGTGATGATTTTTCCCTTTCCTTCCTCCTCCTTCATCTCTCCTATTCTCTCTTCTTTCCTGATCTCCCCCACCCCCTTTTTTTTTTCTTTTTGTGGTACTGGGGAGGGGTACTGGACCACTGAGCTACACCCCCAGTCCTTTTTATTTTTTTAGACTGGCCTTGAACTTGGGATCCTCCTGCCACAGCCATCCAAGTAGCTGGGATTACAAGTGTGCTCTACTGTGTATCCTGCTGCAGTGATTTTTATATCAGAAAGTATTTTACAGTAGTTGAAAGTTTAGGCCTTTATAAAATAATAAGTCTTTTTAAAGGTTACAAGAAGTATGCTTACGGTGGTATATAGCCTATTACAAATAATTTTAATTTCCAACTATGGGAGAGGAGATTCTGGTGAAATGAAAACTATAATCTTAACCTCTGCTTCTAGTTTTGTAATGTTGAGGCTGTTGACTAATGTATTTCTTCTAGTACTTGATCATCACTACAAATAGTTGTACAATAGTTTAAAACTCACT
The DNA here is from genome assembly GCA_028644305.1 of Xerus rutilus. Classification (NCBI taxonomy): domain Eukaryota; kingdom Metazoa; phylum Chordata; class Mammalia; order Rodentia; family Sciuridae; genus Xerus; species Xerus rutilus. The sequence goes on along the minus strand of CM053403.1, from coordinate 64,253,504 downwards.
AGACTACTGAAGATTTCTGTGAAATTTCTCAAATATTTTACAAATTAGAGCAGAAGAGCTATTTTGACATAAATTCCTTAGTATAACATCGGACATTATTATGATCATCTGCAAGAGACAAAAAGAAAAACTGTTCTAGCTACACACCATTCCTGATTGTATCATAGAGTCATTTTACTTAGATACATGGAAGTGTGTCCTCTGGCAGATGGGATGTAGGGCCTTTTTAGCAGTGAATTCTGCTTTCTCTTGAAGCACAGTGCTCAAGTGTCAGGGTCACCTCTTTCTTTGATATAAACCTGTCTGGAGAATCAAACATGGTAAATTTCACCTTGGGGTCTTTTCCTTGTTTGATTAACTCATGGTCACCAGAAATTATGCCTAAAAGATTTGATAATGAAGCAGCCTGTTGGTACAGAGCATCTTTGCAAACGACTTTATTTCTAAATTAGCTTTTAACAATGAACCACAAAATTAGGTCTAGGCAATAGTAGCAGAAAATGAGCGGCTTGTAGCCTTTGTTGCATGGAGACCACGTGTCATTGCAAATCCTTGGGAGGTGGGTTGTGTATCACCCTGCCTCATGTGCAGGTAAGTGTCCTTGGCTGCTTGGTTTCCAATGCTTTCACCACTTCTAATTGGTGATTTGATTCAACACTATTCCTATTGACATAAAAAGTACTAGGAACATCTTTTGTGCTGGCATGTAGAAATTAGATTTAGTATGTTGTTTTATTTTGTTTATTGCATTCTCTATGATTCAGACTTTGCTCAGGGAGGAAAAATGGTTCCTTAGAACCATACATTTGTAGTACGTGCCATTACTGAAATATGTACCAAATTGTGGGAGGATGGTGGGAGAGCTTCACAGAAGGGATTGTTGGGCAAAGTGTTGAAGGTGCAGAAGCTCTAAGGAGTTGCCTGTGGTGGGGAAGGGTGCAGACACCAGACTGGGAAAACAGAGAGGGGCTTCACCCTGCAGAATTTACCACATATTTTAACAATTTGGGATTTTATCATATACATCATTTGGGAGCTCCAGAAAGATTTTAAGGAAAGAATGAACAGAATCAAATTTGCTTTTGGAAGGCTCTTGGAAAGTGGAAATCATGTTAGACAGTTAGAGTAAGGCTTTCCAGCATTTGGGTTTAGAAATGTCTACAGCGGTCACAGGAATATAGAGGAATGGGTGTGAGAACTTTAAGAAAGAGGCAGCTTCCATAAGTTCTTGGTTCTTTTCTGCAAGCAGAGAGGAGCACAGGGAAACTCTCACACTTGAGTTGAGTGAGTAAAAGGAAATTGGCAGCAGGAGAAGAGTTCTTTCTCTTGTTCTAGCAAGTCTTATAATTTACTCCCTTGCTTTGGCTCAGACTCTTCCCTTTATCAGTAATTTCAGCTTCACTTGCTCTTTCTCAGCATCTCCTCCTTCCAAACCTGTGACAAACCCAGAAAGTTATTAATGACCCTGTAGCCCAAAGTACACACCAATGAATTCTCATGTTCCTTATTTATTGGGTCTATGAAATTATAATTTATCTTGTATTTTGTCCTTGTCATTATCTTTGAATTTATCATCTCCACAACTAGAGTGAAAATTTTTTGGTGGCTGGGTCTAGGTCACTTGGGTCTTCTAGAGATCTTGCAGAATATCCCAAATGTTGTAGGCATTCTTTTGATATAACTTTTTAAAAAAGTTCCTCTGCCTCAACCTCCTCTAATGTGTAAGTAAGTTCATGAATACAGATGCTATGAGTTTCAAGTTGTTTCCCTAAGGATACCAAATAAAGAAGGAATGAATGATTTATACTTTTAAAATAATTTGGCATAATGCTTAGTGGTTTTGTAGCCCCAGTAGAATTCTGTTGTTCTGTGGTTCTTTGAGATATGCTCAGTTATCTGTTTCAAAATGTTGAGTGTACATATTACACCAGGCACTCTGCTGGGTTCCAGGGTCCCTGACCTCTAGTATCTCACTATCTAGGTAGGAGACAGATAAATGAATAGCAATTCCAGCAATCTATGATTAGTGATATAATCAAGGTGTGTGCAGGAGAAAGCATGGTACCAAGTGGTACCAAGGTGAAAGCCTGTATGTAGTCTTTTTTTTTTTTGGTACCAGGGATTGAACTCAGGGGCACTCAACCACTGAGCCACATCCCCAACCCTATTTTGTGTTTTATGTAGAGACAGGGTCTCACTGAGTAGCGTCTTGCTACTGCTGAGGCTGGCTTTGAACTCGTGATTCTCCTGTCTCAGCCTCCCAAAGTGCTGGGATTACAAGCGTGAGCCACCGCGCCTGGCTCTGTATGTAGTCTTACTTAGGAAAATCCAAGACAGCTCTGCAGAGGTGGTACATGAGACAACCTTAGAGGGGTGCAGACAGGTGAGGAAATGGGGATATGAAAATGGAACATCCTGAATATTCCTAAAGACATTATGATTTCCCCAAAAATAAACCGTGATACTGTCCTAATCTTATACACTGTAACAAGGGGATGTTATATTATATACATATCACATATATTTACTTTCTCTATCAAAGAGATGAGTTAAAAATCAAAACAAAGACAACTATCCTTAAAGTCTTTCGTTTTTGGCATAGTGAGTTTTGGCTCCTTTTCATAAACTCTTTGTTATTTTCATTTTCAAATCCACAGTCATGATCTGTATTCCATGTTCTAACTTTTGAGTCAAATAATTACTTCCCAAAAGGTTCCTCAGTTCTCCGGTTATGTAATTCATTGTTCTTTAGATGTGACAAACAAGCTGTAAAAGAGTTACCCATATGTCCCTGTTTTCTCAAGAGGTTGTAATAGTCATGTATGTTAGTCACTCTGAAGTTTTCTTTTTTTTTCCTTTTTAAAAACCAATAACTTCAGACCAAAAGCTCCTATGGAGATTTGCATTAGAGATGTGATTTTAATTCTGGCATTCATGAGGGAGATAATTAAGAATTATTAAGAATCCCACAACATAGTCTTACAGGAAGAAAGTGAACTCTCAGAGTGGTATCTGTAGCAGATTAGATTAAAACAATTATATTTTATTAAAATTTCCACCCTGGCTAGTACTTCAGGTTTTCTTCTGTATTCTTACTGATTTAGTACAACTCAAATAAAAGGTATAGTATTGAAGGAAAGCATAATATTCCATGGCAGTAATAACAAAAATGTATAGATGTGCAGTACAACATTTGTTATGGATCTGTTTTTTTAGATATTCATGGTTTCTTTGCATATTATATGGTTTAATCTGGATCTGCTTTAGGTAAAATACATTTAGGGCTGAGTCTCTGCAAAAAAGGCTAGTTTGAAAACAAAACCCATCATTTGCAGTTACCCTCACCCAAGGAGATGTACTGAAGAACTAAATGGCAGATCTTATGTAGAGAGATTATGGGAATTTAATGCAATCAAATGATTGTTTTATGTTCTTATCATTTTTTGTAGTGCTGATATTGAACCCAGAGATCCATATATCTTGGGCAAGCACTGTACCACTAAACTACATCTCCAGCCCCTATTATTTTTATTGTTTTCTGCTTTTTGCTTTAGTTTTGTCTTTTTACTACTATGACTAAAATTCATTAGCATCCATTCCAAGAAGCAATCAGTTTGAAGAATACGGAATATGTCAACAATAGAATATTTTGGACATGGACCAAAGAGCAATTCAGATACTGTTCAGCCAAAACATATCAGATGGAATGTTTGTGTAGAAGACAAGTTGAAGGGTTAATAGGCAACTTTCTCTGCCATGGTATTTATTATTGCCCTGGTTACATATTTAAATACTAATCGACAGATCTTGCTGGAGGAAGTTATTCAGCAGCCAAAAATACAAATGAAAGAAAATATATTCTTTTGTGAAGTCCAGATGTTGCTTTTATATTTAATGCTTTCATTCTAGGACATTGAAATTCTATTTCCCACATTATTTTACAATACAAATACTTGAAATTGGAAAAAAAAAGGGATACTGGTTTTCAAAATTTTCTTTTCTATATTTATTTTAACTTTGGCAGAACTTTAGCCCCAGGTCAAAGTCATGTAAATAGATGTTCTTTTACAAAGCACAATTAAGCAAATTAAAGGCTTGTTTATAAAGCTTGTTTTATAGAAACTAAGAGTGTGTTTCCATAATTGAATTTTTTATGTTTCTCCAGACCATTCTAGCTAGATGTTTGAAAAATTATCTTTGGCTTTGTTGAGACAAAATGATGGCTGAATTTTTTTTTTGTGGTATCACATAGACACCAACTTAAGCTTTTTTTCCTTCTCAATTTGTGCTGTTTAAGAAAAATTACTCTAAACAAAAATATAAAACATAATCAGACCCTTAATATTATTTTTAAAATTTTGTTATTTGTGATTTGAAGTATTTGCATTTATTTGTGGGAGCATTTTATTTCTTCCTCCTGTTACTAAACAAGTCCTGAATGTTTCAGTGTTCCAACTGTGTAAAACATGATACTGCAGGTTGTGGTGACACAGGCCTGGAGTTCCAGCTACTCTGGGAGGCTGAGGCAGGAGGATCACAAATTAGAGACCAGCCTGGGTAATTTAGTGAGATTCTATCTCAAAGAATAAAAGAAGGTGGGGCATGTAGCCTAGTGATGGAGCGTTTGCCTAGCATGTGTGGAACCTTTGGTTCAATTCCCAGTACTATTAAAAAACAAACAAAACACAACAAAATAACCACCTTCCAAAACCACCATTATTTTATAAGTGATACAAATAGTCAAGAAATAGAGTTTAAGTTTATTGAACTTAGCTGCTGCTTAGGAAGAAAAAAAAGTAGATTTTAACAAGAGCTGCTTGGTTTCTTTGGTTTGTGAGAGGTGTAATCTCTGAAGAGTCCAGACAAAAAGGAAGAAAGATAAGCTTATGAAAGTAATTGGCTGCTGTTATTGGGTGGTAAGGAAAGAAATGCAGTCAGACCACCTGTGTTTATGGTCATCCTGTGGTGTCCCCTAGGATCTGTCACCCAAAGCAAGCTTCTCAGCCTCTCTGTGCCCTGTGTATTTGCTGGGAGGGGATGTAAGGAGGTATGTACAGTATTGGGTGGGAAGGGGGCCTTTTCGCTCAGACATGTATGATTGGTAGTTACAATATCACTGTCATAGTAAATTCTCTTTCTTTAAAAGCGGTCATCAAACTGCTACTCTTAACCTCTGAGATCATTAAGTCCTTTCCCCTCAACCATGGCTGGCTGTTTTGTGTTGCTCTGTATTACATTATACATCTGGGAACTGCTCAATAAGTGTCAGGTTAAGGACAATCATGATGGTGACTTTGCAGACTTTTTTTTTTTTAAAAAGATAAAGGAATTGAAGAATAATAGCATGTGGTTTTGCCAAGAGATAATTGTTGTGTGTGTGTTTTCTTATATTCTGATGGTTCTTCAGAGAGACTGATAGTGTTTTCCAAATTCTAGGAAAAGTATTTCAAGAATAATCTTTCTCAGAGAATCTTAGCAAAAAGCCCTAAAGGCTAACACAAAGGAGGCTCCTAATAAATGACTTATAAATGTAGGGATTGTAGTTTCATCAGTGGTCCCTGTGGCTCACCCCATTCTTCCAGCTGCTGTCAGGTGAGAGTTCTCACCAATGTGCACATGCTCCTGTTTGTCAGTGGGTCATTGTATGCACAAGATATGAGGAAAGAGACATTTCAGTTAGTGAATGGCCTTTATGACAGATTGAGCCTTTAGACTCACAGAGAACAGGAGGAATACTAATAGTGAGATTCTTTATCGGACTTCTACATGATTCCATTGTTAGTCGAGGAATTGTGGAGACACGAGGAATCAGTTCACTTTTCAGTGGAGGGAGGGCAGACAGGCAGCACACGAGAGAAAGGATCCTCAGTCTGATGTTTAAAACCTGTTTGAGCTCTTTATCTTTTCCACTCACTCCCCACCTTCCCAGCTTTCTACCACCACGTATGCAGAGCCTTCAGTTTCAGTCCTTCTGTCTCTGAATGTCCTCTAGACTTGGAGGTTATCTTGCATGTCTGAAAAAGGACCTTCTCAGACACCTTGTCATCCCTGCACAGTCTCAGAGGACCATGGGGTATGTCAGGGATCTATATGCACTTGAGTCTGGAAGGGAGGAGGAGAAAACAGGCCATAAACTGGAAAAGATCGACTTTCCTCCCTTCCAAAACTCTGGGTGAAGGTAGGTATTAGAATTCAAGCAAAGGTGATCTTTCCTCAGGGTTTGGATTTCAAGATGAAAGCCTGAATATAGTTTGTGTACTTATTCTGGAGATTAAAAGAAAATGATGACTCTTCTCTATGTTGAAAGATTATTTCTGCCACCTGTTGTAAATATAGATAGCCTCTCCTTCATTTGACTAAGGGCGTGGACTGGCTTCCTGATGGACTTTAGTAGCTGTGGTGAGGAAGAAAAGGGTCACTATGCTGGCCTGTGGCCTTTTAATGTGTTCATATCAGCTCCTTGTCCTGCTGCCTGGTTGGTCATTGTTCTCCTAAGGGTCCTTTATCTTGTTTCTGCCCTGAGAGTTTCATCTGACAGCTTAGCCTGGTTCTGATGGATATGGAGACCCATCACTACTTAGATATGACTTCACATTCAGCTGTATGACCCTGAGTGACCAACATGGCTCTCCTCTCCTCTGTAAAATGGGGCTAATATTAGAACCTATTTCATAGGATGTTTGTGTCATATGAATAATGTCATTTAAAACTCTTACTTTGCAGGATTGTGGTGCCTGATACACTAAAAGCCCTCTGTAATTATAAACTAATGTTACAAGTAGCTATTTTTATCTGTCTTAACTCAGTCTTACTCTTTCTGATTCGAGATTTCATCTTTCTGCAAGTCTGTACCTTCCACTTATAACTCACTGTCACTTTTTGTCTTTTTATTTTACATCTCATACTGTATCTTGAAGAGAACCATGGCCTCAGAGAGCTGTATAGTGCCTGGTTCATAGAAGGTGATCAATAAATTTTTGTTGAATGAATGAGTGAGTGAGCGACAGATACTGATTATTGAAAAGCTCTGAGGTATGACTGGAAAAATAGGCCTCTGGATATTGATCCACCTTTGGGTGTGTTCTTAAAACTTTGGGGCCTTGGCCTCCTTATCAGAAATGTACTAGAGATAATAATGCACAAGGGGAAATGATTTTACAGAATTGCTGTAAGGCTTACTACATTAATATATACAACATATGAGGGATGCTTCCTGGCCCAAAGTGGACAAGTCACTAATAGTCACAGTCATAAAACAACCACAATATGGAGAAATATCAGTGACTGGGGTAATTTAAATGAAATAAGATCTTCTAGTAGATGCATTTCATAACAGAATTGCATCACTTTGTATATATAATTTTAGTATGAAAGGTAAGAGTATAGTACAAACATTCATAATGGACTATCAAATGATGTAGGCTTTATACTAAAGAAAATGTATAAGAAATAAGGCCATTTTTTATTTACCAAATTAAAAATTTTAAAGTATTTTAAGTTCTAAATAATAGTATTCTTGATTTTGATCATATTAACTGTTCATAAGGGCATATTTATTTATAGTGTTATACTGACTGTAATGATAGGTTAATTTAAAAAGGAAAAAATCCCCAAATGTTTAATTTGCCCATGAGACTAATATTTTCTATTCATTGAGTAGTATTGAAAAGTTTGAGGTCAAATCAAACCTCTTAAAAGAGATGGGTATGATTCAAAGCAAAATGATAAAACTTAAGACACAAATATACAGAGAAATTATTATCCTTGTAGTTTCAATTGTTTTGAATTTAATGACATAACCAATGAAATGATCTTTCTACCTCATTTACAAAACAGGCATATGAAATTTTGCTTTCATATACTGGAAAGTTGGGGTGGTTTCCAATTGTTAACGCTTAAACACTGACGGCCCTCTCCAGCAATATCAGGCCAAAGAAAAGTTCAGACGTTCCATTCCATTTGAGGGAATGAGAGCAAAGAGAAAGTAGGACTTTTTTTTCTCCAAATAAAGTAGAGTTTGAGATTATTTGCTTTTTATTTAAGCCACTCGTAGGAGTAACTTTTCAATAAAGCCAAACTTCCCTCCTTCAATTACAGCACTTGAAATTGAAGTTCTTGTCATCCACTAGATTTCAACCTCTGTGCCATCTGGAAGATTGCCAGATCATCTCATGTTTCTTGCCTCCATTTAAATTTAAACTGTATTTAGTGCCCACTGGGCACATGCTTCTATAACAGGCTCATTGCAACTTACAAATCAAAGAGGAGACATGAACATTTCCAGACAGGCCTTTCATGGCTCCAAGGGTAAGCAAACACAGCAAGAGGCTGTGGATTTAGCAATAGGATAATCATGGTTTTCCTGAGAATTAAAGTTACTTAAACTGCAGCTAGTGGCTTGTTTTATATTTTAAGATATTTAGTTTGAAAAGTTCAATCACAAATCTTGACTAACTTATGTGGAAAAAAAACAAAACAAAACAAACACCAAAAACATCCCTCTGAGAACTGACTGTAGACTGCTAGCACTGAGTAGTCTTCATAAATCAGTCTCGCTGCCTTTTTTTTTTTTTTTTTTTAAGTCATGTGCATAGAGATTTCATGTAGCTTGGAGCACTGGATTGATCTCTTCTTATGATCTGTATAAATTCAGTAAATATTTACTGAAGACCTCCTACAGGTGTGTGCTTTTTAAGGTCTGTGCTCTTTATCCACACAGGAGTGGATAAGGAGGATCCCATTATTAGTGGAGCTTAAACATCAAAGTGCATGCAGAATTCTTGTCATTTACCTAATGACTATTCAATGCCTTCTATGTGCTAGGCATTGTGGTAGGTATTAGGAATTAAACAAGAAACAAAATAGAACTGGCCTGTGTTCTCAAAGAGTAGGCAGTCTGGTAGAGAAGAAATATACTAAACAAGTACCAGCAAATTATATTCAAAGATTGTTGGGGTGGCGGGGACTACACCAAGGTAGCTTGGCTGAGAGCAGAACTTGGGTGAATCTAAAGCCTTCTCTAGGGGAAGGCTCTCATTGGGGAATGGCTAAGAAGTACAGCTGTTATTTTCATAATTTAAAAATAACATGGCCTTAGATTCTTATCTTTTAAAAGCGGGTCTGTGAGAAGACTCAAGACATACATAAGGTGAATATGTAAAGCATATACTTTCAGGCTCACCAATCCTGTGGTACTGAGGGAATTCACCTTGCAGAGACTTTATTTATATTGAGTTCTGCAGCTGTTAATGCACCTAGTAGAGTGGTACTGTTGCTCATGGTTTTATGCCCCTTTATTCCTTGGGAGATCGGTTGTAGTGTTAGCCCTGGATTGGAAAGCATCAAAATCTGGTCAGTCGCCTTCAGTTCGCTTCATTTTCTTTACAGTTCAATCTAGCATGATCTTCTCTTTTTTAGTTAAAGGAGAGAGTGCTGAGAGCTTCCATTTCAGCAGTTCTGTGTAATTTCCCTGAGTGGATGGACAGGAGGAGGAAAGAGAGATGGAGCAAGTACAGCTGTTCTGGGGCTCCACATTTTCCTCTCCTGACCTCAGAGAGTCGGGAAACTAGAAGAGAATGAGTCTTCTGGATTCTCAGCCAGGAACTGGTTCTCTGATCCTCTTGTCCTGCCTGCTGAGGGGTGTGACTCATTCTGGAGGAGGAGTAACTGGCTGGGAGTTACAACCAAGCTCCTGGAGCAGGAATCCGAATACCTGTAAAAGCCTCACAGGTGACTCTGGTATGCTCCTGTCAAGGTTATTCCCCTTGAGAAATCCTGCCTCTAGAGAATCACTATCTAGAATTTCACCCACTCCCCACTAGCCAAAGTATCCTAGTAATAAAGAAATGTGGAAGATGCAAATTAAAGCTTGTTTTGTTTTCAGTTCAGAGGACAGAAGGAAATGGATGCAAATTCTGTTTTCATTTACTATACAAAAATTCTATTCTTCTGTTAGAATCTTTCATACATGACTGGCATCCAACAAATAATACAACTATATTATTCCATTTATTTTTATATTCACTACATCTGATTCCTTCCAAACTGGGATTTTTTTTCTTTATAAATGTCATTGAGATCAAGCATAAGAGATACACCACCATTACCTTTTGCTTTTGTCTAACGTTCTAATGTTTATTTAATACAGTGGTATTTTTTTGTTAACTCTTTAAAGGTATATTTTACATACAGTAAAATGCACAATTGTTGAGTTTGGTAAGTTATGACTGGAGTATAACCACTGCCCCAAATAGGATGGATGTTGTTTCCAACAACCTGTTTCCTTTGTCAGCCTCCCTCCCCTCAATTCAGGGGAGCATTTTAATGACTTCTCCCATAAACTGGTTTTGCCCATTTTTGAACTTCATATGAAAGAAATCACATAGAATGTAATCTAGTGTGCCTGTCTTCTTTTACTTAGGATGATATTACTGGAGATTTACTTATTGTGGGTATCTGTAGTCCTCCAGTATATTTGAACTTTAAAAATATCTGGAAAAAGTCTTTTGAATCAAGTCTAAGTATTACACTTTTGGAAGGTAGCAGACTAAAAATGCTTAACTTTTTATTCTATTTTTCTTTAAAGTAAAGTTTTTCTTTTTTTTTTTTGGTTATTTTTGTAATGTCTTTAGCAGCTCACACAATGCCTTGCCTAAAACAGGAAATTAACAAATGTTTTCTTAAGTTGGGAGGTAATGTGTGAGGAAAATGCACTCAGATCTCATTTAATAGAAATTCAGATTTTAACTGCCTTGCTCTGAAGCCAAACTGCACCTTCATCCTAAGTATTATTCCATCGGGTACATTTACTGATCAGTGTGACACTGGTCCAGAGAGCATGGCTTGTGGACACTTTCCTTCAGTGTGAAGTGTCAGGTGTACTCATTTATTTTTCCAAAAGGTTAGCTCTCTTCTTGTTGATGTTTTTCTACTGGCAAAAATATTTTAAACAGATATTATTAGCCTTGTTTGGTAACTTGAAGACCTCTGAGAACAGAAAAATAACAGTGACCTATTCAAAATGAAGGAGAGATTCAGTGTTGGCCCTAGATATTAGATTCCAAAATATTTGTCCAAGCACATGTGTTCCCAGTTCCCAGAGACATTATTGACACTGACGTGGGTTTCCCTTAAGGATGACTCATGTTTCTTGAGTCAGGTTTCCACTGTTAGTCATCTTCTCTGCCTGGGTTAAAATGGGCTTAGGCTGCCTGGGTTCCAGCCTTGATAGACCCCACCACTACACCCCACCTGGGGCTCAACTACACCGCAGTCTCTGGAAGCAGTCTAACTCTAGGCAGGGAGCATTAAAGAACTCAGCATTTACTATCAGTCTGCAGCATAAATCTTATGTTTCACTTCTGATAATTTGGCTTATCCTTTCTTCCCCAGTTGTCCAAACTCCTTTCTCAGAAACATGCCTTAGACCTCAGTCTCTTTCCTTTAAGTTTTATCTTGCTCTTGCCAGTGTCTTCTAATTACCCTCTTGCCTGGAAATAAAGCCCTTATCTAATATAGTGCTCCATGCCTGTGGCAGGCCTGCTTGTCTGCATCTGTGGATTTAGTAATGTGAGTTGTACTTCTGTTCCCTTCTCTTAGCTGTTGTACCAGTGGTACCTTAAATCTTGGGCCTTAAATCTTCAACTGAGATTAAAGTGCCCTATTTATTTTCACCACCTTTCCTTAGTCACAGTGCTGGATGCTGTAGGTGGGGCTCTAGGATTGGGGCACAATGTCCTGGGGGAAGAGATAGGAGGCTTTAGCTAGGAACCTAATAATGGTCCAGTGTTTACTGGATTGTGGGAAAACCACCTTCTGGGTTTAGAAGAAATCTGGACTGACAGTCAACAAATCTATTCAAAAGCAGCTCTCCAGTGCTGTGAAGTGACCTAGTTGAGCAGCACGATATTGGAGCAGAGCTAATGGGAGTGCTGATCCTTTCTTGTTGTGGGGACTTTTCATCCTAACACCTGTGGAGTGTTATACCTTCTCATTCTTCATTATGGAAAATGAACCTTTTTCTGAGTGTTGTGCAAATATAGCTTTTCATATGAAAAGTCTTCTAATAAAAATTTTTAGCATTTGAAAAGGTACTGGGAATCCAACAAGTTGAGAACTATTCTTGGCTTTTCCCTTTCTTCTGAGACTGGACTCAGGTGGCATTCCTGAGCTAGTTTGCCTGTCTCTGCCTCCCTGTCTTTGTAAATATATGTCTTCCCAGTAGGCCTTCCTCCTGGCTGTGCACTAGTTTTGTTCCCAGGCACTTTGTCCACTTTAGGGTAAGCCTTGTTCCTTCCAGGCAGTGTCCAGTGCCCCAGTCTGGATCCTTACCCGGCCAGGCTGGCTGTTTGGCAATGAAAGAGGGTCTTGTCTGCCTTGGCAGAGGGAAATTAGCCATATGTGGGTGTATGCACAGGCAAAATATCCTGGCACTGATGGATAATCTTGAAAGACATCTGGTTCAACTTTTAATTTAAAAAGTGATACATTCTGTGAATAGGAGAACTTTAGGGCTTATTGTCAGACTTCCACTTGAGCTAGTCTAAGTGCCACTGCCATTTTATTAAGTTTCATAAATTCTCACATATGAAGTTCAAAATGAATGAAGAAAGTTTCCCTTGGGGTTTTTTCTTTTTTTAAAGTAAAGCTTACAATTTTTCACATGCCTTTGGAAAAAAAAAGTAATTGAGTCTAATGACTTAATTTGTGAGTAGCATAGAAAAGTAAACTGTCGTCCCTTGTTTGGAGATTGGTTCCAGGAGGCCCTCAGATATCAAAAATTGCAGATGCTTGAGTTCTATCCACAGAATGTTTTAGTAATTTGCATATAACCTACACACATATCCGCCCCACATGTAAATCATGCCTACATTACTAATGATACCAAATCCAGTGCAAATGCTATGTAAATAGTTGTTTTACTATATTGTTTAGAGTATACTAGGACAAGAAAAAGTGTCTGTATGTGTTCAATTACAGATACATTTTTTTCCAGAATATTTTCAACCTGAAGTTGTTTGAGTCTATGGGTACAGAAACTGCAGATATGGAGGGTTTACTGTACATTAATCAATATTTTGCAATTGTATGTAGAAAACATATCTAATTTCTGCTGTATCTACGTTAATTTGTTACTTTGCCCATAAGTAATGGGAGATTATTTGGATAAAAAAGCACTCACTGTGATTATAAATTTCTTTGTAGCTTTTTGAGGTCTGAACGGATTTCTTAGACATGGCAGGTGTGTCAGCTATGTGTTCTGAACTTTTCAAAGCATCACTTCCATAGTGTTGTCATGACAGCTGGAGTAAAACATTTCATTTTTCTACATTTATCAGTTTCCTTATTTATAAAACAGTGATTGAATTTACTCATTGTTTTGGTCTTACAAGAGATGTTTATATATGTTAAATATATATTTTAGTGAAATTAATGGAAGAGATTCATAGTACAGATTGTCTTCTCATTTATAGCACATTTTCTCCAGGAACTGTGCAGTATAGGGAAAATAACTTAAATTGGATCTCCTGGAAATGGTGCAAAAAGGGAAATTATGCTAGGGATCATTTGCCTTGTTTTTATATAAATAATTACAAATACTTTAATCATATATAAATGCTATATGTAAAATACAATATGTAAATGTTATATAAAACTTTCTGAATAATTAAAAATAGTTGGACAAGGAATTATAGTAATAACATCAAGTCATATTTGACTTTTGATGACAGTAATAAAAGATTCTGCTCATATTCTTATATTAGTGATTGCTGCCTTATTTATTTTTGTAACCAATAGAGGAGGAGTACTTGTGGGATTCAGAAGTGCTTTTTTTTAATTTTTAATTTTTAATTAATGTATTTATTTAAATGCATTTCAAGTCATAGTACATATATAGAGCTCAATTTTTCCATCTCTCTGGTTGCAAACAAGATAGAGTCACACCATTTGTGTTTTCATACATGCACCTAGGGTAGTAATGTACATCTCATTCAACCATTTTTGATACTCCCATTCCTCTTCTCTCCCCCACCTCTCCCCTGCCTCATCCAAATTCCTCCATTTCTCCCATGTTCCCTATCCCCACCCTCTTATGTATGAGTATCCACTAATCAGAGAACATTCGGCCTTTAGTTTTTGGGATTGGCTTACTTCACTTAGCGTGATGTTCTCCAATTCCATCCATTTACCTGCAAATGCCATTTTATTCCTCTTTTATTGCTGAGTAATATTCCATTGTGTATATATACCATAGTTTCTTTATCCATTCCTCTACTGAAGGGCATCTAGGTTGCTCCCACAGTTTAGCAATTGTGAATTGTGCTGCTATAAATTGAAGTGGCTGCTTTACTGTAGTGTGCTGTTTTTAAGTCTTTAGGGTATAGGCCAAGGAGTGGGATAGCTGGGTCAAATGGTGGTTCCATTCCAAGTTTTTTAAGGAATCTCCATACTGCTTTCCAGATAGGTTGCACCAGTTTGCAGTCCCACCAGCAAAGTTTGAGTGTACCTTTTTCACCACATCCTCGCCAGCACTTATTGTTGCTGGTATTTTGGATAGCTGCCATTCTGACTGGCGTGACATGAAATCTGAGAGTAGTTTTGATTTGCATTTCTCTAATGGCTAGAGATGCTGAACTCTAATCAATAAACTTCATATACTTGTTTATTGATTGTATATCTTCTGAGAAGTTTCTATTCAGCTCCTTAGCCTGTTTATTTATTGGGTTGTTTGTTTTTTTGGTGTTAAGTTTTTTGAGTTCTTTATGCTGGAGATGAGTGCTCTATCTGATGTGCGTGTGGCAAAAATTTGCTCCCAGAATGTAGGCTGTCTGTTCATCTCATTGATAGTTTCTTTTGCTGAGAAGAAGCTTTTTAGTTTAAATCCATCCCATTTATTGATTCTTGCTTTTATTTCTTGTGCTTTAGGAGTCTTGTTAAGGAAGTCAGGGCCTAATCTGATGTGATGAAGATGTGGGCCTACTTTCTTCTCAATTAGCTGCAGGGTCTCTGGTCTAATTCCTAGGTCTTTGATCCACTTTGAGTTGAGTTTTGTGCATGGTGAGAGATAGGGGTTTAGTTTCATTTTGCTGCATATGGATTTCCAGTCTTCCTAGCACCATTTGTTGAAGAGGCTATCTTTTCTCCATTAGAGGACAGTATCTTCCAGGTGTCTTTGAAGAGACTTGTGGAAGTTTCAGGAATAGTGGATGACCTTTTTGAAATACTGACCAGGAAGAAGATGGTTGCCTCATTTCTGTTTTTCTTATTGCCCAAGCATGAATATCACACATGCGTAGGCTTGGAGAAAGGGAGTTCTTGAATCCCGTAAACTGCATGGGGAATGTGTTTGTTTGCATTTTTACAGGTCTTTAGTAAATAGAACCACAGCTTTCATCAGATTCTTAAGCCTGTTTTATCCCATCATCCCAGACTTAGGACACTTATAAAAACTTAAATATAGCATATAATGTACAATTATAATAAAAGGAATATAATTATAATGTAATTATAGTATTAGTTAATATTAATAATAAGTTCTAGATTATGATTCTCAACCTGTTTTAATGTACCTGTATTAATTTTGTTGAAATATGTGCATAATTAGTACTTGGTACTTCATGGCTTGATGGCATCCTTTCTCCAAAAGATCTGACTTGGCAGTTCTTTAAAACTGGGATAATTATTATGCAGAGCTAACATTTGTCAACTGCACAGTGCTATGATATTGTTAACCAACACTGTTGTCTTTTGAAACTGAAATTGTCAGTTTTCCAGGTTTGTGGGCTTTCCAGTGTGTGAGCTGCAGTGGGTTCCCTTAGACGGCTGTGTTGGAGGAAAACAGGGAGTGGAGAATGTTATTTATTTATTTTCATTTCTTGACTTTCGACTTCCTGTTTTATTTAGGAGTCTTTGGTTGTAGGAGAGGGAAAACTCAAACCCAATGGCCTGAACAAAAAAGAGAACAAAGGGAATTTATTAGTACAGTGTATAAGTGAGGAGGTAGTTCTAGCTTCAGGAACCAGCGTTACTTTCAGGCTTTCTGGAAGAGACTTCAACATCTCCTTCTCTCCCCTTGGAGCAGATAAGCAGTGGTGGTTTACCAAATGTTAAATCCTCTTCAGTAAATGGCTCTGGTAAGATTCTGTGCCCTCCCTGAAACCACCTGCATTGACAGGAGTTACCTGGTATGCTGATCATCGGCCCTGGCTGGCAGGAGAGTCACATAAGTCACATAAATGAAAACGGGGAAAAGTGTGTTTTCTTTGAACATTTGTATTGTTTCTTTCTGAAGTATTAAATTTGAAGAGAAATCATCTGCCAATTCAGTGTACTGAACTGTGATTTTTGATATAATAATTTAATAGTATATTTTTTTGTTTTCTTGATGTAAAAATTAATGAGGTCTAATATATTTTCTGTTGATCAGTCTTGTAAAAACAAAATTTAAAACTGATTTTGGAGCCCTTCTGCCCTCCTTGGGTTGGTGGCAGTGGTGGCTTTTTTATAGAAAATGTTTTTCCTTACTTTAATCTTCTTTTTCACTGTTTTACTGGCAAATGTTTTTCAAATCTCCATGCATTATGAGCCAATAGTAAAGGCTGATTAGGAGGGTTTTTCTGATGTTAGAAGGCCTGAATTAAAATCATGATTGCAACTTACTGGTTATGCAACCTTCTGTTTTGGGACCGGGGATTGAACTCAGGGGCACTCATCCACTGAGCCACATCCCCAGCCCTATTTTGTGTTTTATGTAGAGACAGGGTCTCACTGAGTTGCTTAGTGCCTCGCTGTTGCTGAGGCTGGCTTTGAACTCGCGATTCTCCTGTCTCAGTCCCCCAAAGTGCTGGGATTACAAGCGTGAGCCACCGCGCCCGGCTCTGGTTATGCAGCCTTAAATAAGTTGCTGAATCTTTTCTGAGCCCCTTTTCCTTCCTTGTTGTAAAGATTAAGATGAGATAATGTACTTAAATGGCTTGGTACAGAGAGAGCCTGGTGGCTGTTTATATTAGCCAAATAATGCAAATCTCATGGTTTCTAATAAAACTATTGTAATATATAAAATAACTTAATTACAGGCATTCATGAATGGGCCCATGGCTAATTACTATGTCTATAGAATGAATCCATTAATTATAATTTTGCATAGATTCTCTTGGGTAGGATTCCAGAAGTTAGATTGACATTTTAGTCAAAAAACCAAGATTATTAAGTTGATGGAGATAGCATATGGTACATTAATATTACTAATAAGCATTACTTGTGTTACTGAATTAGGTTCTGAAAATACCAAGAGGGAAATTAGCTTGAAGCACTGAATTTCTAAGTCTGTCTGAGTGTAAGTACACAGTACGTCTTTAATTGATTTTATTCCTCTGGTGACTTTATTCAGTTTATACTGGGGCTCACTTTTCATAATATTATAATGGAAATGAATTAAAATGAATATATTCATTTATCTTCTATGATAAATATTTCTGATCAAAATCATTCATTAGCAACATTCTTTGAAGCCAATGAGTAAAGACTGAAGCCTAGTGAAAATTTATTTTGTGGTTTTTGGTTTTCTTGCACTTTCCAGTGTAATCCTTTCTGAGTTCTTTGGGATTTTTTTAACCTAGGTCAGTCGAGTGCTTGAAATACTTCTATATTTGAGAATTCAGGTCAAAATAAACATTGCTAAACTGTGAGGAGAGAGCAGTAGAACTGAAGTAGTTAGACTCTGAAAGAGAAAGCTGAGCAGTAGCCTGTAATAATGTAGACTTATCAGCTGTGGAAATGGACATAGAGGGAATCCTGTCGTATTTAGGGAGTTCATTATCATTGACTGAATGGTATAGACCACTTAATGAGGTCCAAATATAAACTTTTTTTTCCCCTGAGAATGTTTTAAAATAAGTAAGACAGTAATTGGTCTGGTTGTTTTATCATAGCCCTGCTTCAAACGGGGATAGACTAGATGGTTTCACATGGCTCAGTTCCATCTGCTTTGCAGTGAAATCCATGAGCTCAGGGGTTAAGTGTCTGCTCTATTCCTAATATTATTAAAGGCTAAGAAGTTACATAAAAAGAACAACATATATTAAGTGTCAGGTATGATTGCAAATACTTTGTATGTATTAACATGTTTAGTAGTCATAATAATGCTATTGAGTAGTTGTTATTATAATACACATTTCACACATGACAAAATCGAGAACCAGGAATATGTTCCCACAGTCACGGAGGCTGGGAGTATGAGTTTGAGTAGGGTGCCAGCATGGTTAGTCCTAGCTGTGGCCTTCTTCCTAGCTTGTGGGTAGCCACTCCCGTCTCTTCCTGTGAGGGCATTAGTCACATCTTGAGAGTCATGCCCTTCTGACCTCATCTAATCCTAGTTAGCCTCCCAAAGGCCCCACCAAGTACTGTAAGGCTGAGCATTAGGACTTTAAGATACACATTTTGGGGAGGATACAATTTAGTTCAGAGCATCCAGTTATGGATACCAGTGTAAAAAAATAACAGTATAAATGTTTGATTAACTAATGTATTGTTTTTATGAATTTTATTTCTTAATCTGTGTCATCTCATTTCCATTGGTTTTGTTTCATTCACTTGACAATCCTGCTAACATAGCACCAGTTGGAAGGTCAATCGGAAATACATTGATGAGTTCACAGAAGGAAAAAATTTGATAAATGCCGCTATAAATGTCCATTCTTTTCCTGGCATGAGTATGTAGAGGTAACAGTTTCATTTTGTGTAGCCGTGGCACAAAATGAACAAAGGCACTTGTTCCTAGAACAGTCGTGTCCAGTTGGCAGGGCATCCACTTTATGGACAAGGAAACCCATATGCAGAGTCACCCTATACTTCTGTCATGATGCTGTCCTGCTTCTTAGTTAAAAAACCTTCTGCCAAGTTCTACAAGTTTGTATTTATAGGGGATATAGATAAGCTAGTAAAGAAAATATATGAAAATGAAAAGTGAGCTTTTTTAGGGGAACAAAACAAAAATTTGGAAATTAGTTGATCAGAAGGAATATGGGGAAGATCCTGCGAAAGTCATTTAACAAAGGGTTGTGCCACTGAGTAGTAGGTATGGGTCCCCACAGACTCAGTCTTAGAATTTCATTCCAGTTCAGGGATGTCTGATATGGGCTCATTCGATTAGCCTTAAGGCTGCCATCTGTAATGCTTTCCTCCCTGATGACGAATGTACTGCAGAAATGGAAGCTGCTTCCCTGAGTCAGGATTGCAGTGCAGTGATGTAGCCTGTTACTCAGCCTATCTTGTCTTCAAGTTGTCTAAAAGTCATCATAACCTGCCAGTAGCACCACATAGGACTTCCTGTGAAGATGAAATGATAGAATGGAGGTTAAACTATTTTGAAAGGCTTGAGATTACAGGTTTATGTAGAGCATTGTCCCAGCTGCTGTAATGTCCTAGACCCAGAATGCCTTATAAATACAGTATCTTAGTTTGAACTGAAACTTCAGTTTCCATATCAAAGAAGTAGAACCCCAACTTCCATGATTAAAAAACCATTTTCTAGGAAACAGTGTGTTACACAGGGCATTTACTTAACTGTATCATGCTCATGAAATATTCACAAATATTTTTAAGTTGTAATCAGCATTTCATCTTGAGTAATTCTTCTGAGATTTATTCCTTTGGGTTACCGTCTGCCTTTTTGAATCGAGTTTATTAAATATTCTGCAAGTTTATGAAGGTTGCAAATTTGGAAAATCTTTTTTGGCATATCTTCATATACTCAAACATGCTGTCATGCATTTGAAAATCAATGTGTTTTACTGAGGGCTAAGTCATTCGCAGGGCAAGATGTTCCCATTTTAAGGCATTTAGGGATTTTTTTTTCATGTTCAGGATAGGATATAGAGGATTCATGTTCATTAAGGGAGGAAGAGAATATCAGATAATAAACTTGATTTTTCAAAAATATTGATAATACTTCATGTAAATCTAGAGAAAAGCTACATATAAAAATGTTGGTCTTTGATGATTCTCTAGATCATTCATCTAGGCCTATGATATCTAGTTACTTATGATGCACTAGTGGCCTGCTTGTGTCCATATCTTATCTAGTACTTTTTAAACAGCTGCCAGACTTGTTTCTTTATCTTTGGAATTGTGTTCTTTTCTTTACCAGTTAATGAACATAGTATCTAAAAGACCAAAGTACCTAATGAAAAGCTGCTTACCGAGCAAGTTGTGAATTTGCAATTTCAAGTTCATGTGGAGCCTAAAGAGGACTTGAAATGTTTTCTGGAAATGGTTCATACAAAAGGCCAACTGTGGGAAGCTTAATGTTGTCTTCTAACATGTATGTTAGCTAGCTGAAGAAGTAAAACTCAAGGACCAGGTTATTAGATCTATTAAAAGGGCATAGATTGTCTTAACTACTTGGAGTAAAACATAGCTAATGTTACCAGGAAGCTAAAGTAACAGCGTTGTTCACTTGGAGATATTTCTTGTGGAAAGGAGGGGAAAGTGAAATGTCACATGGACTTTCTGAGGCTAACACTGCAGTGTGCATTACTGAAGCACATTTTGATCAGGTGTTTTCTTGTACGCTCTCCAGTTAGTAATTCTTCCCCAGTTTCACCTAGGGAAAGTATCTCAGAAAAAGATATAAGAAAGGAAGTATATTGTAATTATACTTGACATTTAAAAATAAGAAGATAGAACTGCTAAGAACATGCCCTTGGTACTTTTTGAGTTTGTTTAATAACAAATTGAAATGGTGAGAAGGTGATGAAACCAAGGCAAGCTATTTGAAAGAACAGAGCTGAGAGCCTGGAGACCCAGTTCTAGTTTAACCTTACTGCTAACTAGTGATCTTGGACACAGTACTTAACCAGTCTGGGTCTCTGTTGCCTCAAAAGCAAAGTGTTACACCAGATCTTTCCATTTCTTCCAAATTCTGATACTGTATTGCTACATGGCAAGCTGTCATGAGCTTAGTGGTTTAAGGCAAAAAGCCATTTTAGCATTTCTTAAGATTTTCTACAGAAATTCAGCCATGACTTGGCTGAGTGGTGTGCATCTGGCAGATGATCTGGGCTAAGATGGCTTCTTCATGTTTCTGAAACCTTGCCAGGGATGTCTGGAGGGCTGGGTCAGTGGGAGCTGTTCATCCGAGTGCTTCAGTAGGCATCTCCAGCATGGCACCCTCAGCGTGTGGGACCACGTTCCAGCAGACAGGGCAGAAGCTATATTGCCTTTTAAGGCTGAGTCTTCCAAGTCATAAGCACCATTTCCATCATATTCTATTGGATAAGCCAGATTCAAACCTGCCTGGATTCAACGGGAGGGGACATAATCTCCATAACGTAATGGGAAGAGTCTCCAGGAGTTAATGGTCATGCTTTAAAGTTGGGATCATCCCTCCCATTCACCGGGATCGAACTAAACCTTGACAAATGGAAAAGCCGTGCTTATGTCCTGTGGGAGGGGCAGATGACCAAAATTAATACCTACTCTCCATTTCTTCTTCCTAGCCCATTAGGTTTATTCATTTAATTTTTTACCCTTTTATTTGTTTAATCTACATCTTATGGTTCCTCAACTACTGCTTAAGCTTTGAAAAACTGTTTGTATTAATATAAAGATTATTGCAGTATTAAAATATAGAGTTTGAGAGCACTTTCCATGGGCTTAACTTGGAGCAAACGGCACAGGCTCTCCCTACCTTTTCTTTGGCTTGAAGTAAAGAAGCTCTTGATAGTAGTGCTGGCTGCATCTGGCAGAGCACATAGTTAATCTCAATCTCTCTCTCTCTGTTGCATACACACACCCCGCAGTTGCAAACAGCAATTTATAATAACAACCTAGCCGCTCAGTTATATGCTTTGTGTTTCCATAATTTTTGAAGGTAAGTACTTTGAACTCATCTCCCTTGAAGTCCTGTATTTATTCTGAACATAACAGGTGATGGTGTAAAGGCTTTAAAAATTATTTAAGCA
>CM053403.1:64192488-64231042 GCA_028644305.1 Xerus rutilus | reverse complement strand
TAAAAATTATTTAAGCAAATATTTCAGAAAAACTAAACATAAACATATCCAAAAAAGTTTAATCATTTTTTTAGAGTCTAAGTAACATTTTTAAATCTAGTTATATTTTCAACTATTGTTTCGATTAGCTACTTTTCTGAGAAGTGATGCACCCTCATTGTTAGGCAGAGGCACATGCCAAAATCTGGCTGACAGTGTTCTCATTAAATACTCATTTTATGAAGGACTTTTGATACTCAGGGCCCATGAAGTGTAGTATTGTTGAAGCAATTTACTTTTCTGTTGAGCCAAAATAATACTCCCCCTCCCCCCACCCCGAGATTCCAAGTTAACAGTATGGAAATGGTGGGGGCAACAGTGTTTTTTTCAGTTCTTATTTCATTACATTTTGTCTATAATGGTTTTGTCATAAACATACTTGAAAATAGATATATGTATAAATATTGGTTCTGAGGGTCAAGTAAGGCTCTGATCTTAAATTAATCTCTTTTCCTAAGTCAGCTTTGGGGATTTGTGGAAACCTTCACACAGTGGGAGGTTGTCATGGTTCCTGGCTCATTTGGATGTCAGTATATGTCTTTTGAGACTTCCTCAAGGAGAAAAATTACCACTGAATTTTTCTTGCTTTCTTTTGGTGTAGATATTGATATAACACTGTTTAGGTCCTATCGTGTCTGTATTTAAAACAGGCTGGACTTCCTTGTTCTGTCAAAAAACTTGTTTTATTGATAGACATATATCCAGGCCCTTGCAGGGGCAGGGAACATTCTATAATTCAGGCTATTTAGTGTCGTATTTGTTTAATTGCATAAGTATCACATTGTCATGGGAAGAAAATGAGAATATATAGACAAAATAAATGATGGTGCCTAATGTCTGTCAGCATTTATATTTTGAGTGAAATAAACAATATTTAACAGCTAATATGGTTAATAACAGGCATCTACGAGGCAGAATGAATCCTGCTCTTATACAACATACATCTTGAGGTTGGGTTACATCCCTCCGGAGAGTCCCCTCTGTCTTCACAGATGCTTTGTATTTTCAACTGTTGACTGTGAGTTTGGCCCACCTAAACTATCTGGAAGGTCTCCTAGGCTGAGTTCACCAACTTAAGCCTAGGTAGACATTGAGGCCACCAAATTGAGAAGGAAGATTATTTCCCTGTTGGTTTATTGTCCTTTTTTGACTTGGTTTGCTAAACATGATAGTGGGAGATATCCCTCTAGTGAGTGTCAGATAGTGTGTCCATCTTTTTAGAAGAAGAACACATCTTGGGAAAAGAAGTGGAGCCATAATTAGTCTCTTGCTCATGCATGTTCCCACCAGGCTTTCTCATCTCAGGTCAGTGGAGCCCAGAGCTTGTTTTTCTTACCTCCCTGCAAGCCCCCTGCCCTGGATCAGTTGCAAAGCCGAGAAAATAGAACTCAGAAGTTTTAACCATATAAAATTAATTATTGTTTTGAATAATTTATGAGAGTCATGTTGATGTCATTAACACAATGAAATGTGTAATTGGGGTTCATGGAAGGATTTAAAGTATAGGATTTAAAACTTTTAAGTATAACCCCTAAGTCAGCATATGATTACAAGTTGGGGGACACATGATACTAAGAACCCTTATTTAAGTGAATAACCTCTTATGATAACGATATAAGGCCTCAAAACAGGAGGATGCATAATTAAGGTGCTCCACTGAAGCTATATAAACTTTTTAGATGACTTTGGTTATAGGTGCTCACCAGTTCCTTTGTCTACAAAATGTGGGGTTTGAACTAGATTATATATCCAGGATAGAACCTCCCAACTTACTGGTTCCATGACTGCATATTAATAATCCTTAAAACAATACTAGGAATGTTTGGTTTGTGTTTTAGATTTGCAAAAGTTCTTCAGAACTCTCCATATAATAATTTCAGTACATTCACCAGTCTCATGATTTATAAGTTTTGGTGGATATTGGATGGTATAGAAAGGAAAAAGCAGTGGGTAAAGACTTAGGAGTTATAGTTGGGAGGGGTAGCCAAGTTTACTCCAAAATTCTGAGAGCCAAATTTGTAATACATTTGTCTATATCTCCTGAAGGTTATATGAAAAGAATAAGAGAGAGGAGGATGGGTTTTTAGTGATTATTGCCCGGGGAGTTAGTGCAGTCTGACCTCTGATGTATAAGTTTCACATCCTTAGATTCAACCAACTGTATAACAACAATTAACATTTCACTTACATTGTTATTTTAAGTAATCTAGAGATGATTTAAAGTATATGGGAGGATATAGGCAAATACTACCCTATTTTATATATGAACTTGAACACCCAAGGATTTTGACCCTGGGACAAGTCCCCCTCAGGTACTAAGGGACAATTATATCTGCCTAGATCCATAACATCTGCCCAGAGAATACAACTTTTCTTGTCCTGTTTTCACACAGTCATCATTGTTGAAAGAGTTTAGGCCACAAAATTAAGAGATTGAATGCTTTGAATAGGTCTGCGTTTTTTTTGCTTTTTGTTTTTTGATGTGTTCTGTGGGGAAACATGGTGGGTTATTTATTTTTCTTTCTATCTACCTACCTACCTACCTACCTACCTACCTACCTACCTACCTACCTATCTATCTATCCCACTTGCTATAGTTTGCTAAAAACCAACCAGGGTTGAGGTCACCATAAGAAGAGGGAATGTCAATATCAGCAGACCCAAGCCCAGTCCTGTTTCCGCCTCTCACCAGCGTTTGACTAGGAGTGGTCTTTTATATTTTACCAAAACCAGGCTCAGCTCTTATCAGCTGCTTCAGCACACCCAAATTGTTTCATAGAAAGCCCACAAGATAGATGATAGTATAGTAATACTAATGGTGATAATTGTAAAGATACAATAATAAGCCAGTCCTCACTTATTGAGTACACCCGTGTGCCAGGTGCTCTTCTAAGCATACTTCATTTACTCCTCACAACAACCTTGGTAGGTGGGTGCTATTATGATCCCATTTTTGCAGGCAAAAAAACCTGAGACAAAGTAAATGACTTGCCAGCATCTTATAAATCGGCAAAACGGAGGAGTGGGTGTGAGGGCTTGAACCCTAACCCTCTGGATTGAGTCCCTGCTTTTGAATATTACACTGTATCCTCTCCCAGAAATCAGGACTGCAATGGACTGGGCAGTTTGCTGAAGGTTTCACAGATACTGACAACTTCTTATTAGAACTGTGTGTGTGTGTGTGTGTGTGTGTGTGTGTGTGTGTGTGTGTGTGAGAGAGAGAGAGAGAGAGAGAGAGATAGATAGATAGATACTAGGGATGTACCCCAGAGTTTCACACATACTAGTCATGGAGCTATATCTCAGCCCCATAGAACCAACTTTTTGTCATATTTTAAGTTTGTTTTTGGAACATAACATAAGTATGGTTCAGTTTCAGTGATTTTTGTTGTATTTTTTAATTTGGCTAATCAAATTTTATCACATTTTGGTGGAGAGAATATAAAATGGTGTCGTTTCAGCTTTTTCACTAGGTAGACGATGATTACATGGATCTCAAAATTTTTCCCAAATTATAAAAAATTAGATCTAGTTACCAGTTGAAAATTAAGTAGAAATATGCACTATGACCAAGTTCTTCTATCAACAAATAAACTCAATATATTTAAATGCATAAAAGCAACATTTCCTGATTCTATTGTTTTATTAAATATTTTTATCTAAATGGAAGCCATGAAATAATCATATTTTAAAATAAGCACATTCAAGATTGGATTTAAATTTTTAAGTCTCATTTTATAATAGATGGAGAAGCAGCTAGTTCTTTTGTTTTGAGGTAATGGGAATGGAACCCAGGAACACTGAGCTACATTCCTAGCCCTTTTTATTTTTATTTTGAGAAAGAGTCCTGCTCAGTTGCTGAGGCTGGCCCTAAACTTTCAATCCTCCTGCCTTAGCCTCCTGAATTGCTGGGATTATAGGTGTGTGCCAATGTACCTGGCTAAAAGGTGAGTTTTTTTTTTTTTTTAATTTTTATTTTTTTTGGTACCAGGGATTGAACTCAGGGGCATTTGACCACTGAACCATATCCCCAGCCCTATTTTGTGTTTTATGTAGAGACAGGGTCTCACTGAGTTGCTTAGCATCTCGCCTTTGCTGAGGCTGGCTTTGAACTTGTGATTCTCCTGTCTCAGCCTCCCAAAGTGCTGGGATTACAGGCTTGCGCCACTGTGCTCAGCTTGTTTTTTTTTTTTTTTTTTTAATTATAATTACGGATACAGAGATAAATATCTTTTGCATTATAGAGGCTAAGAAATTGTTACCATAATTTTTCAAGTCTAGATTTTCAAACTCAATAAAACTTCTGTTTACTAGAGGATTTTTAATTTCATAGCAACTAGTTTTCCATCATTTATTCATTTATCCCCACTCTCTCCTTTCTCCTCTTATTGTTCTGGTACTGATTGTTTAACCCATTGGCAGTGCTTAATCTTAGTCACCTTTGAACACTCAGATAAGATGAACCCTCATTGCAGCAGCTGCTCCTGACTTGGAACTCTTTGCTCCAATAAAAGCAAGACTGTCTCTGGAGGAGGTTCTTGTGGTCATTCCTCCATGGACATTATTCCTAAAGCAGTCAGCAGAGACTCAAAGACTTCTGAATTTAGGAAGAATCATCCCAAAGTCATTTTGTTTTATTAAGAAAAAACTCTTTTTATTTACCCCAAACTGGGGATTACTACTAGTTTCTACCATCCTAGAGTTAATGGACCGGCCCTAGAACACACATTGTAATGGCAGTGGGTGTGAGGAGGGGAACTGTGACTCTGCCAGCTCCCTGGATGAATGGTTCTTGCATCTCCTTCTGGTCCTAGGTTTTCCCACTGTAATCTTGAAGTTACTGTATCTCTTCTTATAATCAGGTTCCATTAAATTGAGTGTGCAAATGTGCATACACATACACACTGTGGACAAACATGACAAAAGATGAAAAATTCACAGTATTCTGCTGTCTCTGACCTCATCAAACGCTGTCATATAATTATTTTAGATTCTGGTCTTCCCTGGCTTTCCCAACCCCATTTCCTAAGTCAGTTCAGATAATTTATTTTCCTGTCTGTCTGTCATTGCATCGGTACCCTGGAAAGGCATTTATTTGATTGTTACTCCTGTTAATCATTACAAAATCTTATTATTACTGCCCACATATAAATCAGAAGAAACAAATTTGATTTCTTGCATCCTAATGAGGTAAAAAATTCATAAATAGAGGAAGCTTATGCAAATGTAAGTAACTGACAGAGAATAAATATAGGCAAAAAACTCTTACTAGTATAATCATCTTTTGACCTCATCCACCCCTTATATAGCCCAAGTAATGACTGTTTGATATTTATTATAAAGCTTATTAAATTCCTTGATTAACTGAACCATTCTTTCCTCTTTTTTGTTTCATATAGCAGTAGAAATAAATTGTTCTATTGTCATTCTTGCCAGGAAATTTATAAAATGTATAAAATTATGCATAAATGTATTTTAGATTAGAGCTATATTAATGTATTATTGGTGTACTGAGTAGAAAACATTTCTTTTTGCATTTGAATGTCAGGCATTTGATTATAAATTCACTTCCTACTGAATATTAATCATCAACTCCAAATGGCTGGTGGATATAGCTCTGAGAGACAGCCAGGAGATGTAAATTCTTACCCTCATCATGAACTTTTATGTGATTTTGTTTAATGTTTAAAATTGGTCGAGTGACCTCCAAATTATAAAAAGGAAATCATTCTTTCTGAGAGGTCCAAGGGCAGTCTGGGCTCAAGATGGGCTATTTTTCCTTCTCTTCTCTTGGCCTCTCAGATCTGGTTTCTCTGGCTCTTCTGCTTCCTCTGCTCCATTTAAAACACTTTCTTTTTGGCACCAGGGATTGAACTCAGGGATGCTTAACCACTGAGCCACATCTTTAGCCCTTTAAAATTTTTTTAAAAAAATTTGAGACAGTCTTTTCAAATTGCTTAGGTCATCACTAATTACTGAGGCCAGCTTTGAACTTGCTATCCTCCTGCCTCAGCTTCCTGAGCCACTGGGATTATGGGCCTACACCACTGCACCTAACTTTAAAACACTTTTAATTCAAGTGCCAACCTTGGTCCTCTTCTCCCTCTATTGTGCATGTGTTCCTGGGATGATGTCATTCATGTTTGCAGTTCATCAGTTCTGCCCTATTGCTGGACCTTAGAACCCTCACCTCCTTTTACTCTTACCCCGTTCCATTACCCCATCCTGTGACCCTGATTAGCCCTGATCCCCAGCACCCAGCAGGGCACCTGGTGGACCGTAGGCCTCTGGAATGTGTTCTGTGATTTAACATTCACAGCGGACCTCATTATCCCTCTCCCTCCCCAACACTGGACAATGCATCCCCTCTTCCCTTTTTCTTTGTCTGAAGGCATCCGCCATCCACCCAGACTCCTCTACTTCCTCTGCTCATGCCACACTGCTTCCTCTTTTTGCACCACATCCTCTAAATTCTGCCTTCTGTTTTCTGAGTGAGTCTCCTGTCCTCTCTTCCAGCTGTCTGTGCCACAGCTCTAGGCTTTTGTGTCTTGCTTCATCTGTGGCCACGTCTTAGTTTGCATTTCAGCCTTCCAGTCTTTTCTTCTCAGATCCATCCTCCTTCATACTGTCACTAGATTTTTCTGTCCAAAGCATGTGTCTGAATGTGTCACCTTCCTAAATATACAAGCCTTTAATGAGGAAAACTACCAACTTTGCCAGGACTGTGCAAAGACTGAAACAAATACGATGTGTTTTCTGTGCTCTTATATGAGAAAACAACATAGTAAAGTTTCCATTTTTCCAGGATTATTATAATGCTAGTCAAGATCCCAAAGGTATTTTTCTGAGAAAACTGGAAAAACTGATTCACTTATCTTACAAATTAAGCAAGTGAGAATAAGTAAGACAAACAACAAAAAGCAAAAAACAAAAGCCAAAATCAGAAGTTTTGAAACCTCTTCTCTACTACATATTAACTGTGTGGCCTTGAACAGTTGCCCTCCCTCCCTGCTTCACAATGTCCTCTTCTTAAAAATGAATTACAACAAATAATTGGGAATTATTAAGAATCATTTTGAGGATTAAATTACATAAAGCATATAGTGTATTCAGCACAGTGTCTACTGCCTAGTAAAGGCTTAATACATTTTAGCAAAATCAAAACACAACCATGGTCACAAACACATGTATACATGGTTACATAACATAAAGATCAAAAAAGAGTAGCAGTGATTGTCTCCATAGGATGAGGTTATACATTTGGGGTTTATGTTGTTGTTTGTTTGTATCTTCATTTTCTACCATAATCACTGGGTACTTTTCTAAGTGAAAAAGGGGAAAACATCAGGGACTTCTCAACTCTGTAGGATAAATCCAAGTTCCACTGCACCCATTCATTGCCCTCTTTCACCTCATGCCTCTTTATTTCTCTCTCCTCATCCCTTATACCTTCTTCCTGTCTATCTTTTGATCACCACAAAGCCTGAAGTACTGTATTCTCTGCACACAGTGTCTTGCTTTCCTTGGACTGTCTACCCCACTTTTGTCTAATTTGCTGTCACTCCTTTAAGATTTATTGTAAGTGCTCATTCCATCAGGTTGAGCATTAGGATATTAAAAATATCTGATTTGTGTCTGTTTCCTCCAATAGATTTTTTCCCCCCAGAATGGGGACTTTACTAGAAGTTGGACATAAAAGATAATCGATTAGCTTACAGCCAGTGCCCTTCAGGTTGTGTGTAGTCTAACAGAAGGAGAAAGGCATGTAGCTACATGGGAGTGATGAATGTTGTAGGCTCTCTGCTACAGGCACCTGCAGGGTGCAGAAGGGCGGAAGGAAGGAAGCAGTCAGTCTGAATTGGGAGCTGGAGTGATAGGCTTAGAATGTTTTCATGATTTTCCTTCAAGAGGTGATGCTTGATACTGTTTTCTGGACAGATAACATGACGAAAAATGCTGCCTGCAGAGGCCTTCCAAGGAACAAAGGCAGGGTCTAGGAGAGTGGTCTGATTCAGAATGAGGAGGAACTGAATTTGAGGTGGGTTTTCCTGGTGCTTGGCACATGGTAGAAGCTCAAAAGTATTTGAGCTGAACAGAATTCTCCTCTCTCAGTATTTGTGCATGGGTTTAGGGTGTTTATTTATTTTCCTTGGTGTTTTTTTGTTTGTTTGTATTAGTTTCCAGAAGTATATAATATTTTGTGTTTTTGTGCTTTTTTTCCCTAGGGAGAGGGTCCTTGGATTTCACCAAATTTTGCTAAAGGTTGACATGATCTGAGAAAGATTAAGAACCTGTGTTTTGACAAGTGTGCCACTAGACATGGGTGAGGCCAGGAATAGGGGTCAAAAAATGATTTGAAGATAAACTATCTCCTACTGCGGTTGATAGGGCTGCACCTGCGGAACTGCTGGGCAGGCATTCACCAGCTGGAGCCACCAAGGGCCTGGTCACAATGGGGCTTCTGATAATGGCTCCATACACTCTTTTCCAGTTCCTTTCAGCAAGCAGGCTCATTTCTGCCTCTTTATTTGCTCCAATGAAGCCATTATAGTGCTCTTTCCCGGTAGTCAAAGCAGCTCTCCAGGGCAGGAAACATTATGAAGTTGAAAGACTGGAGAGAGAATGGAAACGCCATATGTTTTATTCTGAAAATAAAGTGAGGAGGTGACTGTGTGAAGAGAGCAGGAAAGCAAGTACAGTAACCAGGGTTCAATGGCAATGATATTAAATAGACTTCATTAAAAGACTGCAACAGCATTAAGCCCCCAGAGACACTGTAGGTCACCTCATTCATTCCCCAGCAGCCGGTGAAGAGAAGTGTGAATTACGTAGCTCTTAGAATCCT
The DNA here is from genome assembly GCA_028644305.1 of Xerus rutilus. Taxonomy (NCBI): domain Eukaryota; kingdom Metazoa; phylum Chordata; class Mammalia; order Rodentia; family Sciuridae; genus Xerus; species Xerus rutilus. The sequence continues at coordinate 64,222,158 of CM053403.1, read as the reverse complement.
GCCCAGGCAGGTTCTGCATCCTCCTCCTCTACTCTCTGTGTAGCTGACCTCTGTATACTTGTTTTCCAGAACTTATTGCACTATGGCAGATTGATTGTATTTTTCCTTCCATTAGGCAAGAGTGGCTTATTTTTGAAGTGCTTAGTACTGAGCTCAGTATATGTTTACTGAAAGAATGCATTTGAGTTTTCTAGCCTGAAGGTAGTGGACTTCAGTTTGTACTGTTTACCTACATGAAGGAAATCCCAAGCAGCTGACGATTTCCATTATCCTTTGCTTAGTAACTCACTCAAGTAAGAGAGCTAATCAAGGACAGGAGTTGATCTTTTGCAAAGAGAGGGGCTCTCTTTTGAAAGGGGGTGGGGCATGGTGCAGTGTTTATCTGATGCAACTTTGGACACTATCAGCTTGCTAAACAAAGTTGGTAATCACAAGGCAAAGCAAAGCACAGAGTTTGCTGAGAAGACCTAGAGGGCCCTGTAGGTGACACTTGAGTCTGTCTCAGGAATGCCATGCATCCCATCAGTCATCCAGAGTCAAGTAACCTTCAGAAGCATAATGCTCCTGTATTTTTCAAAGTTGAACACTGGGGATACACGAGTGTGCTCTGTGCTCAGCCCTGCTCTGAGGGATTCTAGCCAGCATAATGTGGAGTGAACTTGCAGAGGCTCTGAGGACCCCTAAATATATTAAAAGGAATGCAAGGGCTGGGGTTGGGGCTCAGTGGTAGAATGCTTACCTGGCATGTGTGAGGCACTGGGTTCAATTCTCAGCACCACCTATAAATAAATAAAATAAAGGTCCATTGACAACTTAAAGATATTTTTTAAAAAAAGGAATGCAAGATTTAAAAAATGGAAATGTTGAAGTACAATTGAAGAGAGACTTCATGGTTTCAAGGCATATGAATTACACAAAAAATAGTGATTAACATTCCCCTGTCCTTGAGGAACAAAGAATTGGAAGATTGTCTTGAACCTTATCGTGAGGGTTTCTTAGGTTCAAATTAGAAGAGTGTAGAATATTTTCCTTTAATCCTATCTTGTTAACATTTTTAATTATAGATAGTGGATTACTTTTATCACTTCACTGTTGCTTTTCTGGATTAAGCACTTGATGTAAAGAGGGAAAGGGAAGGTAGCTAATGATAGGGGTTGAATTCCTGCTGACAACACACAGGATTCTCCTCCATTTCTGATTTTGCAAATATCATCCTGTTTAAGACACAAGATGTAGGTATTGTTATCCCCATTTATTTGTGAAAACATTGAGGTCAGAGGTGCTCATGATGACATGGATAGTAAGTGGCAGTCCTCAGTCTATATGACATGAAACTGAGTCTGTGTGACTCAGAAAGCCTTGTTTCTAGTTTACCCATAAATATCACAAATTCGATCAATCTGGTGTTTACTGAGGCAGGGTAGACGTCTCCTCTCCAGTTCCTGGAAGCTTGAAAACAGCTGTCAGTGCAATGCAGGTGGGCACTTGTATGTCCAACACATCTATCAATTACTGCTTCCCAGCTTGGACAGAACATATTTTTGGTGCATCTAATCTGAAATGTATTCTTTCTGGCATAGCGCACATAAAAAAGTTTCAATATAATAACAATAAAATTTTAACTCAAATAGCATGCCTTTGGAGTCTCTCTTCAGAGAAAGGAAATACAAATGATATGGGGTGCATGTACATCAAGCAGTGTAACAAGGTGAATGATTTTGACCTGGATTTAACCTGGTGATAACTAAGCTTTCCTATCTCTGACTTTGGTTGTGTGGTATCTTTGCTTACCTGAAAGTGTTATGTATGAGTCATTGTAGAAATTTTGGAAAATACAGAAAACTGCAAAACCCAAAAACCACCTCTAATATTGCCTCTCAAAGATAAACTATCATGTCCCTTAATTTATCTTGTGGTCATCCTGTCACCTGCTATATGTTGTCTTATTCTCTCCTTAAAGGAATTCCTTTCTTCCCACTTTGACTTCCTACCTTTCTTCTCTGGGGTTTGCTTCTAAGATGTTACTCATTTTTGGTGTTGAATATATATGTGTCTTGGCTAATGTCTATCAGCAGTCAGCAAATTATACTGGTGAGTTTGCATTCCCTATTCTTTGTCCTTAGCCTACTAATTTGTTTGACTGCCAACTGCTCTCTTCATCTTGGCCTCTTTGTTTACTGGGAAGTTTCTATTGACTCTGGCAAAAAGTAATCAGTTATGTCTTATTTTTCTCATTCAATCCCTTTTGGGTAATTTTGTTTTTTTATTTACTTTAAGAACCCTCCAGTGACATAGTAAATGTGGGAACCTGGTCTTGAACCAAAGATTAAATGGTTCTTAAATAGATTATTAATATTGAGAACAGAATATCAGCACAGACCTCTGATTTATTAATTTCAAAGTGGATAATAGATAGTAGTTGGTAAAGCTTTTCCTTGAATACACATGTATATATTTGTGTTAATTTATATATCTTTAAAAAAATGTATAGTAAAATTTCCTTCTGAAGTCAAATTGGCCAAAAAATATTAGCATTGCTTGGTATCAGAGTGCTATTCTTTCTGCGGAGCTTCATAGCCACAGAATGACACTAAACCTAGAACCATGGGCCCCTTGATAAAAAGAATGAGAAAAAAGAACTTCATAAGCCAGGGCACCAAATTTGGTCTGAGGCTGAGAGCCCCAATACTGAGTGATTGTTGTGCATTTGGAAAACCCTGTAGCTTAGATTCTCGACAATTTCCGGTAATCAAAATTTCAATACAATTCAGTGTTATCAGGCCTTTTCATTTAGAGTGAAAGGAATGATTCCTCATTTCTCTTATGTTGGCAATTCCATTCTTAATTAAAAAGGCATTGGCATTTTCACTATGAAAATGTTTTTCCTGAATTTATAGCTGAGTCCAGTAATTTAGTGTTTCAAAACTGGCATTAGCCTGTATAGTTACTTTTATACAAAAGCAATGAAAAATTGATTTTAGAGTACCTTGATTTTAAAGATAATTTGAGGCATCTCTTCCTTCTGTTTTGGATCTACTATAACAATGCATTAAATTTTGGAGAACTAATGAATAAATATAGCACACTTCACTCCCCGCAAAAGACAGGAGTCAATGCTACTCTCTGTTTAAGGGATTTGAGCAGGCCCTGAGGGGACCTATACCCTGGCTCTGCACTGCACACTTGTTTTCTTGCTCATTTATTTCTACATTTTCCAGCATGGAATAATAACAAGTGATAATAAGAACAAATACATTTTCCTAAGTGCTTACTCTCAGGCCTCATGTTATTATGCCCATTTCACAGATTAGGAAGCTTTCTTCAAAGTTAACCTCCTGATAACTTCAATTTTTGACATTTCCCTACCACCTCTAGTTCATTCAAGGACTCTACAATGCATAGGGATTAAGCCCAAACTTTAATGCTCTATAGGTTGGCCCCAACTTCTTTAATCTTACACAAATTCCTTACAAGAACCCTGTGGTACACACTTAACCTCAGGTGAATATGCTGTGTGTTTTTCCTACTGGCTTACTCTGTCCTGGCATTGACAAATGCTCACTATTTGCCAGGTACCCTGGTAGTATTTTAGGAATACAGTTCTTGCCTTAGAAACTTTATAAAGTAATAAGACAAACCTGGACATAAAACCACTTAAACTTTTTGTATCTAATTCCAGATTAGCTTGGACCCCACACTCTCTGCAAAACTTTCCTTAACCACTCAAGTAAAGCAAAAGTGATTCTGCTTTTCTTTGAATGCCTGCCTCTTGGATGGATTATACCAAATACTAATCTTCAAGTTTTGATATTTCATGTGCCTGGATTTTAAAACATTTAAAGGTCATTATAGGCTAAAGACTATAGGTTTATAGATTATTTTCATAGATTAGACTATCAGCAGAGTCTGTGGTTTCATGTGTCTTTGTTCTCTGAACAAACTCCTGTTTTTAAAGAAAAGATTGAGTAATATAAAAAAATTCTATAAAATTACATAAATAAATTTAAGCCTTGGATTACCATATCTCTTCTAATATATTGCATTGTGGTCTGAGACCACACATATTGAAGTCTAAAAAATTAGATTGGCATACAAACATGATATATCATTTGTTTTCTAGATCTTTTTTTTAAAAAACCATGGTGGAAAGTCTTTTTCTTTTTAAAATTAATATTACTCTGACACCTTCCTCTGCATTAGTTATTAGCACAGACAAAAGCCTTTTGAATATGAGCAAAACCTTAAAAAATCACCAGTAAGTATAGTATCTCAGGCTCTGGTCTTTTGAGTTGTGGTATTTATTTAAAATACCATAAAAAACAAGTGGCATGTGTAGAAACAGTCCTGAATGAAGACTAGAAAATAGGAAATCTGTTGCAGTCCTGGCTCCAGTCATGTAACAGTTGAACCTGACATAGTCGAAGTACTATGAGTCCCCATTTCTTCACCTGCCAAATGGGACCAGCAGCAGAGTGGCTGTCAGAGAGGCCTTTTGACCCACTAAAGAATTTTATGGGTGCTCGTTTCTACATGGTATTAGTTGAATTGTGTCTGTATAGTTATGTTGCCAAAAGCTTGGTCCCTGTCCTCCATGTCAATCCAATAATGAGGATAGGGTTTTGAGAAAAAGGAAAAAGAAGGCTTATTACTTTGCTAGCAAAAGAGAAACACAGGGGACTGTTGTCCTAATGGCTGTGATTCTGCCCATCAGCAGGAACAGGGGGCTTTTAAAGAGGTGACGCAAAGGCTAGGTTCCACTTCTCTGGAGTAGTAATCCACTTGTTAATTTGAGAGATAGTGATTTCTGAGATCTTCCGGATTCAGAAGATTTGTACTCCACTCCCAAAGTCTACATCATCCCTCTGGTGGGTATGTACTCAGGGACAGATAACTCTATCCCTGAGGATAGGAAAGAAAGGCAATCCTGTTTCTCCTGCAATCAGGGGGAGAGATTAGGGAGGAGGAACTGGGAGAGAGGAAGAGAAAGAAACATGTCCATTTAAAAAATAAATTTCAGTGAAAGAGCTGCCATTGTGGAATATCATAGACAGGGTCATTAAACAACAGCTGTTTGTTTGCTCACGGTTCGGGGTGCATATACCCTTGTGTCCCTTTCCATGTTCCAATTTCCCCCTTTTATTCTGACACCAGTCTGATTGGATTAGGCCCCACCTTGATAGCCTTATTTTAACTTAATCATCACTTCAAAGGCCCTGTCTTCAAATATAATCCCATCCTGAGGGACTAGTGGTTAGGACTGCAACATAAATTTTGAGGAGTCACAATTCCATAACATCTATTTAAGATAGCATTGATTTGCTTTAAATTATATATGAAGAGACTAGTATAAAGAAGAAACCAAAAATAGCCTTCTAACAGGTTAATATCTATTATTAAAAGGAGGAAGAGGCAGGTACATGAAAAGATAATTCAAACTGTATTGAAAGATTTTAAAGGAAAAAATAATACTCCTAACCTTCTCCTACGCTGGGCAACTTCTTTAAAAAAGATTTATAGAAATGTGTATTATCCAGAGGCCAGGTGTGATTTTTTTTCCCCTATGTGTTTAGGTATCATAGAAAATACAGCTCTGTCTCTGCACACTGTCGTTATAGATGGCTGCAGAGTATCCATCATGTGTGCATTAGATTCTAATTTAACTAGTTACCTATTAATGGGCATTTAAGTTGTTTCTGTGTCTATCTCTCTGATTTAGGAGAAAAGGATCTGTTTTCCAGCCTCCTCTTGAAAGTATTTCAGTCAGTCTAACACCTCCAGTATCTGACTATATGCCTATTGCTCCCCTCCTTGTACCTTATAAAGAAAGAGTCTTTCCTTGGTGGCATGTTGTCATCTCTACTCTGTAGTCTTGCTCAGGAAGAAGGGTCGGTCTGGATAATTAACACACATAGCCTATTTTTAGTTAAGTAAAACAGTTTTTCTTGTAATAATTGCTGTCTCCATGTCCATGAGGGCACATAAATCCTTTCTGGCTGTCTCTTCCCTTTGGCCAGAGGCCAGCTTTCTAAAGAAATGTGAACAGTCATACTGCTAATCAAGATTTACAGTGGAGACCAGGATGCCTGCCTGCTCATTGGATTTGCAGACCCTCCAAGCTAACCATGCTGCTCTGAGATTAAGTGAGGTTCATAGCTCCAGTCCTATTCCAGGCCCTCCCTCTTCCCCAGGCCTTGCCTCTTAGCCACAGGTATCATCTGGCATTATTCTATAAGCTATGCCACAGTGCAGATGTTCTTTTTCTGAAGAATTACTTTCATTTCTGACTCATTTCAGGAAATGAGGCAGTCTATCAACGGTGTTCTTCATTTCCAGGCCCGTGGAGAATTCATTTTCACCTGGGATTTCTAACCACATGTGGGCAGTACTTTATTTACCCAGATGTGAGAAATACTGGTAATGAATGGTCCTCTTCTAGGGCAGTGCTTATTTCCCTACAGAATCCCAGGGAAGTGTGTGAAGGCCCAGAGGTAGCTTATGCCCTATTAATGTAAATATTTCTTGGGCTTTGGTTTTGTGATACTTGTGGACATGCTGTGTGTATGGGCTTTGGTGCAGGAAAAATATAATTTAGCAACAGATTTAAAAGGTAGTCTGCAGTGTTTCTAATTACTGTTTGTTTAGTTCACCATTGCCTAATAAGTGGATTTAAGTAACCTCCGGGGTAAGGAATGTAATGTTCATATTACAGTCAACCATGCAAATCAAATTCTAACTAGTGCACAGAACACACCAAGGAGTCATTTTTTAGAAGTATTCCACTGACTTTTAAAATTAGAATTGAGAGCATTTTGGATGGACATTTGCGACCTGTCATGCATCAACATGAATGGCGCACACATCCAAAATCAACCTACTGTGTTGTTAATCTCATTTAAAATTCAACAGTGCCCACTGTTTTCTTTTTAACTTGACACAGGAATAATAAGGGAGAAACTTACAAGCTTTTCTTTTTCCATCCTTCATTGTAGTAGGAAACTGAAGTTTTAATGGTATCTGGAACACTGGTTGTCAATGTTGGGTGCAGTTTTGAATCAGCCTGGGAACTTTAACATTACTGATGCTTGAGCCGCACCCTGAGAAATTCTGGTTTTATTGTCTGGAATGTAGTTTACACTGGGCTCTTTAAAAGTTCCCCAGAGGATGTTTTATTGTGCACCAAGGATTGAGAACCATAGGCCTAAGATGTCAGGGACTTGAGAGATCATCTCATCCAATGATTCTGAGCCCTGGCTACAGATTGGTATCATCTGGAGATCAGATGATTGTTTGTTTGTTTTGTTTTTCAGCACTGGGGGTTGAACCCAGGGGCACTGTACCTCTGAGTTATATTCCCAGCTCTTTTGAGACAGGGTCTTGTCAAGTTGTCTAAGGCTGACCTTGATTTTGCAATCCTCTGCCTTAGTCTACCTGGAGAGGCTTTCAAAGAAACACTGATGTCCACCAATTAAAACCACATTTCTGGAAAAGAGAGCCAGTACTTTTACAAAGCTCTTAAAGTTCTGATGTAAAGCAAGAGTTAAGGTCAACTGACTGATCTGAGCATTCCATGTCATAGATAAGGAAAAAGGAGACCTAGAAAGGTCAGATGGCTTGGTCAAGGTTAGACCCTAGTTGTTGCAGAGGCAGGTCTGGGACTCAGGTCTGATGCCTCCTACTGATCTTTCTGCTGCCTAACACCATCCCTTATATTTGTCTATCGTATTTATTGATGCCTCCTCATCCTTCAGGTGATGATCCTGCCTCCAAGAGGCCTTTTCTGACTCCTCATAAGCTCCTCCCATCCAACCAGGGTAAGATTTTCTTGTTTTGTATTTGAATTGCACCTTTACTTGCCTTTCCAAGAGGACAGGCCCACATTTTTCTTGGCCGTAACTAGCTGGTGTGTATTAGGGTCCCAAATAATCTTTGTTAAAAGTCTAACTTTTAATTTATTGGTTAGTCCACATGACTTGCTAAAAATAGTTAATTGCTATATGCTAGCATCTGAAAGCAAAATTTATCTCCTACTTGTCTGTGGCCTACTGTATGTCAGGATCCATAAAGAAGAAGGACTCTCCATCCTGTCTTCCTGAAGAGAGTTTTGGCAAAAAATGTTTGGCAAGGGGATTTTGATGACAAAGTAATGAAAATAAGATTCCAATGACCTCATATGTTGCTCAAGGTGCTTACAACATCTGGGGATCTTTGAATAACATACTTACAAGTATATTCACATAATGAAAGGGAGAACACGGCACTACCTGTTTTCATCAGAAACACTGTCTGATGAAAATAATGCTACTTCATGAAAAAATGTTTTAAGGGCTAAATTATCTTCCTAATTATACTGAATACACTATGAGTAGCCATATTCTGTAGTATGGCTTTGGCTTCTTTGAATTAATACATTCAGGTCTTTTCAAATGATAAAAAAAAAATCATCTATTTTCTTCTGTCGTTCCATTTCCCTTAGAATCATCCTTAGTCAATGTCTTTTTACTGGAAAAATAATGTCTTTTTCCAGATTTGCAGGATTTATGTTACTCTTATAGCTGTAACAGATTTATCTCAGGAAGCAAAATTGCAGGTTATGTTTCTTTAGTATACAGGTGTTCAGGAGGCCTCATACAGGTTTGATAGAAAGTAATGATTTTCTTGGATGGAAAATTTAGAGTTAAGTTTTTTTTAATTTTTTTGGAACTAAGACTGCAACCTGGGCTGTTATGTGGTAAGCCCCAAGATGTTAAGATGTTGTAGACATGAGAGAATAATGACCAAAATGTGTGAAACCACTTTGCAACCTTAATAAGATTTCATAGGTTCTTGCATTGTTAAGTGTTATCATATCCCAGGTAAGTGGCAGTGTGGAAGTGAAGCCACTATATGCGGGGGAAAATATTCTTAAAGATTTCAGGAAAAAGCAAAGTAATTTAGCTGGAGGTAAATGTAAAACATTTTATATTAAATGATTCTTATTATATTCTGCAAATATACAAAATTTTCATGACTTTTTAAAGATAACAGGAAATTTCAAAGAACCACCTCCTTCCAGACATTTTGTTTCCTTTCTGGATGAAACTTGGACAAACCAACAAAAGCTATTGATGAGTAACCCTTCTGTTATTCTAACTTCCAAGGCTCAGCAGGTTATTCTAAAAGTTCAGAAAGGAGAGAAAGGAGGGAAAGAAGGGTGTACTAAATATGCAAGGCTCGACACTCAGTGCCATCAAATCTTTATAACTGCCCTCCAAGTTAGGAGTTATTGGCATCAGTTTTTACAAATGAGATGTATATGCATCTGTTCACTAAGAAACAGAACCAGAGTCCTTGTGCCTCTGGCCTCTCTGGCATGAGAGTGGAGAAGTCTCCAAATGAGACATTATTAACTGTGAGCATTTACCATGCTGGTGAAAGGACTGGCTTTTAGCTTCTCTTAGTGTTCAGATCACTAAGCTGACAAGAGGTAACAAGTGTTGGCAGGGTGTGGAGGAAAAGGAATGCTTTATGCTGTGGTGGGAATATAAATTGTCCAGTCATTATGGAAAATAGTATGGAGGTCTCTTAAAAAAAAATTAAAAGTAGGGCTATATGATCTAGCAATCTCATTTCTGGCTGTAAATCCAAAGGAAATGAAATCAATATGTTGAAGTGGTGTCTTTACCACCATATTCATTGTAGAATTATTCACAATAGCCAAAACATGGAAACAACCTGTGTCCATTGATGATGAATGGATAAAGAAATTGTGGCATGTATATACAAGGGAATATTATTCAGCCATCAAAGAAGGAAATCCTGACATTTGTAACAGAATGGATGAATCTAGAGGACATTATGTTAAATAAACTAGACAATGACAGATACTGCATGATCTGTCATGCATAGGATCAAAAAAATCAAACTCAAGGAAGTAGAAATTAGAATAGTAGTTTCCAGGGACTAGGAGGAAGGAAAACAAAGAGATATGGTCAAAGGATTTAACATTTAAGTTACAGGTGAGTAAGTTCTGGGGATCTAAAATATGGTATGAGTGGTGATGGATGTGTTAATCATTATACTGTGTGTAATCAAGTCACATAATATACCTTGAGTATATTCAGTCTTTATTTGACAATGAAATATCTTAAAAGGAAAGGAAGAATGGCCAATTTTGGTTAAAAGTCAGCTAGTCTTAGAATTTTGTGATCTGATGCTCAAACTACACCTTTGGTTTGGGGGAGGCAGCAAAGCAAAATGGTCAGTGATTTGTTCTTTTCCATGAGATTCCTGGATTTGAGGACCCTGGTGCTTCCACTCACTTGCTGTGTGGTCTTGGGCAAGTTACATCACCCCTTTGTGCCTTGGTTTCCTCAGCAGTGAAACATTAACAATAATGATTCAATTGCTGTTCAGTTTCTTCTCACAGGCTGTGAGTTAGAAAAATGTAAAAACCTCTAGAATAGTTCTGCCTTGCCCTACGAACCTGGTTCTCTTTGCCATGAGTACTGGTCACTTCCCACTTGCAAAGCCTGCTCATAGGAGCCCTTCGTGCTGCAGGAGGCTGCCCAGGAGTGAGGCATCTTTGAAGCTGAGTCATGTTGTTAACTGAACAGGGCCACGGCTCAGACCGTTAAGTAGTCTAAGTGCACTTATGCGTGAGGGATGTTATCACAGAGCACTTTCATTTGTCATGAGTCACACGGGCTCTTGGCACTTTGCCAAGGAGCTCATGCTTATCTCAGCAGCTCTGGGCATGGTTCCTTCCTGGGTTTCTTTCCCTGGCTCCATGATGCAACTCCATCTTGAGTTTGCTCAAAACTCACGTGTTTTCTAGTCTTTTCTTCTTCTGGCCTCCAAACTTTGGAGTGCCCAGCACTTAGGTTGCTGACCTCATCCTCATCTCAACTTGTTCCTTAGGGGATCCCGTTCATCTTGGGCCTCACATATCATCCGACTGGTGACAACTTCCGCCTACCTGTCTCCACTTCCCACCTCCGCCTTGCTCTGGAGCTGCCTGCTTGCCTCTTCACCTGATTATCTAACTCACTTCTCAAACTTAACATGTCCCAAAACAAATTCCTGACTTGTTTTTGGAACCTCAGCTCCTTCCATTTTTCATCCCAACATTGAGTCTACCTGGTTGCTCAGATCCCAGACCTGGAGCCACAGTGCTTCTTGCCTCTCGCCTCTCATATTTCCTTCATCTATCTCAAATCCAGGTTTTCCTAATCCCCTGCTTGCACACCTAAATTTGAGCCCCAGACAGTACTGTAACTTGTGGTCATACCTTAAACTGTCTTCCTGACCCCATTCACATACCTCATGGTCTCTAGTTTGCCCAGCAGCCACCGTGATACTTCTCTTTTATACCTTTATACTGTCTTGGTGGCTTCTCTGCAAATACCATACAATCCAAACTCTTAGCTATTTACTGTGAGGGCCCCTGCCACCCCTCTGTACTTCTTCCTTCCTTCCTGATTTCTCTTACTGTGTTCCAGGCACACTGGCCTCCTGCTGCCCCTTGACTTGTCACCACCTTCCCACTGTCAGGGCCGCTGCCCTCATCCTGGGCTCCACCTTCTCAGACCCTCAACTTCTTCCTCACCTGGTATGCTTGCTCCTGCACTTCATCTAGTTCTCATTTGCATGTCGCCTACGCAGAGCTGGCATCCCTGGCTCACCCATCTAAAATATCACTGTTATTCTTTGCCCTCCTAACCACCCTTGCTTGTCTTCAGAGTAGTTATTTCCATCTCAAGTTAGTATATTTATTGTTGCTACTCCCGATAGATTGGAAGCTCCATAAGGATGTCATTCTGGATGACTGAAGAAATGAGGGAATTAATGCTCTGGTACCCTTGTATTAAAAACCAAAAATCCTTTCTAGACCCTTGTATCCCTATCCATCTCTTATCCATTTCTCTCTTTCTTTCTAAGCAAAATTTCTAAAATATGATCTGTGTATACTGTGCCTCTCTGTTACTTACTTACTCTTCTGTCTGTTATACTTTGCTGCCTTTTTTCCCATTAGTCTTCTTTGTCAGGGTCATTCAGGATCATTGTGTCACTGCTACCAATGGATCCATTCCCATCTTACTGGAGCTCTGAAAAGCTTTAAGCACAGTTTTCCATTCCCTTCTTGAAATTACTTCCCGACTTGGCTTCCCCCTTCCCTGCTAGGCATGTCTTGACTCTTTTCTGGCATTTTCTTCATGGCAAGACTTGAGAATGTTGAATCTTCATGGTGTGGTTTAGGGCCTCTTCTCTTCTTTTGCTGTATGCTCATCTATGCCCCCGGGTGTTGGTACTATTAATTAACTGATGACTCCCCAAGGGAATCTCCAACAGGGAGCTCTGCTGATTTCCAGACCCTATATCCTTCTGCCCATTTGACATCTACCTTGAATATGCCTGTCTAAGGTATAAATCTTGATTTGCTTCCGTGTCCTCTCTATCCCATCCTACCTCTTCACCCCAGATCTTCATGATCTCAGAAAATGGTACTACTATCCTCCAAATTTCCAAAGTCAGAAATGTTATTTGCATGTACTGTGCTCCACCTTGGTTTCTCATTCATGATCCTTCCTTCCTTCCAGTACTTTTAATTCTACTTTCAAAATGATTCTGAATTTGTCTTTTCTGTCTCCACTTAAGCCAACATTGTCTCCTGAACCTCAACAGTACTCTGCTAACTGGTCTGTTGTTTCCCCTGTTCCCACAGCAGATGCTGTGAGGCCACACCATTGCATGCCCGTCAGTGCATCATGTAATCAGGCTCTGGCTCCCCTTTTCTGCGTCATTTTGTTCCCCAGTCTCTCATCTCTTTATTCTGCAGTCACAGTGATCTTTGATTATATCCTTGAGCATACCAAGATTTTTTTCTGCTTCAGAACTGTTGGCATGCTTCCCCTCCTCCTGGAATGCTCTTCCTTGAGCCCTGCATGGCCAATTCCTCATCCTTTCAGGTCTCAAATATCACTCCTCAGGGAGCCTCTTTTGACCACTCTGCCTAAAATACTTCCCTCTGATTCTCTAGCTTAGCAACCTGCTTATTTCCTTATCACTGAACAGAGTCAGTTATTTAAAAAGTGTTTACACTTAGCTTTTATTATGGAATATAAGCTCTAAGAAAAGGGATGTTTTCTGTTTTGTTCCTTGTTATATCTCTGCATCTAGCATGGTGCCTGGCATATAGCAGGTGCCAGAACAGTGATTCTTACATTTCTGTGTAAGAGTTCATGAGGTGTTTGGCATGAGTCCTCCCTCCTCTTTTTTTTTTTTTTTTTTTTCGTACTGGGGATTGAACTCAGGGGCACTCGACCACTGAGCCACATCCCCAGCCCTATTTTGTGTTTTATGTAGAGACAGGGTCTCACTGAGTTGCTTAGCCCCTCACTGTTCCTGAGGCTGGCTTTGAACTCGTGATTCTCCTGTCTCAGCCTCCCTAAGTGCTGGGATTACAGGCATTTGCCACTGCGCCCGGATCCTCCTCTTTCTTTTTAAAGTGGAAAAAAATGAAAAGATATTAGTTTTTGTCAACGTTTTATGTAATTAACATGTTTACATAATCAATAGTTAAATAACACTGTACGATTTGCTAGGAAAATCAGCAGCTTCCCCTTTCGTTCCCTATTCCCCAGCAGCCAGTTCACCTTCAGCCAATTCTAGCAATTTTCTCTATACTGTATCTCTAGCTTTCTTAAATTGAAACTTGTCCATTTTTTCAGTTTGGACATCATCTATTGGCGCCAAAAGGAGTATTTAGCTTTCTTTCATCTACCCTTGCCCCAAGCCCCTTCTCATACAAACCTTCTCCACCCCCATTCTCCTTACTGTGATGGTATCGTAATTGCATTGTAATTTTGGTAAGATCAATATCTAGTGTTTACTTTACTATAACTATGTAATGCTTTCCACAGATGAGCCATGTAATACAGTTTGATTACTTTTCCTCTCAAGACTAGGCAGTAGATATTGACTTAAAAAATGTCTTAATTTTTGATGAATAATTCAACCTAAAATTCTTCCCCAGTTGTAAAATCTCCTCTCTGTATAACCAGCCACACAGGGAACTAGTTAATTCATCTTTTGTGGGGAACGGCCTTCTGGAGCCTTCTGGTCCTCTCCACTTTGTCTAGGTTGTACTCTGAGTGCAGGGCCGTGAGGGATGCCCTCTCACCACCAACCAGAGGACTCCTTTAGCTCTGTCTTGCATTAGAACTCCAAGTTTGTCTTATTCTTTGTTGGTTTACTACTTCATTTTGGTGGAGCACATTTTCTAATGCCTCATGGAGAAAGGGTATGAATGAAAGAGGTAATTTTTTGAGATTTACAGATCTGAAAATGACTATTTATTGGCTTTTAAGCAAAGGCTTAATTAAGTGCACAGTTCTAGGGCAAAAATTACCTGCTCTCAGAATTTTAAAGCCTTCTACTTTTGAGGGTTGTTTTTGAGAATTTCCTTGAAAAGTTCCTTGAGTCACATGAAAATATATTCTCTTTAAACTGTTTGGAAATTTTTATAATGATTAATATGTTAGAAACTTAATAGGTATTTCACTATGGCAAGCCATCTCCTTGATTTCTTCCCCCAAACCCCTCTCTGTCTCAGAGGAAAAGCCATCCTTTAGTTATGAGAAAAACATATTCTTTGAGTCTGGGGAAAAATGCCCTTTCATGCTGAGAAAATCCTTTGACAAGTATTTGCCTTCTGTTTTTTTTTTTTGGAGGGGGAATGAATACTTCTGTTATTTGGATATTGGCTATTCTGAATTTGCCCCCTAATTTTTTATGATTACTGTTTTCTATTTTTTTTTGCTCAGCTTTATTTAACATTTCCTGAATTTTATCTTTCAAGCTTTCTATTGTTTTTTTTTTCTGCCATTATTTTAATTTCCAAGAGTATCTTCTGAATATTTCTCTTTTTTTGTGACTCTTTGGTAACATTTTGTCCTGATTTCATGGATGTGCTTTTCTCAGTTCTCTAGAGATAGATGCTAGTTGTTCTTTAATTTCTTCTTCCAATCATTTTCTCTCTTTTCCAAGTTGCTTTGCTGTTTCTCTGGTACATGATGTTCTTAACATCTAGGAAGCCTTGCTATTCTTTACTGTAATTCTAGGATGATCTGACTGAAATGTTTTACTTTTTAATTTCTAGTATTGGGGATTGAACCCAGGGATGCTGTACCACTAAGTTACATCCTTGTATCTTTTGATTCTTTAAAAACATTTGAGACTAGTTCTCACTAGGTTACTGAGGCTGGCCTCAAACTTGCAGTCCTCCTACCTCACCCTCCTAAGTAGTTGGGAATACAGGTGTGCCCCACCATGTCCAGCTCTATGTGTTTGTTTTTAGGAAACTCTGATGTTAGTATTTTTAGGCCTTTTTTTTCCGTTTAAACTTGGAACTAATCAGATTGCCAATAGAAAATATAACTAATCAGAAAGCTAAGTAGACATCTAGGAGATAACACCAGCAGTCATTTTTTTGTGTAATCTGTTTTTACAGTGTGGAATCTCATTGTTAACTGGGCCTGATATCTTTCAGTCAAAGATTCCCTGTAGACTCTTTCCAGAGAATGCGTTCCTAGTCTTCTCCTGGGTGGGATCTGGGAGGAGGGACCATCTGTTTTCATGCTGAGAATGGGGAAGGAAGAACTATTTCTTAAACAGAGTTGGAACCTGTTCTCCTGCCACCCTCCGCTTTCATTTCTACTTCCAGAGGAGCTTGTGTTGCCAGTCCCTCAGCCTTGAGGGTTTGCAGGTAAATGAAATTGCCATTGGCTTCCCTCATTTTAGGATGGAACTTTGTCTGGTCTGTTAAGCCACTTGCCGCTAGCCTGTTTACCTTCTGCCTTCCAGAATTGTGTTGCTGTGTCCTCTTCTATTCCACCTTTATTCGTTTGTGTTCTGGTAGTAGCAGAGCTAAATGCATATGTTTGGTAATCCATCTTCAAATAAAAGTCTTACCGACATGACTTTTAAATGGCTATTTGTGAGGCATTTGATCACACTTGTGAAGCAGTTTTCTGGGTAAGCGGTAAGTCTGCATTTCATGGACTTAAGTCCTTTTGAATTGAAGAACTGAGAGTGGGATATGAGAGGAAGTCCCTGAACTAAGGGTTGGGAGACTTGAGTTCTATTCCTAGATTTGCTACCAACTCCTTAAACTTGAAGTTTCTCTCTTGTCCTATTTTCTACTGATAAGGTTGTGGAATTGAAATAGGTCATTTCAAGGTCTCTTTTTACACATAGATTGATTTATTTGTTTGTTCGCTTGTTTATTTATTGGTATCAGGGATTGATCCCAGGGGTACCTAACCACTGAGCCACATCCTTAGTCCTTTTCATTTTGAAACAAGGTCTCGCTAAGTTGCTGAGGCTGGCTTTGAACCTATGATCCTCCTGTCTCAGACTCCTGAGCTACTGGGATTATAGGCATGCACCACCACACCCAGCTGGGAGTAGGGGGAGGGCTGAGGAACAGGAATAGGAAAGACAGTAGAATGAATCAGGTATAACTTTCCTATGTTCATACATAAATACAAGACCAGTGAAATTCCACATCATGTTCAACCACAAGAATGGTTAAGTTATATTCCATATATGTATGATATGTCAGAATACACTCTGTCATGTATATCTAAAAAGAACAAATAAAAAATTAAAAAAGAGAAGAGAGAGATTCTTTTGTAATTGACCACCAGAATAGGAAATAGAGTTATAGCAGCAGGTAGAAGACAGATAAATTTTAAGTTTCTTTGTATTTGTCAGTCAGTTTCAGTAATTTTGACATCTTTAAGGTGTTAACTAAAATTGCAACCCACATCTCCTAAACAGGAGGCTGTTAAAAGGTTAAAAATTCTAAATTTTTCCTCTGGGCTATTTTCAGCTAATGGCCGCTCAGCTCCAAAGCATACTTGGATTCATGCTCTTAATTACTAGATAAAATTTTAGTTTTGAACAGAAGAACAGGAAAGATAATGTCCAAAGAAGTCTATTTTTTCCCACTTTGCCCTTTGGCAAGGATGGCTGACCTGGTAGCACCCACCAGGAAACATGTACTTCTCATCAGAGCCATGTACAAGGAGATAATAGCCCCATCTGTGTGTTTTTCTCTCCTCCAAGTTGCTGTTTCTCCATTGGTTAGAAAGACAGTGGACATTGCATGTCGCTGTGGTTTTGACTGGGGAGTTTGATTATCATCCCAGTGTGCTCAGCTGTGGTCACTACAGTGACTAAGAAGGAAATAGGGATATTGACCTTGTGACCTAGAGACCAGGGAGAGGTTCACTAGGGCAGTGTTCCACAAGATGAGGTGTACAGCAAAGCCAGTCACACCCCCATTACTAGGACAGAATCTCCTTGGGGCAAGATAGGAGCCATTCTACATAGTGCCTCTGGTTGTTGTGATACACTGGATTCTTTCACCCACTCTCCAGAATCATTATTCTAGCGGAGCATAGGGGAAAAAAGAGCAGAATGGAGCCCCTGCAGGCCAAGTCAGCCAACCCTCTGGTGTCAATCACAGAAAGAACTTCAGACTTACTCTTTTCCTCAGTATTCACGCCACACCCTCTGCCCTCCTTGGCCCTAGATCCTCTTGCTTAGGACGGAAATGGACACTTTCAGGGGTTACTGCTTCAACTTCTTTTTTCTCCCTCCCTCCAAAATATATATGTATAAAATGTGTACATTATATATGTATAGTATATAATTCATATAACACAAACATTATTTTTAACATATATAATGCATATATAAATGTATGTTTATATTCAATATTGGTTTCTCCTTTGTCTGATCCTTCCGATAAATGTAAACACCTTCACCTGTACCTTTCTCCGTCACTGATCCTTCCTATTTATTTTTCTTTCATTCTTTTCCATCAATATTTGTGTGTGAGAGAGGATACATGATATGAATACATGAATTTCATCTTATAAAAACAAGGCACAACAGACAAGGAAATAAAAATATACCTGTCTAACCCCCATAGCCACCTTAGATGCTGCTGTATGTCATTCATTTATTCAGGAAATATTTATTAGGGTCAAGTATGTGCAAAGACCTTGGCGAGGCACTGAGGTTCTACACTAAATCAAATAGATGTAACCCCAATTCTCATGATAGTTGTGGCTTTCATTTTTTAAAGATATATTTTTATTTTCAATTGACTATGGAGTACAGCGTGATATTTCAGTGCTTGTATCCAATGTGTAATTACTCGGATGAGATCTGAGTAATTGACATATCTATCACCTCAGACATATATCATTATTTTGTGCTGGGAACATCTAAATCCCTCTCTACTAGCTATTTTGAAATATACAATTGATTGTTGTTGACTTCAGTTATCATATTGAACATTAGAAGTTATTCCTCCTCTCCATCAGCACTCCTGTACTCGTTAGCTGAACTTTCCTGTGTCTCCTCCTCTTTTTTTTTTTTAAACATTTTTTTTTAGTTGTAGATGGACACAATGTCTTTATTTTATTGCTTTGTATGTGGTGCTGAGGATCGAACCCAGGGCCTCACGCATGCGAGGCAAGCGCTCTACCGCTGAGCTACAATCCCAGCCCCTGTGTCTCCTCCTCTTCCCCAACACTTTCCCAGGCTCTGGACACCACTATTCTATTCTCTACTTTTTTGAGACCAACTTTGTAATTTCCACGTATGACTGAGAACATGCAGTAAAGCTTTCTGTGCCTGGCTTATTTAATTTAATCCTATGTCCTCCACTTCCATTCATGTTACTGCAAATGACAATTTTTATTTTGTGGCTGAATATAATATTCCATTGTGATATATGTCATGTCTTCCTAGTGGGAAGCCATTGGCAGGTTTAAAGCAGAAAAGTATTGGTTCAGAATTTTATTTTCAAAGGTCATTTTGGCTGCTGAAAGGAAATGAGGTTGGAAGAGGGTGAAAGTTGTTGGTGGGGAACTGGTTAGGAGATTTGTGCAATAGTGCTGGGGGCTTGGCAGGGTGAGATGGAAAGAAGACAAAATAAAAAAAACACACACACACAACAGGATATTGAATATTTGGCTGTGAGGGATGAGGAGAGATGGTAGTCGGGAATGACAGCCAGGTGGTATCATTTACCAAATCAAGAAATAATGAAGAAAAAAATAACTTGGGGTGACGTAAACTTAAGTCCTTTGTGAACACCAACTTGGGTGCCTACGGTGTTTTCAAATGGAGGTGTCACACAGGCAGTGGAACGTGTGAATCTGGAGTTCAAAAGAGAAATAGAAAAGCATCTGAGATAGAGCCATGCATTTGGGCACTTTAGCCTGGATGTGTTAATAGATGCCATGGTGTGGATCATAGAGGAGCAGTGCTTGTGTGGAGCCCTGAGTATTTTCAGAAGTAAAGGTCTAGTCAGGGAGGAGGCACCAACAGAGGAGACCAGAGAGATGGGAGGACCTTTAAGAGAATGAAGCCAATAGGAGAATGTCTTTGAAAGATGTCTTCGTCAGCTGTGTCAGTGACCATTGAGATGTCATGGAGGCATCTCATGGAAATATTGAAAACAGACATTAGGTTTAGCAGTGTGCAAGTCATGTTTGACCTTTGCCAGAGCTGGCAAGTGTGTGGTAGAGGCTGAATGTGCATTGGAGGGGCACCAGCACACCTTGACCTTCATCAGTAGTATTGAGGATTTTGGAGTATGTTACAGTGCCGTAGGACCATAGTGGAAAAGGCTGATTAAATTTGTTTTAACTTTTTATAATACTCTTATCTTTATTGTTTTATTCTGATTGCAAAGCAGTCTATACTCATTGTAAAAGTTTTAAGCAGTAAAAAATATGACTTGAGAATCTTCTCCATGGTTACATTCCCTCATATTAGCCACAGTTGTTAATTTGAGGTATATCTTTCAAGATTTTTCCATGCTTATGCTGACACACACATACATATTTCTAACACTTGATAAAATTTGAGCTTATTGCTATGGAGTTGGCTAAAGTTTGCATTTTTGTTCATACATTTCAGACATGTCTGCATAAAGCAAATGTGTAATACTCATTGCACTATAGTATCGTCTGGATATTTGAGTTTAGACATTTGGATATTGTCTTCTCTCTCCCATAAGTTTTGCTCTCTCCAGTGAACACCAGAACATACTTGTGCACACTTGCATCTTTTCACATGTGTACAGTTCCCAAAGTGAAATTGTGGGGTCAAAGTTATGCACATTTGACGTTTTCATAGTGTTACATTGCCCAAGGAAGTGAGTTTTTCTTTTTCAAAAACAGATGGAAGAAATTTGAGGAGAAATGAATGTTAATAAGAGAATAAAGAATAGATTGAAGTCACAGGAAAAAGTACTGAGTAATCTATAGAGAGAAGACCAGAGGGAATGAGAACCATAGCATAGTTCTCATTCTCTAGGACCTACTGTGGTTCTTCGATCATATTGCGTGCTAAATAAATGAGTTATTTCATGTGTGAAAGTATGTCACTTATATAGACTTGGTACATGAAAAGACAGGACAAGGACAAAACCAAGCATTAGATGAACTCACAAAGGACCAGAAACTGAAGACATTTGATGCTGAAATAAACAGCAGAATTATAACTCATTCCCTAGGGAGAGGTATATTCTGAGTTGTGTCATATGTATCATTTCTGTAATTAACATGTTAAGTGCCTATTTAAGAAATTTTAAATAGCTTGAATCTCTAAGGTGATTTAAGTATATTTAGATACTGTTATTTTAGAAAATCAAAATTAAAGAACTTCATTGTGGTATTTTCTGGAGTAGACATTCCTGAACTTCTTTAGCTGTGGCTGGCCAGCTGGAGAATGATCACACAGTTGAAGTCCCTGTTGAGTTTCTAAAAGAAACAATCTTTGAACCCATTAAATAAAGAGTTTCCAAATCAGGACACAGTTTTAATGTTTGTATTTGCCTGCCTCCCCATCCATCTCCTTCCCAACCTTGGTCCTGGGTGCCAGGGAGAGTAGTAGGAGAAGTGAACCATCAGCTGAACAAGAATTTCAAGTTATAGAATCAATAATCAAATAAAATTAAGGAAAGAAGAGACGCAAAAGGTTGATCATTTCTCTGTGAGCAAATGGCATAGATTCAAACCTTCTACAGCAGTGTATTTAGAGTTGAGAAACACTGCAGTCCCAAGACAGAAAGATAATCACGTGGTGTCATCCGCATCACCAGGACAGTCTGGAGAGGAGGTTATGAGTGTGGCAGGCTGAAGGGGAGCAGCACTCAGGGCACAGGGCCAGGTGCTGCTTGCTGTGACCACTCCCTTCCCACCCAGGTCTGAGTCTCTGCTGCCTTATTCAGAGCAGTAGGTTAGTTAGCAGTCGCCATGGCCCTCACAATCCCCACTCCTTTAGCAAAAGAGAATGACTGGGCTGCATCTGCATGCCCTATTTCTCGAAAATCTCCCAAGGTGTCTGGACTGTCAAGGGGTGAAGAAAGCAACAAGGCTTTTGCTGCTAGGGTTGCACTTGATTTTCACTGAGTTACCTCTGAACGATAGCATGGCAGGCAGTAGCTGAATATGAATTTAAATCATCTTAACCATTCAGTTATATTTTCTTGAAATTTATAAAATAATAAAACTGATCTTTCAGAAGGAATTTTTGTTGTCTCAGTCTGCTGTTTAACTAATGGCTTATAAAATGTATCCATACATTTGAAAGTAAAGTAGTGGACATGATTTGGAAATTTCTAAGTAAGCATACAACATAGGATGCATAAAAATGGAATTTAGATAGAGCTAATATGTTTCTTGAGCTTTCTTCATTTTTAGTATTAGAATTTACATATACTTTATTGATTTTTTTTGTGGTGGTGTGACAAAAAAAAATATCAAGTGATTTTTATTTGCTAATAAAAATCATGCTAGGCAAGCATTCTACCATTGAGCTACATCTTCATCCTCATTCTTTCATTAATTTTCGATGTAACAGAACATTTAATAAACCACTGCCAACATTTTTTCCCACATACTCCAGAAGTTATATTTTTCTTTAAAAAATGAAAAGAATTTGGGGAAATTTTAAACACACAGAGGCATAAGAAGGTTGAATGTGCTGCCAAGCCCACGGTTAGGAAGTATAGGTCTGGATTTGGGTTCAGGTCTGACTAACTCCAGCAGCCAGCCTCAAGGAAGTTAGATACTTATTTGGTTGGCCATTCAACAGACAACCAGGGAGTGCCTAACAGGGACCACTTACTATTCTGGTGCATTGGATTCAACTACAACGAGGTGAAATCTCTGCCCTATTCGTCTCACATACTTAATGTGTAATTGTCAATTCAGTACCAAAAGGAAGCCCAGCAGGGTAAGGTGACAGAGAATGGTGATTCTACTGTGGGGCTATTTAGGATTTCAGGGACACTTCTCAGAGTCAGAGACATTGAACAGAGACCTGACAAATGGGAGAAAGCAAGCTGCGTTAAGGCCAAGAGGCAGGATAATAGAGTGGTTAATACCATAACCTATGAGATCTCAGTCTCAAATTCTGACATATGGTTCATTAGCTCTGTGACTTTAGAAAAAAGACTTGACTTCTCTTTGCCTCTTCATCAGAGGTATAGAGGTGACTATCGTACCGATCCTACCTCATAGGGCTGCTGTGAGGATGCAGTGGGTTCATGTATATAAGGCACTGGAATATGTCAAGCACCTTTCAAGCATTACCTCTTATGTAGGCCCTGCAGGAGTGGGAGGACCTAGCTGGCTTTTGGGTAGATTTTGCAAGTTTGAGAGGATTTATTGAGGAACCAGATGTGGAGGGATAAGGGAAAGTTGTCATGGAGGACTCCAGTAACTTTGGTCTGATTAATTTGTTGGGGCAATTTACTGAAGTGGGGAGGACTTGAGGCATAGCAGCAAGCTTTTCCCAGGCATAGCAGAGGGGTGGATGTGTTATGAGTGAGATGCTTTTGGATGTATTCATGTTTGGTTTTTGCTTGTGGAAAATTTGGGAAACAGAGAAGTTATTAAGAAGCAAATAAAAATCACTTGATATTCTACTCCTCATTTTTTTCCCTAAATTTATTTTTACCCCCACAAAGCCTTAGGTCACACAATACATACAGGTTTTGGGTTTTTTTTTTGAAAATAATATACTTGCCAGTTCATTGGCAAATGGCTTGTGGCAGAGAGGAAAACTAAAACCTAGGTGGGTGATAAAAGCCCAGTTGCCCTGAAAGCATTCTCCTCACCTCTCCTCAGACAGTGGTTCCGGACTCAAGTGGCAGAGAGTTTGCTGCCCAAAGAGGGTGGAGCATGGAGCAACTTGGTTCCTGCTCAGCCGTCTAGTTCTTGACCTTTGCTGCTTGGTACAACCCAACCCACAACTGTTAGCAGATTTTTTTAAGCTTTTTTTCTTTTTTTTCATTGTGATACACACATCACCTAAAATTTATTGTTCTAATGATTTTCAAGTGTATATAGTTCAATGACATTAAACATTACGTTGTTTTACACCCATCACCACCATCCATCTCCAGAATCTTTCTCATCTTAAAAAATTGAAGCTCTGCACCCATTAAGCACTAACTAACTCCCCATCCCTCCTCCTCTGGCTACTACCATTGCTTTTGTCTCCATGCATTTGACTACTCCATGTGCCTCATAAGCGAAATCATGCATTCTTTGTCCTTTACTGACTGGCTTATTTCACTTAGCACAATGTCCTCAAGATTAATCCATGTGTCATATGTCAGAATTTCCTTCTTGTTGAAGTCTGGATAATATTCTATTATCTGTAGAGGACACCTTTAGCTATTGTAAACAATGTTGCAATGACTATGGGCCAACAGATATCTGAATTCCTGCTTTGGTTTTTTTTTTTTTTTTTTTTTGAGATATTTTATATGTAGTTTTATAACCTACTCTCACATTAAAATATATATTTTAAATGTTCTATGTCATGAACATTGTTCTTCAGGTTATTTTAAATCCTGTAGCTGTATTTTAATTGATTTAAGCACTTAAGTATTGTTTTCTAGAAATAGAATTTTAATAGCCAAAGATATGACTTAAGCTTTTGTTATGTTTACCACAATGTCACTCAGAAAGCTCATACTGCCTGACATTGCCAATATTGGTGGGCTCCCCACACCTTTACTAATGTTAGATCTTAAAAACTATTTTCTACCGATTTGATAGATAATTTTGATAATTAATAGATAATTTTGATAAGTTTGATAATCAAAAATGGTGTTTCAATTCTGATTTTCCTTTTTTTTTTGGTCCTGGGGATTGAACTCAGGGATACTCGACCACTGAGCCACATTCCCAGCCCTATTTTGTGTTTTATTTATAGACAGGGTCCCATTGAGTTGCTTAGCGCCTCGCAGTTGCCGAGGCTGGCTTTGAACTCGCAATTCTCCTATGTCAGCCTCCCAAAGTGCTGGTGATTTCCCTTTTACTTGACTTTAGCATACACTTTTGGGTTAGAGTTCATTTGTAACTGAGTCCTGGGGGGAATACTAATCTGGTTAATATACAATTTGTGAGACAGTGAGAGGAGATGAGTCCATGAGGTCCATCCTGCTTCCAGTTGATTGGTATTTAATTCTGCATTAGCAGCCTGCTCTTTGCTCTGTGTGTATAGAAAGCTGCTGTGATGGGGCTTTGAATTCTTCTGTTACTGGGTACTGAATACATTTTCTTAATTGTTACTAATTTCATACAATAATAATTCCATATTTGCAACAAAAAATCCAAAAAGTGCTGGAAAAAAATTTTTGTCAGTTCATCTATTATAAAACCTGGTAGATGTGAACTCACAGGATGAAGGTATCAGATCTCAGCCAACACAAGACTATTTATATTTTTATTTATTCCCCCCTCCGAGTGAATATTCATATGTTTGGCTGCAAAATATGAGTATGTTTGTGTAAGGGATGCTGTTCCAGACCCTGCTGGGGGTGCATAGTAGTAAACAGTATACGTGAGAGTTATTTTGTTTTTAAATTCTGGCAAAGAATCAAACACAAAGGTTTTGGATAAGGGAATGCGGACACATAGTGGTTCCCCTCCCCTGCCTTCATGTCTATGTTCTCATTCCTCCTAGGCTGTGAATGCCAGCTTTGAAACCAGGCCTGCTCTGGTAGGTTAAGCATGGAGTTATGACTCAAATGTGCTTTGAGTTTATAACAATAGGATTTAAGAGTGGTGTCTTTCTTCAGCCCCAGGGCATGTACAATCACTATAATCTGGGAACTGACAGGTCAGTGACCAGAACCAAATTTCATCTGAACCATAGCCAACTGCAAACTCAGGCTCCAACTACAAACTCAGTCTGGTGTTCACCTGGGAACCCTAGGGCCCTAGGAGACCTGAATCACTTGGATTGTGAAGTGATAGTGATAGCCTTCCGAGATGTTATTGGAATATATTTCTATAATTAATACCATTTGTCCTTTTATAGAACACCAACTGTTGAAGTCAGTCTTTAAAAAACAATGCCACGTAGGCAAAATTAGGTAAAATTACTCTTTTGGCTATATGATGCCTTATTTTTGATTTAAAAGTCTTTTTTTATTAGATGGTAAGGGTTGTAGAAATATTTATTAAATGGTAAAAATTGCAGATATGTAAAAGCTGATTCTTAAATCCATGTGGAATTGCAAAGGGCCCTAAGCAGCCAAGATGATTTTGAAAAAGAACAAAGTGGGAGGATTTACATGTCCTAATTTCAAAGCTTACTAAAAAGCTACAGTGATCAAAACATTTTGGTACAACCAGAAGAATGAGAAATTATACCCCATTATATATGATGTATCAAAGTGCATTCTGCTGTCATGTATAACTAATTAAACAATTTTAAAAAATTAAAAAATAAACTTTAATAATATCAATACACAGACAAAAAAACCCACTTTGGTACTGGAATATACTTAAAAGCTCAGAAATGGAACCCATACATCTGTGGCCAATTGATTTTTGAAAAGGGTACCAAATTCACTTGGTGAGAAAGGAGTTTCTTCAGCGGTGCTATGACAGCTGGATTTCCACATGCTAAAAGAATGAGGTTGAATCTTTACTTTACATTAATTTAGGAATTAACACAAAATGAATCAACAACCTGAATATAAGAGCTAAAACCATAAAACTTTTAGAAGAAAACATGAAGATTAATCATCATGACCTTGGATTTGACCATGGGTTCTTATATATAACACAAAGAGCATCAGCAACAAAAGAATTAAAAACAGATAAATTAGACTACCAAAATTAAAAACTTTGGTGCGTCAAAACACACTGATTGAAACAACAATCTATGGGATAGGAGAAATGTTTAGAAATCACGTATCTGACAGCTCTTTAGTATCCAGAATATGTTAAAAATCCTCTGTTCAAAAATAAAAAGACAAATGACCATTTGGAAAAGAGACAAAAGACTTAACCGACCTCTCTCCAAAGGAGGTATACAGATGGCCAAGAGCACATGAAAAAATGCTTAGCATCATTAGTTATTTGAGAAATGCAGGTCAAAATCCATGATACCACTGACCACCTACCAGGATAGCTATTCCTGAAAAACCAACACACACAAATAGAAAATGACAAGCATTGGTGAAGACGTGGACAAATTGGAAGGAGTCCTTACACATTGCCAGCAGAATGTAAAAAGGTGTAGCAACTGTGGAAAACACTTTGGCAGTTCTTGAAAAAGTTAAACAGAATTACTACATGAACTAACAATTCCACTCCTACATGTAGACCCAAAAGAATGGAAAATGGACTCAGACATGTATGCCAAGGTTCGTGGCAGCATTATTCATAATAGCCCCAAAATAGAAGTAACCCAAGTGTTCATTAATAGTAATTAACAGAAGTAATTCAAGTGTTTATTTTGTTTGTTCGAATGCACAAACAAAATGTGGTCTCTGCATGCAGCGGAATGTTATTCAGTCATAAAAAAGGAATGAAGCTCTAATTCAGGCTACAACCTGGATGAAACTTGAGAACACTGTGCTAAATGAAATGAGCCAGAAACCAAAGGACAAATACTGTATGATTCCAGTTACATGAAATATCTAGAAATAGGGGTGGTTCCAAGATGGCGAGCTAGACGGACGCCGCGGTCAGTCTCTCCAGAACTGGTGATTGAAGCTGTGGAATTACCATCTCCCAGCCAGCTTCTGGACATCACCCTACAGCTGTCCCCGCAGGTATTCCACTTGTGCTTGTACTCAGAGCCACCAGGCAGCAGCATTTGCCACAAGCAGTGTTGGTCACAAGCAGCGTGACTTCAGCAGCAACCGTGGCAGAGCGCCGCTGCCGGCAGCTTCGCTGTGGGTGGTTTGGAGCCCCAGCCCAGGGTCCCGCACCGGGCAGGGCCTGCTTCTACACAAGGGGGCGTGGGACAGCTCATGGGAACAAACTGAACTCAACACAGAACACCGTGAAAAGACGGCGATTTCACCAGCGGCCCGACCCAGAGTTACACCCTGCTGTGAAACCCACACCCAGGACACCAGTGGGGAAAGCCCACCAAGCAACGGACAACGGCACCTACTGGAGGTGAAAGGAACCATACCTGTTTATTTACATTGAGACTTTGTAAATTCTTAGTTTTTATTTTATCCTTTATCTTTTTCTCCTAATATTTCTATTGTTTGATCTTTTTGTTTTATTTCACAGCTCTTTTCTTCATTCCCTTCCTTCTTTTTCCTTCCCTCTTTTCTCTCTCACTTTTTTCCTACCCTCTAATCCCCAACAGTTGTGAAACCAAGTATTTGTTATACAGTGGGACATGGTAGATTGGGATTTCTGAACTGTATACTAGAGTGGTATTATATAGTTTTGTAACTCCCACTTGCATATGTTTTATTTTTCTTGCTATCTTCTCTCCTCGCTATACTCCCTTTTCTTCCTCCTTACTGGTCTTCCCCAACTCTTGGTCGCTCTTTCTAGTAATACCCAACTTCTCTTGGATTCCTTTTTCATGCTTTCTAAGATCTAATAACCATATCCTCACCTCCTACTACCCCAACAATCTATCCTACACCCCACTCTCAAGTCTCCCTAGCCCATTAACAGAAACAATAGACCCTTGTGCAAACTTATTGTTTACATAAAAGATTGTAAAGGAACCTATAATTGTTGTATATTGTGACAAAACTGTAAATGTATTTGGGAGCTATTAGAACTACTTGGTTTGAAACTACATATTGTTTGTATTGAGATCAATCAATATTGGTTTCCCCTTTAAAAGAGAGGTTTTGAAACCCTGCAGGGAAACTATACCCGTATAGGAGTAAAAACTGTAACAACTTGAATCAGCAGAGCTAGAAGGAAAGACACGCAATCACCATGAAAAAACAAGGGAAGAAAATGACTCAAACAAACCAAGATAACACACTACTAGAATCCATGGTCAGTACAGCAGAAGAAATGACAGAACAGGAATTCAGGATGTACATAATTAAAATGCTCTGTGACATAAAAAATGATATAAGAGAGGAAGCCCAGTCAGCAAAAGACCATTTTGATAAAGAGATACACAGGCAAATACTGGAAGTAAAAGATCGCTTCAATAAGGAGATAGAGAATCTGAAAAGGAACCAGACAGAAATCCTTGAAATGAAAGAAACAATAAACCAAATTAAAAACTCAATAGAAAGCATCACCAGCAGATTAGACCACTTGGAAGACAGAACCTCAGATACTGAAGACAAAATATTTAACCTGGAGAATAGAGTTGACCACACAGTGAAGATGGTAAGAAGCCATGAACAGAACATCCAAGAACTTTGGGACAACATTAAAAGACCAAACTTGAGAATTATTGGGATAGAGGAAGGCATAGAACTCCAAAACAAAGGAATGAACAACCTATTCAATGAAATAATATCAGAAAACTTTCTGAATATGAAGAACGAATTGGATAGTCAAATTCAAGAGGCTTACAGGACACCAAATGTTCAAAATTACAACAGACCTACACCAAGGCACATCATAATGAAAATGCTTAACATTCAGACTAAGGAGAGAATCTTTAAAGCCACAAGAGAAAGGAATCAGATTACATATAGGGGGAAGCTGATTAGGATCACTGCAGACTTCTCAACCCAGACCCTTAGAGCAAGAAGATCTTGGCAAAGCATATACCAAGTGCTAAAACACAGTGGATGCCAACCAAGAATCTTATATCCAGCAAAATTAAGTTTTAGGTTTGAAGATGAAATAAAAACCTTGCAAGAT
The DNA here is from genome assembly GCA_028644305.1 of Xerus rutilus. Taxonomy (NCBI): domain Eukaryota; kingdom Metazoa; phylum Chordata; class Mammalia; order Rodentia; family Sciuridae; genus Xerus; species Xerus rutilus. Next base: position 64,192,972 of record CM053403.1, on the reverse strand, counting down.
AAACAAAAATTAAAAGAATTCATAGCAAGAAAGCCAGCACTACAGAACATTCTTGGTAAAATATTCCATGAGGAGGAAATCAAAAACAGCAATGAAAACCTGCAGAGGGAGGAGCTACATTAAAGGCCAATCAAAGGAGAAATCCAATCAAGTTAAAAACGGAAGAATAAACTAAAATGTCTGGAAATACAAACCATGTCTCCATAATAACATTGAATGTCAATGGCCTAAACTCAGCAATTAAAATATACAGATTGGCAGATTGGATTTAAAAAAAAAGACCCAACAATATGCTGCCTCCAAGAGACTCATCTCATAGAAAGAGATACTCACAGATTGAAGGTGAAAGGATGGAAAAAAATTTATCACTCACATGGACTACGTAAACAAGCAGGAGTTTCCATCCTCATTTCAGATAAAGTAGACTTCAAACCAAAGTTAGTGAAAAGGGATAAAGAAGGTCATTTCATACTGCTCAAGGGAA
>CM053403.1:64163344-64191988 GCA_028644305.1 Xerus rutilus | reverse complement strand
GATCCAGCTATCCCACTCCTTGGCCTATACCCTAAAGACTTAAAAACAGCACACTACAGTAAAGCAGCCACTTCAATGTTTATAGCAGCACAATTCACAATTGCAAAACTGTGGAAGCAACCCAGATGCCCTTCAATAGATGAATGGATAAAGAAACTGTGGTACATATACACAATGGAATATTATTCAGCAATAAAAGGGAATAAAATTATGGCATTTGCAGGCAAATGGATGGAATTGGAGAACATTATGCTAAGTGAAGTAAGCCAATCTCAAAAAACCAAATGGCGAATGTTCTCTCTCATTAGTGGATGCTGATAAATAAGGGAGGTATGAATGGGGAACATAGGAGAAATGGAGGAACTCTGGACGCGACATGGGGGAGGTGGGGGGAGGGAAAGGGGAATGGGTATAGTAAAGATGGTTGATTGAGATCGTCATCACTACTCTTGGTGCATGTATGAAGACACAAATGGTGTGACTGTCTTGCAACCAGAGAAATGGAAAAATTGAGCTCTATATATGTACTATGACTTGAAATGCATTTAAATAAATTATATATATAAAAAAGAAATATCTAGAAATAGATAAAAGCATAGAGAAAGAGAAATATTAGAGATTGCCAGCAATGGAGAAGATGGGGAAATGGGAATTACTGCTTACTGGCTACAGAGCCTCTGGGGTTATGAAAAGTGATTTGGAAATAGTGGTCACGAGTGTGCAACGTTGTGAACATAATTAATGCCCCTGAACGGTGCACTTAAAGATGGTTAAAATGGCAAGTTTTATGTTAGATATGTTACTGCAATTGAGAAAATTTTAAGATGGTGAAAGAACTAATGAATTCAGTGAGAATCTCTTAAGTTTACAGTATACTTTGGGTTTTTCTATAAAATCGTTAGCTAATCTGGTTGGGGTGTGAGAATGAATAATGTGATGGTCTTTCCAGCTGTTCAAAGGGAAACATGTTTAACTTCTACATATATTTTTAGAACTGAATTATTGGGGGGTGTGAATAAAGAATGACAGTTTATAAGAGGTGCCAGAACAGCACTAAACATGGAGAAAATTGTGTTTACTGGAGCTCTTCTCATGAATATGGGTATTTGTGGATGAAAGGAATTCTGAGTTGTCCCTGGGGTAGGACATGAAGGTGAGATGCCCAGGGGACTCACTAGATTTTCATCCCCTTTTTTTTTCTGCTGTGGAGTGTTTTGTGCTGCCGGCAGGGGAGTTTGGTGAGCTACTGGAGCAGTGGGTAGGGTGGAAGCGAGGCTGACTCCCTCCTTCTTGTAAAAGTTGTCCAAATATTTGAAGAATATTGTCTTAAAGGGATATCATAAGCCTACTTTGTGTGCATGTATATATCTCAGCGTAGCCCAGTGCAATGTGCTTCTGGAAATAGAAACACTTTCTCCTTATGTAAATAATTAATTGCATTCTGAGGAAAGAAGAGCTCTAGTAATTTTAGTGGAGTGACAATTTATAATAAAACTCTCTTTTGTTCATTCATTCATTTATTGGGCATCTGTATTATGCAGCATACCATTTCAGGTTCTGGGAATACACAGTTGAATATGATACTGGCTTGCTCTCCAGGAGCCTACGGACTAGTCAAAGAAAAAGAAGTAATGACCATGCAGTTTAATAAGGGGATTGATACCTATCATATCCACAGATTTTATCTTCTGTGGTGATGAGCAGTTGTGAAAAAGTACCATGTGAGACTGTGCAGTGTGAGATACACATTTTGTTTATAGTAATCACCCAGGTTTTGTTGTTGTTTTTACTTTTTTCTATAGTCTTAACAGGAAGATCAGCTGAAAAATCCTTATCTAATAGCTTCTAATGCAATGGCTGAGGTTTTGGACCCCTCCAATAGTGATAGGACAGGTTGTATTAGACATATAAAGAGCGGTGGAAGCCTGAAGTAGAGGTGAAATAACTTAACCTGGCTCATAAACAGTGACATTGAGATTAAAAAAAAAAAAATTCAAGAAAGGAAATGGGTGGGTGGGAGGATGTGCTTCCCAGGCAGAAGATAGTTACTTAGAATTGGTTGGTGACTGAGTAAGCCTCAAGAGTGAGGGCAAGAAAAGTCAACTGTGGTCCCAGCTTCTGGGCAGTTGATTAAGAAGGCAGGCACCACAGAGGGAACCACTGGGCAAAGGTACTATTTACCTTATTGCAGGGAGAATATTTGTTAATTTTTTGAATTGCTGAACATATACTAATGGGCCCCAGCCAAGAATCAAATTCCTTTATGTTGACAAAGTTCAGATCTTCATCACTGACTTTTTTCACTGACTTTTTTCCTTTTCCTCTTCTTTCTTTCAGAAAGAATAGCTGAAATGGGGATGATAATTCAAGAATGATCTCTGGGGAAAAGAGGGAGGGGGCAGGAAGAGACAGAAAGCTCTTGTTCAAGATGTGAAAGTCCAAGCACTCTAATGTGAATTTGGAATTTGCATTCCAGAAATGATTAGAGGAAAATGCCACACTGTTTTTGTTTAAATATTGCAGTCATTGAGTTTATGTGCCAGTAACAGGCAGGAATAACAGTTTGATTCATCCAGATTCAGAAAAGTGAGAAAAGACATCTTTTGATTCACATGTCTTTTCATTAAAAAAAAGTAGCTAATAGTTCTCAGGACATTGTGTTTGTTCAAAAATATTTACTAAACTAATTAATACTATTTTTTCTATGCTTAAATTTATTTTAATATTTAAAAAGGGGAAGAGTAGCAGGGATAGGCAAGTAAAAGAAGGAAAAATGGTGCCTAAAAAGATTAAGGATGCCAAAACTTTATTAAATATTGAAAAAAATAATAGCCAATATTTATATAGTACTCAATTACAGTTTTTAATTCACTTTTATATGTACACATCAATTGGTTTATTCCCCACAATGACCTTTTGATGTGAGTGTTATAATCTGCATTTTATTGACTGGGAATTTGAGATTTAGGGTTAAGAGATGTGCCTAAGACACCCAGCAAGGCTGTGTCTTGGTTTTATGATGCACATCCAGGGCTGTCTGTGGTAAAACACAGCCATCCTTACCCTTAGAAATACTCCATTGTTAACACTGTTTTCAATAATGACTGAGTAGCCCTGTTTTAAAATCTCAGTGTAATATTGCAGAGCCTATAATCTTCAGGCTTACAACTTCCTAATAATATGGGAAGTAGAATTCATCCTACTTAGTTGCCACTAAGATACAATAGCTCCTGTTAAACTGATACAAGAGACAGGGACATTGGACCTCTGAGACCAAATAGGACTATCACAGAATGACATGGGATGGGTGGTGGGTAGGCTGTGTTGTAAGTGATGTGGTGCAGTAGAATGGGCAGGCCCAGCATGACATCTGGAATGTAGAGGCTGGTGGGAAAAGGTGGCTCATGTGTGTGGTTGCTTTTAGAATAGTGACTGGTGGGTACTGGCACTCAGGTCACACGTCATGCCAGGACCCAGTTTCGCATGCTTCTCTGAAGTGGGAGAAAAGAATTTCAGGTTCAAGACAGTCAGGCAGATCACTAGACATCCTGCCCAGTCTGGATAGAAGAATCCATTCTCGTTCCCAAAGTGACAGAGCTATTCCTTTCACATTTTAGTCGTACATTCACTAGCTCATGGAGTTCTGGAGGGCAGCTTCTGTACCTCCAACATCTAAGTATTTTTCCTCATATCACCTGCTTTCATCCCTGGCACATGAGTATCTTTAGCCACTTGCCAGAACATCTGTTTGTTTATTTTGTAGAAGGTTTTTATTATTCTAAGTGTAACTGCCCTATCAAAGAAATTCTACTTCATTGTTTTTTCATTGTTTGTTTTTCAGGATGGGTTAGTTAGTCTGTCATATCTTTCTGGCATTGAAGCAGATGCTTGTTAAAATTTATAGACAATGTGATTTTAATTCCTTATCAATTTGTATTTCACATCAGGGTGCCCTTGGATTATTTATAGCAGCACAGAAGACAAAATTAATGTATTAAAAAAAAGTAGTCCAATTTTGGAATTAGGCAGGTTTGGATTGCCCTTCTGTAGCTTCTAGTTGATGTCTTGACGTAACTAACAACCTGGAATAATCTGCGAAAATGGAGGAAAATAGGATTAAATGAGATTAGACATTAAAAATGACATGCATAAATCAATACTCAGTAAATTTCCATTTCTTCACATTGACTCTGTGTGCATGAGCTTAATTTATACTGATATAGTGCTTTATCTTTTACATCATGCTTTCAAATTGTCATTTGTATCTTTGCCCTGCCCTCTGAGATCATCAGGAAAAGTAATGTTATCACTGGCTTAGGCAAATAAACTGATAGCAATAATTACCCAGGATTATGCAGCTAAGGGGTTGGAGTTTCAGAACATGAATTAGATTCCCTTAGTTCATACCTGGTGCCCTTTGCTCCAAGTCCTGGTATATTTTCACCTGGTATCTCAAACATTCACTGTATCTTTGATCATTTCTATGGTAACCAATCACCATAATAAATAATTCAGCAGGACCCAAACAGCTGCCATGCTGGTACTATAAGTTAGATAAAGTATGGGTGCCTGAATCTGATTATCTTCATTCCTAGGGCACTATTCATCAGGCACTTTTGTTTTGACTCATGAATTTACTGAGAGGTTGTTTTTGTGTTTTCTGATGGGCAGTAGATTGTCTAGGTTACAAAATTGTAGATAATGGTTCTTTTTAATAGCCAGTTTATATTGAAGTTCCAGTTGACTTTGCTGTGTAGGTTATCTCTGTATTTCACTATTGGGATAATAAATTTTAAAGTACTACGTATATAATTGGTAGACAAGGAGATACTCATATGAACTGCAGCTTTCTGGTGAGGCTTGCAGTGCCCTATTATTAACCCATTAATATGACCTCGCCTCTAGGTAGGTCTATCAGACCCTTCATTTTGGATTGCCAAATAAATAAGCCAGAAGTAGTATCAAAGATTTTATTGCTTCAGTCTCACTATACTAACTGCATTGAGAAAGTTTTTAAAATATGCTCTCCATTTCTTTCATTTTTAGCTAAGTGCTGTATAATTAATTTATTTTGCTTGAGTTTTTTTTTTAATTTTTATTTTTTGGTATGGGGGATTGAACCCAGGGGTTCTTAGCCATTGAGCCACATCTGTAGCCCCTTTTATTTTTTATTTTGAGACAGGATCTCACTAAGTTGCTTAGGGCCTTGCTACATTGTTGAGGCTAACTCAAACTTTCGATCCTCCTGCCTCAGCCTCTAGAGTCGCTGGATTAGAGGTGTGCCCCACTGTACCTGACTAATTTATTATTACATTTGGAAATAGAAGATATTTAGTGGGTTTCTTTGTCCTAAATCTCCAAGTATTTGATTTTTACCAATAGTAAGTCTGTTGATAGTATTGTTACAGAACTCTGTAAATCTGTCTAGACTGGTACTCATAAGTGATACTGAAATTAACATTAATCATATCTTCAATTCCTTTCCTTAGGAAGTGGGAACTTGGTATCCTTAAATCTTAAAATGCACTGCCTGTGCAACAGAGAAAACAGGCAGTGAATATTTGTTGAACTTGATTTCTATTTGCCCTTTCGTTGTGTATCCACTCAAAATTGCATCGATGTGTCAAGACAACTAGTTTTTAGTCCTATAGTCAGCCTTATGATGAACTATGCTAACACAGAGCTCTCAAATACTTTTTACATTTCAAATGATGAAATTAAATGAATTAATGGTGATGCCATACAAGGTGTACTTCTATTGTATAAAATCAAGGCATAGTGACAGTATTAAAAACACATTTTAAAATATATTAAGAAAAAATGATTTTTATAAAGAAAGGAAATTAACATTTTTGCTTTTGCAGAAGTTTTCACCTTAATTTTGCATGTTTTAATAAAAAAGAGCTGGGCACGGTGGCACACGCCTTTAATCCCAGCACTTTGGGAGGCTGAGACAGGAGAATCATGAGTTCAAAGTCAGCCTCAGCAACGGCAAGGTGCTAAGCAACTCAGTGAGACCCTGTCTGTAAATAAAACACAAAATAGGGCTGGAGATGTGGCTCAGTGGTCGAGTGCCCCTGAGTTCAATCCCCAGTACCAAAAAAATAAAAAATAAAAATAAAAAGACCTCAAATGTCACCTTAATTTTGACTTTAAAATTTTTTTTTTGCTAAGAAATGGAATTTTATCCAGCTATATTAGCTTACCAGAAATGAGAATGTCAGTGGAGCCCATCAGTAGTAGAAGTATAATTATGGTATTAGCTTCATAAATCATTTGCTTCTCTGTGCTATAATAGGTCATGAGCTAAGCTGAGTCTTTGTTCTACCTAGGTGCTATTGCAATAAAGCCATTTCTGTTTTTATTCACTCAAATGTACACTTTCTTCTTTGTGTTGACATTATCAGTGAATCTGTTACTTTCCATTACCAGGAGAATAATTAAAATTGTCAATAGTTTTATATTTTCTCTCACAAATCCTTTCAAGTTGCATAGATGCCTTTCATTTGATAGAACATCTGGATAATACATTTTGTTTTGCCGTGTTTTTAGGCAAGATGCGTACTTTCTTAAGCCTATTCTTTAGAAAGAAAAAAAAGGGAAAAAAATCAGCTACAGTAGCTCTATCCATCTGTTGACCCCAGATACATAATAGATAAATCAGACTTTCATACAGGAATCCTGATGTCAAAGTGAAGTCAAGCCCTTACATTTATGATGCACATGAAAATATATATACAGTGTTATGTTTCATTGATTTGCTGGTTCTGCATTAAAATAATACATCATAAATACCGCAGATGTAATTTCTCCAATCTCTCTCTTAATGCTATAAAAAGGTGAGGTCTTGTCTTCTAGATGTAAGCCAAGCTGCACAACCAAATTACAATGCTCTTCCCTTAGACTAGTGTATATACAAGCACATTTTAGCAGGTTTTAAAGGTGGTCTACAGGAATGTAATTAGCTTGGACAGCTGTTGTTCTGCTGTTGGAATAACCAGCTTATTATGTTATGCTCCCAGTATAACACTGCAGAAATTGCTGTAGCCCTCCTGTAGTTCTGAGGGGTGAGCTCCTTAGTCTTGCCTTTGGTTGTTACTTGTCAAGCCTCAGCTTGTTTCTGTATTTCCCAGTTTTGCTTTGGTTCACACATAGGGTCCTGTGAGGAACTCAGATTTTCAAAAACGTTAGAATCACTTGTTTGTGCTATCATTTCTTCTGGCCTTTCTTTTCAGGTCATAGTAGGTACAAAGAAGTAAGTTAAATGGACAAAGTGTCTTTTTTCCCAAGAACCAATGTGAACCTAAAATGTAATTGAGATATTGAGATTTCAAGGATTTGGTAATTGAATGGGCTTGATTGTTGGCTGATATTTTGGTTTTTGCAAACAATCACTTAGATATCTCTTGCAGATGTCCCCTGTAGATGTTGAGCCACCTTTTTGGTCACTGAAAGGAGGAATTTATTGGGATTAAGGGTAACCCAGCGCTCTCTTTCACCAAAGCCTTTAATAGATTTTTTAAAAAATAGAATGTATTAAAACAAGTCACTAGAGGGGCTGAGGTTGTGGCTCAGTGGTAGAGCGCTGTGTGAGGCCCTGGGTTCAATTCTCAGCACCACATAGAAATAAAATAAAGGTCCATTGACAACTAAAAAGTATTTTTAAAAAAAGTCACTACAAAGCTAAGGTATCACCCCACAAAATAAGATTAAAAGAAATTTCTTCTAATTTAATACCTATTCTGTACTTAAATGCCCCAGTTTTGATACAGAATCCTGTATAGCTATTTTGTCCAAATTAGGACCAGTCAAGGATCACATACTGTTAGCAGTTGTGTGTCTCTTAGTACTCTTGAATTTTTTTTTTTTTTTTTGGTTACTGGAGATTGAACCTAGGAGTGCCTTACCACTGAGCTATATCCCTAGCCTTTTTTATCTTGTGATAGGGCCTAAGCTTTCGAGGCTGACCTCAACCTCAAACTTGTGGTCCTCCTACAAGCCTCCTAAGTAGCTTGGATTACAGCAGCACTCTTTAAATTTTAACCTTGTCCCTTTTCATGTGATTGATTTGTTGAAGAGACATAGACCCATTAATAAATGAGATGTCTATTTAAATTGATTTAAATATTAAACTATCTTTTAACTATATAATGTCTTTGAGTTTATTTAATCAAGAGCATTTTCCTATGTAGTTAGTTATATTGTTACAATTATCATTAATGATAATTCCTTAGTATAATCTTACACCTAACCAATATTCAAATTTTCCCAACTTTTGTAGCATTAGAGATCAAAGCCAGGTCCTCACACATGCTAGACAATCAGCCAACCACAAAGCTACTCCTGTAGTCCACAATTTTTTTCTCAAGTTCTTTAAATTAAGCTTCTTTAGATCAGCATCCAACCCAAAACTACACATGATGCATGATTGTTTTGTTTTCTCAGTGTCTTATCTGGTACAGTCCCTTTTATTCTTGTCCATAACTTACTGACAAGATAGAATGGTTTCTTAAAAAATGACAAGCAAGGAAATAGAAGATGCCATCAAGAGCCTGCCAACCAAGAAAAGCTCAGGTTCAGATGGATTCTCAGCTGAGTTCTACAAGACATTCAAAGAAGAATTAATACCAATACTCCTCAAACTATTCCATGAAACAGAAAAGGAGGGAACCCTTCTAAACTCATTCTATGAGGCAAGTATCACCCTGATTCCAAAAACAGACAGAGACACATCAAAGAAAGAAAACTTCAGACCAATATTCCTGATGAAAATAGATGCAAAAATTCTAGCAAATTGCATACAAAAACATATCAAAAAATAGTGCACCACGATCAAGTGGGGTTCATTCCAGGGATGCAGGGTTGGTTTAACATACGGAAATCAGTAAATGTAATACATCACATCAATAGACTTGAAGATGAGAGTCATATGATTTTATCAATCAATGTAGAGAAGGCATTTGACAAAATACAACACCCTTTTATGCTCAAAACACTAGAAAAACTTGGGATAGTAGGAACATACCTCAACTTTGTAAAAGCTATCTATGCTAAACCCAAGGCCAACATTATCCTAAATGGAGGAAAATTGGAATCATTCCCTCTAAAAATGGGAACAAGACAGGGATACCCTCTTTCACCACTGCTATTCAACATAGTCCTTGAAACACTAGCCAGAGCAATTAGATGAAAGAAATGAAAGGGAGATGAATCAGAAAAGAAGAATGCAAACTATCATTATTTGCAGATGACATGATTCTATACTTAGAGGATCCAAAAAATTCTCCCAGAAAACTTTTAGAATTAATAAATGATTTCAGCAAAGTAGCAGGATATAAAATCAACACCCACAAATCAATTGCATTTTTATACATCAGTGATAAACCCTCTGAAAGAGAAATTAGGATAGCTATTCCATTCACAATAGCCTCAAAAAAAAAAATACTTGGGAATCAATTTAACAAAAGAGGTGAAAGACCTCTACAATGCAAACTACAAGACACTAAAGAAAGAAATTGAAGAAGACCTTAGATGATGGAATAATCTCCCATGCTCCTGGATACGCAGAATCAATATTGTCAAAATGGCCATATTTCCCAAAGCGCTATATAGATTCAATGCAATTCCAATTAAAATCCTCACTCCTTATAGAAATAGAAAAGGCAATCATGAAATTCATTTGGAAGAATAAGAGACCCAGAATAGCCAAAGCAATCCTTAGCAAGAAGAGTGAAGCAGGAGGCATAATACCAGACCTTAAATTATACTACAAAGCTATAGTAGTAAAAACGGCATGGTACTGGCACCAAGTTAGACATGTAGACCAATGGTATAGAATAGAAGACACAGAGACAAACCCACTTATATACAGTTACCTTATACTAGATAAAGGAGCCAAACACGTACACTGGAGAAAAGATAGCCTGTTCAACAAATGGTGCTGGGAAAACTGGAAATCCATATGCAGCAAAATGAAACTAAACCCCTATCTCTCACCATGCACAAAATTCAACTCAAAGTGGATCAAGGATCTGGGAATCAGACCAGAGACCCAACACCTAATAGAAGAAAAAATAGGCCCAAATCTTCATCATGTTGGATTAGGACCATACTTCCTTAACAAGACTCCTATAGCACAAGAAGTAAAATCAAGAATCAACAAATGGGATAGCTTCAAACTAAAAAGCTTCTTCTCAGCAAAAGAAATAATCAATGAAGTGAACAGAGAGCCGACATTCTGGGAACAAATCTTTGCCACACACACATCCGATAGAGCACTAACCTCCAGGATATATAAAGAACTCAAAAAACTTAACACCAAAAAAACTAACAACCCAATCAATAAATGGGCCAAAGAGCTGAACACAAACTTCACAGAAGAAGATATAAAATCGATCAACAGACATATGAAAAAATGTTCGACATCTCTAGCAATCAGAGAAATGCAAATCAAAACTACCCTAAGATTTCATCTCATGCCAGTCAGAATGGCAATTATCAAGAATACAAACAACGATAAGTATTGACGAGGTTGTGGGCAAAAAGGCACACTCATACATTGCTGGTGGAACTGCAAATTGGTGCAACCAATCTGGAAAGCAGTATAGAGATTCCTTAGAAAACTTGGAATGGAACCACCTTTTGACCCAGCTATCCCACTCCTTGATCTATACCCAGAAGACTTAAAAACAGCATACTACAGTGCTGCAGCCACTTCAATGTTTATAACAGCTCAATTCACAATAGCTAATCTGTGGAACCAACCTAGATGCCCTTCGATAGATGATTGGATAAAGAAACTGTGGTACATATACACAATGGAATATTACTCAGCAATAAGAGAGAATAAGATTATGGCATTTGCAGGTAAATGGATGGAGTTGGAGAATATCATGCTAAGTGAAGTAAGCCAATCTCAGAAAACCAAATGCCAAATGTACTCGTTGATAAGTGGATGCTGATCCATAATGTGTGGAAGGACACAGGAACAATGGAGGAACTTTGTTCACAGGGGTGTAAGGGAGCAGGGGGCATGGGGACAGTAAAGGTGGTGGAATATGATGGTCATCATACTCTTAACTTTATGTATGACTGCATGTATGTTGTGATTCTATATCACTTACAACCAGAGAAATGAAATGTTATCCTCTATCTGTGTACAATGAATCAAATTGTACTCTGTTATCATGTAAGCCTAAATAGAACAAATAAATAAATTAAATATGAAAAAAAAAAGAATGACCCATCTAGTGGATTTGGCTCCTCTATCCCTCTAAACACTGTACACGTCCAATACTGTAGCCACTAGTTATATCGGCCTATGAATTTTTGAAATATGGCTAGCCTGCATTGAGATGTACTTTGAATATAAAATATACATTGGATTCCTAAGATAGTCCAAGAAAAATGTAAAGATACTTTGCTAATAATTTTTAAAATACTTATTCAAATGATAATTGGGGCATTATGAGATAAATAAATTAAAATCAATGTTTTTAAGTTTTTAAAATGATCTACTAGAAAAATTTTTACTTGATTCCCATTATATTTGTCATATGCTAACATATTTTGAAATACAAAATTACTACCCCAGAATGACTCCCCATCAGTATTTTGAGAAATTTCAGAAAAAAGAGCACTAGTAGGCTAAAATGTTCCTTAGCTAGACTCCTAACATCTAGTTGCTGTGTGGAAGCTAAGTGATTTTCCATGCCAGACAGCCTGGGGAATGTTAAGACCTAATATCCTACCAGCATGGCATTGTCCCATGGATGAAACAGCTGTGGAAGGGTTTGAGTGTCCCTGATAACTTAAAGTGTTAAATAATGTAAACCTGTAAGAGTGCTACAGTTCTAAATATAGTTGCCCCATTCCTGTATAAATCCAATGAAAGTTCATGGTTTATTTATCTACTTATCTGTTTATTTTCAGTGTTGGAAAACTTTGAACAGACAATTGTCACCAATTTTGGATCGCTGGAAAGTCAGCAGGATTTCCGAACCCCGGAGTTTGTGAGTATTACCACTTTATCTTAAATTTGTATTAATTAGCCAGAGATTTTTTACAAAGTAGGAAAAAATATTTTTTTTAAATGAATTCTTTTTTTTTTTTTAAATGAATTCAGGTTGGGCATAGATCCTATGGCAGTGACTGTGTTCAGAATGCTCTGGTGTCCCTGGGGAACAGGTTACTGAACTTCAGTATCTCAGCATCATGCACTGTAGGCTTGATCTTCACATTGCTCATGCAATTGCAAACAGGAACTCATTCTGCAGTAAACTAGCAATGGCTTTCCAAAGCTCCCACTTAATTCCTTGATACCGTTGCACTCAGTTTCTGTGCTTGCTCGCTCTGGAAAGCAGTCTTTACTGAGCATATACAGGTACATTGACCATTACCAGTCATTTATAGTGGACATGGTGTGATTCTCATTTCCTTCTGTAACCTGCAGTAATACAACCTTGTAGGACTAGGAATATTCTATTGGTGTTTCCTACCAAGAGGGGAAATAGTGCTTCCACTCAATTAGACTCATTAAAGATTAGGCATGGTTCCTACCCTTAAGGAATTAAAAATCTTATTAGATGCTACTGTGATTTTATTAATGCCTTGTTTAAAGAAAATTAAGCACATAAGATGCCTTGCAAAATGTCCTTACTAAATAGATTTTATATTAGGTTCATATGGAGAGAGGGGATGAGAAGAAGTATTTCTCTGACTCATGTGCCATATTATTGCACCAGATATGTAGGGAAAGCATGCTAGAATTCACCTGAATTTACTGATTTTTGTTCCTGCTGCAAATGGCTTGTCTACCAATTACTTTAGCAATGCAAAAACCTTTTTTAGTTTATTTGCAAAATGTGATATATATTTACCACCTCAGTAATTGACAGAGCATGGTTGTATTATTGATAAAGATAAAAAAAAAAGAAATCATTATGTGCTTTTTCTCTTCTCATTCACTCTTTTATGGATTTCCTTCTCAATTTGACCAAGAATAAGGAAACCAGACAGTGCCCTGGACTGAAAAGGATTGCACATAAAACTATATCCACAATGCCATTTTATTGCAAAGTGTGGGGCTCCTGTGGAGCACTTGCAGATCACCTACTGTGAAAATCACTTGGATATAATAAAAAGACATAGTATTCAATGACTTTCTTATTATATTCAATGGGATTTTCAGTGAAGCAAAATTGTGAATGCTTACCAGTATTCCTGTGTCTTAAAGTAGCAGAGCAGTTTTGTGGCTTTTCTTACTTTTGCAGTTAGATTCCAAAAGCAGAATTCACAGATGTTTCACATTTGAGTATGATGTTGGTACAAACTCTTGGCACCTCCTTTTTTTCCTTTTTCTTTTTTGTTTCTATTAACTGCTTTTTGCCCATACTCTTTAATCAACATAAACTAATCTAAAAAGAAATGTGTGCAAGAAGATGTTGGTGTGCCTGGTAAACACACATGTAGTTCACACAAAATTCCTGTGTGAGAATAGAACTGTTTTTTCTCAAGAACAGATTCTAGTATATTGTGGCATTGGAGCTTGGCTTCCCTCAGGAGCATTTTTCCCACGGATGGCTCAGCTGCATTGGTGAACTTCCTCCACCTTTAGTATATCCTCTTGATGACCACATTTTCATTTTCAGTGTTTGGAGACTAGCTTGTTTGAGCCAGAATGGCCAGAGGCAGGACTCAGGATCACAGAATATATTTACCCTGTAAGAGACTTATTTTAACATTGACTCTGGAGACACCCAAGCTGGGGAGATTCCTAGGCTAAATCCCTACTTTTTTTGTTTTTCATATCATGCCTCAAGAATAATCAAAAGTTGTTTCATGAGACTACACTAGTGGAGCTAAAAGCTATTATCCCATTTTGTTCCATTGGCTCCAGATGTGGAACATCTATAAAAACTGAAGTTGAGCAACATAAATACCACTTATGGTAACTTAGAAGTAATTATTTTGTTTTCAGAGGTCTATTCTTTTGAACAAAGTAATAGGTAAATGATTAAAGCATTTGAAAAATTATATACATATATGAAAAATACATAATGGATATATAAACTCTAGATTATGATTTCTGGTCTATTTTAATTCACCTGTGTCAATTTCATTGACAGTTACAAAATTGAAAACTTGAGACTCAATGGGTTAATCATGATTGTCATATACCTGCAGTTGATAATCAATTTCTGTGTCCTGCCTGTTGTCTGTCTCTAATTGTGTGTTCATACCATGTTCATAAAGGAATCTGTGATTTTCTTTTGTTTTATGGATTTTCACACATTCGATGCTCATTACATGCCACCACTTTGTGTAGCACATAAATAACTGCTTGTATTTTCTCCTCAGCATCACTATAGCCAGTGTACTCCCAGTCTCATGATAAACATATATCACCTAAACTGCTGTCTCCATGGTAAACAAACAAGAGACATGGAAGAAGTCTCTTGAGAACAGGATGCTCCAGGGAGTCAAGCATTCTATTTGAGAACAGCCCGTTTTGTAGGCAGAAGGTTACAGTGCCAGTGAAACCTGGGGCTCCGGTTGTACAGGCAGGCAGGCTGGGCACATGCCAGGACAAAGTCGGGTAAGTTGATCCAAATCAGATTTTTAAATCAGAAACAGGAATTACAGTATGAACCTGGTTGCCAAGAGAGCCCCAAAGCAAAGCAGAATTGGGAACAGAAGACTGGGAAGAATAAAAGGAGCTTAAAAATCAGTATTCTATTTTTCTCCATCTGGCATTTTGGAAGATCCAACTGAAGTTTGCTGAGTTGAACTGAAATAAAATAGGGCATAGACCATGTTTACTCAGGCCTTATCCTCAAGTACTTCAGATTTTAGAAGGATCAAGAGTCTAGTGTTTTTCTGTAGCAGAATGTATTTATATGGTTTGGCCAACAGGGACAATAAAATGCTTATCATTATTAGTTTGTTTCCTTTAGAATTTCTGTTTTTCTTTCCCTTTAAATAAGGCCTGAGAGAATAGTGCCAGTTGAATAGCCTCAGTCACTGGTGTCATAACCAAATCTAAGTTTTCCTCCCTAGCTCAGGCCAGTCCATAGCCAGCACTGCTATAGAATCTGCATGAATCCTGGGTAGATGAATGCTTTTGTCAGCCCTATGTGGCCCAGAGATGGCAGCCAACCTTGTCCTTGGGCAGCATCCCTATTGACCTCTCCTCAAACTCACTGCAGATTTGTCTATTGATTATCTGCCACCTGTGTACCTGTGTTGCTTCTCTCCACTTCCCCCTCTCCTTTGCAGACTGAGGCAAGTGAGTTTAGCCAAACTATGCTAGAAATGTTAAAAGGTGAACAGAGATATGGGTGCAGGACACATGTGTTCTTGCTACCCCAAAGTTTGTGAGGAGCTGGGAACGTGTTGAAACTAGAAACTATGAGGCAGGTGTGGTAAAGTGGATATGTGGGAGGCAGTCAAGGTGTATGGGGCCTGGCTGAGTGCTGGCATTGCAGAGTGAAAGTCGGCGATCTTGCTGTACCAAACTTAGGTTTGTTGTTGTTTAAGTGAAAATGTATTTGTTTTATGAATATTTTAAACATTCTCCCATGCTATTTTCTTTTTTGTCATTATGGTTACCTTCTTTAATATTATCTGATCTGTCCTACTATAATTCATCACATTATAATTTTAAAAAACAATTGTTCAAGAGATATCTAGTCAGGAAAGTGGTGGCATGGCCACATGTTCTTGGGACCATGCAAGTGGTGGCCATCATTTGGGGACAGGGATGAAAGTAGACTTGATATGTGAAGACTATGGGAAAGGAGATTGGTTAAAATGAGCCTGGGAACTGAGTGCCAGAGACTCAGATAATAAGAGTGCCAACTTAGAAGCAGAGATGGAATAAATTGGCTTCTGTGGTTAGAACCGAAGATGGGGAGCCATCCACATAGCAATGGAGCAGAGAAATGTTCTGCAACATGGTTGCATGCAGGTGACAGACACAGCTTCCCAGGTGGTCTCAATCCCAGGTCTGTGGTTAAAAGCAAAGGAGATCTAAGGGGTCAATCCAAAAATGCATGGTTAAACCCACAGACTCCAAGTTCACTCCAGGTCTCAAGGAGTTTAAAAAACAAAACAAAACAAAACAAAACACTGAAGATTCAGGGGTCTGCAAGGGGAGAGGTAGTGGTCAAGGCTCTTTATAAATATCCTGACTCTGTTGACATTGACCCAGGAACTCAGAGGGGCCTAACAGGCTGAGCACACACTGGACAAGGGGTGAGGTGTCGATAAAGGTGTCTGATCTAGCAGCATTGAATCTGTTTGTAGCAAGCTGGGAGATACTGCACCATCAGAACCCAGGCTGTGGTCAACACAGAAACACATGGAAGGAAAGGAGAGGCTAAAAAATTATGTTTTATGATCGGTGTCTCACCATTAATATCCCCTTTCCTTCTTTCCAGAACTGGAGGTTTATATATAGCTGTCCTGGCTTTTTAGAAGCAGAAATATTCTTATCATCTCTGATCTCATGCCAGTTGATATTTTTCATCATTTAGCTTCCACCAAATTTGGAGTAAATAATGAAGAGTTTGAGCTGGCAAAAGAATATTAGGATTATAATAGTATAAACCAAGACAGATGATGAGAAACCCTAGGATTTAGAAAGACTAGATAGACAAATAGGCTTAGGAAGATGAGGATTAAAGTGGAACAAATGTGTGTCCCTCTAATCATGGTTGCACAGAGAGAAACAGGTCCGAGGAGTAATTATTCTCATTTGAAATTTTAAGGGACTGACTCCTTTATTTGCAGGAAGATATTACTTTATAGAAAATAATGTTAATTCCCTGAAATTCAGATTTGATTATATTCAACCAGGTAAAAATGCAGTTGATCTCAAGGAAGAGTTGAAGTATTAATTCACTCAACAAATATTTATTTGATGTCTACTATTTTAGTGCCTAAGTAGTACAGTGAACATACAGAAAACAATATCCCTGCGTTTGCAGAACTAATATTTTGGTGAGGGAGAAATAAAACACAGAGTAAATAAAATACATAACATGTCACATAAATCCTTTAGAAAAAGATAAAATAGTGATTTTATGGGTGTGGAGGTTAGTGGTGGTACAGTTTTTTTTTAAAGTATCTTTTAATATTTATTTTTTAGTTGTAGGTGGACAGAATATCTTTATTTTTATGTGGTGCTGAGGATCGAACCCAGTGCCTCACACGTGCTAGGCAAGCACGCTACCACTGCGCCATAACCCCAGCCCCTCGGTGGTACAGTTTTAAATAGGGTTTTTAGGACATCTCTCACTGAGAAGATGCCAAGTGAAGAAACCTGAAAGTTGTGCCAGAGCAAACTATTTGGAATGTGCACAGAGAGCATTCCAAGCAGGAGTGGCATAAACAAAGGTCTTGAGGTGGGAGATTTATGCTATGTTTGGGAAAATGGAAGGAGGCCAGTGTGGTTGGAATAGAAGGGAAGATAGGGCGAATAATAGATTTGGGGCTTCAAAGACTTTAATTTTACTCTGAGTTGGGAAGTTTTTGAGGGTAAAGACTTTTGGAGGATAAATGTGAGGGTTCTGAGCAGAAGGGTGACCTGACCGTGGGCTTTCGGGGGATCACTTGGCTGTTTTGAGAACAGTCTTATGCAGAAGCAGGGAGGCCTATTAGTCCTCTTCAGGAAGGATCAGATGGTGGTGGGTGAGTGTTGGCTAGAGTAGAGTGAGACATACTCCCATTCTGGATGTATTTGAAAAGTAGAAGCAGTAGATTTGTTGACATAGCAGATGTGCAGTGTATGTGAAATAGCAGTCATGGATGACATTAAAGTTTTTGATTTGGAAGACTGGAAGGAACAGTTTGAAGAGAAATAGATGATACTAAAGTTTTTGTTTGGATATGAAAAATTTGCAACATCCAAGTGGAGATATCCAAATGCAGTGGGATATATGTATCTGGAGTTAGAGGTCCAGCCAGAGACCTGGGAGTTGTCAGCAGGTAGATGGTGTTTAAAGCTATGGGACTACATATGAACAGCAAGGGAGTGAGTGCCATAGAGATTCTGGACTGAGCCCTGGGGCCCCAATATGAACAGGTCAGGAAGATGAGGAATAATCCGCAGAGGAAGCCATGGAGGTAGGAGGAGATGAAGAGTCCTGGAAGCCAAGAGGAAGAAGTGAAAAGTAGAAGGCAATGACCAAAAGCCACTGATGTGACCATTGGACTTGGCAATGGGGAAAAGGCCTGGACAAGAGAAATCTTAGTTCAGTGGTGGGGAAAAATCCTAGTTAGGAATGATTGAAAACAGGCAGTTGAAGAAGAGTTGGATACCTGGAATTTTAGATAACATCTTCATCTTTTGAATTTTTTTTTTCCTGAACAATAATTCAGAGAAAGAGGGTACTATCTGAAGGAAGAGTTAGGTGAAAGTTCAGTTTTAGGATAACAGGATTTCCTGCTTGTAAGGCGGGAGAGAAAATTTGTAGGGAGAGAAAAATTGATAATGCGGGAATGGAAAGAAGAATTTTTGAAGTAATGTCCTTGAGAAGCTAAGTAGGGATGGAATCTAGTCCATAGGTGGCCATAGATGTAGAGACATTCACACCTAGGAGGAAGGATCCAGTTCCATCACAATTTCTCAGCCTCAGCACCACTGACATTTTGGTCTGAATTATTTTGTGTCGTGGGCGGGGATGGGGAGGGTGTCATCCTGTGCATTGTAGGATGTTTAGCAGCATCCCTGGTCTCTACCTATTAGATGTCAATGCTCCCTGCCTTGGGGAAGGGGTAGCAACTAAATATCTCTAGTCATTGCCAAATATCCCTCCCGGGACAAAGTTGCCCCAATTTGAGAGACACTGAGTTAGATGAATACTGAAAAGGCATGGAGGTCACTGGTGTCCTTAGAGCTGTTTTTGTGCAGTGTTTTGGATGCCACTCTAGCCCAGGTTAGAATGGATTGTGGAATGAACAGGAGAAAACAAAATAGAATATACTGACCTCTCTTTCAAGGAGTTTGCCAATGAGGACTGGAGAATGAGAAAGATAGAATAGGAGGAGAGAATGAAAGCCAGAATGATTTTTTTTTATCAGATGGGGAAATGTGAGCAATCTTAAGAAGGATCTGAACAGGCTGTGGAAGGGTTTGCAAGGTACTGGTAGAAGGGTCAACATTATGTAGGAGAAACAGTGTCTCCTATGGCCTAGGAGTAGAGGCTGATGCTAGTGGTTTGTGGGCTTCATAGGGAGAAGTTGAGGGCTCCCAGCAGGCGTCTCCTGTTGTCAGCTGCTGAAAGTGAAAAGGAGGCACTTAGAAGTGGTTTTGAAGACTTGAGGAGCAGGCTAACTGCAAACACCTGGAAAAAGTTCTAGGATTTCTGGGCAGCAGTGAGGGCTTGGGTGAAGCTGATGATCCCAAACTTCCCTGCTCTGTGGAGTACTCAGGCACCACTCAGACACAGAAAGCAGAAAGCAGGCTTCAACCAGAGTGGGAGCTTTACTGGATGGACGTGATGGAAAAAGAGTGAAGTATTGGAAAGATGAGCTGTGGAATATAACCTTAGGGAAGGAGAGAAAGGAAGGAAGAATCATCAGAGTGATTAGAAAAAGACAAGGGGCTTCAGAGGTCTTTGTAACTTCAGAAGGAAATGTACTTGTGTCAGAGAGATCTTTTAATAAGCAATTTTGGAAAGAGAACTTTTCAAGAAATGGCAAGGTCTCAGGTAGGTCTGTGGCAATTAGTGCATAAGGGGAAAAAGACCATTGATGATAAGAAGCCACGCTACTGGGACATGAGTGTTCTGGTCACATTCTGTCTGTGGGATGTGTGTATGTTCTTCTGGCATGTGGAGGACATGTAGTGGAGAGGGAAATGTGTGTCAGGGACTGGAATTTCAGTGGCCAGAACCAGCAGTGGGGAAGTAGGAGATGATAAATTTTAGCAAACTCTGGAGATATATTCTATTCACATAGACCTAAATGGAATTTTCTCCCAAGGACATTGAGGAGTAATGGTCTGGAATTGGCATGAGAAAAAAGGGGAACAATTAATCTTATTCCCTTTCTTGGTGATATGAAAGGTATGAGAGGGTAACTAGCCACTGCCCACAGGTCTACAGATTTTACTTTATAGGTTTGTTTCAAAGTGGTTGGTCAGGTTTTGTTTCAATGTAGTTTCAAGAGTCTATTTAAATCACTTTTATTTTGCAATCCAGACTTCTTTATTTTGGTTGTTGCTGAGGTAACTGAATTCATGCTGGGACTTTTGAAAAATATTTCAGTTTATTTCATGGTCATTTCAACATCTTTCTCCCTAATCCTAGGTGCTTGACTAAAGTCCTACAGTATGCCTCAAACTCTCAAGATCTTCAGGGTCAGAAAGTGTGGGAATAAGGCAGGGCAGGGCCCTCACACTCAAGCACTACACTTGGACTTACATTTTTTGGTCCCTGTAAACAGAAATTTGATGGCTTTGCCTTATGTTTTTGGCACTAAGTTTGTCAAACTAAAAGAGAACAGAAACTCATCCCCAAAAGAACAAACAAAGGAATATTAATGTGGAAAAAGGACTCTCAAAAGGGGAAATAAAATCAAAGATAAATTGGCTAGTCAGAATCGCTCATTTGGCCCATTTTCTGGAATTCATATGGCATTTCAATGTTGAAAGCTTTTTGTACATTCAAGAACAAAATGTAATCAATGTGTATTTGTCTGAATATGGAGAAATATTTATGATCTGTACATGGCTGTTTCAGAAGCTAAATTTGTGGATTTGTTAGGATTGGGGAGTATGAACAAAAGTAGGCAGTATTACATGCAAAGGTTGTTATGCAGAAGTTTCTTTCCAAGTCACTTCTTTGGGATGCAGAATATCTTTTCTTAGAGAAGTCATAAATGATGATTAGGCTGCTAGGCCCAGCCAGGGCAGACTCACTACAGCTAGTTTAACTTAAAATGCTAAATATACTAACAATTCTCTGGAACACTCCAAACTTTTATTTTTTTTCCCATCATTCATTTTTAAATGTTAAAGTCCAGAGCAAATTGAGGCTTGTGAAAAATGCTTAGCAAGATGAGATTGATTAATTGATTGATTGGTTTTTGAATTAAGCTAGATGATGAAGATGAAGGGATAGGCCCTGGCTTATTCCCATACTTCCTGTTTAATAGTATGAGATGATAGAGAAAACAACTTGTCAGCCTCTATGTTACTTCTGTCTTTCTGCCAATGAAAGTGAACAAGCCCAGGGGAGGGCTTGAGAGGTACATGCTTGAAATGGTAGAAGCCTAGGGGAGGGGTTCCTGAAACCCATGCTGCTCAAGAATGTTTTAGAAAGGAATATAGTTATTCCAAATGGGCTTTAATCTCCTACCTAAGAAAATTCTATGTCAATCAGATTTAGAAGAGCTTGTAGATTTGTTTGTGATACCACAGTTGGTGATTTTTGAGGCAATATGGGGATGAGAGAGAAGACTAGAGTGAGTATGTATTTTAAAATAGGGGTTAAGTTAGGGTAGAAATAAGTTAGGCTAGACTGAGTTCTGATAAATGGAGACATTGAAACTGGACCATTCACCTCCAAGAATCTCACAGAATGAGATTTTTAAGCAGAGAGTTTATAAATCTTAGAAGAAAAGTCACCAGGAACAAACATGAGTTCAATAAACAGTCATTACAACCTGATCACATTACTTTTTTTTTTTTTTTAAATGGGGAGTATTGGGTAGAATTGGAGAAAGCCCCAGACATTTTTGTGTGCTTTGATTTTAGCAAGGTGACTAGAAAAACACTCCCTTTAAATGCAAAATGAAGAAGTGTGGTCCAAGAGAGTGCACTTATCTAGGCAATTGATCTTAGGAAGACTGTGGAATAATGGATGGAAATCAATTCCTAAAGGAGACAAAAATCAATATGAATTAAAGTAACCTCCTGCCCCTGATTCATAAATACCAGCTGCTTAAGTAAAGAGCACAGAGTGAAGACTGGAAACTGATCATGTGAATGACTAGGTATTTGGCTAATTAAGTTTGGTATGAATTGAGCATGCAATTAATAAAAGTTAATGCAAATCCAGAATGCATCCCTCCCAATGTGTCTTGCACAAAGTAAGTTGTCAGCTTCTGCTCAGTATTGGCAAAACATTGGCACTGCCATTCCAAGTGTCCCCTCAGCATGGTGGAGGATACTGACACTTGGTGAGAACATGACAAGATCTAAATATTAGACAATAGTCATCGCTAGACGAAGGTGCAAAATACAATTTTGAGGACCGTGAATAGAAGATAAATAAATACAGCAGATAGATTTCATTTTAGTAGGAAGAAATTCTCATAATAAAAATACATAACACTTTGGAAGAGTTCAAATGCCCACAGGCTAAATGGATAACAATCCAGGCAGGAGATAACAAACAAATGCTTGAACCAGAACATGCCTGTGGGGATGGAAAGGCAGGGCATATATGTTTTATGTGTAGCAGGACTTTGTAATTGATGGGAAGTGGAGAATGATAGGGTATTTCTATGAATATTCCACCCCAGTGAGTTATGTGTGGCTCATTGATGCATATGAATTGCTTGTATTTTATAGTTTTTCCTCATCCAACCTATTATCAGTAGCCAAATTATGTAATTAATTAAAACCCTTTCCTCTGTATCCCAGTGTCCATTCCACCTGGTTTTATTCCAATATTTTCAGAAATCTTTGACTATAAAATGCCTTGTGAATTCCTGCCCCACAAGGTATCACATTTGAAATTCAGCAAGCTGTCTGTTATCTGGGAATGTCAAAATTAATTTGACCAAAGCATGGGTGAGGAAAGCAGGGAGCCATGGGCATTTGGAAGAAAGATGTGATATCTGTATTTGCCATGGAACTCATCTGATTATAAGTCATCTGGAAGCGTTTCCCAACAATGGCCAGGAAAACCCACAGAAGCAAAAGCATCGAGTTAAAGTTGAGAGTTGGCTGTCAAATAACCTGACCATGCTATGACCTAAAAAACAGCATGAATATAGAAAATCATGATGAAAATTTAAAGAGAAATGCAGAACTTGATGGAATTGTACACACAATATGCAGTCACAGGATTCCTGGACAATTGAAAAGGGGAGACCAGTGGGATTTCCACTGCAGCTGTCCCTCCCATGTTTTGAATTCTCAATTAATTTGGAAGGCTGAAGGACTTTGGAAAGATGATTTGCAATCCTTTAATTTCTGAAAGCCCCCAATTAACTATAGCTGTACTAATTTCAGCAAATAATAATAATAATTTCATCTTTACTATAAGTCTCAAATGCATTCCTTAAGTCCATCTTTGGTAAGAATTACTATAAATATGCTTTTACCCGGAAAACCCAAATGGCTCCTTCAAAAAGAAAATGCATTTACAGCTCCTTCTCCCAGGTCACTTTTTGAAATGCAGATTAATGTGAACTGACAGGTCGTAATAACTACCAAAGAGCATCTTCATTAATTATAATGTGCAGACCAGTGCTATGGATCTTTATGATGTTAGCATAAATTGGAATATATCAAGTCAGAATCATACTTGTTGCTAGAGTAAAATCTAAGTCCACATCCCCTAAAATAAAAACAGAATGGAAATTCTGACAGATCAGTTAGCAGTGTTGGTGGCACCTTACCATTCCTCCTGATTTGTCAGCCCCAAGTGTCATTAAGGTAAACATACTGTCATCTGAAATACGAAGTCAGAAGGTTAAGGAAAGTGGTGAGGTGAGTGCAGTGAGGTACTTCTGAGACCTTTTTTTTTTTTTTGGTACTAGAGATTGAACTCAGGGGCATTCCACCACTGAGCCACATCCCCAGCCCTATTTTGAGTTTATTTAGAGCCTGGGTCTCAGTGAGTTGCTTAATACCTTGCTGTTGCTGAGGCTGGCTTGGAATTCGTGATCCTCCTGCCTCAGCCTCCCAAAATGCTCGGTGTGCGCCATCAGGCCTGGCTTACTTCTGAGACTTTTAAATGTGATTTTGACTTCTGCCTACAGAAAAAAGCTAAAAATAAGAAGTTGTTCTATAAGCCCCCCTAGGGAGATGAAACTCTGGGGCATTAGAAGCTCTTCATTCCTAGGCAGCTCTGCTCTCAGGCTCCCATAGGCAGGAAGCTTTTCCTTTTAGTACCTCAGTTTCCTCATATATAAAAAACAGGAAGATCAGCAATAGATTTCCTCACTGGGGTGGTGTTCGGTGACTGCTCACTGATTGGGAAACATTTTAGCTATCTTAAAAGCATATTCATAAAATAGTAATCCAGCAAGGAGTCTTCTCTGACATTTATGGATGCCTGCAGTTGGCTAAGCACATTGCAGGCAAAGGGCTAACCAGCACTGAAATACCCTCAGCCCCACATTGCTCAACCCAGCCATGGCCCTTCTCATTGAAGTCACTATCAACATAGAAGTTGGCCCTATTCTTCTTAGAATGCAGGCAAGAGCATTGGCCCCTGGCATCTCTGAGAAAGTAGTTACAGGCAGTTGAGTACATACCAAATTATCAATGAGTTGAGAATTAATCATACCCAGCAATATAATAAAATACCAACAGCACAGTCTATCAATAAATAAAGATGTTGAGCACTTACTAACACTTGCTAATAGAATTTTCAATGAATTAGAAATAAGATGTATTTAAATTATGCAATGTTTTGAATAAACCACTATCAGCCTCACTAAATTTTGTAGAAAAATTTTCATACAATCATTCAATATTTATTAATCAATGTGTTTAAAGGCATACAAAACAATGTTTACCTGCAGAGCCAAGACTAGGCACACTGTTCACCTTTGTCCCCTGTATTGTCTCATCGTTTAACAGATGTTAGTTGTGCAATTAATGCTGGTTGGTTGGTAGGATGATTGGAGACTATAATAAGGCAGAGTGCAATGTTTAATGAATTCTGGTGGCACTTAGAGTGCTGGAGGAGTTCAGTTAGTGTCAGTTCTTATCCCTGTTTGTATATCACAATTACCTGGAGAGTGTGTTTAAAACCTGAAGGCCCTGTGCTAACCTTACTCTTGCTTAGAGCCTGAGGACGTTTGTATAGTTTATGAAGTTGTCTATAATGTGCACCCAGGTTTGAGTTAAGTTTGTATTATTGAAGGAAGTGGTGTGTATCTCAGCCTTGGGGGAGTACATTTTGGTAGGCACTGAAATCTGTACTCAAATCTGTATCCCTCAGGGCTTTACCCAGCCTTTTGACTGACTGGATGAGACCCACCTGGAAATGATGTTTGCATTGAGCATGTAGCTGATCTAGGGAAGTAGGAGGAGATGAATTTGGAAAGATAATGTTGAAGGTAGAAATACTGAATTCAGCAGTCCAGACTGTTGAAGAGGCAAAGCAATGCCCTAGCAGTGCTGTCCCACAGAGCTTTCTGCATTGATGGAAGCGTCCTGTCTCTGTGCTGTCCAAACGGGTAGCCACTAAATGCAGGTATCTGTGCAGACACTTGAGTTGTGGCTAGTGAGACCCAAGGAAATGAGTTTTAAATTTATTGAATTTTAATGGATGTAAGTTAAATAGCCACAAGTGGCTAGTGGCTGCTGTGTTGGACAGTGCAGTTATAGAGAGGTCAGTCTGAAGGGAGTACAGAGGATGGATTGCTAGGAGAAGCAGAAAGTAAGAAGCAGTCTGAGTGTGGGGTGGGTACAGCAGGGAAAGTGGACAGGAGAGAAGGAGCTAAGGGTGAAGTGAGTCCAGGATAATCACATAGTTGGCCATCTCTGTATTTCTCTGGCCACTTCTCTACCCTTTTGCTCTTTTCTTTCCACCTAAGCAATTCCTATTTGTTAGGGCTAAGCCAGGCTTGCTTTTTTCACTCACGTATAAGCTCTGTATTAACAATTCCCAGCTTTCTACTTACAGTCTTACATCTTTCCTCTCAGCCCCAGACTCAGAGAAAACTTGAGATTCTTGGTCTTTCCTACCTGTTCTTACTTCTCTTCTGATTCTCTGCATTCTAATCAATGTAATCATCATCCTCCCAGCTGTGCAAACCAGAAAGCTGAGACTCCTAGATGCCTTGTTTCTGTTAGTCCATCTGATAAATCACCTAGATCTGCTGATTGAGTACAAATCACAGCTTTGCTCTGTCCTTTCTCCTCATCTCCATTGTACCCCCAATATAAGAGGTTCAATCTTGCTAGTTTCTGAAGGCTGCTGCCCCTTTCTTCCTTGGGTTCAAAGTCTCCCCATTACCACACATGCCACCCACTGATCTACTACTTTCTAAATACTCCTGTAAAAACAGTAATCAGACCATTGCCTTCCTTCTGTGATATATAATGGAATTCCCCCCAACCCCTGTTGCTTCATCTGCCATATTACAAAATGCCACAGGATAAATGGTTAATTAAGTTAAGTTGATTTATTTAATAATATTTATCCATTTAATATTTCTGTAACTCTGCTGGGAAATATTAATAGAAAATGACACAATCAATGTCCCCTTGGGGCATATATTCTAGTGAGAGAGACAGACATCAATCAAATAATTACACAAATAACTCGACAATTAAACTTGTGAGAAGTGACATTTAAGGAGAGTAAAAGGTGTTCTGAGGGTTTATAAGGAAGAAACCTAAACCAAGGAGGTCAGAGAAGGGTGCCAGGGAGATGGAGGAAAGATGGAGGAAGGGGAATTCCAGGAAAAGGGAACTATATAATGGGAGTCTGGGATGGAATGGAGTTGGAATTTTCAAAACCAAATGGAGTAGCCTTCAGAAACCAAGATTGGACCTTTAATGTTATCCTTTGCAGCCTAATTACAAACCTTGAATGAAATGGTTATAAATAGGTTACCTCAAGTCAATTCAAATATCTGTTGGATTATATTCATAAGTGTTATGGTTAAAGACAAAAAGCAGTTTTCCCCTTCAATATTGTATTCCAATTGAGATGATAGTATATGTACATAAAGTATATGCCATTATATTACACATGTATAGTACTATCATAATTTATATAATGAAAAATTAAGAGCCAAAACAAATGGTAAAGATTCACAGTTCTAAATGTTTTATATTCTTATACTTTACACTATTAATAAAGTACCAACCCTTAAGAGCCTTTTTGATGTGGGCTTATCTATTGATAATCACTGTTAGAATTTAAATCTGAGGAATTTTTAAAAAATTAATTCATTTATAACCAATAAATATATATAATATATAATATATAATACATAATATATAATTTAAATGAGTCAATACTTTAATATATTTACGAATATAATAAATTATTAAATATAATGTAAATAAATATAATTACTCATGAATATTAACATAAACACTTTTATGCAAAACAATTATTTTTCTAAAACAAAAACCATAGGAAGCAGGACCTACTTTAGATATTTTGCTGGTCTCATTAAGAAAAGACAACAGGATTCTCATATTTGCTTCTTTAGTTAAGAGTTGGAATGTGTTGTTTTGGTTGAAAATGATCTGGCCTTACACAGATAAGAAGTTGGGTAAGGGAGAAATATTTCAAAGCCTTTTCAAATAATTATGAATATTCCACTTTGCTACCACATTAAAATTCAAGAAGTGATAGTTTCTTAAAAGTTGGCTGCAGTGTATAATGTGAAAGCATATCGATGAAGTTTTCAAATATTATAAAAGCTGTCTTGAGTTTTGAATGGATCTTTTCCTAAGCATGATTTTACCACCATGCAGAGATCAGTTGGTTCACTGCAGATCTCACAAATAAATAGATCTTACAGATGCTATTTCATTATATAGTTTGAAAAAAAATCACATTTGTTAATATTACCTCCAGTCTTGATAAAAAAGCCATTGACTATTGGGAAGCTGTCAAGTCACCACAGCTGTCCAGAGTTCTAGTGCTTTCTTGAAAATGTAGAATTTTATCACTAGCAAAAAATATTGTCAGTTGTTTTCATTTTGTTCATTTCCAGGAAACTATCTGCCCACTACTCACATCTATATACCCAAATCTTTGTGTCAGTCATCTGTCAAGTAGAAGTGACGTTTCACGGGGGGTAAAAGCTATTGCTCACAACTCAAAACCACATAGCCACTTTTCCTTGAGGCAGTTGTACTTCAACGGGTAACAGCAGTGCTTTAAGGGTGATTCCATTTTTCTTGCAGAATATTAAACAACCATGTACTCTAGGCTTGAAGTGTAGAAAGTTAGTCACGTGTACTGTCATTGCAAATGTTAACTCGGGGAGGAAGGCAAAAAGCAACTTAGTGTTACAAAAATGGCTTTAACATTGCAGGTCCCAAGATGGGCCAGGAATCCCCCCGAGGTAGACAGAACATGCATCCATTGGTTTAGGCAATAGTACAGTGAAGGGAAATGAAACACCAAGCCAACTTGCTAGAAAGACTTCAAGAGTGAAGAACTAAGCTGGACGTTAGGGGAGAACTAAGATGTAAATAGGTAGTGAGGATCTGAGATGACAATGACTGGGTGCAGCGTCATCACAAGCTGCCAGGAATCGGG
Organism: Xerus rutilus; assembly: GCA_028644305.1. Lineage (NCBI taxonomy): Eukaryota > Metazoa > Chordata > Mammalia > Rodentia > Sciuridae > Xerus > Xerus rutilus. The sequence continues at coordinate 64,163,510 of CM053403.1, read as the reverse complement.
CGTCCCTGGCTCAAAGTTGACCTCATCCTACCGTCCTGGAGCTCTGCTTGGACATCAGGAAGTCTCCAGTGGCTGGTGCGGCATAGCGGCACTGTTCTGAGCTAGCACTCATCCTACTTGCGTGGGTCGCCTCACACTGGCCCTTTGCCCCAAATATTTTTGGGTG
>CM053403.1:64146274-64162844 GCA_028644305.1 Xerus rutilus | reverse complement strand
TTTAGGTCTGTATCGCTCTCATAATTAATTGCCAAAAGCATTTTATACTTTGAGTTGGGAATGGGGTGGGGCAGATATTACTGTGGTATTGCATGGAAGAGAAGACTGTATTTCTGATAAACATGTAAGTCAACATGATTTTTTTGAAATCTCAACAAATACAAAGAAATTTAATTCAATATTAAAACTTCAACCCATTAAAAAAAAAAAAAAAATAGGTAGTGAGGAATGGGGAGGGGAAATCACTCCAGCAGAGGAGTAGAGGAGGAAGGAATATGACATAGTTGAAACCCTGATAAGAAAGGGTGGTTGTGTTGAAGGGTTAGGAACAGGGACTAATATTTTATAAAATGTGGGCTATTATGAGGTGTCTTGAATACCCAACTGAAAATTGGTCTTTGCCTAGAAGTCACTGGAAGTAGCTGAAGTTGTTTTCACCCTTCAGTGACCCAGTGAGCATGTTGGTTTAGGGACATCCACATAATGGCAGTGCAGGAGGTGAGTTTGGTGAGCTGGAGGACTGGAGGGGCACAGCACAGAGATTGATGGCATAGGAATGTAGTCTAGGTGGTAATGGTCAAGAGTGCAGACCAAGTGTTGGCACTAGATGGAACAGAGGGAAATATAGAGTCTGTGCTTCAGAAATAGAAGTGATATGGGAACTGAAGACTAAAAAGTCATAGGTTATCTAAATGCATTTTATAACCCCAGTTCCTTGCCAAGAACATTGTTAAGGAACTGGATGACAACTGGGTGTTTCTGTGTTTCTTATGTGTGGTCCCACATAAGACTTTGACTCCCACAAGAATCAGAATGTTTCCTTTTTTTCTGATAACAGGACAATATTGTTGAAAACATTTCCCTTTTGCTCTGCTTCCAGGAGGCTTTGTGCCAGTTTTCGTGTTAAGATCACAACAATTACAGTTGTCCCAGTGGTTAGTACATTTTCTTCCTCCTACCTTCTCTGACCTTCATTCTCTCCTTCACATTCCATTAATACTATTTTATTCATTCTCCTTGATGCTAAATGTCATAAGTTCTTTTGAAAGAGGCTGGAAGAAAGGTAGAATACAATTTAATGGGAATGTTAATAACCCCCAACATATTCTATTTATTTGTGGAAGGGGCCCTCCACTTCAATCACATTGTCTTACAACCTGAAGGAGCTAAGAAGCCTCTGACATACAGAACGAAGCACTAAGGCTTAGGTTCAAAGAAATTTAACAAATTCAGTTAATCTGGTTCCAATTCAAAGCCAACTAAAACAGGCAAATAATAGGGTCCTACCATGTTTTCTCTGATGTGCAGATGCTAATCCACAATAAGAGGGTGGGGGCTAGGGAAGAAAAGAGGTACTTTGGTTAGGCAGAGGGCAGTGAAAGATGGGGAGAGGGTATGGGGATAGGTATGATAATAGAATTAATCTGACATTATTATCCTATGTACATGTATGATTATACGACTGGTGTGATTCTACATCATGTACAACCAGAAGAACGAGAAGTTGTGCTCCATTTATGTATGATGTATCAAAATGCCCTCTACTCTCATGTATAACTAATTAGAAGAAATAAAACAAACAACAACAAAAAAATAGGGTCCTTCCATACCTGTGCAAGACAGGTAAGTTGGTAGCTAAAGGATGTGATCCCTGATAATCTGGGAAATGATGAGAGAAAAAGCCAGATGTGTTTTCTGATGACTGCAAGGTGTTTGGATGCACCCAAGACAGCTGGTAATGGATAAAGAATTGTCACATGCTAAAATAGAGAACCCCAGCCGCTCACGTGCAGTGAGCTCTCCCTGTGTTTCAGGCTTTGCACTCTCGCCTCGCAGGCATCATCTCAGCTAATCTTCATGATAACCCTGCTCTTTTATGATTTCCCCCTTTTACAAGTGAGTACATTTAGTTTAAAGAGAGAAAATATGCAAACAAGGGCAGATGGCTAGTTGTTCATAGCAGAGTTGAAGTTTGGACCCAGATCTACCCAGACACCAAAGTCGCTGTCCTTTATTCTGTTTGGGTTCCTTTCATTAAGAACTCCTAAATAATAACAGCTTACGTTATATCTAATATTTTCTTTTAAGGTATAAAAATTATATATACCAAAGAGAATTCCAAGCACAAAAATTAACCATTTTTTAATTGGCGTAAGGTATAATTATGTGAAACTCATTTCTTTAGAGCACTTCGTTTCTTGAATTCTCAGTAATTAACAGGAGGAGAGTTTTGTAAAGGTTTTATTTATAGTCTTACAGTCAGTTTAAAGCATTTTGCATTGTTTTAAAATGAGTCACTTGGGTGTGTGTGTGTGTGTGTTATATACATCTGTGGATTCTCATTTTTATACCACAAAGAATAGCCATTCTGGTAACCACTTTTTGAGATGAAGGAGGAAAAGTAATATTTAAATGAACATTAACCAATGGATACACATTGCTATGATCCTTTGCTTTCCTGGGCACTATGCCCTTTGGGTTTTCTTCTTACTGTGAATGAAGTTGCAAACATTGATTCCCAGAGCAGTAGTCAGAGAAGATTACGGCTGAGAAGTACACAGGACGTAATAGTTGATGGGGAAGTTTCAGGGATGACAGTACTCTGTGCTGCAAACTCTGAGCAGCTGAAAAACTAAAAATAACTCAGGGCAGCTCCTGAACTGGAAATGGAAACCTGTAAAAGATGAAGAGCTCACCAAAGAAATCTTGCCCTATCAGGAAAACCCTTAGTTGAATGTCAAACGCATGTCACTAGGAGAGTGACAAATTGTAACCTTAAGGGAGTCTGTAGAAAAAGAATTATACAGGAACCCAGTAAAGAGCTTAAGACTTACTACCTCAGTTACACTCTCAGCTATACCTTATTTATATTCTTCAGCCCAGAGTATGAATAGCTGTACCATGAAATCTTTTCTGTTTATTCTTGGAAGAGAGTCACCTGCCGTGAGATTGGCTGTTCATTCAAAAGTATACAACTTCAAGAACTACTAACCTGGATCACATAAGACATAGGTTGATGGAGAAAGAGGGGGCAGTTCACAGCTGTGGATTTGGTGAATGGAGTTACCAGTGAGTATGTTTAAGACATAATTAGTTGAGTTTTCTAAGAAGTAAAAATAAAAGACAGGAATGATGGTACACATCTGTAACTCCACTGAATTGGGAGGCTGAGGCAGGAGGATTGTGAGTTTGAGGATATCCTCAGCAACTTAGCAAAGCCCTAAGCAACTTAGCAAGACCCTGTCTCAAAATAAAAAATATAAAGGATGGGGGATGTAGCTCAGTGGTAAAGTGCCCCTGGGTTTAATTCTCAGTACCAACCAAAAAAAATTAAATTAGAATAAAAATAAAATTAAAAATAATGGAGCCGGTGCAGTTGCACACACCTGTAATCCCAGCACTTTGGGAGGCTGACAGGAGAATCGCAAGTTCAAAGCCAGCCTCAGCAACAATGGCGAGGTGCTAAGCAACTCAGTGAGACCCTGTCTCTACATAAAACACAAAATAGGGCTGGAGATGTGGCTCAGTGGTCAAGTGCCCCTGAGTTCAATCCCCGGAACCAATGATAATAATAATAACAAAAACAACAATAACAACAACAACAACAACAGATGAAAGATGGTCAATGAGAAGAACAAGAGGGTAGGCAGAGAGGAACAGGTGGTGGTGAAGGCAAGTGAAGATCATTGTTCCTGAAGACAAAGGGTCTTAAAACTGTAAGTGGGATGTTGTGAAAGTCCTCTAGATTTTAAAGAATCTGATTGTAGCATGATTATTTTGGTTCCAGCTGATTCTAAAATATAAGATTAGAAGCTACTTCTTAAAAGTCTAGGGATGTAATTTAGGATAACCATCTTGTGATAGGTCCAAAACCTACCGAATGTTCTTCCTTGGGATATGGCACAAGCTGAAAATGCTCATAGGTTCAAAAAAGTCTTATATAAATGGATGAAAATTGAATCCATGATGGACAGTAAAGCAAAGCAAGACACTCTGGAGATACTGAAACCTTCAGAGTTTAGCCTCCAGGAGGATAATCTATTCGCTCTCAGATGTTCTCCTATAGCACTTGTGTTAGTTCATCTATCACCTTATCTTTCCTAGCACTCTATTGGGCATGTCTTCCAGTTTAATCTGTCTCATGGTTCTTTTAGGTGTTATCCCTGCCGGGTGAGAACAAGTTGAACAGGTGACAGTTTCCTTTAGAAAAGGAAAGTCTAAAAACAGTAGCTGTAGGCATTTTCACTTTGTCTTTTCTTTGTACAGCTTGGCTTTTCTTCATTGTTCCCTTTCTTTGTGCAGCTATTTATTATTTATTTATGTAAAGAAAAGCTAAATTGAGACTTTAAAGGAATGGAAGTTCTGTAGGAAAACAGGAAAGAAAAAAAAATTGAAGCCATGTTAATGAAAATTCCAATTACAACTGTGTGAGTTTAAGGGAAAGCTCAGTGAGGCTCCTAACTCAGCATCTTCCAGCAATAAGAATCTTTTCATCTATTCTAGTTTTTTGTTTGTAGGTGTCCTGTGCTGTGACCGAACCCAGGACCTTGCACATACTAGGCAAGCACTCTATTGCTGAATTACATCCCCAGCCCTAGTTAATTCCTTTTAAGGAATTTTTACTTTAAAGATCATTTCAAAGTTCTGTTTTCCTATATTCTCTACCCTTGTTCAGAAATTACTCCATTTAATATAAGTACTGCTTCCTGGGAATAGGCGAGAAGGAAATATTTAATAATAATTTTTGTAGGCACTGTTCCTTCATCCTTATTCATTGTTTAAACTGCAGAGTTCTCATACTAGAAATATAGAGAGTTATATTTAACACAGAGGGGAAAAAAGACAAAATACTTATTCCAAATCAGGAGGCCAGTGGCACGTCAGTATTTGTTGTGTGTGTAGTAACAGCAACAAACACAATGAAAAGGCATTTTCGTGATGAGATCTAATGATATTATAAGTAATTACATCTGTCCCTACTGAGAAATGACTGTAAGGAATAAATTCAGCTATTTGGATATTAGTTGTTATTTACCAGTATAAAATAGCAAGACAATTTTTAAAGAATTTATATATCAATTTTAATTTGCAGTGGAAATCAATTATAAAATAAGTGGTAGGTTCTAAATCTAGAGAAATGGGTGAGTCAAAATATATAACAGATATTTGGTAGTTATACTGGTGCCATGTAATTTATAATGGAAAGGCAGTCAGTGGGGTGACAGTCTTCTAAAATTAGTATGGCACATTCCAGTTAAATGTTCACATTGCAGAGAATATATCAACATTGCTGAACCCCCAGGGCAGGCTGACAGAGTATTCCTTAGAATATTTCTCTCTTTTCCTTTTGGGACTTAAGGTCACTATGTATATTATTCCCTGCCCTCTTTCCATGGCCGCAACCTGTTACATTTTCTAATGATGTTATGTAAGTTTTTTGTCTCTGCAACCAAAATACCTGACATGAAAAACTTAGAGGAGAAAAAGTTTATTTTGGACTTATGGTTTCAGAGGTCTCAGTCCATGGTCAACTGGCTACAAAGGAAACACATCATGGTGGAAGGGTGTGGCAGAGGAGAGCTGCTTACCTCATGTCAGCTGGGAAGTAGAGAGAGGAACCAGGGACAAGATGTAACCCCCAATGGCGTACAAAGATTGCAAAATGACTCCTTTTTATCCATATCTTGCAAACAAGTGTGATGTTACTACACACTTACACGATACGTGAATTGTATATGTAGGTCTCATGCCCCCAGAGACCTACCTCCTCTAGTCACACTCACCCGCCCACAGTTATCACCTAGTGGTCTTCTCAAATTATTAATCCATCAATCCACTGTGTTTTTCTTTTCTTTTTTTTTTCTCCGGTGGTCCTAGAGTTTGAACCCTGGGCTTTATGCATGCTAGGTAAGCGCTCAACCACTGAGTTACATTCCTCTCCTCAAATTATTAATCCATCAAATGGATTAATCCACTGATTAATTAACTGATGAGGTGACAGATCTCATAATCTAATCTCTTCACTTCTGAACATCGCTTAACCTATGAGCTTTTCGAGAGGCATTCCTAGTTTCAAACCATAGCAGGTGTTGTAGCCTGCTCACATGGGTACCAGCATCTATGGTGGTTATAGTCATTTTATTTCCATATTTAGATTGCTTGGTGCATGCATCATTTGGGGATGCATAGGACCCTCTCCAAACCTTCCCTCCACATTCTCACTTTGAGTGCTTACTTTTGAAAAGGTGTTGGTGCCTTCCTTCATTTAGTACAATATCGGGTCAAGTGGAAAAAACTGCAATCTGTGGGGTTGGTACAAGGTACTCTCATACTCTGCTGGTGGATGTGTTGATTTTATAAGTATTTTTGATGATGATTTAACAACCTATGTATCAGAAGCTTTTGAAAAGGCCATGGCACTTAAAATCTGCTTCCAGAATTTAGCCTAATGAAATAGTAATTGAGCATGTGTGCATATATTCAGGTACAGGAAGGCTCATTGCAGCAGTGTTTATAAAAGCAGAAAATTGGAAGCAACTTCTGTGTTCATCAGTAAAGGAACTGTTTAACTAAATTATAATTCAGCTATCAAACATGATGATGCAGAGCTTTATATAAAGCTAGAAAAATGTCTCTGATGTTTATAAAACAGCATATATAACATGGTACCGTTTTGGTTAATGTGTGTGCATAAGCTTGTAATCCTAAAGGGATGAACTCCAAAATATTTTTAAAAACTCAGCTCATCTCTAGAGATGGGATTACAGATGACTTTTATTTTTTCCTTTATACTTTTCCTGCATCTTCAGAATCTTTTTTATTGAGCATATATTATTTTTTTCATCAGAAAAAAAAAGGGAGGACTCTTTAAGAAAAAAAGTAAATCTGAGGTGCTACATGCTGAGACAGCAGAGACCTCAAAGGAAGCAAGCCTGGCAACTGGCCTTCAGAAGTGAATTGTATATGTAACAGAGTGGGGAAGGCAACTGTGTGATTTGTACAGAAATCATTCTGGGTTACTCCTGAGTATACCTCGATCATCATAGAGTCACCACCAAGAGATGGTTTGGAACATCCTGACATGCTGGACTCCAAGAGAGTTGGAGTTCTCAACTTCAGGATCAATCCTTGTTCCTTGCTTTCTCTGCCATTAGCACATTCCTGAATGCCTGGTCTGGTCAGAAACAAGCTCCTGCATGCCCAGGTACTTCTCTTTACTCTGTTACTAATATGTTACTTCCTCCCACCCCCATCCCTTAGTCTTTCTACCGTCAACAGTCATTTTCCATATTGACACTTCATGACATTTTTTTTGGTCTATATTTTTGGCATTTTTCTTTGCGATTTGCATTTTTGCCACAATACAAGGAATAAAATTTGACTTATTCTCTTCTATCTCTGCAGTACTTTTGCACAGTTGTGTAAAGGAAAAAGGTTTCACTTATGACTTACACCTTGCATCTCCCTGAACTCTGCTATAGTTAAGATAAACACTTAGGAATATATGTCATTCATAACTGCATGACATATAAACAAAATTTAATTGGAATTCCATATTTTATAAGATCTACATACTTACATAAAGACTTTTGCTTCTGAACTTGGATTTTTCCCCCCTAGAACTTGCTGTGAGCATAGATTCAAGGTTTACTGTAAAACAGAAGATCCCACATTTTCAGTTTGGGTCTCTTCTATGACTTAAATTTGTTTCCTTTGATGTCTTGGAATTAATGACATTATTTTGCTAGTCTTAAAACCTGAAGAGAGCCACATCTTTGGTTCACATTCACATATCAATTACTGTTTAATTATGTGAATATTTTGATATTATTTATTTTTCATAGTGTAATTCCTCAACTGTTATTGTTAGACAATAAACTTTTCTTGTGTAATAGTCAATAGCATTAACCCAAACGAGCCTGGAATACTTGATAGTCTCATAGGTTGTTTGGAAATTCAAGAGATAAAATGAGAATCACTCTCTAAGGCAAGTGTCAGGTACCCTTGTACATAAACAAGAGTTTAAACAAAGATTGAAATATGACTCCTTTTTAATCCAGATCTTGGACAAATAATTTAAATTCAGCATTTTAAATGCTAGGAGTAGATTCCTCTGTAGTGAAATTTGACTTGATTCCTATCAGGGTTGTTTGAGGACCCATGTTAAAGACACTTGAGAAGTGTGAGATTGGACAAATGTTGGGCAGCAAGTTACTTTATGGACTCACAAAAGTAGTGATGTTAGGAACCCCAGGAGAGTGCTTAGTAAGGTGGGCTTCCTAACAGTGAAGACCTCAAGTGCCACAGAGCACTTAGACTCAGGCAACCATTTCCCCAGGCTCCCTTTGTCCCTGCTCAGAAGATAGACCTCACCATCCTGAAGTTTCCTCTTCATTTAACTGAAGCATCATATTCAAAGAAAAGTCCAGTGCCATAATTCAATCAGAGATTGCTTATTAGAAATTTTCCTAACATGCATTTGTAGAAAATTCTCATCTTTGAACTTGTTTTTCTGTCCACTAGGACATTCTTTCTCAAACACTGTCCTTAAAGTACTGGAGGTGTCAACTGACTCTGGGTACAGTTCTTATACCTACATGTACTTCCTTACAGCAAAAATTGCATTTTTCATGTTTTCAGATTCACACTAGCTTGAAGGTACTGGGCAGAGTAATTTTGCTATGTGCATTTTGTCCTGATTTGGTTAAGGAGGATCCTGTGCTTTTAGGTTCTTTTGTTGAAGAAGTGCCCACACATAAAAGGAGTGAAGTCAGATTGAGAGGAGGGAGTCCTGGAAAACATCACTTGGGTAAATCACACCTGACCTCCTTCATGTTCAGTCTCCTTACTCCCTACTCAGCCAAGTTCTCACTGTTAGTTGTCCCCTTGCTCACACTAGGCTTTTCTCCTCTTCACCCTAAGTGTGAAATGTCAAAGCCAAACAGCTGAAGACAGAGGTGGCCAGGTTGCTATTTTGCAGTAGTTGGCAGTGTTGTTTTGGTTTATTTTGATATAATGACAAATGAACATAGGTAGTCCTTTTAAATACTCCAACCTTTAGCTCTTGATACAGCATCAAGTCAGGTTGCCAATAGATAGTAAACGAATGCTAGATTGTTGGCATCTGGACCAGGGAGAGCAGTGGGTATAAACCAACACATTATAGTCTGCAAACTGATTAGAAATTTGCTTGATATTTTTTCGCAGAAGAAAGGTGAAGTATTAACAAGTAAAAGCTCTGTTTATTATCGTGGTATTAAGGCATTTGCCCAGGACTCTCAGAGTAACAGTTACCCTGATGAACATATGAATTAATAAATTTCCCAGTGGGAAGGTTAGTGACCATACATGAGGTCTAATCTCTAAAGTGAAAAATTTTACTTAATACATTTTAAAACTTCTCTTTTAGTATTTTTAAATTCAAGCTGCTAAATAAGATTCAATGGGTTTCAAAAGTTTTGGTCATGTCATCTTGGTACTATTTGACTTGGTAGAAAAGACTAAAGATTAAATTTTGAGTAGACAACAAGTGTGGAGGCCAAGATTTAGATAATCCATCTCCAAATTATCAGTCCTTTAAAAATTACGCATGTTTATTTTAAGAAACTACTAAAATTTTACTTCCTCCAGACCAAGTTAAACTTCAAGAAAGGATTAATTTTTTAGTTGTCTGTGATTTAAATGACCGAATGCATGAGTTAGTCCTGTAGTGAAAATTATTAATGAACAATCCAGCTTTTTTAAAAATAATACATTATTATTTTTAATAATACATTTTTGTTCATCAGTCTATCTTTTTATTTAGACCAGTTCCCTTGTTTGTTACATATTCTTTCCCAGTTTTAGTTTCTCCCTTCTTCACAATAGCCTGGTAGGATGTTTTCTACCAAGAGGTGAGAAACCTGGATTTCACAGCAGGAGGAAACTTGGTCCTCTTTTCCCTGGCGTTGAATTATAATAGTATTGTATCAGAGTGTGAAGTACTTATTTCACACAGGCAACTATTGCCAATGCATGGAGGTTTTCTTCCATACAAAGAGTCTAACATCACACACAAGAGGCATACTTTTAGACCAGGTTACTTAGGAGCAAGCTGCCAGCCTGTGCTGCCAAGCAATGGCCAGGCACCGAAGAGAGCCTGGAGCCATGTACAGATGCCCAGTTCTTCACAGCTTCGTGTCAGTGAGCTCTTATAGGACTCCACCCAAGGCCACAGAGAACAAGTTGCTTTTTGTACACTTTTCAATTGTCTGCATGATGACCAGGCTTTCCTGACCAGTTCTACCCTGACTCACTTCCCTTTGCCCTTCTGAGAAGTTATTTCTTCTTTTTTCTTTTCTTTTTTTTTTAAATCTTTACATACAACTTTCCTCTACCAACTTTCCTGATTGTCGCCAGTAGTAAAATTCTCATTGAAAGGAAGAGACATTGAAGATGGCTAAAGAGCTCTATGGCTAAAATGACAAAGACAGGGCTTGACACTTACAGCTTTAAAGAAATTTTAATGGTTTTAAATAACCAAAATAGCAAATAAAAGAATTGGACAATGACATTAGCCTAAGACATTGAGTTGGTTTTCCTGGACCCTAAGTGCCCTGATAGAAGAAGCCTCAAGGCAGAGTCATGCTGTTGGTGGTTAATCTCTGGTTAAGTGAGGCTGGGGACCAGGATGCATTAAGATGACTCCCCTCAGCAGTGTTTCTTCTGTAGGTAGAATTAACCTGCTAAATAGGAAGCACTTCAATTACTAGTGATAAGCTTTCACACACTCCATAGTAGGGGAGAGGAAATAACAAGTATTAGTTTCATATATGTTGCAAAAAATCTCTCTTCTTCACTGTGTGAAAAAAAAAAGGAAGTGGAGTGGTAGTGGTAAAATGAGGTGATTTTGTGCTAATTGATGCTGAATACAGAGGCAAATTAATCACATTTAATGAACATAATATATAGGTGGCTTCATCAAATGATTGCAAAATGCAATCTCCCACCAGTTTTTAACGAAAAAGAAATTTTTTAAATATTATCAGTTAAAATGCATTCTGATTCTTCAACAATACAATTAATATAAGCATCCTGACAGACTGTAGAAGAACACAAACTCAGGTCTTTGCTCAGAGCAGATTAAACCAGTTCTGTCCAAATCCGTATGGGATAGAGATTGTTTTAAATTGTATTAGGCCTGTATTCTGCTATTATTTCTTTGCTTTGGTCTTTTAAGCTCTAAATGAAAAGACTCATTTAATTTGTTATTGTTGCTACTTTATAAGAATCTTAAAAAAATCTTCTCTGTGGGTGATAATACATTGTGGATTTGAGGAAAAATAGTAATGACTTGTGTGGCTTTTGTGTGTATAGAAACATCTTCTGGCATTTGTTCATGGTGAAAAATGGTACCATCTATAAAGTATGAGGCCTGGAGATAAGTCATGGAAAAGGATTCAGAGGTTAGAAAATAAAACATAGGAAGGATGAAATTCTTCAGTAGGGTTGAAGAAAAGGCTTTGTCTTCAACAGGGTTTTGTCTTTTTTTTCTTGTTAAATAAGCTTCAGTCCTTAGAGATGGGCAGATCTTTTTACTCTGTCCATTTCTAAACTGGATATGCCTTTGCTGCAGGTGGGAATAATTCTGGAATTGTTGTATAAGTATATATAATACTGATATGTCTCCATGCTTTGGTATGCTGAACTGCTCAGTTCAAAGGCTTCCTCTCACCAGGAACTGACTGTGCTTGCAAAGATCATGGAGGCCACAACTGCTTGATCAAGTAACTAGTATTGAATATACTTTTATTTCTCAATAAGCAGATTGATGAACCAATTAAAGCTAGAAGATAAGCATTTATAAGTCAGCACATTTCCCAAAAATTATATTACAATTTTTGTTTTATTCCACACAGGAAGAATTTAATGGAAAATCTGACTCCCTCTTTTTTAATGATGGTCAGAGAAGAATCGACTTTGTTCTAGTGTATGAAGATGAAAGTAGAAAAGAGACCAATAAAAAGGGTACAAATGAAAAACAAAGGGTAAGATTTTTTCTATTTTCTTTTTTATTCCTTATAATATTGTAAATGAAAAAGAAGTGCTATTTTTTATGTAAGCAATAAAGTGAAACTGGTGTTGAAAAATCATATACCAAACATAATTTCATTATTTTCTGTACTTTTGTTCCCTCAGATATGTTAACAAATTTTCACAATTTTGAAATAGAAACTTCTTCAGACCCTTAACCCCAGTTGGTTTCATACTGAAGGCTGACTTTCTTTGAAGGAATTGTACTTTCTACTGTGAAGAAGAGATTTATATTAAAGCCCACCTGGCTATTTGCAATGGGGTAGAAAAGTAAGCTAATGATTAGTGACAATAGTGTAGCAACCAGCATTGAGTATGTGCTCACTCAGGTGTCTTGGTGCATTTTGCATGCATTTTCTCATTTAATTCTCATCATACCATGAGCTGAGTTCTGTGATCACACCATTTTAAGGGTCAGAGTTGACCCTTAAGAGAGGTTAAATAATGACTCACAATTATGGATGCTGTCTGCTGAGTAGTGGAGCCAGGGTTCAAACTCTTGTCTTGAATCTAGAACCTGAGCTCTTGACTATTGGTATTTCTGTTACCTCCCTTTCTTCCCTTTCATCCTTTGCCACTCAAGCTGCTGCTTCCTCCCTTTCCTTTGCTTCAAGCTGTTTCAGGAAGCAGGGCTGTACTTATCTGGACATGTTGAAGTAGTAGGCCAGGGTTATAAGAACTGCCTGGGACATCTTTACCTAATCATTGTCACTAAACTGCATTAAACTCAAACAGGACGAAAGGAGTGCACACTGATAAGCATTACTTTATCCATTTAGGAAATCATTCCCTTGGTCTTTATCTTCCCCCCACCCCCACAGGTGTTATGACACATGTACAACCTTAATTGCCCCTCTCTGTACTTTCTCCCTTAATATAACAATCTTACATCTATTGATTTCTGCCAATTTTTATAAACCAAGTAAAGAAACCTTTTTAAAAATAGAGCAGTCAGTCTTGGTTTATTTATGTGTTTAAATTTGGAGGGGCTTAAGTTTGGAGTTTTATATTTACATGTTGCAACAGAATGAGCCCCAGGCTTTGGAATCTGAAATTTAAATTTGAATTCTGCCACTGTACTAGTTGGAGTAATTCTAGTTATAACAAATAAGTTCCCAGATGACAATGATTTGACAATAAAAAGACTTATTGTTTATGTCAAAATGAAAGGTGACATCCTTGTTTAGCATATGGTTTGGGGTTGGGCTCTGTTCCTTGCAGTCAGTCATTCAGGGACCCAGGCCAACACAGAGGCTCTGCTATATTCAACAGGTAGTTCAGGGGCATCCTGGGTACCAACACAAATAGGAGATAGGAAGAGACAGAGGATGGAGAAAGAACTCCTGCTTCTTCACTCCCTTGGTCTGGCAGTAACTGCAGCGATTGTACTCACATTCTGTCACTCACACCTGAGGAAGGTGGAAAGCAGTTTCTGACAGGATAGCTGCCAGGAAAATGTTCTTATCAATATTGTGGGTTTTTTTTAATTATTTTTTTTTTGCATTTTGACATCTCTGAAATTAGATTGCATCTGGTGTATAAATGGTATATTAAACTTTTTTATTGGCCAAGTTTTTTTATTAGTGGTACATAAAATATTGGCTCACCACATAATCAGTGGCATCTTACATTCAGAAAAATGGGATCCCAACACCTAGTCCATGGGAATATGATTAAGATTAAGTAAAACAGCATATGTGATGTTACGTAAATTTTAGCACATATCAAATAGTTCATTTATGTATCTTCCTCTCTTATTTGGGGCTAGCTTAAAACAATGTCCTGGTATGAAAAGGCATGGCTCTCAGTTATACAATTTTATCACTGGAGCAAAATATCTTAAAGCACTTTTCCCATGGACACTAAGACATTCTGTGCAGTCATAGTCACTATTATCAAATATTCATTAAGGACCCATATACCAGGGGAGTGGAATTGAGACTAAAATAAGTCAAACAGATCTAATCCTTTAAAGTATAAAGGAAATAGTCTGGTTTTAGACAAGAGCTTTACTGCTATGGTGAAGGGGCCCTAGAGCTACTTACATTATTAATATATTCTGCATTTGCTTTAGACAAAACATAGGTCCCAGGATAACTTTTATAAATCAGGAGAAGGGAATCCTTGAATCCATGGATTGATATCCCTTGATGTTGGTTTTTATGATCTGTGCTTTGAAGTATTTTCAGTTTGTACATATTACTTAATTTATACTCCACCAAAATTCAAAGCTCAGCTTTGGAATCACTTTTTTTTTTTTAATCCAAAAAACATTTTCAAGTTCTATCATACTCCTTGTCGGGGCTTATTGAGGATTTAGGACAATGCCAAGGGAAGGCAATTTCAAACTCCAGTTTCTTTTGAAAGAAAAATGTGTGTAAATCATATTGATTTTCTAAAACAGCACTAAGGTTGACTTCACCAGAGTTCATGGACAAACAGTTGTTAAACATGTTTTAGTGCTGGAGAAATATAGAAGTGATAGGGCCACAAACACCAAAAACATAAACAGAGGCTTAAAAGGCTGTATGCATCTCTCTCCTCATGAGCGAGAGAAAATTCTGTTCTAGCCAAACATCCAAATAGCATGTAGCTTTGTTCCCTTATGTTAGTGAAATCACTTCAGGACTATTACACCTTCCTTTAGTAGCACAAACTGTTTTTATGTAAATTTTACATGGGGATTAGTATAAACTGTTTCCATAAGCACTCATTTTAGCACACACTCTTCTTGGTACAGAATCAGTGTGGATATGTTTCATTACAAGTCACAAGAAAACTAAGTTCAAAATGGCTTAAATGCTAGAAGAAAATAATTTTGTTCTCATTTAATAAATAGTCTGGATATAGAACAATCTCTAGACTAGATAATTTATTGGCTTAATGAAGCCATTCCGTCCTTCTGCCCTGCCATCCTCAGTATTTGGGTCTTCCTAAACTAACTTCGTTTGGTTATAAGTTGGCTGCTACAACTCTAGGTAGCCAAAGGCAGAAAGAGGGGACATCCTTTCTCATGCCTCCCCCTTTTAAAGACAAGACTCTTCAAGAAGGGTCCTTAGCAGACATTCCTTTACAATTCATTGTCTATTGTAGTTTATTCCTAAGTCTGTCATAGTTGGCCCTCCATATCTGTTAGCTCTGCAGCCACAGATTAAACAACTGCAGATAGAAAATATTCACAGAGAAAAAATGGCATCTATACTAAACATGTAAAAACGTTTTTTCTTGTCATTACTCTCTAAACAATATAGTATAACAACCATTTACATGTATTACGTATTATTCATAATCTAGAGATGATTTAAAATATACAGCAGAATGTGTATAGGTTATATGCAAATTTTATATCAGACACTTGCACATCCATGAAGTTTGTGGTCCAGTCAATTCAATCCTTGTGTATACCAAGGGACAGTGCTGATAAGATGAATGGAGTTGCCTTCCTCAGCATAGACTAATCAAGACTGGTCTAATTTATCTCTTGAATCACCTGATCATCCAGTATCTGAAAAACATTCAACCTTTTCTTTGTAATAAATAAGGGGAGAATGGCTGTTTATAGCAGCCCACAGTGTCTGGCACAGCACATGATTAATATAGCTAACTATGTTTGACTACTGTTTAAGGCAAAGATGTTTTAAGTAAAACAAATCCTTGTGTATTTCTCCAACTCTGCCTGTACAGTTTTGTTAGTAGTTGTTTCTCTTTTCCGACTTCCTTTTGCTGGAACTGCTAACAAGTGGCAAAATTGCTCTATTTGGGATTTTATTTTGTCTGACACCTCCTGTCAGACAGATGTGTTCATGACCATGTAGTGGTATAATTCAGATGCTGGTAAAAGAAGGTGGAGGAGTCTAGATAGCACAAAAATAATGGAAGTAATTCTGGATATGTGTTTTATTTATGTTTTAATCCATTCCTAAAAGTTGATAAAAACTATATCTTGAAGTTGAGGAAAAGTTTGTTTATGGAAGTATACATTGTATTCCTGTCTGACCTTAAGAGTTCTTTAGTGTGTGGTAAGAGGCTCTGACTCACGAAGAATGTAGAATAAGGAATTTTAAAGAAATTAGTGATCAAGGTTATTTATATAACTAAATATAATTTCACCCAAACTTGCAAATACTGTGAGACAATTAATTGGTTTTAGATCCTGTGAGCTTTAAAAACTGTTGTGCATTATTTCATACTCGTCGGTCTAAAGCCAAATTGTTTACTTAGAAGCTGTATGAGATCTCTTTGGATCAGAAAGCTTTAGTATGATGAACACAGTATATTAATCCATTTAATGAGGTCTTATTTTTTTTTTTTTTTTTTTTTGGTACCAGGGATTGAACTCAGGGGCACTCGACCACTGAGCCACATCCCCAGCCCTATTTTGTGTTTTATGTAGAGACAGGGTCTCACTGAGTTGCTTAGTGCCTCGCCATTGCTGAGGCTGGCTTTGAACTCGCGATTCTCCTGTCTCAGCCTCCCTAAGTGCTGGGATTACAAGCGT
>CM053403.1:64109594-64145774 GCA_028644305.1 Xerus rutilus | reverse complement strand
TGTGTATTCCTGTACATGCATGTGTACTCAGAGGTGTGTCCTGGGAACAATGTTTTTTAAACTTGTCTGATGAGAAGAGTCATTCAGCTGCTTATTAAAAATAGATTGTCCTAGCCGGACGTGATGGCGCAAGTCTGTAATCCCAGCACTTAGGGAGGCTGAGACAGGAGAATTGCGAGTTCAAAGCCAGCCTCAGCAACGGCGAGGTGCTAAGCAACTCAGTGAGACCCTGTCTCTACATAAAACACAAAATAGGGCTGGGGATGAGGCTCAGTGGTTGAGTGCCCCTGAGTTCAATCTCCAGTACCAAAAAAAAAAAAAGATTGTCCTGGCCCTATCCCACCCCTACTGAATCAGGATCTCCAGAGGAGGGCCCGAGAAACTACAGTTTAGAAAGCTCTCCAAGTTGTTCCTATAAGCAGATAAGTTTGGAAAACAAACTTATTTAAAATGTTTTCAGTAGTTATCTCAGCAATAGATTATAGTGATTTTTTTTTTCTTCTCTAAAAATTTGATTTCCAGGTTAGCCACAATAAGTATTTTTTTTGTAATTATACCAAAAATGTTAATTTAAAAAGTAAATCTAAATATTCACTTCCATTCTGTGCTTATTATTTAAAATGATCTGTTCCCTCCTGAACACACTTTACCCACTTGAGTAAATTCCTCATCATATTGATCTACTAAGAGGAAATGTTTTGTTGCCAACATGTGAATTTAAATTAAGCTGTAGTAAATAATTTCTGTATTCTGCTTACCAAGCCTTCTGGAGCACATGACATATATATAACTAGTAAAAGAGCACATAATGTAATTAGGAATTTTTTACAGAAATTAGGTAACTTGGACTTATTTCTTGTGCATCACTGAAGGATTAACAAAATTTTCAAGTTGAAAATAAAATGAAAAACATCAGTACTTTGCTTAACAGAGCTATAAAAATATTTGAAACTAATCTGCATATTTCATTAATATCAACCAATTTGTACTTTATCACCACAGTACACACTACAATTTTACTACTTAGTCATTGCAACTCTTGCTTTTGACACTGAAAAAGCTGGGTGTCATGAAGAAAATGTTAGGTATTGGTGTTTACAATCAGTATTATTACTGTACAATTCACAGGCAAGTCCTTTAAAACAGTGACTTGATGTGTAATGTGTAACCTAAGGTATTTAGGGACAGAAAACTGCCTTAATTATGCCAATCTGTCTTTTGTGATTTTTATTGCTTTATTATTTATTTCTCTGACAGTTTTATTCATCTCTCAAAAGAAGTATAAATAAAATTTCAGTTTGTGGACAGTGGTAGGTGCTCTTGTCCGATTTTACTTGGAGCCCTTGGTATCATTCCCCACCAGCAGTAATAGAATCATGTGAATTTTTTTGTGATGTACGTAAGTCCTCAATGACTGCAGTCACTTTGGCTTTACTAGAATTCCAGTAGGTTAAAAAATTTTTAAAAATCTAATTGCAATGCAGATGAATTTGCTCCCCTAGAGATACAGGAATTTACAGCACAATTTAATTTATGACATTGTTTTTTTTTAAAGCCAATAAGTCTAGTTTAATCATTTTCTGCTGCTAAATACAAATCATATACCATAGGATATGTTCAGGTTTTATGTGGAAGGTTTTCCATCAAGGCCCATAGATAATTTTTAGTTAAAAATTGCATGGCCTCAGATATTCATTTATTCAACAAATATTTATTGAGCAATGGCTATGTCAGCCAATATGTGGTAGTAATTATCTTTCATTTTTAACATGGTAGACAGCTAGCTCTACACTAATTTTTCAAATGTCAGGAAGAGTTACTTGTGCAAGTGTAAATTCTACAGAGAAGTGAAGATAATGATTTCATATTAAAGAGACTTAAGCAATCTCTTCTTAAGCAAGCACTCTTTTCCTGCTATGTGTCTGTTTGACCAATATAGCAATATGCTAATTCACTTTAGCTTTCTGACACACTAAGAAAGCTGGTTTGATCAATTTTTAAAATAATCTACTGGTTTTTCATGAATTGCTGTGCCAAAGGAAAATAACAAGAGCTGTCTTATTAAAGTAACACCAAGATAATATGGTAACATGTTTAAGCAAATATTAATGTGCTGTCCTGATTCAATTCTTCAAGTATTTATAGTTGGTGGTAAAATAAAGGGCATTATAAACTAACTCCAAGGTCTACCAATTACCTTGAGATAAATCAGCTAAATATCTCAGGAGTTCTTTGTAAAGAACTAGATAAAAACAAAAATAAGGTAAATTAGTACAACCTTTCTGGAAGGCAGTATGGCTATACATATTAAAGAACTTAAAATTGAATACACTCTTTGATTTAACAATTCTACTCTTAGTACTATATCCTGAGGAAGTAATAAAGGATGCACAAAAGATTGTTCTACAAGGATTTTCATAACAGTGAAAAATTAGAAACACTCTAAATATGCAATAATTTGAGGTTGGTTAAATAAATTACAGTATATCTCCCTGAGAGAATATCATCAAGGCTTTAAAATGAGATTGAGGGAAGTATTTCTAATGTTGTCTGCATGTCTGATAGTCACATGTGCTGTACACACTCCACAGTGACCTTCCTTCCTTATTATCCATGGAAATGGGGCTAGCAAGAAGAGAGAGAAAGAAGTATCTGTCCCCTTCAGAGGATGAAAAGGATATGTATTCATCAGATATCAGATAAGTAGTCTCAGGACCAGGATGCCAAGAAGAATAGACAAGTCCAGCAGGCGAGGGCAAGTGACTCAGTGTTAAGATCTATTTTTCAGAGTTCCTGTAAAAATGGGCGTCAGTGGTATCCCACTGGAGGAACTAGTGGTCATTAGGTATGTAGTGTGGAGGCAGAGTGGGTTGAGATTGCCTGTTGGCAGATATTTGTATTAAAAGGAAGAAGTAAGCCTTTAGTAAGTTTTGCAGGATAATTTTTTATTTGTTTTTTAGAGTCTAAGGGAAGCTGAGCATTTTGAAAGGCAGAGAAAGGCTAATGATCTCTAGGGCTTATTATATGCCAAGCATCATGTTATATACTTAACACCCAGGATCACATTTAATCCTTGAAACAACCAAAGATAAAGCTATTTCTTCTCTGATTTTTGAAATGAAACCACAGATGCTTTGAATTGAAGTTATTTGCCCAATGTCTCAGGGATAGTGAATGGCAGAGCTAGGATTTGAGTTTTGACTCTCTGAATATAACCGGTATGCCCAGGAGTAAGACGGAAACCAAAGTTGCAAAAGCTGAAGGGATTGTTTTGTAGAGTAGAATCTGAGAGGAAAGAGCCCCTTGAATGTGATGAGTTGTAGCCTCAGCTTAGAAATTCCATAGGCACCAGGTCTAGCCTATACTAGTTAGCATGTTGAATTCATATAATGTAACTGACATGACCAAGACAGGAATAGTTTGTGTTTGGTATGTTTGATGACAGAAGGGCCCAGCTTTCTGAACCTTACCCCTTTTGTCATCTTGTAATTCAAACTCTGAGAATTATTTTTTGCTCTGGACGCTTCTGTGCTATCTAATGCTAGTACATTCCAGGATTAGAATGTACTTTCTTCCTCATTGTATCAGGAAATACTCAGAAATGAAGGCTCATGGAAAAGTCGGGGGGCTAAGAACAAAGGAGCACAGTTGTTGCACTGTAGTACTTTGTACACCTCAGTCCATTTCTACATGATAGGCAGCCATCAATCTGCCATCTGCTCAGTTTATTCATTCATCAGACATTTATGGCTCACTCTTTTGTAAGCCTGTTCTGGCATTAATGATACTGAAACATAAAGACTAACATCTCTGGGGGAAAGGTAGTAATTGAAGAGCAGGCAGAGTCACAAAGTTTTAAAATTCTTAAGAATACAAAGCATTTGAAATGTTTGTTGGCTGAGGAATAAGAGCAATGAAGAGAGAAATAGAGGTATTACATAAATATATTCAAGAAGAGATATAAGAGATTGTACTTCAGATGTCAATACAGATGATGTCCAGCTATTAATAGTTAGAAAGAAGGAAACCTGCATGAGTTCACAGTGAGCAGCTGCTACCTTCTCTGTAAAGAAGGAAGGTCCCCTGCAGAGCATGCTGGTCTGCAAGTTAGGTGTCCAGCAGGAGCACCTTGAAAGTATAGAACACTTCCTGGCAGGTGGCTAGGGGCCATGGCGGAGATAGCTGTGCATTGTGGTAGGCCTGACCGTGATGGCAACCATGAATTTGTAACAAGGCCAGCTAATGTAGTTATCTGACTTGTTTTCTACCAGCATTTAAATATTAGACACCCATTAATTCCCTGGAGAATCCTCTCTTCTGATTCTCCAATTCTTCTAAGCCCTTAGCCTGAGTCTTCATATCCCAGCTGTGAAATTCCTATCTTCTATATACAGAAGACACAG
Source organism: Xerus rutilus (assembly GCA_028644305.1). Taxonomy (NCBI): domain Eukaryota; kingdom Metazoa; phylum Chordata; class Mammalia; order Rodentia; family Sciuridae; genus Xerus; species Xerus rutilus. Next base: position 64,141,371 of record CM053403.1, on the reverse strand, counting down.
GCATGGGTCCTGCTGTGGCCTGCTAGTGAGACCATGTCAGCTACCCCATGCACAGCCTTGGGGTAAGTCACCTCCCCTGAAGGGGAAGACCATGGTGTCCAATCTTCTCAGAACACTTTCTCCTTTGTTTATAGTGATTTAGGTTTTAGGTTTTCCTGGTTGATGGCTAGTCTCTCAGGATTCTTGCTTGAAAGTAACAAAAATAGCTATAACTTAACAGATAAGGAATTTATCAGAAAGATGTTAGGAGCTCATAGATTCCCCTGTGTTTCTCAAATAAATGAGTCAAGGCAGCCAGCAGACAGGAAAGAAGCAGTTGTTAACAGATAGCTTGGGAAACAAAGTGTGGTTACTGCCCTGGACACAGGGCTGCCATTGGCACCGTGGACACCACTGACTATCAGTGCTCACCAAAAAATCTTGCCACAAGCTCTGCTTCTCCAGTCTCTGGAACTAGCATTTGCCCTCTCATCTACCCCAGAATGATTCTGCTTGGCCTGGCTCCTAGGTGTCTCTAGCTTCCCATTCAGAGCCTGGAATCGGTGGTCTGATGGGCAGAGTGTAGCTCATCTGCTGGTAGCTGAACTTCAGAAGATACCAGAAAAAGGCATGTGTACATTTTTATCCACTATAACAGATAGAGTAGGAGCTGAAAAGTTGGGTGGTCATAGAGAACAATAGATGGCTATTACAGTGCCATGAAATATAAGTGTTTCAATCTTCATTGGAGGAAGATCTTAGATCACTGGACTCTGAGTTTCTCTGTAGTTCTCTGTAACAGCCTATCTGAAATTCTTTGATTCCTCAGTACTTTGCAGGTTGCCTGGAAAATAGTGGGATCTCAGGACATGTTTGTAGAATGAATAAATAATTTTTTTTTTAGTATAGTAGTCACCCTCCTCCCTTATCTGCAGGGGACATATTTCAAGACCTCCCAGTGGATCCTGAAATCATAGGTATCTTTACATACAATGCTTTTTTCCTATATATACATACAAAAATTTAATGATTGTTCCATCTTAACAAAGCATGTCGTATACATTGTGGCTGTAACTTTTGCAGTTTGAGGTGTGACATCAAGCTAACCTAAATTTCTTTTTCCTTCTTCACAATTTCACAGAAAATCCGTTCTTACTGTAGATCTTAGCAACCTCAGCGTATGAATTTTTTTCTTATGAATTTGAGAACTTTCGCCTTTTTATTTCAAAGTAGTACTTTACGGTTTCTCTTTGGCATATGCAAATCACCAACATCAAGACTCTTGTGCTTTGAGGCCATTGTTAAGTAAAATGAGGGTTACTTGAGCACAGCACTGTGATACTATAATAGTCCATTTTATAAACAAGATGGCTACTCAGTGATAAATGGGTAGGTAGTGTATACAGTGTAGATACTCTGGACAAAGGAGTGATTCACATCCTGAGCAGGATGGTGCAAAATGAGATTTCATTACACAAAACCAGAACAGGATACATATTATTTTAAATAATTTTAAAGTCAGTTTATTTCTGGATTTTTTAATTTAATATTTTCAGACCTCAGTTGACAGTGGCTCACTGACATAACAGTAAGCAAGACTGTGTATATATTCTCTTAACAATCATGTATTAAGCATATCACTTGTGTCAAGCACTATGTTGAATGCTGTTTGCAGGATCAAAGTGCTTTCACTCAATGATAAAGAAAAGAGTAATCAGGAACGACAGCTGGGCTATCATGTAAGAGTCAAAAAAGAAGGATTAGGATCTTGAGTGAAAAAATGCCTCTTAGGTAAAAAGTGGAAAGAATCTGGTCAACTTCCCAAGTTGAGGGTGGGCATATGGCAGCCCAGGGGTAGAAAGGGGTGTAAAAACTCCACAGGACAAATTGTATGGATGGTGGGAAGCAGGGAAGTAAAGAGGATATGAGCACCTGCTGGGAGCAGAGTAGGAAAGTGGCACTTCAAGTGCCCCTCACTCCCTCCTGACTCCAAGATTTCTCGGCCAGTTGCTTGCTCTCTTTTAGGGAAGTTATGGCACTTGCTAGTTTTCCTCTAAGTTACTTTAGTGTAAGCTCTAAGTGTAGCAAGCAATAAATGTGCCATATAACTTTTTAAATAAACCAGTTTTTGTTTCTGATATTTCTGCAAAACGTGTCAGGATTCAAGTTTAGCCCAATATCAGGTGTATTTTTTTCACCTTTTGACTTTCATCTTTTTGCGTATGGTGTCATCTGTATCACATTTTTTAGGTGAATCCTACACTCTCTTTATTGTGTCTGGCACAGCAGCTCAACCCCTCCTTCACAGTAGGTAGATTGGGAATGGTACTCCCTGGGTAAGGAGGCCTGGCTGCTGTACCTGTGGATTGCCTTGACATTGACCTAGCAGTGACTCTAGAAGTTGTAAACACACAGATTTTTCAATTCTTTTCAGTGAAAGATTGGTCCAGTTAATCTGTCATTATTGGAAATGGAAATTATAGTTCATGTGCTTTATGTCATCTAAGTCATGTCCTTATGAGAATCTAAAAAGAAATCTAGCAAGGTTTTCTCTGTTCAATAGATGAAGAAAATGAGGCACAGGGTTTTTTTAAGTGTCCTGTCATGGTCATAGAGATAAGTAATGGGACTGGAATTTGAACCTAGGCAGTTTGGTTTCAGAACTTGTGTTCTTAACCTTTATGCATACCCATTTTCATTTCCTAAAGCAGGATAACTGCTTCATCATCAAATGTATTTTTTGAAAGGTCAAACCAGTCTCCACTTTTACATGCTTTCATTCAGTTTGTCAAAAGCCTAGTCATGTAGAATTGAATATCAATAATTACAGTATACTCTGCATCTTTGGAATCAGCCATGTGACATGGTCAGATATATTATTAATTCCCTATTTTTATTGATTCAGATGTTTATAGTTCCATGAATATTTTGGTTCAAATCCTCTGAATTTTTCCAAAACTGTCTGTGTTGTTCAGGCATTCAGGATGAAAGCTACACATCTTAATTAAACTTTTTTTTTTTTTTCTGGTACCAAGGATTGAACTCAGGGGTACTCGACCACTGAGCCACATCCCCAGCCCTATTTTGTGTTTTATGTAGAGACAGGGTCTCAATGAGTTGCTTAGCGCCTTGCCCTTGCTGAGGCTGGCTTTGAACTCACGATTCTCCTGTCTCAGCCTCCCTAAGTGCTGGGATTACAGGCTTCAGCCAAGAATGTCTAATGCAGAAATAAAATTTTTAAAAATTTGAAATCTTTAACACTGGATGAGGATATCAGAGAATGTGAATAAAAAAAAAAAATCCCACTTGTGTACTCTAGGAGCCAAAAAGTCCTCAGGATTATGCCAAAGAAAGAGACTTTTATATACCTCAAAGGGCAAGAAATTCCAACAGGACAACCGAGGGCCCTCCAGAGTTTTGGGAAATGCAAAAACACGCCCCAGCCTTCTGTTGGAGACCCAGTACCTGCAAGTCACTAACAGTGAGAGCAGCTTCATTGCTTCAGTTCCATTATGAGCAGATGAATCTCTTTATCAGGGCCAAACTAGTATGCTTTTGTATTTTGTTTTCTTTAAAAAATGAAACAAAGTAATTTTTTTCTGCCATTGGTGAAATAAAGGTCTAACAATTTTTTTTTTGACAGAGAAAAAGACAAGCATATGAATCTAACCTCATCTGCCATGGACTGCAGCTAGAAGCAACAAGATCGGTAAGTGGTAGCTCCTTTGCCAGCCTCAGCTGACCATGTTCTTGGGAACTTGCATGGCACTTGGAATTCGAGGATGGCAGTGGCAACGTGAAGCCCTGGCCATGATGCTGTCATAGACTGGAAAAGGAGTCAGTCAAAGTCTACATAGTATAGGATATATTATTTTTTTCTCATCAAAGACAAGAGATCTTTATAATAGCCAAAGAACTTAATAATGAATGCATGTGCAATTGATTATTTCTTCCTTTAAGAAACTTCTAAAAGTTTTTTTTAACTATACAAATAGTTTATGATAATAATGAGAAAATGTAAAAAATAGGGAAAATAAAAATCATCTGAATCTTAATCATCCAGAAATAACCTTCTAAAAGTCCTTCTAAACTTTTCTGTCTTCGGATATGTATATTTCCTCAGATGAAATATATACATACACATCAAGTAATTGAACCATTTGAATGTCTAGTATGGATATAAAATCTTAAAAATAAGTGATCTTTAATGCTGAAAATGACATCAGAGAATGGAACTTTAAAAAGTCCCATTTGTGTACCCTTATCAGCCACAAAGTGTGAGTGTGCACTTTTTTCCCCTTTCACAATGGGGAATTATTATTTCACAGTTTCATAATTTTCTTTTCTCTTAATATATAGTAAATGCATTTTTATACCAATAAATATTATTCTTTGGCATTTTTAATGGCTACATAACATAATGAATAGATACACAATGAATTAAGCAGTCCATTTCTAGGTTTAGAAAATTCAAAATTTTTATTAATATAGAATTGCAATGAGTGTTCTAGTGTTTTTAAGTCACTAATTTGGATGGAGTGATGCACAAATTGGTAAGGTTAGTTTTGTCATTTACAATGTTATTTTCATAAAAGAACTGTGATAACAATTTGAATTACTTTTCTTAATTCAAACTAAGGAGTTACCTTAAAGTTAAAATTTTATGATGGTTTGCAAATCTATTTTTATTTTATCTTCACTCATACTGGTATCCTAGGGCACACGAAGTTTTTTAAAAAAACTACCAGCCCTAGCCGGGTGCGGTGGCTCACGCTTGTAATCCTAGTACTTTGGGAGGCTGAGACAGGAGAATCGAGAGTTCAAAGCCAGCCTCAGCAACGGCGAGGCACTAAGCAACTCAGACCTTGTCTCTACAGAACTCTCAAAATAGGGCTGGGGATGTGGCTCAGTGGTCGAGTACCCCTGAGTTCAATCCCTGGTACCAAAAACAAACAAACAAAAAAATACTATCAGCCCATAAGCAAAATGTGTTTTAAAATTGTGAAAATAGCTGGTTTGGTTTCCTGGTCCATTTCTATTCTTCCTATACAGGTTTTGGATGACAAGCTTGTATTTGTAAAAGTTCATGCACCATGGGAAGTGTTATGTACATATGCTGAGATCATGCACATCAAATTGCCTCTGAAGCCCAATGATCTAAAAACCCGGTCCTCAGCCTTTGATAGTTTAAACTGGTTCACCAAAGTCCTCCGAGTAGATGAACGTATCATCAAGCCAGAGCAAGAATTTTTCACTGCCCCATTTGAGAAGAACCGAATGAATGATTTTTACATTATTGATAAAGATGCCTTCTTCAATCCAGCCACCAGAAGCCGCATTGTGAGTCTAAACCAAATTTAGTTTCTATCTTGGTGTGATTTGGAACCTACTGTTGAATAATTAGTGATTTGGTTTGGTTGGTGTGACTTTGTTTTTAAAAGCAGAAAAAAAAAGTAGAATGCCTACAGATTCTGTTAAGTAGTAAACAGTGATTGGATTGATTTGTTCTGCTCTATAAACCACACTATTTTGGAATCATTTTAGGTCTATTTTATCCTCTCCCGGGTGAAGTATCAAGTGATGAACAATGTTAACAAGTTTGGGATTAACAGACTTGTAAATTCTGGAATCTACAAGGCAGCTTTCCCTCTCCATGATGTAAGTCAAATAGCAAAAATAAAGTTAGAGACCTAATGTCTATTCTGGTGTTGACAAGAGAGAAGGGCTGACCTTCCTAAACTTATGTCTCTCCCAGTAACATAAAGATAACATACTACAAGATTATACACTCATTTAGGACAAGAAAGAACCAGACTCTTTTGTTCACTAGAGCATAGAGAAGGTGCTCTATTTAAAGGAGTGGATGGATGAATGAGCCATTTCTTTCTTGCAGTTAACACACACTGCCAGACAGATGAGCAGTTACCCTATATTAGCATCTCTGGGGCCAAAAGTCCTACTCTGACACTTCTTAGCTCTGTGAACATGTGAAAGATCCTTTCTGTTCCTCAGTTTCTTCATTAATAAAGTGGGAATAATGATATTCCTTATTTCATAGAGTTGTTAGGAAGATTAATTAAATTAATCCATGTCAAATGTTATTCCCTAACATACAATAAGTACTGTGTTAGCTATTTTCATAATTATGGACAGATATTTTTTATCAACCAGAAAAGTATTAGTTCTTTATAACCAAATAGGTGTTAGAAATTCTCATTTATCATTTTCTGCAATATAGACTTCTTCCCCCTTGAAATACTATTTTCAAACCATGCCCTGGAATATCCAGAGCTTTTTCAAAAGCATCTGTCAGGCATGTGTCACAATGGCAAAATCCCAGATTGTTGACATTTTTTAAGGACTACATTCAGAGGCCACAGCAACCCCTTAAATTCAAGAGCACTTCTCTAGCGGGTAGCATCTCATAGGGAATGAAATTTTTTAAATGTGACTACCCAGACTCTTAATGATTCCATAAACACAGGTACGTTATGTCTAAAGTTGTTTACATAAATTCTGTCATTGAAATAAATACCACATTTCATTGCATTTACTTTGTGATACTCAGTTTAATCAGTTTATCTGAACCTATAAAATCAAAGAAAGCAAAGATTGAGATTGATCAGGTATAGTATTTATATGATGAATGAAGACAATATTGAAGTGCACAATATACTAAAACTAGAACACCAAACAGCTACTCGATACACATGGCTAAACAGACAAGGGAGCTGGATGGATAAGCAGATGCTGAGCTTCCTAAGAGATCCTATTTGGTCATTCAGCCTGACAGTCTACATGTTTTATTTTTATGCCCCAGCAAAATTAACAACTGTAGTGTGGCATGAACTTTGGGGATACTTGTAAGTAGTTGTACTGAAGATTTATATGGAATGCCAGAGTTCTAGAGTGTTCAGTTGACATTTGCCCATGCCCAGGTCTTTTCCACTAAAGCATCTTAGAATTGCAGTGGTTCCATATCCCAGCCAGGAAGTGATCCTGTGTGGTGTTTGGGAGGGAAGTGAGAGCCAAGACTAGGCAAGGTGGTAATCTAGTTCTAGGATATGAAGAAGGAAAATGAGTCAGACAAGAGAAAGGGTGATTGAATATGGGCAGAGGCAGGTTTTTTTTTTTTTTTTTTTTTTTTTTAATAAGCTATGAATGTAATATGATGTCAAGTTTCTTTGTTGTTTATATTCTACATGTTGTCATGGAATAACTGCTGAATTGGGGAAAACAAAACCTGGGTTTTAGAATTAGCCCTGCTGCAGGCCATCCTAGGCCCTGGTTCCCCTGTTGTCCAAGGAGAGGGGTGGGCTTACAGATGTTCCTCCATTGTGGTGATTTTGTCACTTGGGTGGCCCAGTTCTTCATTGTGTAGGACTGCTCCCCTAGTGAGCTGGTAAGCAGCCCTGGGGCTCCCACTGAGTTCCTGCATTGCTCCCCAGGTTTGTAACATCTAACCATTCATCTGTCTACATTCACAAATGGTCCCAAGAGAGATAGTAGTAACACTGATCTGGAATAAAAATAAAAATTAAAAATTAAAAATTAGATGATATTTCCATCCCTTCCAGCAAGTGAGGGCCCCTTTTTACAAACAACTGTGAAGTACTAGTACTATCTTTTAATAAACATGTTTGTGGAAACGTGGTGATTATGATGCTCATTTGTCTCCTTCTGCTTCTCAGTGTAAATTCGGCTGTCGGTCAGAGGACCCCAGCTGCCCTAATGAAAGGTACCTTCTGTACAGGGAATGGGCTCATCCTCGAAGCATATACAAGAAGCAGCCTCTGGATCTTATCAGGTGAGTTGTTGTAGAGAACTCTGCCGTGGGAAGCCCTCAGGGTTATCTTCATAATATCTAAGTATAATGATATTCAAAACATATTGCCAGCTGGGCACGGTGGCGCAAGCCTGTAATCTCAACACTTAGGGAGGCTGAGACAGGAGAATCGCGAGTTCAAAGCCAGCCTCAGCAACAGCGAGGCGCTAAGCAACTCAGTGAGACCCTGTCTCTACATAAAACACAAAATAGGGCTGGGGATGTGGCTTGGTGGTCAAGTGCCCCTGAGTTCAATCTCCAGTACCAAAAAAAAATAACAAAACATATTGCCAACCATGGAAGCTGACCCAGAACTCTGAGCTTTGCACTATCTAGGGTTTTCATTGAGGCTTCATTACCTAGGCATGATTGATTGACTCATCACCCATGTGACTTAGTTTCTAGTCCCTTTCTATTCCTGCACGTATAGCTAATATCACTTGGTTCACAGCCCCAACTCTAATCATGTGATTGGTCTTTCTATCATAGCCAGCCCCATTCTGACTTATCTTATTAACACAAACTAGGGCTCACCATGAATTACTTCCTGGGCAGAAATTATCAAGTGTGGTCTGAGAAGTTCACCATGAATAAAAAGACACTCCTCTCTCAGGATATTCCAAGGGGTTAGAGGTTACCTCCCAGGAACCAGGAGCAAAGACCCACCAAATTCCTTATTACACAGGAGTAAATGTTAGATTTAGTTTATATTATATAGTAAGATAAGAAAATTTTCATTCCTTTTCTGGATGTACTGTTAGGTACTATTTTATCTTGCAAGAAATAATGACTAACTCAGTGCTTGTCTCCTCAGAGCACTAACATTGACTGCTCTCCAGAAGCTTATGATGTTTGGGCGAGGTGGAGGATCGTTCCTGCTGGATAGAGACAATGAACAGCCAAACACATACACATAAGCATATTTCTTAAAAATAGAGAAAACTTTTAAATTGGAATTAAATAACAGAATAATGAATCTGGGGGATGGGTAGAGAAGTTAGTCAAGAAAGTTATCTTGGAGTAGGTGACATCTGAGCTGAGAACCAAATAGTGAAAAAGGATCTAGTACCTTGAGGATTTGGAAGAAATCATTCAAGGAATAGGGGTAGCTAATGCAATGCCCTTGAGCACAAGTTCATTTGACAAGTTCAGGGAACTATGGAAGACCAATTCTAATGTAAAGAAGATAAGATATTAAATTGGAGGGGTAGCAAGAACACAGGAAGGAGTTTAGACTTTAAGTGCAATGGGAAGCACTGCTAATATTTTAAGTGTTTAATAGTTTTGTCTCCTTAATGTTTGCAGAGATAAAGAGAATGGATCACAGGGGGCACAGGATGCAGGGAGAACAGGTCCAGATTGGAGGCTCTGGCTATAGGTCAATTGGAAGACTGTGGGAGCAGATTTGTAATGCATTTTGGAAGTAGCACTGACAGGACTTGGTGAAGGATTGGAAGTTGAGGGTGAAGAGAGGAGAGGAGTCAGCCTGGAGCCAAGTGCCTGATATTTACAGTGAGGGTTTTTAAACACTTAAATAGTTTGTTCTGTTTATATTTCTTTTTTTTTTTTTTTTTTGGCACTGGAGATTGAACTCAGGGGCACTCGGCCACTGAGCCACATCCCCAGCCCTATTTTGTGTTTTATGCTTAGCATCTCGCCATTGCTGAGGCTGGCTTTGAACTCGTGATTCTCCTGTCTCAGCCTCCCTAAGTACTGGGATTATAGGCTTGCACCACCACGCCCGGTTTGTTTTATATTTCACTATGAGAAGTTTTGAACATGTACAAAAGCAGACAAAATAGTAGAGCGAGCCTTCATGTCTGTGTTACCCAGCTTCAAAAATTTCAAAACTCAAAGTCTTTCCAGTATCATCTTTATCTCTACCTCATTTCCTCCCTGCTCCACTGGATCACCTTGAAGCAAACCCAAAATGTCATTATTTCTTTAATACTTAGTTCTGAAAGACAAAATGTCTGAAAACACAACCTGAATACTTAAAAAACAGCTCCTTAATGTTATCAAATAATCAGTGTTCATATTTCCCTAATTATCTCAAAAATTAATTGTTTCTTGGTTTGTATCAGGATCTAAATAAGATCCAGATGTTGCAACTAAAATATCTCCATCTCTGGCCCATGTTTTTACACTTGTGTTTCTTGCTTCTATCCAGCTGTTTCAAGAATTCCTTGCATTCTGTTTTGCTGATTTTATTCTCCTCTGTGGTGGTGTTGAGCATGTTCCTCTGTCCTGTACATTTGCCTTAGATGGTAATGTGATCCTCATCTAGAAGCTTGATTGGTTTTGTGCAGAAACTCTTGATACATGGAATTGGATGCTTCTCTCAGAAGGATCATAATGTCTAGTTATCTCTTTTCTTGTGATCAAGGTAGCTTTTAATAATTGCCATTTAGATTTGTGATTTTTATAGGGATTTGATTTCATTCATTTAGTTATATTTTAATACCCTCCTACTTCATTTATTAGCTAGATTATAATCAGGAAGAGTTATTTTTATTAACTCTGATTACCCTGTAGAACAAGATTTTAAATGAAGCTGTTTGTACATATGTAAATATAGTCACCCCTGGTGGACTGGTTCCAGGACCCTCCTAGAATAACAAAATAAACAGATACTCACGTTCTTATGGAAAATGATGTATTTGCACAAAACCCATGTATATCCTCCCATATACTTTAAATCATTTCTAGACTACTAATGATACATAATACATTGTAAATGCTATGGAAATAGTTATTATTCTATACTGTTTAGGAATAATGACAAAAAAAAAGCCTATACCTGTTCAGTATGGACATGTTTTCTTTTACTCCTCAGTATTTTCAGTCAGTGACTGGTGACTGGTTAAATCCATGTATGTGGAACTCACTGATGTGGAGGGATGGCTGTATTTGAGTTCATCCATGTGCAATTTCCCTATTATTGCTTGCCTTTTGTGTTAAACCTTTATCATCTGATGGCAAGGTGGGGGTTTGAAGGGTTCTTAATCATTTTTTTTGTAATGTTTAAGCGGTTTCCCCACTGTTTTAATTATATCTTGCAAAGAGAAGTACATTTAACTATTCCCCATCCCAGGTCCACATGTTCCTTTCCTTTACTGCTTCACTAGTAACTCCTTGAGCATCCAGGCTGCTAATCTTCATCTGTGGTTCCCAGAAATTACCAAAAAGGAAAACAAGCTCTTTCTCAAAAAGTGAACCAAACAAACCAGAAAGAGCAGCCTATAAAAAACAGGCTTTGCAGAGGGAAAAAAGAAAAGTTTTCCCCCTAAACTCCAATCAGAAAAATGGGAGTCAATTCTGCTTTCATTCACCAGACAAGAGCAGAATTCTATAAAAAGGATCATTGCAAGAGTAAAATGTAGCTTTGGAAATTAAACATGTGATAGGAAAACTCTAGAAGATATTAGAAATTCAGGTTGGAAGAGGTCTGGAAGGATTTCAAGGATTTGAAATGGATAAACTACCTCCTGGGTTTAAATATACTGAGGAAGAGAGTCTGGGGCTGAATTATTGATATGTTTACAGAACACCAAACATTGAGCCATCAAGACAATTATTAATTCCAAGGAAAACAAAACATTGGCAGAAAAGAAAAAGTAATCATAATGGACGACTTGATTCACTTGTGAATCATGTACAGAGTCATAGCAACATAAAACAAGAGTATTGATCTAACCAAAAATTATAATGTAACTATGTCAAGAGGATGGAAACAGCAATATGAATGTGTGGATGAGGTAGGGGTTGAAAGAGAGCTTACTCCTTATCTTCCAGAGTAGAAAGTCAATAGGTGATATACAAAACTGAAGAATCAGTAACCAGATCTTGCATATTATTTTGGGATGTGAAAGTAATAAAGAATCAGCTTTAAAAGTTTCAAGTGGCTGCTTCTGCGCAGCAGAAGATAAATTGGGGACTATTCCTTTTTATAGCCAGCCTTCTAGACTATTTGATTCTTTAAAGCTGAGTTTTTTAAATTGATGATAGGAGTTGAGATGTTTTTGGCAGAAAAACATTGATCAGAGAATATCTCATTTTAAGGGACCCTCATTATCTCCAGTTTCTCAGAACTAGGCGACAGGTTTCCATTTAAGATTTGGAAAACCTTTCAAACCTTGCCTTCAATGTAACAGGAAATGCCTTAGGAAGTAATGAACTCTTTGTCACTGTAAATATCCAAGCTGAGACCACCTGATCAGCTCTCTAAATATGACAGGATATTTTTACCATTGGAATGTTAGACCAGGCATCTTCTAAGATTTTTTCTAATTTTAAATATGACCAAAATGGAATGGACCTATTATTCATCTGTTTTCCATTATTGTACTGTATATTTGAAGCTGGGTACTTTATAAAAAAAAAAGGTTTATTTAGCTTACAGTTTGGGAGGTTGCAAGTCCAAATGGTATAGTGCCAGTTCTTATGAGGGGCCCCGCTGGCTGGGTCACATCATAACAGGAGGACATTTCTAAGGAAGGGGTCACATGGCAATACAGGAAGACAGAGGGAGGGGAGGGGCAAATCTTATCTTTTTATAATGACCTCTCATGAGAACTAACTCAGGGTCTCACAAGAACTATCTTAATTCTTTCAGAGGATGAGGTCTCCAGTGATCGCTCACTTGGATCCACCTCTTATACTTCCACACTGGGCATAAAGCTTCCGATACATGAGCTTTTTGATGACACATTTAAACCATATCTAAACCATGGCAAGAACATATTACAGAAAGCGTAACAGAAAACATACCAAGATATCTTAAACCAATTGCCTGGCTTTTCTGTCCCAGGTCTACCAGGTCTCCAGGTTGTTCTCAGAGAGCTAAGTCCCCAGTAGATACAACCCAGGGAGTTCAACCCAGCTCCATACTGAGCCCAGAGTCTCCTACATGCCTCAGAGCTAAGCAAGTGTCCAGGTTCCACCCACCAACACTGAGGCAGAAGGGATTCAGCTGAGGGAAACAGCAACAGCATTTGCCTGAACAACCACCCATTGTTTTCTCTTTGTCCCTGATATAATTGGACCATTCCTCACTGATGCATTTGGCCTCATTCTCTGGAGTACTTCTGGCACTGCTGCTTGCTCAGCCCCTACTCTAACCTCGCCTACCTGGGCTCTTCCATTTTACCCCAAATTACATCATTAATCAACTTTTACAACTTAGAAAACACAAAAGTGGTAGATGTAAGAAATATAGGGTGGTAGATTCCTCAGTCACGTCCACTCTGCCCTCTCTCATGCTCACAATGAGTTTTTTAAAAACTTTGGTCAGATACCAAATTCTGTTTATTCTGTTTTTTCCCTATACATATATACCGATGATAAAGTTTGATTTATAAATAAGTGCATTAAAAGATAGCTAACAAGATTGAACAATTATATGCTGTAATAAGCATGATTTGAATGTGGTCTTTTTCAGTAATATCTTAATATACCATACTCAACCACCTTTTTCTTGACCATGGTTAACAGAAACCACCGAAAGTGAGACTCAGATAAAGGGGAACCACTGTACTAAATTTGGTGCTACCTGAGGTTGCAGACATCAACTGGGGGTCTTTGAATGTATCCCTCACAGATTGGGGGGACAACAGTATTATCATCAGTCATTTTCTTATTATTAGTGGCCTACATTATATATCCTTCAAAGGAAGTTTGCCAAGGCAGATAAGTGAGCAAATTGTTCATTTTTTATGCATATTAAAAATACTCTTTTGAAGAATATATAAAATAATGCTAGTCCTTACAGAGAGCGATGGTGATGCTGCGTTTGCTCTGCAGTCAGCGTTTTGCTTTTCCCCACTCTCCTTCACATTGGCTTTGCTTCAACAGGCAAACCCATGATAATAATCAGTGCTTCCATAAGGTGTAATGCACTTCTATTTCATAGCAGAATTTGGGCTCTGCTGTAAAGACGGACATATGTTTTAAGGGTGAATTGAGTTGGAGGCTTATGCTTAAAGCCTCCTTTATTGAAAATCAGAAAATAATATTAGGATGAAGTTTCAGAGTGATTATTTGTGTCTTCTAAAAATAATTTGTCTGTCTTTAGGAAATACTACGGAGAGAAGATTGGAATCTACTTTGCTTGGCTGGGCTATTACACTCAGATGCTCCTGCTGGCTGCAGTGGTGGGGGTAGCCTGCTTTCTCTATGGATACCTTAATCAAGATAACTGTACATGGAGGTGACCTCTGTTTATTCCTTGTTGTCACACCGAAAAGTTGATTAGACCTAAAATTATTTGTAAGATTTTAGGCTGTTTTGGTAAAAGAAGACTCAGGGCAGAATTGTTTCTTTGGCTGATCTATCCCCTTTGTTTTAATAACTAAATGAAATGGAAAAAAATTTTTCTCAAATAATCCAACCCAGCCTCGGATAGGAATATTACCCTTAGGAAACACTCCAATATTTTAATACAATACTTTGTTTGAAAAAGAAAGAGGGACTGGAGGGAAAATTTCCCTTGAACCTCTAGCCCCAGAGAAATGTTTCACTCAACCTTGCAGATATGGGCCAAGAGCAGCTCCAATTTCTTCAGGGTTTCCATGGGAAAACTGATAGAGCTGGTGTTTTTCTGCTTTTCAAAATGCCTTTTTAATCTATATTAAGAATTCATGTTTAATAACTCAAGTAACCAGTCACTGTTTTGTTTTTTTACTTTTACAAAATTATTCCTGACTGTGTTTGGGAAAACAAGTGAGAGAATTTGTTTGTGCTTGATTTCGGAATTCAAACACCAGCTGCACTTTCTAAAGGCAAGTCCCTGGGTGCCAGAGCACTCTGAATTTCACCCTCACTGTTCTGAATTGTTGCCATTCCTCCATTTTGGGGGTCTCAACCTCCAGAAAGGGATGCAGCACTGAACCAGACATTTTCTCTTGATCATCTGGCTTCTATCCAGGTGTGACAGCCAGATCAAAATTTCTGGGCACCAGCAATGAGCTGATGACCAAATTTTTCAAGCCCCAAGCATATCAGCCTGGCTCCCGAGGCAGGATGCTTACTTACATGGCCGCCCTGATGCATGGGCGTAATTACCCATTCCATTTATAGGGGATTCTGAGCTTTTTGTGCCCATTGTGGCTTCTTAGCTAGAAAGCTGCAGATGGTTTATGAAGTACTCTCCCCTCTTCACTGAAAAAGTGTTTGGGCCAAAGGCTGAATGTTCAAACCTTTTCCCTAAATTTGTGCTTGGCTTCTCCATTGTTTCATGTATTGTTCCAGCCAAAACCAATCCAAGAAACAAAAAAACAGGCATCTCAAAAATACATTTGCAGAATACAAAAGTTGCATTTTTATAAGGTTCTCGTGTGGTTGTTCTTACTGTAACTCATTTTATGCAATCACCATGGTAGTCACATCACATAATTTCCTGCCATTTCACACAGATTGATTTATGAAAAATGGAAGGAGGGTCTTGGGGATATATTCCTGGGCTCAAAAAGAGTTGGCATTAATTATTTATTAAATGTCTTTAAAATGTTTAGAATATATAAATTTTAAATATTTTCAGTTCTGGCACATACTAAATGTGACATTCTAAATGTGACATTCTTCTGAATCTACATTCACAAGAAAGTACATTTAAGACATGAGGAATAATGATACATCATCCAATTTAAATAAAAGAATAGCAGTGTTACCTTCAAATAACAGTGCTTTGATCCATTCCATACTGACCCTGTCTACTTTGGAAAGAACTACTCTACTAAATTTTGTATTTGTCATTCCTGTACTATATTTTAAAATCACATTTGAAGCTTAGACCCATTAAATCGATTTAATTTTGTGTTTTTGAAAACATGTAAACATAAGTGGAGGATACTATAAGTATTTCCTCTTCTATAGAATACCCAAAGTTTATAGCCCTTTTAAAAATAATAGCTTTATCAAGATATAATTTATATACTATAAAAGTTGCCCATTTAGAGTGTGCAACTCAAGAGTTTTGAGTACACTCACAGTCTTGGGCAGCCACCACCCTGTCTCATTTTAGAACCTTTCATCTCTCCTAAAAGAAACAAGTGCCCATTAGCAGTCATTTCCCAATACCCTTTCCCTTAGCCCCTGGCAACCACTAACCTGTTTTCTGTTTCTATGGGTTTTCCTCTTCTGGACATTTCTTGGAGTGGAGCTGTACAGTATGTGGCTTTTCATAACTCTCTTCTTTCCCTTAGCATATTGCTTTCAAGGTTTATCCATGCTCTACCATTTATCAGCCCTTCATTCCCTTTTGTGGCCAAGTGATAATCATTGTATGGATTTGCCACATTATCCATTCATCAGCTGAATGACATTCGGGTTATTAATCCTTTTTGGCTATTGTGAATAACATTGCTATAAATACTCTGCTGTGAACATTCACTGATGAGCTTTTTTTTGACACTCAATTACTTTTTAAAATTTTATTATTTGTGCTTTCAGTGTCATATCCAAGAAATCAATAATCCAAATTCATGATTTCTCTTCTGAGAGTTTTATGGTTTCAGGTCTATAATTCATTTTGAGTTAATTTTGCAAATGAGATAAGGTTGGGGGGCCCAGCTCTTTTTTTTCCTGCACAGATCCAGGTGTCCTAGACCATCGTAGAGAGGACTGCTTATTTCCCCATTGAGTTATCTTGGCACCCTTGTTGAAAATCAGCTACTACCAGTTCTTTTCCATTAATCAACATGTTTGTCCTTTATGCAGATTCCATACTATGTTTGATTATTGTAGCTTCACAGTTTTTAAATTAAAAACTTCAAAAATTTGGAGGTGTTTTTGTTTTTGCTTTGGTGCTGGGGATTGAATCTGAATCCAGGGTGGTTCCACCATGGAGCTACATCCTCAGCCCTTTATTTTTTAAAATTGAGACAGGGTCTCACTAAGTTGCTGAGGCTGGCCTCAAATTTGCAATTCTCCTGCCTCAGCCTCTCCAGTCACTGGGATTATAGGCATGGGCCACCACACACGGCTCTGCCCATTTTTTTTCTCATTTTCTTTCCGACACTTCTATAATGTATATGTTGGTATGTTGGATAGTTTCCTACTAGTGTCTGAGGCTGTATTCATTTTTTTCATTTCTTTTTCTTTCCATTCCTCAAACTGGATAGTCTTAATAGACCCAGATTTAACTTCACTGATTCTTTCTTCTGCCATTTCATGTCTGTGGCAGAACCCTTCTAGAGAATTTTTAAGTTATTGCACTTTACTTCCCTTAAATTTCTTATCAGTTCTTTTTAATAATGCCTCTTTATTAATATTCTCTCTATGGTGAGACATTGTTCACATATTTTAATTCTTTGGATATGATTTTCTTTAGTTCTCGAAATATGTATAATTTTGCTTATGTAAAGCCTTTGTCTGATAAGTGTAATGTATCAGGACACTTTCTACTGACTGCTTATTTCCACTGCGTTAGAACCATACTTTTTGGTTTCTTGGTAATAGGTTGTGATTTTTATGTTGAGAACTTGGCATTTTAAATATTATAATGTAGGTGATAGTGAAATCAGGACCCCCCACCCACACACACACACCTTCAGGGTCTTTTGTTACTTTTATTTGTTGTTGATGCTGTTCTTTGTTCAACTACTGTCCTGGGCTAATTCTGTGAGGTATGTATTCTTTTTCTCGTGTGACCACTGAAATCTGTGTTCAGAAACTTTAGCTGTCAGCTAATGATTGGATCAGCTAGTAGTTTCGCTAAATGCTAGAACCAATAATTTCCTTCCCTCTGCCTGTGTGTGTGTTGGGCAATGTGTTTCACACTCAGGCAGGCACTTTTCACCTCTCCCTTAACCTTTTCTTCTTGTTCAGAACCTCAGGTTAGCCAGAGGTAAGAGACTGGAGTTTCCTTAGGTGTTTCCTGGCCTTGCCTCCTACACATGCACAAGGCCTTCAACAGTCTCAGGAGTATGTTGAAGCTTTATAAAACCCTCTATGGTTACCTCAGTCCCTAATTCTTCCTGTTAAGTTTGGGAGTTAACTTCTTGTTAGCCTCTATTGGTATTCTGCCTTAGGCAGCTGCAATGTTAAACCATTCCTGCCGATTGCTTTCAGTGGACACTTGGGGGATTGGGCTGTTGGAACAGTCTGAGCCCTGACTAAGAGGTCAAAAATGACAAATACTGTGCCTGGAGCTTTTCCAGGGAGCTTCTAGATAAGCAAATACTGACAATTCTTTGGGGATGGGATTTTTTGGGTAGCTCCAAACTACTTTTGTTCTATTCTGTGGCTGCTAAGCTACTGTTTTCACAGCTACCGTGGTGGGGAGACTGTTAGTTTTTAAGGCTGTCATGAACCTTGGAAGATATGGATGGGAACTGGTCCAGTTAAAATGCCACAATAAATATCATTTGTTTTCCTCAAATAAATGCTCCTCAGATCACTGGAGGCATTTTGGTTAATTTCTAGAGTTCTGCAAAGGTTCACTTTGACAATTTTTTGCCACTACTCTCACTGCTTTTATGGAGGAGTGAGTTTTCCAAGATCTTAACTATTTCATAAGTGCTTCCCAAGCCCATTTGTTTTTACTGAGTTATTTGTAAGGTCACCTAGTTGCACAACTCCAGTCCTATTGACATAAGAGTGTCTGAATGGCTTCTGCTAGAGGGAGTAGTGTTCAATCTTTTTTTTTGTTTGTTTGTTTTTAATAATTTGTAGGAGTTCTTAAAATAGTCTAGTGAATAATCTTTTGTCATTTTTACCTGTTGCAAAACTTTTACCAGTATGTGGCTAGTTTCTCTCTCTCTCTCTCTCTCTCTCTCTCTCTCTCTCTCTCTCTGTCTTTTAATGACATTCTTACTTTTTTAAAAAAAAATCTTGAAACTATCAGTATTTTCCTTGATGATTTATGCTTTTGTATTTTATATCTGGAAAATTTCTTCTTACCTTAAGATCATCTAGATTTTGTTTTTTCCCCTAATAAGTTAGTGCTATTGCTGTTCTCATTTCCCACCTGGAATTGATTTGTATGTGTTGTTATTACTGGCCTCATTTTGTTTTCCCACATAGATATTCTGTAGTACCAGTCGTATTTATTGAAGTGTCAGTTCTCAACTTTTTAAATTGTGGGAACTACTCTGTCCTAAGTCAGTTTTTATGTAGATGGAGATCTGTGTCTAAACTTTCTTGTGTTTCCTAAGTTGTTTTTCTTAACCTATACCAATATTGCCTTATTCTTCAGTAGCATTTTGACTGAGCTTTTACTTTTCCATGGAGCTTATAGCTCAAATGGAAGAGATCTCACATCTTTAAGTACTGATTCTTCTAAATTATGATATTATAGCATAGGTCTTCTTCACTGTCTTATAGATATACAATTTTCACCATCTAGATCTTAACACATGTTAGATTAGAACTATTCCTAGACACTTCATATTTTTTAAGCTGTTGAAAATGGCATTTAAAAATTATTCCATAATTGTTGCAGGTATGTAGGGACACAATTCTTTTTTGTGTCACTGTGTATATTTTGTTTATTGATTCTGTGTCCAGCAAACTTTAAACTCCTTACTTCTAATATTTTACATGTAAATGCTATTGAGTGGTCCATATAGACAATCATGAAATCTATCAGTAGTGACAGTTTTCCTTCTTTCTGACCAATCCTCATGGCTTTGTTGTTTTGTTTTTGTTTTCGTTTGTTTGTTTGTTTTGACTTCCTGTGCTGGTGAAGACCTCCAGCTAGAAAGAAGTGGTGATAATAGAGCCCTGTGTCTTACTCCTGAGCTAAAGGAAACATTTTCAGCATTTACCATTAAGTATTTTTTATAGGTTTTATGAAGTAAGCCTTTGTCAATCTGAAGTTCACTTCTATTCATAGTTTTATAAGAATTATATTAGTTTTATTTCTTATCATGAATGAATATTGGATTTTATCATGCTGCCAGAAAGCAAGTCCTTTTCATTAAACCTTTTAAAGTAAGTTTTATTTCTCTCTTTCTTAGCAAAGAAGTTTGTGATCCTAATATTGGTGGCAAGATCATAATGTGTCCTCAGTGTGACAAGATTTGTCCATTCTGGAAACTCAATATTACTTGCGAGTCCTCAAAGGTAATTTTTGTTACTCCAAATATTTAAACATAACAAAACAACTGGTTTTCTTCTGCTAATCATTCAAGTGTTACATAGAAATTATACCTTTTTCCCTCTGAGGAATCAGAAAGGTGTTTTTCAATTAAGCTTCAAACATTCTAGAAGGTAGCATGCAACACAAGTGTTCATCTCTTACAAATAATAAATTGAGATCAAAAAGCTTATCTAAAATCTCATGGAGAGTCAATGATGAAATGGTGGAATTGAAACTATTTGGGTATTTCAAGTAATCAAAGCAAAGATCTCAAGCCCAGCTTATTTTATGAATACTTTTTAATAGATTTACTATTGTAAGTATTTTCCTTAATTCAAGTGAGTGGAAACTTGTTATTTGTTCTTATGAAACCTGAAATTTGTATGTGTAAAATTTGTGTTTTCTCCCATCAAAGTGTGAAACTATGCTTAATCTAAATATGACCAGCAGGGTCTTTAAAAATCTATCTATATTCATAGGAAAGTTATGTCAGTTTCTTTCTACTGTGTTTCCTATTCCTACTCCCTTCCCTTTCCTTCATTCTTCTTTGTCTAATCCTCTGTGAATCCCACCATACTGTATATTCACAAGACTGGGGGCCTTATTAGAATACGATATATTCCATACATATGTAATTTTATCAAAATGTACTCCACTGTCATATATAACTAAAAAGAACCAATAAAAACCAAAAATATATAAATATATATAAGGAAGGTGTTTGTCTCAAAACATTTCACAAAACACATCTAGCTCCCCTGATACATACATACAAATGGCTTTTTTTTTTTTTTTTTGATACTTAGGATTGAACCCAGTGGTGCTTAACCACTGAGCCACATTCCAAGCCCACTTTTACATTTTATTTAGAGACAGGGTCTCACTGAGTTGCTTAGGGCCTCACTAAATTGCTGAGGCTGGCAATCCTCCTGCCTCAGCCTCTGGAGTTGCAGATTACAGATATGTGCTTGCAGATGGTCTTGACCTCTTAAAATACAGCAGGTTTAGGGCAAGCATTGAGACTGGAGGGAGCTTACCACAAAACAATCTGGAAACTCTACAGCAGGAAGAAAGATGGCCAGCTTACTTCACAGCATCTTCCTGACAACTGATATATTATCTCCCTTCATTGTGATCTCTCTATCCCTTTGTCCTGCCATGAGGGTTTTGGAATCATTATATGGCTGTAGAACATTCTGACCTACTTGATGTCAGCTTGATTGTAACAATATATTGCTATTGCAGTGATGAGGCTTTATATTTTATACTTCTGAAAACTCTTGTACCAAAATTATTGCTTCTGATATATACAAAAATCCTGTCAGATAGACAGAATAGTTGTTATCTACATTTTATAGATTAAAACACTGAGAATCTGAGAGATTCAACAATCTGCTTAAGATCACTGGCAAAACCAGTAATTGGCAAAGCCAGAAATTGAGAACATATCTACATTTCTTGCCAATACTGTGTTCCTCCCCAGCTGATAGTGGTACCAGGCAGTTCACTCTCAAATTTGGATTTATATTTGAAAAACTATTCCACCACTTAGTTAAGATAATTGCAGGGCATTGTCAACATTTATATTTTTATGCTTAATTATGAATTAAAGTAGATTTAATTGCACAGAAACTCCCCCCCCCAAAAAAAAACCAACACAAAGTAAAAGACGTGAAGTTATTGAGATACTGCTGCTTTCCAGTCACATTGATTCATAAATTAAAGGTCACTATTCAACATAAATCCTGAGTTCCTGAGTTTCAAGCAAATACCAATACCAGAGGGAAATTATGCTCCACAAAACTATAGGTAGAAAGTCCACTTTCCCTCAGAAGTTCTCTCCCTCATACCCTCCTCCTCCTCTACTCTTCTCTCATTTCTTCTGTTCCACCTACCCATCCTTAGCACATGACTGTCAAATGTCTCTGTGTACACTATCCATTCATTGATTTGATAAAAAATGAGTCTATTCCAATTTCACTTTCCTGAAGGGTCTCTTGAATCTTGCCAGAGTGATTTATGAAGGGAAGGAAATATATTAAAAAGAATATGAGTTAAAGGATGAAATGGAAAATTTTGTTAATATAGTTATTTCTTCCTTCATACATTTATTTATGCATAAGTTTCTACCTCTTTTGAAAAGAGATATTCACTAATTGGTATGTATGCTAAAAGGGTAACAATTAAAAATGGTAATATAAAATCAGGACCAAGGAAATGAGGAAACAGTGATGTGAACTCATCATGGGAGACTCATAACTGATACTACTTCTAGTGACTGAGCATTGAATAAGGGCCTTGGCTTTTGTGGCTAGCACGGTAAAAGAAAATCATGGTCAGTTCTAATATTTTGTTTTTAGAAATACACTAAGTTATAAAGTTTTGATTTTGTTTCTCTGCAGGAAGAAAGCCTAACAAATGGCCTTATGTTTAAGAGTCTCACTTGTTTCCTCTTCTTAAAATTGTCACACCTTCATATGTGGCTCTCTTATCTTTCCTGCTCCATGTGACTCCAAACAGTATGCTGGCTCAGGGCTGCTCTGGCAGCCACCTTGCCATCTCTGTGTCACCTTGCTAAGCAAGCTAAGCAAGGCTTCTTACCAGGAAAGCCCCTCACTTGCTTCCTCCTCTGCTTCCTGCTTTCATGTGGCTCATGGGACACAGAACAGAAAAGCCAGATATCTTATTCTTCTTCCTGGGTTTTTGATTCTCACACATGTGGCAAGAACCGTGACTTCATCCGGGCCTAACTCCCCCACAGCGGAGTGCAAGGATGCCCCTTTCCTTGAGCTAGCAGCCAGGGTTATCTTGGCAGTCTTCCTTGCTTCTCTTGTTTTGTTTTGTTTCTCTACCACTGGTAGATGTGTTTCTACTGACGTTTTCCTAAAAGTGGGGTTGAGGATTCACCTAGCCACCTCATTCTGGAAGGGCTTTTTCCTTCCAGAGTAGGTAGGCAGAGGTATCAGAGTAAGCAGGGTACTATCTAATAGAGAGAGGCTTGCATTACTTCCTAAAACAGGAGTGTTGTTGGACAGAATCTACAATAACAACAGTATAACATGCAGAACTGTTTTTCATAGGACTTATAATAATATGCAATAAAGGATAAAACATAGCATTAAAAGACAACTTGGAAAAGATGGTTCTGTAAGAGTCAAAGCTAAAAGATTTAAAATGTATGATTTATGGAATCTCCAAACTAGAGAAGTAGGTGGAGAACATTGTTCTTTTATGCAGTCATGCACTTATTGATCTTCTCTTCTTTGAGCTGGATTTTTGAGAAAAATAATTGGTTGAGACGATTTAGAATTATGCTTTTAGATCAGGGACTATGTGGATGATCAAGGGAATATCTATGTGCTTTGGAAACCAGATGAATGAGAAGGCAGTTGGGTGTGTATATTCTTTCAAGAAAACAGAGTAACTAATGTTTTTATAATACATAGTTTATCGCTTCACATGTGTATAAAGGGTAACCAGAAAAAATTACCTAAAACAAAGTAGACTTTCTACTTAGAAGCAGCTTTGAATTCTCTTTGGTATTTGAAAGCTTTGATTTTTTTTAAACATCTAGCTTCTTTTTCTGTTCAGTTCCCATGTTTTCATCTGATTTATTGTGAAATAGATATAACATAAACTTGTCACTTTTTCCATTATTTTATGGATTTTTTTAAAGAAATGTAAAAATGCTAACAAAAACTAGTAACCAACTAAAAATTTTCCAGGAAATCATGGAGGAAAAAAGGGTATTTATAAACTAGCAAAGAGATCAAATTTAGCAGAATTAGTGAATAGGGTCGTCTTTGGCCAGATGTTATCAGTGATGATCAGTATACTCATTGTAATGTTAGCAAACACACCTGTATATCTTTTATCCCAGTGAAAGTGTCTGTCAGCCAAAGTAGAAAAACCATCCTTGGGTCTGAGGGAGCAGAGCTCCCCTGGAGGAAAGCCATCTCTAAATAAACCCCAACTTTGTGCTTCTTTGAACAAGAAAATTAAGCATTCTTGAACTTATCATCTGAGGAGGTGGAATGATGATAAGATGCAAATCATGAAGCTAAAACTTGCTTAGAGGGCATTGTATTCATAGATCCACCATGCTTCTTCCTCACATTCACTATGACAGCTCATATAAAGAGGACATTTTTCAAGGCAGAAGGAGGCTTCAAACAGAGTGGAGTCTTAGTAGCTGCACCTGTTTCTTTAGTGCAATGTGGAAAGATTCCATTGGAAAATGCACTCAGGTTAATATCGCAAAGGGTGTTTGCTTTTAAAAGAATGAGAAATTCTACCCACGTGTATATAGTTCACATGGTGATTGTTAAACGAGGTATTATCTTTAGAAAGAACTTCAGAATGCAGAAATACAAGACTGAGTCTTTACTGAATTCTAATATGTGAAAAACTTGATTCATTTGTACGTTATATATTTTCCAGAAATTGTGCATCTTTGACAGTTTTGGAACCCTGGTCTTTGCAGTATTTATGGGAGTCTGGGGTAAGTTATTTTCATTTGCACTAAATTATACATTAAATTAATAGTATTATACAGTTCTACACAGGTCATCAAAGTTACCCACTTTTAGGATCAAAATGCTTGGGATTAGACGTGTTTCAGGTTTCAGAGAATTTTTAATTTTTTTTCATATTTTTGAATGTTTACATAGACTTTACCAGTTGAACATCCCTAACCCAAAAATCTGAAATCCAAAATGCTCCACAATCTGAAGTATTTTTGAGCTCAAAAAGTTTCAGATTTTAGAGCCTTTCAGATTTCAGGTTTCTTCTGGGAGATGCCAGCCTGTATTGTAATAGTCCCCACAGCTATGATCCATCTAAACTTTTCTAAGGGATTGGGGGTAAGGAGGAAGCAACAACACCAGGTTTATGGGTACTATTTCTTCCTTTTCTATATGTGTGAATATTTAATAAGTATGTACTACTCTTATAACAACAAATGCCATGTAATAAGTAAAAAAGATATAATCCTAAGGTAAGTCTGGTGTAGGAATTTGAGCACTGTTTTTTTTTTTTGTATAACATCATTAAGGAGGCAATTATTTTCTTTAAGTGAAGACTTTTAAATGTATGATGTAAATGTTCTAACATGGGGGAAAACATTTCATTTTCCAAAGATAAGTGCATTTCCGGCTTCATTGTGAGTCAAGGGACCCAGAGAGTTCAGTTAATACAAGGTGGAGGAAGGGACTGAACCAAGTCTCAAGAAAAGAACACATCGCTACATGCAGCTCGCAGAAACAGTTACTGACAGGTGTCCTAACAGTGTGTCTCTTTGGCAGTGGTTGTGCCTTCAAAGGGTCACAAAATGGCCAGTTTTTTGTACATTTTTTTGGAGATGTTAGTTGCTGCTCCTGGCCAAAGTGAACTATACTGTGGCCAAGCTTATCCAATGAGTGATATTATCATTCAAACGTTTAGCATGTTTTTACCTAGACCACACTCTGGCAAATATTTGACGCAGAAGCCTAAAGATCACATTCATATGTTAGTATCCTCTGTGCCCCTCCATTGCTTTTAAAAGAATGAGAAATTTTACCTACGTGTATATACCCACGTTTTTTTCCCAACAAGAATTTAGGTGCTGAACACCTAAATCTGAAATCCAAAATGCTCCAAAATATGAAATGTTCTTAACTGTGCACTTTAACTGTTGTCTTTGCCAGAGTCTCAGCACTGATTTATAACCTGCCAGATTCCAACACATCAGTTGACGTCTGTATACTAATGGATGCTGATCGTCCTAACTAAAGATGATATTTTAAATTAAGAGAAAAAAAAGCATGTGTGTGTGTGTGTGTGTATTAATTTTCACTCTGAAAAGACAAAGTTCAAATTTCCCAGCTAACCGTCTTCCTTTTTCTGATCATTAACTGCACCATGTTTACAGAACTGCCTTATGCATTGGGCTGCTGAATTTACCTCATCTCATTTTAGAATGCCAAAAACGTTTCAGCACTGCTTGCAACATCATGTATATATCTTTAAGGATATGTATTTATGATGGACTCTTTAAGTGCTTTATGTTGTTTTCCTTGTTACTTCTGCCTTATGAGAGCTACTGCTGTGAACCTCATTATAGAAATCTGAAATTGCAGAACTGAATAGGTGGGAGGCTTATGTGAGGTTATTCATATCATCACCATCATATTCCTGGAGCATCTCTTTTGTACCCAGATGTGTATGGCACTTATTTTCCTCCTCTTTGGAAATTATAAAAGTCAAGGGTAGAAAACCTTTTGTAAGCAATGTACTACAAATCATATACTTATCTGAAAAATGTTGACCCTTTTAAGCCACACTAGCCCAACAGATCGCGCTGATCGTGGAGTCCTGAATGCCACCCATGGCAGAAGGAACAGTGCTGAGCATCCCATCCTGCCCATCCCTTGCTGCTTCTGACCTGCTTCTACCTGGTTCTCCCTGGCTCAGACTCTTGGCTGCGTGACCGTGGTTTTTAACTTTTACCTTTGAGGACTGACTTTTAAATGGGGCCTCGTAATTTCCAGAAAACCGCTGGACACCTGGCTCACTAAGGATCCAGGGAATCAGGAAGCCTACCTAGCTGCACTTGGGGATGAGGAAACAGCCGGCATAACTGTCAGTTTCAAACTGTGCTGCTCCTACAGGTCCACAGCAGCAAAATGACACAGCTCCTGCCACCCCTGCCTCTGTTTCCGTTTTTTTTTTTTTTGGTACCAGGGGTGCTTAAACACTGAGAAATCCAGTCCTTTTCTATATTTTAGTTAGAGATAGGATCTGCCTGAGTTGCTTAGGGCCTCGCTAAATTGCTGAGGCTAGCTTTGAACTTGCAATCCCCTTGCCTCAGCCTCCTGAGCCACTGGGATATAGGTATATACCACCACACTTGGCTTTATTTCTGATTTCAGTGATACGGATGCATCTGATTAGCATCTTAAAAATCACTTCCAGAATCCTAACTTTAAGAGTCTAAAACTATAATTGTTAACCTTCTGACCTTAAAGTTAGGAACATACAGTAAAGGCTGAGCAAGCCAATCTGCCTTTAAGCCTTTGTGAATAATAAGGTCGGGATAATTTGAAGACCTATTAAAATATCCTGGATCTTCAGTAAACTATTGTAGCAACCACAACCTTCCCATCTACCAGAGTGTGTCTCTTGTCCTTATACATTGAAGGACATCACCCTACCAACACTATATTATCTGAACCTCTTTTTTGTGTATGGGTGTCTGCTTCATCTCATGCATACTTTCTTTAGATGAACGAAAATCATGAGTAAGAGGAGAAGCTATTTTTGATTCCCAAGACCCAGACAACCTTCCCTTTTCTCTTATTATATGTTGGTTCAAGAACTTTAACTGTCTCATCAACTAGCCTCCTGGTGTGTGGTTTGCTATGCATTGCTCCCTTTTGGAGTTCTACTAATTATCTTATTGCAAGGAGAGAGAACAGAAGATGCAGAACAGGAATTCCTGTCTGTGACCATGCACATTTACCCCAGTCTGGGACACAGGGCATTGTGAGTCAGCACTGACATGGCCCAGTAGTACTCCAAAATACTGAGTGAGTAGTACCTTCCACAGACCCCAGAGATTCCTCCGCTGCAAGTGAAATGAGGAACCAAAACTCCCTTGCAGTGTTTGCCTTCAAACCTGGGGATTTGCTAACAACTCATCATTTTTTGCCAAGTCGTTTCTAGCTGACGTTGCACTCTTAATTACTTACCAGGAAGAACTGCTCCTAAAGTTCAGGATTTGGTAAACCTCAGCCTTTTTGTCCTTTATACATAAGTCCAGGCAGGAGGGAAGTATCCAGCATTCTTTTCTTACGATTGAATAGAATTACTTGTGTGGTTTTTTTTTTTAATGAGAAAAGCTAAGTTTATTTTCATGAATCATGGACACTGTGTAAATGACAGGATTTTAAAGATGAAGAAAATGACACTCAAGTAGATTAAACAAATTACCTGAGGCCCCATAGACAGAAAGTTACAAGCAAAGAATAAGAGCTCTGCAGATAATTTGGCTGTTCTCAGCCTTTGGACCATTGACAAAATGCAGTATATATTAATAAATTTATAGCAAGCTTTAGAAATATACAAAAATCTTTAATTGAATTAATTGCATTATTATGTTTGGAGCTATGTAAAAATAGAAATGACTTACTGTGGAATCTATTTTCTTGGTTCTACCTCATCTGACATAGGTATAGCTGCTTCTTTCTGTAACAGGATTTAAAAAAAAAACAACAGTCTTCAGTATGATTTTAACAGGCTTATATAATCAGTGCCAGTTTGTTTAGTTTATGCCTATAGGTGTCTCAATGCCATATTAGTCTGTTTTCCATTGCTATAACAAAATACCTGGTGCTGGTTCATATGTAAATAAAAGTGGTATATTTAGTTCACAGTTTTATATATTCAAGAGCACAGCACCAACATCTGCTTTGCTTTGGTAAAGGCCACCTTGGCAGTGTCACATGGCAGATGGCATCATAGCAGGGCATGTGTGAGAGGTGAATCACAAAGCCAAAGATCAGGGTGGGGCCGATGTTGCTCTTTTATAACAACCCACTCTCTTGGCAACTAAGTGGAGTCCCATGAGAACTATTTAATTCCTCCCAAGGGAAGAAGTCACAATAACTTCATCACTTTCCACTAGGCTCCACTTGTTGAAGGTCCCACCACCTCCCAACATCACCACAGTGAAGACCAAGCTTCCAACACACAAACTCTTGGGGGACAGACTCAAACCAAAGAAGGTGCCAGAGTGCAACAGGATTTTAGTGTCCTTAATCACAATTTCCTCTAAAACAGTAGTTATATACAAAGAGTATATGTGTAGTCTGTGAGGCAGGAGAGGGCACATGGTGATTCCTGCATTCTGTCTACCCTGGACTTGGCTTAGCGTCAAGGTGCTAAGAACTGACTATGACCTCACCAATAAACTCAGATTCTCCAGGGCATGTTCTCCATCTCAGGTTACCCAGGCTTCCTGCTGGGTACATGGGAGGGGGGTATTGGAGGGCCCAAGTAGAATAGTAGAGCAGAGAGTGGTGGAACATGGACAGCTATGCACAGAGGGGAGCATTGGGTATTAACTGGGTCTTATGATTGGATGGTTCCACAAACGGTGGGGATGCCTCCGGTATCTGGAATGGTTTCCTTCAATTTGTTCAATGTATTCAACCATTAAGCACTTGCTGTGCCCTAGTGCTTCAGATGTGAACAAAACCAAAGCCCTGCCCTCATGAAGGTGATGAGAATTCTCATGGGCATGATATACTGCAAACCTAGAAGCAGGCATGCTTTGAAGAACAGAAGAGGGGTTGACAGGGAATTGAGTGTGCTCTGTTTGAGAGAATGCACACTATCATTCAAATGATTTTGTAGTTACAGATGGGGGACAGAGTTGAGAACACTTCAGGTGTGGGGAACGTGGACCGCTATGCACAGAGGAGAGCACTGGGTATTAACTGAGTCTTATGATTACAATCTTAGCAGTATAATACTTGGATAAATGAAAGTAGGGGTCCTCTGATGGAGAAGATGGATGTGTGCTGGGAAATGCAGAGGGTAAGGGGCTTTAGTAAGTGGATGGCATATGTCATGTTGCTTATGGGTCATATGGCATATGCGTCCCATGGAGGGTTTGCACAGTGGTGGCTCATATTTCCCAACAGGGGTCTCTTTGGAGCATGTCTCTCACATAAGGCCAGCATGAGTCAGGTGGGCAGCAAGACCAGCCAGTCACAGCTCCATGTACATAATTACCTAATGCCTTAAAGGTTTTCATCCCAATGGCAAAGAGGCAGATTCTTACCTCATTTCCTCCTGACCAGGGACAAGGGCATAAGTGGCTGGGAAGCTTCTCAGTTATGGAGCCATTGCTCTGCGCACCAACACTCAACAATTTGAGCCCAATTCCAACTCCAGATTATTTCTACTCTAACTGACTAGGGAAGTAGAAGTCAGAAAACACTGCTGGGAAGTGGGTGCTATGAAGCATTTCAGTTGTCTTTACCATTGGGAATATTGAGTTCATGCCACATCCCAAGATTTCCTCCTACATCTCAGGCTGCAGGACTGCATTCTGCATTCCAGCCTCTTCACCCTCCACTCCAGTGGTTCTCAACCTAGCCTGCTTATTAGAGTTCACACACACACACACACACACACACACACACACACACACGCGCGCGCGCGCACACACAAACTATGCTCAGGCCCCATTCCAGACCAATTAAATCAGAATCTCAGGAGTGGTACGTGGGCTTAGTATTTTTTAAAAGCTCCCCAAGTACTTCTCATGTGCAGCCAGGGCAAGAATTACCACTCTACATACACCTCATTTAGTGATCTCATCCACTCGAAGTCAGGCTCCAGCTGACACTTAAAACAATGAAAATTCCTGGTTCCACCCAGATCTTCTCCTACATTTTAGACTGGGCATCTGCCTACTGGACTCTTCTCCCTAAGCAGCTCACAGGTACCTGATCATAACAGAATCAACTATCTTCTCAGATTTGCTCCTTTCTCTACCCTTCTGACATGGAATGAAAGATATTGCACAATCCAGAAACCTGGATGCATCCTTGACCTCTTCCTGCCCCTTCTATCATACCTGCCCCCAGTCTGCCTGCTCAATATCCCTCAAATGTGCTGCCTCCTCATGCACCTGCCAGTCAGTGTCCCTGCCTCTAGTTTCACTCTAGACCACCTTCAGTGTCTCTTTCCCTTTAGGTTCCAATCCCAACTCTTTCAGGTACACAGAGCCCTTTGTAATGTACCCCAGCAGTTCCCCCACCTGGCTGTCCATCTTCTGCATCACACCTAACACTTAAAACCGGACCATTTGTCCTGGGACATACCTGGCATTCTAGCCTCACTGTCTTGTTTTTGTTTTTGTACTGGGCTTGAACCTAGGGCACTTTACTGCTATATCCCCAATCCTTTTTAACATTTTGAGACCAGATCTCATATTGCTGAAGGTCTTGGTAAGTTACTGAGACTAGCCTTGAACTTGCTATCCTCTTGCTTTAACCTCACTAGGATTACAGGTGTGCATCACCATGCCTGGCTCCTCTTTGCCTTTTCATGTGCAGCTCCCTGGCAGGAAGTGGCTTTAACTTTCCACCTATCACCACCTTTACCCAATCAGCTCAGTCATCCCAAGGCTCAACACAGTGATCTCTCCTCTAGAAAGGACAGTTAGCTATTCTGGCTGTGCACCGAGAGCAACCTGTGCTCACCTTTATCATGGCCCTCTGAAGAGTCTACCATACCTGTCACACTCATGCACCTAGAAGCTCCTTTAAGAGAAACTGTCTTGTTTCTCTTTATTCTCTTCATATAGTGGACAGGTGAAAAATACTTGTGAATAGAACAGAATTTCTGTACAGGAATAGCTTAGGAATAGCAGTCAGGAATGGCCAAGGAAATTTCTCCTGAAACTGCATCTTCAATTTACATTTAATGTTCTTATTTAGTAGTTTGAGTTACAAATTCTGAAAAATGATTCTTAAAAACTTGTTCATGCTTACACAAAATTGAGAGAAAATTAGCTTTCCACATGGAAGACGTTATATTAACTTATTTGGAGAGTATTAAAGCACTCCTTTCTCCCCTAACCTCATAGGAAGGGAGGAAGCAAGAGAGGAAAGGGGTGTAGGGAAAAGCAGATTGGAGGACGAATCAAACTGCTTTTGAATTATAGTGTTATTTGTGTTTTTAGTGGGCAAGAAAGTGCTGGGGGGCTGGGGTTATGGCGCAGTGGTAGCGTGCTCGCCTAGCACGCGGGAGGCACTGGGTTTGATCCTCAGCACCACATAAGAATAAAATAAAGATATTGTGTCCACCTACAACTAAATAAATATTTAAAAAAAAAAAAA
>CM053403.1:64033573-64109494 GCA_028644305.1 Xerus rutilus | reverse complement strand
AAAGTGCTGGTATTAGAGCGTTCACAGCTGCCCTCCTAATACCTTTCCTGTAAGCTAGTCTGCTTCATAATTTGTGTAAATTATTGTTTTATGTAAAAAGGAAAGTATTTTTCCCTTTAAAATACCAGTATTACCTATAAATTAGATTCTGTTTATCAGGTACAAAAGTGTTATGAGTAATATTAATCAGGATGGATTTCTGAAACGTCCCTCATAACTGAAGATCCACGTGCTCCTGCTCTCTTCCTTCATTAGTTACCTTGTTTTTGGAGTTTTGGAAGCGGCGCCAGGCAGAACTGGAGTATGAATGGGACACTGTTGAGTTACAGCAGGAAGAACAACCCCGGCCCGAATATGAAGCCCGGTGTACTCATGTGGTGATAAACGAGATTACCCAGGTAAGGACTTGGATGCACTTAGGTGCAGTTTAGTCTGTTTACTGCAGGGCTTCTCCACCTTGGCTACACACTGGAATCACCTGAGGAGTTTTAAAAATACTGATGCCTGAGTTCTATCACCACATACTCTGAGGGTACACTTAGTAGCCTGGGTATGTTTTGGGCATAGAGATTTATTTTTTCTTTTAATTGATTCTATTGCTCAGCCTGGATGAAGATACTTGGAGCCATGAAAATAGGAGACAAATATTGTCCTTTCTTATGTAATAGAGATTAAAATGTCAAAAGAAAATTAGACTGTGACATAGGTGTATGAGGAAAGGTGCTTTGGTTTTTATAGTTTCTCATTTTTTCACATGCACTTCATTATAGTCCCATATTCATCCTAAATTAACCGCCCCTTCATCTTGCA
Source organism: Xerus rutilus (assembly GCA_028644305.1). Taxonomy (NCBI): domain Eukaryota; kingdom Metazoa; phylum Chordata; class Mammalia; order Rodentia; family Sciuridae; genus Xerus; species Xerus rutilus. The sequence goes on along the minus strand of CM053403.1, from coordinate 64,108,684 downwards.
CTAAGCCTTAGTTATTGCTCCACCTTCTGGTTGGGATGTACACAAAAAAAAGGATGGATGAAGAAGGGAAACATTTATTGAAGTCCAACCATGTTCAGGCACTGTGCTAGGCATTTTACATCATTGGAAAAGCAGATTTGCTGCTGCCATTACTGCTGCAGAGATAAAAAATAAAACTATAGATCTCTCTGTGTATATGCCAAAGCTCCTGGAAAGTGATTTTTGAGTCTTCTGCATTATTGCTTCTTTCCATCAACACAGGAAATTTAGAGCCGATTGTGCTCAGTCATCAGCATTAGGACAGTAGGTTCAGAATACGAATAGCTCTTGGAAAGAAAATGCTTTCACCAAGAGCAGCTGAGAATGTCCAACTATAGATTTCATAAATTCAATCAGATATTTACAGAATGTTGGCACTAAAAGGGACTGGAGGAAGCAGTTCAACCTCCTCATCTTATAAATGGGAAAAAATGAGGTTCGGTTATGAATAGAAGGTGACATTTGTCTCCTACAATGTAACAAGCTTCAAATAATCCCTGTTATGAATAGTTATTGCCGTTTACTAGAGAAGACAGGTCAAAGCATGTGTTGACAGATTATATATTCAGAAAGGAAAACTGATACTTAAACAAAATTAGACATGCATAAAGTGGGTACTGAAAAAATAAAAGCTTTATAGTATCAGCAAGATTGAAAAATACTAATGACCATTTGGTCATTTAAACCTATCCATTTTATATTTAAAATTGCCAACAATTCAACAAGTCAAATTTCCACTGAAATGTTGCTTGTTAAGAAATTGCAAATGAAGTTTCACTTTCCTTTATATTTCTTCCTTATTTCATTTTTGTTGTTAATGTATCCTGCATTGGTTTAGAAAGACTGTGGTCCAGTGATAAAGTCTCAGGAATGAGACTGCCTGAGTTCTGGCATGAACACATCAACTTGCTAGTTGGGTGATCTGGGACAAATTATTTAACTTCTCTGTACCTCAGTTTCCTCGTCTATAAAACAGGGATAATAGAGTTGCTTCTGTGTCACTGTAGTAAGGACTAATTGGGTTTATGTGTAAAACCCATTTAGAATAGTACCCAACACAGAGTGTACACCATGTATCTTCAGCTAGTAGTATACTGTAGGTGCTTTTATAATCCAGGTAAATCATGAGGAATATTGATTTCTTATCTTAATTTAAATTTACTCTTATAAAGTATAAAATGAAGGGGCTGTGATTGTGGCTCAGTGGTGGAGCACTTGCCTAGCATGTGTGAGGCACTGAGTTCGATCCTCAGCATCACATAAAAATAAATAATATAAATGTATTTTGTCTATAACCAAAAAATATTTTTTAAAGTATAAAATGGAAACTAAAAATTCATCAAATTAATATATAAAGCTCAACCAAGAAACACATACTGGAAAGCTAGTATTTATAGACACTTTTTGTCTCCCTGGGCTCTGCACTGTTGTCATGGTCATTTTCAAAATCCAAGACAAGCCTGGGAATGTCAGCTTTCCAGCTTGGCACTGACAGGTGCCTAGATTCCTAAGTACAGGTCATGGCAGAAAAACAATTTATTACTCATGCATACATGTTCCAAACACTGTTACAAAAATATATACTGCACATGTCTTGTTGTGTGTCTGTTTGAAATTATTAACAAAAAATGTGCAATCATGAGCAGACTATACCTATAAATTATTTAAAAATTAAGATTTACTGACAGATTGGGAGAAAAGTAATTGTATTGGAGTACTTCTCTTGACTAAATTTTTTTTTCTTTTTCTTTTCTTTTTTTTTTTTTGTTAGGAAGAAGAGCGCATTCCCTTCACTGCCTGGGGAAAGTGTATACGGATAACCCTCTGTGCAAGTGCTGTCCTTTTCTGGGTAAGATTTTGTCTCATGAGTGTGCACTGGTGCATGTGCGCGCACACACAATTTTCTGAGGAATTTATTTTTTTATTACATAATAAACTTTTCAGTGTCTAATTTTAAATATTAAGGAAACTAAAGCCTAGAAACTGTGTGGCCTCAAGAGATGCTTGTAGGGAGCTGCTTAGCTACCACCTGGAGTGACAAGGCTTCAGACTACCTTATCTGTCCTCACAGGTTCTTCAAGTTCCTTCCACCTCATTTGTTTGAATCAGGCCAGGGGTTCAGTATTTTCTAGTTTCTAGTGAGGAGACCAAATGGGAGGCATTAAAAATTCTAAAACTTGTCAATGTCAACAACCAAAATAAAATGTCTAGGAATATCCTTAGCAGAAAGAGAATAGGAATGTAAAAAAAAAAAAAAAAAATCAAACCATAAAACCTACAGGAAGACATGAAAGAAGTCTTAAAAATAATTTTAGATGAAAGGACAGTGTTTCTATAATGCAAGAACTTACTAAATTAGTTGTGGGTTTATTATTAATAAAAACATACTAATAATATAATTTAGTGGGAGTTTTATTGGCTGAAGAAAAGCAGATTAGATGATAGGATGTGAAGCCCAGAAATAGGCTCTGGTATCAGTAATTTAATATATCAGAAGGGAGACATTATAAATCCGTGGGATAAGTAGAGATTGTTCAGTAAATGGTAGTAGAATACTTGTTAGATGTTGGAGGAAACAATAAAAGTTAAAGCCATATTTTGAACCACACACTATAATAAGTGTGTAATATGTAATATTTATAACATAAATAATGTATTTACCAAAGAAAAAATATAGTGAATAATAAGCATGAAAAAATAGTCAAACCACAATAGTAATTAAATCAGTGCACATTAAAATGAGATACAATATTTTGCCTTTCAAACATGTCTCAAAGTCTGTGAGGATGAGGTTATTCTCATGTTGGGGTCCTGAATTTTACATTGTTCCAGCCTTCCTAGAAAGCAGTTATACCATACATATCAAGAATTCCCAGAATTCATATGCTTTAATCCACTAATTTAGATTTTAGAAACTTGTAATCAATAAATACTTCAAAATGGCAAGTAAGATTTCTTCAGACATTTATCACAACATTTTATGCACACATTCACACACATATGCCCACATGAATATATATTCTTAACCAAACGTCCTACTTCAAACCGACCATAGAGTGGAATATTGTACAGTCGTGTAAAAGCATACTCATGAAAATATTTTATGATGCATAAAAATACCTATGGTTTATGATAAGTTTAAAGGAAGGATAAAACATGTAAAGTGGTTTTAAATATGCAAATAGTACATAGTTCTGAAAGAATTATGCCCATATGTGAATAGTAGGTAAATTTTCCTATTTTTCTTTATTTTTATAGTTAAGTCTTTCAATTGTAGATGACAAAATCAATCTCCAGATGGTTTAAACAGAACAAAAAGGAGGAAGGTGGGATTCATTGGTTCTTGAGCTAAAAATTCCAGGTTGGAGGTGTGGCTTCGGTCAGGGGAGCTACTGCAGCCTAACTAGCATCCGAGTCTGTGTTTTGCTCTGTCTTCTGTCTGTCCCAGGTGACTTGCCAGTGTGGTGGGTCAAGGTACTACCTTATGGTGGCAAAATAACTGCAGCATTTCAAATCCCACATCACATCCAAGCAAAGAGGGGTCTTTTTTAGTGGCTCCTCTGTGGATAAAGGAAGCTGCTTCTTCCCATGGACACTAACAGTTGTCTCCTCACACTGAGTGGCTCTTACTGGGTTATATATCAATTCCTGAGTCAGTGGCTATGGCCAGTCAGAGGGGAACATACTTGTCTCAGTCCAATCAGAATCTGACTCTGGAGCACTGTGGGGGCAATCCTACACACACTCCAGGGCCGATAGAGTAAAGTTAGTCCCCCCACAGCAAAATATGGGTTTTCTTCTAGGATAGTGAACAGATCCAGGCCAGCCAAAGCAAGTTTCCATTACAGGGTACTTCCAAATGTTCTACAGCGAGTACATACTAAAGTGTATTAAAGCTAAAATCAGAAAAGTTAAGTAAAAAACTTGAAGGAGAACAAAAGGCTTCTCACTCCTATGAAGAAATATTGAACATATTCATCATCCTGAAGAAATTTGGAAACATATCAAATTTGTATAGCCATGGGAGGCAGTACCATGTAAGGGTCAGCGTGTTTTGGAGTCTTTGGGAATCCCAGTTCTTTCACTTCCTAGATGCTTAATCTTGAACAAATTGCTTACTCTCTGCCGGCCTCTATTTCCTCATCCATGAGAGAGAGAATACTACCTACTCCAGAGGTCTGTTACAAGACATCAACAAATACAAATGTGCTGAGGTGAACAGTAGGCACTTAAAGACTGCTGTTAGAATTACTTTAAAATTATCAAAATACTTATGGAGGTAATTTTTAGAATTACATAATATTTAAATGGCCTGTACATATTGTGCTGAGCAAGGGAGACTCAACATCTCCACTTTCCCTCACCCTAAGCTATTTTTTTTACATACAGACACACAAAGATCTTGCTTATTTCATGAGTTTCTAAACACTATATAGAAAAGTGACCATCGTGATTACTAATTTTTGGGTTATTTCATGAGTTAAGACTTAAATGTGAAGGAAAGGATAATGCCTTCTCTATAAGCAGATTATTGCTTAAAACATAAAAACATCTTCTTAACACTTTGGTCACCATCATCATAGGTAGTATTTCTATAGTGCTTTTCATGTGCCTGGGTTTAATGTTCGAAGTACTTTTTATTTTTTATTTACTTATTTATTTTTTGATACCAGGGATTGAACTCAGGGATACTCGACCACCGAGCCACATCCCCAGCCCTATTTTGTTTTATTTAGAGACAGGGTTTGAGTTGCTTAGCACCTCACTATTGCTGAGGCTGGCTTTGAACTTGCAATTCTCCTGTTTCAGCCTCCCAAAGTGTTAGGATTACAGGCGTGCACCACCGTGCCCTGCTCAAAGTGTTTTTACCTGTACTAACTCACTGCATCCTCCATAATTCTACAAGCTAGGTGCCATATTATGCCCATTGTACAGATGAGGAAACTGGCCCCAGAGGTGAATTTGTATTAGATTGTTGGGGTAGTGGGAGAGCTGGGATTCTCATGCAGGAGTCTGGCTCCAGGACCACCCTGTAATCACTCCCTGTACTGCACTCTGCAGGTGAAAAGCAGCCTCTCTCCATTATTGCCAACACTGACATGATTTACTTGGTCCTGAAGTTTCCATTCTCTGTATCTTTTCTCATTTGGGGGATGTATCATGAGCAGACACATTAATGACATGATTCAGGAGTCTATCCAAGAAAATAGGTGTATGGAAAACAGTTTAAAGATACCTTTCCAACAACATCTAATATGGTATATCAAGTTAGGAAAAAAAATCATGGGCCCTTTAATGTGACCAGTGACCAGAGATTTCACATGATTATTCAGTGACCAGAGAAAATCAGCTTACTGAAAAACAAAATGCTTTTATGTACAAAATATGCTTTAGATACCTGCACTGATGCTGAGACTAAGTCAAAAATGCAGAGTTATCAGTGGGAAAAAAAAGTCTATGGAAATGCAGGTATGAACAACTGCTAGTTTGAGACCAGAGTAGGGAAAGCAGCTTTTGTCAGCAGAGACAGTTCACAATGGGCACCTCTGGGCCATCTTCATGGCTTGTCCAGAACCTCTCTTGATTCTGTGATTAAGACAGAAGCTAGTACTGCTTACCTTTGAGCTAGTGACAGGTTCTCTGTTGCAAGAAATCATATCTTCTTAATGGACCATTACTCAGCAAACCTCACAAATTTCTAATCTAAATCATTCAGTAATTGTAGTAGAAGGAATATTTCATCGATTCTCTGATCACAGACACTTTTTCCTTCTACCTTAACATACTAGCAGTTATTCCAATTTTATGCTGATGAGAACATTCTTTTTTAACAGACTTTCTTTTCTAGAGCAACTTTTATGTTTATAGAAAATTTGTGTAGAAAGTACAGCGAGTTCTTACATCCTCTTTCAACATCTTACATGTGGGTGTACGCCCTTTTTTATTTCCATCATTCCTTTCCCTTTCTCATGCCCTATTTTCCTCCTCTCTTGAGGCATTTGTGAGATTCATGTCACTTGCACATGTACCTTGTTAAATAAATGTGCCAATTTGTAACAGTAAAAATCTGATCACTGCTAAGTCTCATGCTGCTGTTGATTGTGCTTTCAGATCCTGTTGATCATTGCTTCGGTTATTGGAATTATTGTCTATCGGCTCTCAGTGTTCATTGTATTTTCTGCAAAACTTCCCAGTACCATCAATGGGACAGACCCAATCCAGAAGTACCTGACTCCACAGACGGCCACGTCCATCACTGCTTCCATCATCAGCTTTATCATTATCATGATTCTGAACACCATATATGAAAAAGTGGCCATCATGATTACTAATTTTGGTAAGGTCCTGCCCTAGCTTAGGCAATTTCTGAGACATTTTTAGAACCTTAGTAAAAATAGAAACTGAATCTTTTATCCATCTCAATTCCTGGAGATTACGATTTTTAGGAACTTTCAAGTGTAAACATATTTTCTGTAGCCTGTATGGGAAAAGAATTATCAACAGCTTTGTATTAGTAAGAGGGACAAAGCAAAGACAATCATTATACTGTCCAAGCTCTGTGTAAACAGATCAGTGCTGAATAATATTTTCAATTACATTTGATCATGTACTTTATTGTTGAAAGTAAATAGTTTCTTTATTGCAAATAAGTGGAATAAGGTCATGGTTCCAGTGGCAAATACACTCGTCGTGGAGAGGACAAGCAGTTGCACTCCCGCTGTCTTCCCTCCTACTGCTCATATTAATATAATGCTCAGCATTTTGTAATAACTGTTCCTTGCCCCTAGTTTGTATCCCAGGCAGCTGCTTAGTGACCAGAGTTAAGTGCTTTCCACACCCTGCATACATCTGGGTCCTTCTCTGAATGGACTAAGTGGTCATCTAAGAACAATCAGACTGCTTTAGATTCCAGACTAGAAGGATGACCTGTTTTCTCCTCCCCCATGTCTCTAGCAAGTTGTCTTCAACAGACCTACCTTACTGCAATTCAGGAAGACAAAAGAATATCACTTGGCAGGCAATTCAAAAGTAGCATTCTGTCAGTTTAGATCTAAGATAGTCCTTGTCCATTTGATAAAATACTACTTGTTAATTTTAAGGAATCATTGAAAAACAAAGCTGATGTGTACACACACACACACACACACACACACACACAAACACACATTTTTCCATGTGGGATATTGCATTCTGTGGTGAGAACTCTTACAACAATGTGTAAACTTGGAATCAACACAGTGGCTATATTAAGGAATTGTAAACAGCTTAAATGAAAACAGTGTGAATTGTATTTTTTTTCCAACATGTTAACTCATGTATCAGTGTTTTTGATTAGAGTTTCAAAGGCGTTCACAATCTTAAAATACTTTTTCTGCTTTATTTTGTTTTAATTGCAGAACTCCCAAGGACTCAGACTGATTATGAGAACAGCCTAACCATGAAGATGTTCTTATTCCAGTTTGTCAACTACTACTCTTCATGCTTCTACATAGCATTCTTTAAGGGCAAATTTGTGGGCTACCCAGGAGACCCAGTGTATTGGTTGGGAAAGTACAGAAATGAAGAGGTATGAGAATAGAATCATATTCTTTTTACAGTTTAAGCTGCATCATGTTTTCCTCTCAGTTACCTAATGAATAGTTTCCTCGTTGTTTTTTTTAAAACGTTTTTAGCCTAAACAGAATAACTATCAGAAAAATAAAATTACTGACTGTATTCCCAGTTACACCTATTTATAATCTAAATGAGATTTTCTTTTTAATATTCCAGTGTGATCCAGGTGGCTGTCTCCTTGAACTTACTACTCAACTGATAATAATCATGGGAGGAAAAGCAATCTGGAATAACATACAAGAAGTCTTGCTTCCGTGAGTATTAGATAGTGTAGCTTCTTGGGTAACAGGCAGGAGTTCCGTCAGCCCACCCAGTGAAATAATTTACCTCATAGCCACATAGCTGCATGTCCACCTCTAAAATGAATTAAAATCTATTATTAAAGATCTTCAGGCAGGATAGTTCCACAAACAGTTTGTATGTATCAAATATTAAATAATTATGTAAAACTTTCTTTGTTCTGTTTAATGAAACCCCACCTGCTGTAGTTTGTGCCTTTAAGCTATCATTATGGCTGACTAATCACAGGCCTCTGAGCGAGGTCCTTCTTAGAATGTGAACCCTATATTTGCCCAACTTCTCATAGCATCCTACTTTGTTCCCTTTATGCTGTATGTTTAAAGTCATTTAATAGTGATTTGCTGAATTCTTAGTATATGCCAGTCCACTAGATTGCTCTATATCTTTCTCTCATTTAATTTTTAAACTAGTCTTATTTTATCTTCCTTTTGCAATGAAAATGTATGGCTTAAAGAGATTGTGTTATCCAAGGTCACAATGGTAATAAGAGGTTACTGTAGGATTCCATACCAGGACACCATGACTCCAAACTCATGTGCTTTCAAGGAGCAGAGTTCGAGGCTGAGGTGTTGCCCAATGGTAGAGCGCCTGCCTGCCACACCTGAGGCCCTGGGTTTGAACCCCAGGACATCAAAAAATAAAGAAGTTCTCTTGTGATCCTAAGGCACAGGCATACACATACAGTGTTTTAAGAGATAACTGTCTAAAATAACAACCACAAAGGTTTTGACTTAATTGTTTTTTCCCCCTCAAAAAAGAGAACAAGATATAGCTATACTGAAGATGTTAGCTCAAGCACTGTCTTAAATTTTCACTTCAGTTCCATCCACATCAAACAGGAAAGTCCAGCACCATCTGCATTCTCTGAGAATTTCAGGGAGTCTCTTATATTTGTTTTCTTTTGCTGCTGCAACAGATGCCACAAAATTAATGGGTTAAAATGATACAAACTTATTATCATATGGTCTGGGAAGTCAGCAGTCTGGGGTAAAATCAAAGCGTTGGCAGTAATGTTCCTTACTGAAGTCTCTCAGGTGAATCTAGAGACCACCCACATCCCTTGGCTTGTGACCTCTTTCCTTCATTCACAAAGCTAGCAGTGTTTCCTGTCTGACCTCTGTGGCTCCCTCTTCTTCTCTCCTGTTGTTCCCTATCCTCCTTTCTCTTTTGCCTCTCTCTTCCTCTTTTAATGACCCTTGTGAATATATTGGATCCCCTGGATCCTGTAGGATGATCTCCCTGTATTAAAGTCAGCTGATAGCAACCAGCTGATTACGTTTACCAGGGAATCTAAAACATACTTAGGTTCTGTGGATTTTCCAGGGTAATTTCTGCTCTGAGTTTCTGCTCTTGCAGAACTTTTGATCTCTCTTCTGTCTTGCCTCCTACATCTGTACCTTTCTCTACTCCATGCCAATCCAAATGCAGAGTGTGCACAGCCCTCTCTAGTGTCTTCCAAAATCACTCCAACAAGCATACTTTACTGATATTGGGGGAATGAAGGCAGAAACACAAACAACTTTTATTTTGAAATTTAATAAGCCTCTCCCCCTTTTTAAATTTATTTTTCTTAGTTATGCATGACAGCAGAATCTATTTTGATATATTTATACTATTCATACAAACATGGAATGTATCTTATTCCAATTAGAATCCCAGTCTTATGAATATACATGATGTTGAGATTCACTGTGGTGTATTCATATATGTACACAGGAAAGTTATGTCTGACTCATTCCACTATCTTTCTTATTCTCATCTCCCTCCCTTACTTTCATTCCCCTTTGTCTAATCCACTGAACTTTTATTCTTCTCCCTCTCCCTTGTTTGTTAGGATCCACATATCAGAGAGAATATTTGACTTGTTTTGAGGGGATTGGCTTATTTCACTTAGCATTATAGTCTCCAGATCCATCCACTTAGCAGCAAATGTCATAAAGCCATTCTTCTTTTTGCCTGAGTAATATTTATTGGGTATATATACCACAATTTCTTTATGCAATCATTTGTTGATGGGTATCTAGGTTGGTTCCATAGCTTAGCTATTGTGAATTGTGCTGCTATAAACACTGATGTGACTGTGTCACTGTAGTGTGCTGATTTTAACTCCTTTGGATAGATACCAAGGAGTGGTATAACTAGGTCAAATGGTGATTCCAGTTCTAGCTTTTGAGGGATCTCTATACTACTTTCCAGTGGTTGCACCAATTTGCAATCCCATCAGCAATGTATGAGTGTACCTTTCCCCCACATCCTTGCCAACATTAACTGTTACTTGTATTCTTGATAATTACCATTCTGGTTGGAATAAGGTGGAATCTCAATGTAGTTTGAATTTAAATTTCTCTAATTGCTAGAGATGTTGAACATTTTTTCATGTATTTGTTGACCATTCATATTTCTTATTTTGAGAAGTGTCTGTTTAGTTCCTTTGCCCATTTATTGATGGGTTTTGTGTGTGTGTGTGTAGCTTTTTGAGTTCTTTGTATATCCTGAAAATTAACACCTTGTCTGAGGTGCAGATGGCAAAGATTTTCTCCCATTCTGCAGGCTCTCTTTTCATGCTTTTGTTTCCTTTGCTGTGAAGGTTTTTAAAAAGTCCTTGTACCACTCTGCAACCAGAGTCTTTTAAACTTATCACACTTCTTTCTCCAGCCTCCTGCCATTCTGTTCTCTCTTCCTCCCATCACACACAACTCTCCTGGCCTGTTCCTCCTCTCCTAAGCTTTCTTCCTTCTCTCCCCCATGGCCAGGATTCTTCTCATCCTCCTGTACAGAGTTAACTGACACTGGTTTTCAGTGCCTCCTTCTGGATTTCTTCCTCCTCCATCTTCAAGGTGAATCACCAGAGTCTTTCTCTAAACAAAAATATCTCAACTTCCCCTTCTCCCAACCCCTTCCCAGAAAGAGGTTCTGGCTTTAACTGTGAAATTAATATTTTATACTCCTACTGCACAGAAAACAGTCCTTACTCTCATTCAGTTCATATTCACATTTTTCCAGATAAGTAGGTCATGCACAAATAATACTATGTTTGTTTCTATGTGAAAATAACTATAGAAAAGAGAGGAAAGTCTTAATTCACTCTTATATTATTAAAAAGCATTTTCTAAGCCAAGCATATTAATTATTTAACACTAAGTTTTTGACAATTAATTGGTTGGCAGTTAGCTATTCTCCAATTTGAAAATGTAGCAGGGAGGGTAGATTTCCTAAACTAGTATTGAGAAATTCATACAAAATGAAATTTGTTGACATGAGATAGTTTTAAATAAAGGATGAAATTGAGTCTGCATGGCCTGTTTATATTTTCATTCAAGTAGGTCCATTGTTAAAAATTAAAGTGACCTTGAGATATTTCTACTCCTGATCTAAAGTATTTCTGCAGTATGTTTTAAATGATCTCTCCCTTAGTTTAAAAGCTGGGAATGCCAAATGTTAGCCAAATTAGAGAGTGACTTGTGCTGCTTCTTTGTGTAGGTGCCAGGGTACTCCCTACAATTTTTCATACAAAGCCCTAACATGTCAACCATATAATAGTCATCCTAGCTGCCCAGGACTATACCCATCCCAAAAATAGGAAAGAAAAGCCTTATAAGTCAGCAGCCGTTTTCATGTCAAGTTAATATGTCAAAAGGAACATAGTGAAATATATTTGACTAGGAATCTTGGAAGCAGAAAAACAGCATATCTGGCACTGTGGCCAGGTTTCCTGTGGGGTCTCCCATACCTGGACTGGACCTTGGCATTGAGCAGGCACTTGGCATGAACCATTAGATGGATAAGTGCCTCAAATGCTCCAAGTGCAGAGCATCATTAAATCACAGAATTGGACCCAGAGAACAAGCTCAGAGCCCTTTGGCCTTCTAAGTACCACTTACTTGAGATATTCTTGGGAATTCGTTCTATTCTGTACTTGAAAAAAGGCTACTATAATTCCTGCGGTAAGCAAATTACTCTGGAGAAATTTTTATGATAACATGTTAAATAATAATTAAACATCCAAAGTGCATATGGTGTTAGTATTTTCTGATGTTTAAATAGTGAATGATTGTAATTTTCTTCTTTTCCATATTTTCTATATTTTCCATAATGAATATTCACCACTAATAAGAACAATGAACCATCATAGGAAAAGGTATCCCTTTGCAAGATGTGACTTGGTTATAGGATGCTCCAGAGACATATAATCAGAGGGTTCTAAATGCAGGTAGCCTTTACTACCTATAGTCACCCTTTAAGTTCAAGAACAGTAAACTAAGGCATGAAATAGATTCAGATAGTAAGGGATGCTTGTCTTTGAAACTTAGAAAGTAGAAATACTATAGAATGTTCTAAATAGAAATGATGCCTATGTTTAGTAGGTGGGTTAATTATGACCAAGACCAAAAGATAGGTGTAAAGTATATCACCTCATACATAAGTACTAAGTAAAGGGAAGCTATTACAATGAGGTTAGGTTAACATGCATGGAAAATTTTTAAAGAAATTATTTTGTAAACACTGACCTTCTAGCCTTAGCCAGAGGGAAAAGGATCTGATATATTTTTAAAAGTTCTATGAGTGATTCTCATGTGTAGTCAAGATTGAAATTCAGTACTAGAGATATAGTCTAGTAGAAAACCCAAAAGACTCAGGGTAACAGTGGATGGATGCTACTACAGATGAGTGGTTTTCCTGAACAAACAGCTCAGAGTGTGTAGCTAGAAAACTAGTTGGAAATACTTGCCATATGATCCATGATTAGTGGGGAGACAGAACAGTAGAGATGGAAGCACCAGATGAGTTAGTAATGCAACAAGGTAAAAGCTTCATCCAAATCCAAATTATGATGGATTTGGGGCCACACAGAAAAATATCTGCTTCTCTGGGAACATGAGGAAGACTCAGAGGAGACTAAGACTGGAAGGGAGGCAGAGAAAAAAATAAATCAACAAAAAATAAACCCAGTAATCTCAGAATTAGGTGTCACAAAGGATGGCGGACATATATAGACCTCAAAACTACCTGTATTACAAGGCCCTTGGAATGGCTGCAAAACTGCAGATCCCAGGACGTGCCTCGGTTCCCTGGCTTTGGGTATAGGAAGCTGCATTATTAGTGAGCATTCCACATCTTTCTCCTAAGTAATGAAATGAGAACCACTGGTCCAGGTGGCCAGGCATCCCCAAGCCAAGATTCCCAATAACGTAGGCCAGATTTTCAGTTGGCTTCAGCCAATGTGGCCTATGCTGTTCAACAGGAAATCCTATGCGGGGGTAAGGCCTCATTAGGAAATGTCCTAAAGTCTTTCTTGACCTGTTTTGAATCATTTAATCCTGACAGCAGCCCAGGACAATGTATGTTTTATCACCTTATCTTCCTTTAACTTTACCAAAGTAAAAATAGCTAGTTAGCAATGAATGTGGATTCAGATTCAGGGTGGTCTGAGTCAAATCTCCTCTACTTTCTTTAGCTTCCTGTTACTTCCGTGATTTTATTAATGAGATAGAAATGGGAGAAGATTGTGAAGCCAGAGCCATGTTCCATGGCAGAGCATCTCCCCTGAGTAAGGCCTGTGAAGTGATCCGGCAGAGTTAGTGCTGGGAGGAGTGGCAGTGGAACCCCCTCAGTCTTGTCTTAGACTGGCTCGTGTGTGAGCAGTGTGTACCCATGAGGAAGAACATGATGGTCTGTGTGGTTTTCTTGCAGCAACTCTTTATAGTCCCAAGCTGCCTCCTCTTTGTCAGAATTTGAAATTCATAGAAACCTGTTGTTTAATCAGCTGAAGTTCAGCCAGATGTTATATGTGTACTTGAAGTTGCTTATTGTTATGGTGCCTCTTCTCATGAACTCCACAAGTGAACCACAAGCTGGCTGTTGCTTAAGGGGACAACGGTTCTTTACACTACAGGTGCACACACCTCATTTTACTGCCAACTAAGATCTGTTTTCAGGGCAAATTGCCATTAAAAGTGGGAAAGCACTTATCTGGGCCACAAGGCTTTCAGAGAGGAAAAAAAGCATGACATCTAAGAGGAAACAGCTTTGTGAGGGTAGTATCCCATTGTGGGCAGAGCTGCTTGTCCAGCTCTGCATTATGACCTCAGTGGGGCATTTCACTTCTCTGGTCCTTAAGTTGTTCAGCTTACTTATAGTCCCCTATTATCTAATGAGAACTATTTTATCTAATGTCAATTTGTCACTTTTCTGCCTAGTGCCCCCTAGTGGCTCCCCACTTCCCTCAGTTTAAGCATCCAAATGCTCATAGTGGAGGTCTCTTAGACCCCAGCTCACAAGCCAACACCTGTTTCCCACTAACCTTGGACCACAAGATCCTCCTCCATGCTGTATTTCGAGGTGGGAGGCCTTCTCCCACCTCTGGGTATTTGTAGTCACTGTTCCTCTTTCAGGAAGCCTCTACTACTTGACCCTCTGTCTCCCTCTCCTGTCCACATTCAAATGTCACTCAGGTTATCCTCCACCATACCGGTCCTCCCTGAGAATAGTCCTGGTCCTGCTTTATTTTCTTCATAGCACTTATTGCCAACTCAAATACTCTTTTATTTTGTCTGTTTTCAATGATGATTTCCATATTGCAAAAACCATTTTGAATGAGAGGGGAAGTAAAAAACAAACTGAAGTTAATCAAATGAAGAAAAATATCTTTTTAAATCTCCCACATGAAAACATGGAAGGAGAAAAAGAGAGTAGCAGTTACAATTTTGATAAATATTTGGGGAGTAGGAAGGCAGAAATAAAAAGAAATTTAATATGCAAACAAGAAATCAGTTTCTTGGGAAGAATACATGTTCAGATTTGAAATAGTAGTGAAATACTTTTATGGCCTTGTTCTAATAATAATCTAATTTATAATTGATCTTTTTGACAGCTGGATCATGAATCTAATTGGACGGTATCACAGAGTTTCAGGATCAGAAAAGATAACCCCACGATGGGAACAGGATTACCATCTGCAGCCCATGGGCAAACTGGGATTATTTTATGAGTATCTTGAAATGAGTAAGTTGTTCATGAAGTTTTAAGTGATATAAAATATGTTGGAACATGTTTTAGAGTCCAAAACCATCTGTTATTGAGCCAAATAATTATTTAGCATATTGAAATGAAGAGGAGTATGTTTTTCTCTACTTGATAAAATTATTGCAATCAGGCTTTCAAATAAGGTGGCTGTGTGTATCTTTGTCAATATTTATGTTGTTTGAAGATAAATATTTATTACTATCCAATGAAATGGAATATTCATTGAGGTTCTTCTTCACCATTAATTCTCAAAGTACTCTAACCATGTTGTCTGAGAAATTCTGCAAATATCATTAGCTGTGGTTTGGCTTGGGCTGGAGTCCATGCAGGCACAGCTGTTGTCTAATACACACTTCTGATCCCAAGTTCGAGGCCAGCCTCAGCATCTTAGCAAGGTCCTCAGCAAATTAGCAAGACCTTGTCTCAAAATAAAAAAAGGAATGTAGATATAACTCAGTGTTAAGGCACCTCTGGGTTCAATCCTCCAGTACAAAAGGAAAAGAAAAAGATTATAGGAGCCTGAAGCTTCACCACAGAAAAATTCCAGGTCCCCCTTTCATACCTGGCTTCTGCCTTGGACAGCATATCTATTTCAGCTCAGTGTTTTCCATTTGGTTTCTTGATTGACCTCAAAATTCTGGTCATATGGAATTAAGATTACTTTAGCACAGGCCCCCTTTTTCCTGAAAGTCTTTGCCATTTAGGTATTATCTTTTTGCTCTCTTTTTCTTCAGTTTAGTTAATTTTGAGTTCTGAGTTTCCTCTAAATGGATGCATCTCAAAATAGATTTCCATAAGAGACAACCTCCTTCTATTACTCATGATTCACTTATGCCTAATAGATGGCTAGTGATTTACATGTTTTGTATCTGTGCCCTTTCAGCTAACCACTGCATTGAATTGCAGCTTTGTTTTTAAACTAGGAGAATAGAAAAAGAAGCACAAAATTTTAGTTGACAGGCCTTGCATTTATGCATAGAGGTTTATGTGTTTGCAAGGACACCGTTTTGTGTTTCCTATTTACAAGTCTGCAGACAGAGGGTGGATTTTATTAAATCACATCCTATGTATAAAATAATTGCTTTCAAAAGTATACATTATACATTGAAACACAGCTGCTTCCTTCTGTGAGTAAAAGGTTCATTTTGTGGCTGCTTCAGTCACCAATATTTTGCAGCAGCCCAGGGTCTAATTTGAATTTCGTTTTTTGTTTTTCTTGTGTTTTGTGCTTGGATTTTATTAAGGGTGTAGCTACAGTACATAACGTGGAAGCTGTATTTATTTATTCTGTTTATTTTCAAAAGTCCTGCAAGACAATTACCTGTTATTTCAAAATGAGTCATAATTATAAATATTTCTTATTGGAGCCATTATCGGCATTAATAACATCATCATCCTGGTACAGAATATCATTTGTTATTTTAACTTCCCTCCCAAAAGAAAACTTAGAAAAACAAAGTTATTTTTCTCTAGGTGATTAATCAAATAAATGTGTTGAGAAGAAAAGTTATATATTTGTGCTTCAGGGAGTTGATAAGATTTTTAGTATTTCACAGGCTTATTAAAATAGTTATGAACTAAATGATTTGGCCTTGTCCTTCTCTATAAGAAAAGATAGAATAACAGCTGTTGTAAACAGATTTTTAGATTTATTCAGTTGTTTTCCAATTATCTAATACCAAACAACTTAGAAAACTTAATCAGTTTCTGAGCATAGGCTGTTATTGTGTATTCAACAGTAGAGTGAATTTGGTTTTTATCCTTCTAGGCTGTGAGAGATAGAATTTCAAGTGCCTTGTAAATTATTTTTGTTCCTCAAAAAATAAATACTGAGAGCCTTTGGGAATGGCCGCACCACCACAGCCCCCTGCATCCCGTTCTGCCCGTGTTCACTAATGATACCTCCAGCTACCTTTCTAATGATGGCTCCTGATGCTTTGGGAAGCATCTTCCAGCAAAGAACCCTGGAGCCCTCCACCCTTGCTTAGGCATTGTACCAGCCACCACCTCTTTTCCCTTCTTTTCTACCTGAACAATTCCAGCTGGGTGCCCACAGAGGCCCTCAGTTTTTCTCAGTGCCCGTGGTGGCTCCCTTCTCCTAAGCCTTCATGGCACTTGCTACCATGATCATATTCACGCCATTCTCTGTGTGGGCCCAAGCCTACTGGAGGTTGCAACCAAGTCCTCTGCATCTTTCAGTCGTCCTGCCCTGGAGCACCAGGGACTAGAGCCTACTATTCACAAATATTTAAGTGACGTTGGAGCACTTCTACCACTGTTAGTTGATCTTACATTTGTATTGCCCCACCCATTACCCACCAAGTGTTGTATGGCCTATGATTTTTTGAGTGAAATTTTTATGTCTTAGTGAATTCCCTACCTTCCTTTGAAATTATTTGAGTAACTTTAGCCAAAACATTTGAATAATGTTAGCCAAAATTGCCCCCAGAGTGTTGGGTCCTGACTCTGAAAACAGACACAGAACATAAAAAAAATATAGTCTGTCACTGTTAAAATCTGGAAGCTATAGGTATAATTTTGTACCTAGGGTACTGCATAATACAGATATCAGTCTCTCAACAACTTGGGACACCTTCCCAGGGGGCAGGTGCCATAGTGAACTACACTAAAGTGACAAAGGGAGCCCCACCTGTCTCTGGTACTGCATCTTTTACCTTGCTGTATTAATTTGATCCATCTCCAAGTTAGTTTTATAAGTCATTAAAATAATGACTTTGACCAATATTATTTTCTCCATTTAACTGACTATAACTAAGGTCAATTTTTCCACATCTCCTGGTGCCCAGGTCCTTCTTCTCCTCCCTCCTCTGCACACCCACCAGAGCCCCTGCTGCACTTAAAGATTCAGGCCTGCCCTCCTGAATTCCTCATCTTTGTTCCTGCCCACCACCTGCAGGATGAGCTTTCCAAAATGAAACCTAGGCAACTGGGGAGGATTTGTAGGTTTCCTATCTCATCATTTACTCAATAAATACTTATTGAGCATTTGTTTGTGCCAGAGGACCAATTGCTAGGGAAGACTTGGTTCCCGCCCTCATGGAGCTTAGCACCCCATGGGTTGTTAAGAAGAATACAGATCAGACTTCCAGAGCAGGTGATATTTGAACTGGATTTGGAAGGGATAATGGAATTGATCTCAAGTATGGTGAAGGGAATAGATGTATCATGTGGAGAGGTAGACACATTTTAAAGTAAAAAGGCACAAACACTGAATGTTCATTTTAAGAATGACAAGTAGATAAAATATGGCTGGAACAAAGGATCCATAGATGGGAAAATCAGGTAAGCCAGGGCCTTATCACGTGCTTGGCCCTGAACTTTAAAGAAATAGGGATCTAGTAGAATATTGGTTAACAAGAGAATTGTATCATGTTATGATGAAGAAAACCAGATTACACTGGCAGTAAAAGAGAAGATATTCCTATGGATGGGGTTCATATTTGGGGGAGGAAGATAATTCCTGAGGCTACAGCAGGTAGCCCAGACGAGAAGTGATAAGAGCCCAAGGAGAGGGCATGGGCATAGCAATAGAGATAAGGAGACAAGTTTGGTAAGTGTTAAAGAGGTGATTTGTAGGGAAGTTGATGAATAGAATTGTTTAGACACTTTCCAGGAGACTGAATATTTAGGGTGGGAATAGGGAAAAGAGCTGGTGTCAGAAAGGCTATGTTCTTTAAAAAGTTGGATACAGCAGGTAGGAGCTCAGAGGAGCCACATGTGAGGCCATGTGGGTGAATCAGGCGTGACTAGCAGGAGTTTCAAAAGAGAGTGGCACAGAATTGATGATAAGGCCCTGGGGAAAAGGGATATATAAAGGGCGAATGGGGGATGAAAGACCCCAAAGAGAAGAAAGAAGAACCGACCAGGTGGAAGAAATCCAGAATACAGAGCAGACTTAGAAGGAGATAACATTGTTTAAGAGAGATCTGAACATTACAAAAGGGGCATAATGGAAAACACAGGCAGAGAATGTCAGAGCTGAAGCCCCTACTTAATTGCTAGAATTGTAGGAAAGAGTACTATAAACTAGGTATTGCTTTTTTGAAGGTTTTTATTTTTTAATATATGACTTGGGTTGGCTTTTTTAAGTGAAAACAAAAATCAAGGAAAACATGTTCCATGGAGAGGGGAATATTTGGCCATGTTAGAAACTGACTAGTGATCAAATAAACAGAATTGGATGTGCTTGAGCTTTGGAATAAGCAGTCAGTACAAAATTGGCTAGAGTAGACCCTGTGCAGTGGTGAGGACCACAGCAGGATGTGGGGCTTCAAGGACAGAATGCATGGAGGAGAAATAAACAGTGGGTGCTTCCTTTGAAATTTGACTATAAATTGAAGAAGGAAGAATTAGAGAGCAACATAGGATCATGAAGTTTGGGGCAAGTGTTTTAGTCTTTACAATGGATGCTTTTGCCTTACTGAAATGATCAGTCTTTTGTTGTTAGAGGTGATGATTTCAAAAGATGCTTACAAAGTTATTCTCACATGAATATCAGAACAGATCATACTGTTGGTGTTTTTATTTTGCTTTTTTAAAATATAAAATTGGTAATTCATCAGGAGTTTGTCAAAAGTGATAGCCCATACCAGTTTTTCCAATGACTTAGCTACTTGTTCCAATCCTTGAACCCTGATTGTAATATACTTAAATCCCATCTGTTCTTTAAAACCATTCCATTAAGTTAATACTATCTATTCATGCACTAGTTCTGCTGTTTCAATTACAGTAATGCTATAGCATACTTTAATAACTCCTAGAGCTGTTCTCTTTTTTTTATTCTTTTTCAGAATGTCCTATATTAATACTGTCAGTGCAAACATTCCTTGTCTTTGTTACCTGTTTATCCCTCTTGAACTCTAGCACCACCTTTCAGCTTTAAAAAAAAAAAAAAAAAGTCCATTTGGGATTATCAACTAAATTTGTCTTAGAATTCTGAATTATTCTGTGGAGAAAATTTTGATACAAACCAAATTTGAGTCTGGCATATCCTACCATTCATTCAATTATCATTGTTTTTAAGTTAATTATCATAAGTCTTACCATTATCCATTAATTTATTCCCAAGTAGTCTGTGCTTTTGTTGTTGTTATAAATTATATCTTTTCTCATTTGGATTTTTAACTGGGTTTATTGCTAATAAAATCCTAATTTCTGGCCTCTTTTGAATAATCAGATCTGTCAACATCGGGACCTCACCCCAGCATGACAGCTGTGAGCAGTCACCTTCAGTAGGACATACTTGCCAGTGTACCACAGTTGACTCTGACCCACTCCCCACATTTCTTTTCCTTGCCTGGGCCCAAGCCTGATGAGTATAGTATGTTGAGGTTTAAGTGAGTCATAGACACAAGCACTGATATCGTTAATGTTGCTTCTGCTGCTGACCCTGTGACTTCACCTACTGTGATCCTTGCCTGTCTGACTTCTCTACATATGAACACTTCTGCCTGGCTCGTGCGGCTTGTCCATCCTTTCTGCCCTGTCTGCCTTTCTAGAACTGATCTTGGCCTCTCAGAGCAGAAGCAAATGCCAACTCCTCCTACCTAATCACATCTACTGCAGCCTCGCCCTGCCTGGCCATAATTGTCACTGCTCCTTGTCTGAGCAAACACTGAAAAGGGCTGTAAATAGTGTTTTCCTGTCCTCTAGTATCAATTCCACACACTAAAAGTCTGTCGGTTAGAAAAGAAGAACCTAAAACCAAAAGTTTCTTTTCTAGATCTTTGGCCTTCTTTCTTTCTTCTTCCTGTCCATGAATATGGCTTACCCCAAATCCCTGCTGCCCTACTATAGAAAGGTCGTATAAATTACAGAAAAGGAGAAAAGAACTTCTGAGCGTCCACTAGTGTCTTGATGTATTGGGGTCTATGGATTGTAAAAACTTCCTGACAAAGATTCCTAAAGAAGGATTATGTCATATTGAGACACTTTGTGACGTGTTTCTGTAATTTGTAATAACATGGATTCTCCAGAGGCTCTGCCCTTGCATTCAGAGTCTTGGGGAGCTCATTCCTTTGCTTGTTTTCAGCATGTTTCCTCCAACATTCTCTGAGCACAGCCTTCCCCACGGTACATTTTTTGTTTCTTTTCAACTTGTTAGATGCTTCTACAACATTCCTTTTTTTTTCTTTTCTTTTCTTTAGGTGGGGGGTACTGGGGATTGAACTCAGGGGCACTCCACCACTGAGCCACACCCCGAGCCCTATTTTGTGTTTTATGTAGAGACAGGGTCTCACTGAGTTGCTTAGCACCTCACTGTTGCTGAGGCTGGCTTTGAACTCACGATTCTCCTGCCTCAGCCTCCTAAGCCGCTGGGATTACAGGCGTGCACCAACGTGCCCAGCTTTTCTTTTTTAATCTTAAATCATAATCATCTTCCGACATTTTGTCTCAACACTGAGAATAAATAATGCACTTAAAATATCTCAAGTTCATTACTAGCAAATAATTGTGGTTGATCAAAGATTTTTCAGTATATTATTCCTATTAAGTGAATATATGGGAAAGAAACAGGCTATATTTAGTCATCTTTCCAGAGATCTCATATTTGTGTTTTGTTTAAATTGTTTCACTGTTGAGCAGTAAATTGTTGACCATGGATATGTTTTCTCTTTGGGATTGAGTTCTTTGTTTGCCTTTCTCTTTCTTTATGAGAGTAAAGGAAAATGTTGTCTTTCCACCCATCCTCCACTCCATGATGTGTGTCCATTCCATTGACAGTTATTCAGTTTGGGTTCGTCACCTTATTTGTGGCCTCTTTTCCACTGGCTCCTCTGTTGGCTCTGGTGAACAATATATTGGAAATAAGAGTGGACGCATGGAAACTGACTACGCAATTTAGACGCATGGTACCAGAAAAGGCCCAAGACATCGGCGCATGGCAGCCCATCATGCAAGGAATAGCGATTTTGGCTGTGGTGACCAATGTGAGTAGACCTAGGCTTCAAGTGTTAAGACCTTAAAAAGTCCAAAAATGCATTAGGATGCTACCTACAGAATCAAATGGTTGGTACTTTATAAAATGGGACAGTGCCAAGTCTATCATGCACATGAACAACATAGTTATATACTATGTAATTCTTATTCTTTTAAATATATATATGTAGGGCTGGGATTGTGGCTCAGTGATAGAGCGGTTGCCTTGCATGCATGAGGCACTGGGTTCGATCCTCAGCACCACATAGAAATAAATAAATAAAGATATTGTGTCCATCTACAACTAAAAAATAAATAAATAAATAAATAAATATGTGTATGTGTATATATATAATTTTGAGGGGTGGGTACTGGAGATTGAACTCAGGGGCACTCGACTACTGAGCCACATCTCCAGCCCTATTTTGTGTCTTATTTAGAGACAGGGTCTCTCTGAGTTGCTTAATGCCTCGCTGTTGCTGAGGCTGGCTTTGAACTCACAATCCTCCTGCCTAAGTCTCCCAAAGTGCTGGGATTATAGGCATGTGCCACTGCACCCAGCTATTAAAAATATATTTTGTTTGCTTATAATTATTCTTCATTTACCAAGTTAAGACCACCTATAAATGTAGTATAGTTGCTCATTTGCTAAAATGTTTCAATTAAATAGGAATATGATAATAATAGTAATAATACTAACATTTTTAATCCTCATGTAACTATAGGACTTATCAAAAGGTGCTTTTGTAGTATACATGGAAATGTATTCATTTAGAGTTTTAGGACCTGAAAATGAGACCATTCCTTCATAGATTTCTATATATTCAAAAATATCAACTTAAAATATTAACATTGATGAAGTATAAGCACTTTGTGCATTCCTGATTGTATGTCTCTGGGGCAGTATTGTTCAAGTAGGTGGGTTACAGGTGGCTTCCAGCACATTTCCCACTTACCCCTTTGTCTTTGCTAGCCACACTAGTCATTAACGGAAGCAGCCTCATGCCCTGTATGTGTCCCAGCTATGAGGGGACATTCAGTTGTTTTCAGCGTGCATTAATTGTGGACCAGTCTAAAAAATCCTTTTATTTAAAATTCACACAGGCCAATAGGGAGTTCTCAGTCATAGCAATTTTCATGCCAGCCCATCAGAAGACCTTCCCAAAAAATAGCCTTAAAACCAAGGCCATTTCTGCCTTTATTTCAATACCAATCTCACTCCCCAAGTTGATTCCCTAACAAAATGATTTTCCAGGTTTTAATTTCTTAACCCATACTTGCCCTGAGTCTCCAGCCCCTTCCCATGAACCCTTGGAGAACAGAAATCAGTAATACCCATGGCCAGGCTCTGGAGGAAGGAAATTCCTGAGCATTGTAGGCTACAGAGTGAGGTAGGCCTAAGCTCTGCTTCCTTCCACTTCAGCTTGAATTGTGTGACTTTGGATCGTGTGTTAGCAATTCAGAACCTCATATTATCATTTGTAAAATGAATAATTCCCTACACACAACTGAATGGTTAGGGAATTCAATGAAATAATGCATGAAATGCATGGAGCCTGGTCCTTATTGAATATTACCCAACATCATTAATAGTGCCTCTGTGAAGCCTTTGACAGATACTTCAAAAACCCCAAAACTGTATTTCACCATAATTGTCACCAAGTATTCTATGCCTTCCAATTTAGCACCAAAGACAGTTTAATAATAAATTATTTTTAAGTAATATCAGCACAGTATTTTAAAAAGCTTTACATAATGGTTGCAACCCACTTTTTTGCAAAAAAATCATGGTATAATATCTGATTATGCAGTGAAATACAGAATTTTGTAATCAGTTATTATCTAGACTGTTTACAATTGTATACAATATAACAAGTTATCTGGAACCAGCTATCATCCCTACCCACCCTAGAACCCTCAATTTATCTGAATTGTGTGCTACCTCTGCTTTTTGGAGAAAGTTGCAAATCACACACAGAAATCAACTGATAGATTATGTCAGTTTCCTTTCACCCAAATACTTTGAACCTTCAACATCTACTGTGCTTCAAAATGAAGACTGATGTTCAGAAATATGAAAGCAAGGCCTTTCAAATTCCAGTCATAAAAGAGAGGATCTGTCATGTTCAATATGCTGTAGTACACTAAACAGGGCAGGAACATGGACTTAGGTGCTTTAGGAAAATTTTCAACAAAAAGGTTTGAAACTAAAAGGGTTTTTGTTTGACCTTCAACAACCAGAAAATTCAATTGACTCGAATTCCCCATTCCTCAAGCATTCTAGTCTGATTGTATTAGGCGTCTTTTCCCAGTATTCATGCTATGGCTCTACTCCATTAGCACAGATGGAGGTTTGCTGCCTTTCCAAAGCTGCTGTGTGTGTGTGTGTGTGTGTGTGTGTGTGTGTGTGTGTGTGTACACACATGTTGGCTAAATGGTGCTACTGGTTCTTGTCCAATAGTTGTATTTTCTTACAATTTACCTGAGGAAAACTGCTTATTAAATTCATGTCATTGATCTATGTATAACCCTCTTTCACATTAGGATCTATTGCACTTTCAAGGTGTAGTATACATATACATACATGTGTATGAATATCAGCACTAAATGTATCTGGTATCCCTTCACATATACAACCTCAACGCCTCAAACACATTGTATTCCACAACCTAATGTATATAGAACAGCTACCAGGGGTGAGAGTGGGCATCAAGCAGGAATTTGGTATAAAATCATTCATTTTAAAGCTGCTGGTTCAATAAATAAGCTGAATTGACATTGCTGTATCATGCCAGAGCATCTGCTATTGAAGACCAATTTTAATTTATTTTGATGTAAATGGAAAATTGTGTGCAGAACAGAATGGGGAATGAAGCACACTGCATTTATTTGTACTCTTGTAGCACATCTCTCAAAGCAGCTCAATTCAGGACAAAGATATTTTGTCAGAAGACAACAGAATTGTCTTCCTCCTTGGAATTTTTGTAGCTTCCTGAAGCACATCTGCAGGTGATTCTATAAAAAGATAGCTGAATTGAATAGCAGGAAAGTTTAATCTATTGAAATCTGGAAAAAGGTAATACATTCTTGCCTCACCTCATTACTGACAGACAGACACACACATACATTTGTCACATTGGAGGGAATGACAAAGCCTGTTCTAGTGGGGGAAATTTAGAAATAAAGTCCCTTATTTGTTTTTCTTGCTTTGCCTGAGCTCTCGTTTGTTGGTTTGTAGTCTCACTGTGTCTAAACCGTATGTTCAAATGAATTCTATCAAAAATCATGTTGATCCCAAAACATGACTACCTGATTTAGCTTTGTTTATTCTCATAGAATTTGATTTAAAGTATGTTCTCCCCCTTCTTTAAAACCAAGTTTGGAGGCTTAAACACTAGACCCTAGACCCTAACAACACTGACATCATTGCTGGACTACATGAATGGAACAACCCCAATATAATTTTTGTCACCCACATTGTATTAAAATAAAAATTCTTGCTTTCTAATGAACAGAAAAATATATTGAGAGTTTAAAATAAGACCATGATTTAAAGGTTGACTTGTCTAAACAAGTCAAGATACTGGGGGCGGGAGGGGAGTGTGAATTTGAATGCCATTATTTAAATTTAGATCAAGGAAATATATTTTATGCAGTTTACATTCTTTTTTTATGAGAAGCAAGTGGAAAAATTAGTTTTGTATCAATTACTACTTGTATTAAGGAATTATAGAAAACCAAATTATTTTCATAATATTGACCTTAGTATTATATCTACAACAGTGTTCCAAATCATAAAAGATTAATATCAAGTAGAGCTCTAAAATTGGCTGAATATTATATTCCAACTTTTGAAGAATATTGATTTACATATAATATGCAAACAACTAAAGTTATCCACAGTATCCTACAATTATTTTTAATAAGTAGTGTTTATTATATTTAAGAAGCATAATAAGCAACTATCATGCCTTCGCATTTGAATTGTAGACTTTCTCTTAGAATTGAAGACCAAAAAGAAAGTAATATTCTATTTTAAAATTACTGCTCAAAGATTTTAGGACATTCATTATATTCGTTTTACATTTAAGAAAGATTTCTGAATCTCTATTTTGTTTTCAAAATAAAAAGCAACTTGATGAAAATTCTAACGTATTTGTTAATCATTGCAATCCAAGCTCTATTAATGCTTCCTTTATTTTCCTCTCAACACAGGCCATGATCATTGCTTTCACATCAGACATGATCCCCCGCCTAGTGTACTACTGGTCCTTCTCCATCCCCCCCTATGGAGACCACCCTCACTACACCATGGAGGGGTACATCACCAACACTCTCTCCATCTTCAACATCGCAGACTTCAAGAACAAAAGCAAAGGAGATCCATTCTCTGGGCTTGGTGACCATACCACATGCAGGCAAGTTCTGCTACCCATTTAAAAAGTCGTGTCATCTTGAAAAGGGCCTATGTGTGTGTCATTTAAATCGAATTGCTAGAAACATTTTTCCTCATAGTTTTCTGTGCAGTTAAACTAAAAAAAGATAGTAAAGTTAATAAAGACTTGGGTTAGGACTTTTAAACCAAACCGTAAAAGCAAGATTGAAAGATCAGAGTTTCATATGGTTTCAGGGAAACAGATCCAGGGGAAAATTCTTACATCTTAGATATGGGGAAACTTCAAGACTTCCAGAAATCAAGATCATTCAATTGTTAATACAAATTTATTATTCAAGAACAATCTGAAGATGATAATACACGAGAACCTTCATCTAACAAATGTATAAAGATAAAAGATGTAAATACCTAATATCCTCTAAAAGTATTCCAAAGCTCTCTGCATTGGTTTTAAAGACTGGTAAGATCAATTGGTGACAGTAAACACCATTAAATTACCAGTTCATTCAGTGTAGACTATAGAGCTCATAGAATTTTTACTTTCAATCATAGAGTCCTACACATAAAGGAGGCTTTAAAATGCCTTTATTCCAATTCTTCAAAGGCTTCACTGATTCAAATTCTCAACACAACCAAGAAGCCAGAGATACGCCTAAAATAAATGTTTCCAGTTATACTTGGTACATCCTCTTTAGAATCCTATGCTGAACCTGCTTACTCTACTTTACATAATCCTAACCAGTGATTCAGCTCTTCTAGGTCTACAGTAGTAACACAGGACATGTGACAACAAGGAATTAAGTTAAAAAGTCACAATGAGGAGGCAGTGCTTTGTACAGGCAGATGGTCCCATGGCCATCCATGTGAACCCAGATAATGTTATATAAATAATTAACAAATATGATCCTGAAAATGAGCTAAATTGTCTACACTCTTTTCAGAATGCATGGATGAATCCCTGGCCAAAATAAATGATTTTTTTAAAAAATATTTTTGCTCTTTTACAAAGATGGATTCTTTTTTCACATATTGCCATCATTTTCTGAGTACATATCAATGAGTTATTACTGCTCTAGGAGAAAATTTATGTTGCCCAACTTAAGTCATTGTTAGTGTAATGTTCTTTTTTTAAAATAGAGCCCTGTTTACAGTATTTGATGAAAATAATTAGTCCCCTAATACACCTCTGTTTTGTTTCCAGGTATCGTGATTTCCGAAACCCACCTGGACACCCACAAGAATATAAACACAACATCTACTATTGGCATGTGATTGCCGCCAAGCTGGCTTTTGTCATTGTTATGGAGGTAGGAAAGTGTACTTTGAAATAGTTTCTAAGACTGCATATTTGCAGATACTATTTTAAAAGTGTTGCAACCTCTACTTAAAATACATAAAATTTTCCTATTGCTTGCTGATAATTATTTTTAGGAGATGAATTAATCAGGTTTGGCCTGAGAATACCCATAGTGCTCTAATTAACTGAAATTATCTACTTTAGAAGTTTAAAAACATGTGTAAGGGGGATTCAATTTCATTTGATACCATATTAAATGAGCATCTTTTTTTAAAATTTGGGGGCACTGAGCAGCATATTGGACTGCGACAGGGGTTAAGATGAATAAGACATGATCTTTGTGAGGATATCTAACCACTATCATAATTTTATTCAGACTATTGTTTTTATTCAATCATTGCATTTTCATAATATGCCAACTTATAATAGTTTTTTATATCTCTAAAATTAACTAACTCTAAAAACTGACAGCTGTAAATCATCAATTGATCTAGCCAACTTCTTTTTCAGTGAATAACTATTACCAAATCGCAAAGCCTCAAAATTTGTTTGATTGGTATTTACACTTAGCTCCAAGAGACAAAAATGTACCTACAGTGACTTAAATAAATAAGGGGTTTTTTTGTTTGTTTGTTTTTTAACAATAGCAAATTGAGGCTTTGTAATTTGGTTTTAAAAAATAGAAGAAAATTTATAAGGGATGAGAGGAAGTTTTTCCAGAATAGATTGAAAGACATCAGATCACAGAACAAAAAACATGATCTGTATCAAGTAGAATAACAAAGGAACTCACACTTATACCTATTGTAAAGAAAATACAGCCCACCAAAGATAAGATCAAAACCAGAGAAGAGAGACAGATGACTGACAAAAAAAGTTAAAATTAGAATGAGAGTAGACCTTGTAACAGCATCAATGGGAGCCAAAAGAGAGTAGTCCAGTCTCTTCCAAGTGCTGAAGAAGGCAGCACTTGCCACAATGAAAAACACCAGGCCATATGGTTTTATAAGAGTGAAACCAAGCTTTTTAGAACAGATTATTTCAATCTTATACAAACTCCTTTAGTGAGCAAAAAAAATAAGGAAATACAATCCAACTCATTTGGTGAAGCTGAGAGTAGCCTCGATCCTAAATTCTGACAAGAATAGAAAGAGGAAGCAAAATTAGGGCCAATCTCACTCATTTCACAGATGCAAAAATCCTTTTAGAATGTGTAAGCTGAATCTTGCAATATATTTTTAAGAGATAACATCACACCCTATTGGCTTGAACTCAGAAATGCCAGAGTGACATAGTGTAAAAAATCGACTTATCTATAAATATTACCTACATAAAAAAAAAAACCCTCTTTCCTACATTATGCTTTTCCATCATCAAATACACTAGTTTCTCTCCATCCTGTTTACATCACTAGTTCTGTTTCATTTCTCTTATTTATGGACAGTGCCTTTAAATGAGTTGTCAGTGCTTGCTGTTCTCCATTCTTTCTCTCCTTTTCTCTTTCCTAGGCCACTGTAGTCATGCTTACACCCCCTCCACTTCACTGGAACTGCTTTTGCCAAAGTTACCAACAGCCATCATGTTTGTAGGTTCCTGTGATCATTTCTCCACCCTCACACTGCATGACTTACTAGCAACATTTGATACTGCTGATCACTCATTCACTCCTTGAAACTCACTTAGTTCCCAGGAAAGCACATTTTTTAAAAGCAGTAAAAAAATAAAGTCAAGTTTACATAATAATAAAGGGGTCAATTCAACAAGAGAAAATAACAATGAGATGCACTAAATATTGGAAAATCTAAATATATAAAGCAAATATTAATATACCTAAAGATTCCAATACAATAATAGTAGAGGACTTTGACAGACCACTTTCAGCAATAGCCAGACTGTATGAACAGAAAATCAACAGTGAAAGAGCAGAGTTAAAGACTAATGGGACCTAACAGACATCTATAAAACATTACATCCAACAACTAAAGAATGCACATTCTTCTCAAGAGCACATGAAACATCTCTTCTCATGGATAAATCCTACTGCAGGCCAAAAACAGATCTTACCAAAATTTTAAGTATTAAAATAATATCAAGTATCTTTTCTGATTATAATTTAATAAAATTGGAAACCAAGTATATAAGTACATGGAAATTAAACCACAGACTCCTGAACAACTGATGGATCAATGAATAAATTGAGGAAATTTTTTAAAATTTGCAAGAAATAATGGAAACAACATACCCAAATTTATGGAATACAGCAAAAGCAGTACTAAGAGGGAAGTTTATAGCAATGTGCCTACATAAAAATAGCAGAAAACTCTCTAATTAACAACCTATCATTGCACCTCAAGGAACTAAAAAAAAAAAAACCCTGCAAGATTAGAAGAGGGAAGGAAACAAAAAACAGTAGAAATAAAGTGTAAAACCCCAATGAAATGAAGACTTGATTTTTTTAGCAAATAAACACAATTGACACACCCTTAACTAGAATGAAGAAGAAAAAAAGACTTATTTGAGTCTGGAACAAGACAAAGATGCCCACTTTCTCCACTTTTATTCAACACGGTACTGGAAGTCCTAGATGGAGCAATCTGGCAAGAGAAAGAATTATGGGCATCTAGATTGAAAAGTAGGACGTCAAATTTTCCCTTCACAGACAACACAATCTTGTAAGTGCACAAGGTTACAAGATGGGTTCCAGATAGGTGGGCACCTCAGTTATCCAGTGTTTCAAGAATAGGCTCTTCGGAAATGTGGGCTGTGTACCTCTTATCTTGTTCACATAGGTCAATGAGAATTGCAGTCCAGTGGATTTAACAAAGATCTAGTAACCAAAGTCGCTGTGATGATTAGAGTAGCTCGTGTCTGGTTTTCGTTGCTCTCAGCATTTCTGGCAAGCATCCTTCTAGGAGCGACCTTTTCCTGTAACTTGGGACTACAGAGTGCTTGGGAAGGAATAGTTTTGTGTATTCCTAGCTAACTTTAGTGTGCAGTTGATCTATAAGTGATAGAGCAAGGAGGAGCAGAGAGAAACTTTTAAGAAGTGGGTCTCGATCAGTGGGAGGGGCCTATGTGTTCTTTCAGTTCCGCTGTCAGGTTAGTTTGTTCCACCATGTGTTCTTTTGTGTATGGGGGTGTTGCCATTATGTGGGTACTTCCTGCTGGGTGGGATTGGCATAGGGAAAAAGGGGCCCATAGAATGGAACAAACTGGCCTGGTTATCAAAGAAGCCTTTTGAATTTCTTTCCTTGGCTGAGCCAGGGCAACTCATTTTGAAGTATTGTAGCATCATGGCCTCCCAGCCCCCTGGATAGCACGTCTTAAAAAACTTCCCCCTAATCAAGATGTGAACCATGCATTTAGGTTGAGCCTTGATTCATCAGTCATAGACTCTACCTGGGCATGTAAGTCCCGCAAGGACCAAAGAGACATTTCCCAAAATTACCTGGGATATACACATAACATTCAGTTTTTATGATAGCACAAGTTTCACATTGGGCTGCTGTTGGAATGTTGAATGCTATTGAATCTTAGAGAGCTGCCTTTCTCATTAAGGCCACTTCAGTGTTTAGTAAAGAAGTTCCCCTAGTGCTGTCATTTAGGTATCTGAGCCAAATTATTCAGTCTCCATATGCCACATCACATCTTCCAGGCCAATCTACAGCATGCAGATTGATGCCAGGTGATAATTCCAGAGGAAGACAGATCATTTGTGGCAGAGATTTGAGAGATCAACTGGCTGACTCAACATCCCTGAACCCAGGGGTACCCCATAGTGCATCTCCCCAACCATCCTAGGGGAACCTGTGGCTGCAAGTTGGTCCCATATAACCTATTAGGTTTTTCTGGTGCTGGCCATTTTACCCCCAGTCTTCATACCCGATTTGTTGTAAACCAATCATTTTCATATAAGATGACTATGTGGTTGTGGTTTTGTTCTGGAAATCATCCCCATACTCTTGTGGCATTTGGCCATAGGTCATAGAAAATGTTTCTGTGTTCCTGACAGAGAGTCTTTTGACTCATTTGACCAACAGTTGGTATAAGCCATATACAGTCATCTCAAATTTGAAACTATCCATCCTTATAATTGTTAGGTGATATGTTTGGATGTTTTACCCTGAATTCCTTTCATTGAGATTCAGCTAGGGACCTCGTCTTGAATTGGGTCTTGTCTTCCTGTGGCCTGGTCACTAAAAAATGTTGTTGATAGGCTAATCAGTTACATTCAAATTAGAAGTACAGGTTAGTATCAACATTTTATCCTTTTGTTCTTTAGTGAACTGTTGCATCTTACTTCAGTCCTTGCCTTGTAGGGGAGACACCCACCAAGGCAACCCTGAGGTGCTTTAAGGCCCAAGAAGCAACCTTCTGTATGCTTTCCTAAGAAGGTGTATAGTTCTTTGTGGATTAAAACAATGAAAACAGCTTAGACAACTAAAACGCTTCCTATCCCAATGATCACCATCATTTGGTACAATTTCTAGTGATGGTCTTTGGGTCCTGTCTCTCTCAAGTAGCAGCTTAAGATCATCTACAAGTTGGCAGGAGTAGTCAGTCTTGTTGTTTTCCCTGTCTCCTTGATGTCTGATAGTGGAGCTCATTTCACCTGAGCACAATGCATTTACAGTTTGACTCCTGCTTGTTCTAAGGAAGTCTAAGCATGTTGTATATTTGGCATTAAATTGGTTATTTGGATTTTCTTCCCTCCCCATCTTTAAGAGGACGCTGTTTTCAGATTGGAAGTCACACAATAGGACATGGGAGGCATATGGTAACCTCTGAGAGACAAGCTCATATTTAGATGTTAGTGCAGCACTTAAAGATTTAACATAATCTTTACAAGTTTTTCATTTGCAATGTAATCAAGTATCACCCCGTGGATGAAGCCTGAAATGGTCTTTCAAAAGGACTTA
The DNA here is from genome assembly GCA_028644305.1 of Xerus rutilus. NCBI lineage: Eukaryota > Metazoa > Chordata > Mammalia > Rodentia > Sciuridae > Xerus > Xerus rutilus. The sequence continues at coordinate 64,076,157 of CM053403.1, read as the reverse complement.
AACAGACCTTACTTCTAGGGATTGCATGTATCTGTAACAGAACAATGGATAAAATTTTATCCCAGGTCAGGTGAGTATCCTGACAATATGGTGGTGATATTTTTAAGGTGTGATTCATTTTGTTGGTTTTTCCTATTGACTGTGGTCTCTATGCTGAGTGCACTTTGTATTTGACTTCCAAAGCTTCTGAAACCTGCTACATGATTTTTTAAATGAATGCTGGTTCATGGTCCTTTTGTATGGGTTTTGGCAGTCCATATTGTGGTATAATTTCCTTTAGCAGAATGTGAGCCCTTTGTCTGAGTAGGGAAAGCTTCTACCCATCCTGAGAGCATGTCCACAAACACCAACAGATACCTGAAGTTAAGATACTCTTGGCATCTGAGTAAAATAAATCCTCAGAAGACAGTCTTCCCTATATGGGCGCCCCTTCGTTGCACTCTGAGTGGCAATGGGTATTTTTGTGCAGATCCGACTCTGTGGTGAAGAGTCCACTATCACAGACCAAGACCAGTTTTTTTGTTTTTGTAGCCATATAATGTGGTGTCTTGTCCAAAGCAGGTTCTGTGGTGTATTTGTTTTAATACAGAATACATTAAAGCTTTAGGTAAGCCTTTTTCATCACCTTTCCATCCTTGAGGGAATTCATTAATAAGATGCCAGTCTTTTGCCCTTTTACAGTCCTCTTCTGAGTATCTAGGTACAAATTCTGATAAGGTTATTTGGGGCAGGAGGGGCCTATTGTTACAGTGTTTTGTTCTGCAGCCTGTTTTACCACTTGATTGGCCAGTTTCTCTGTTCCACAACTTTATCCCTTTTCTGATGACCAGGGCAATATGCTATTGAGACCTGCCAAGGTTTGCACACTGCTTCTTAATAACTGTAAAATCTGAGACACATATTTTATGTCCATGTTGTTTGAGGTCAGTAGTTGCTGATCCTTCCAAATAGCCCCATGTACAAGAACAATCATGAAGGCACAGAGTCAGTATAGATATTGACTCATTTGTTCTCCAGCAGAATCAGGGCTCCAGTGAGTACAGTACATTAAGACTTTTGTGCCAAGTCCCAAGTAGCAGGACATCTGCTTCAGTTGTCCCTTGGACAGTTACTACCACATACCCTGCATGTCTCTCACTTTGTTCCACAAAGCTGCTACCACCAGTGAAGAGCTCTCTCTATCCCAGTCTTCCAAAGGTTGGTCAGCCAAATCTAGCCTGCTTGCATCAAGTCCCTACAAGTTGGTATCATCCCTGTGTCACTAGGTAATAGGATGGCTGGATTTAAAGTAGGGGGTACCTATAACTTAACATTAGTACCATCCAGAACAGTGGCCTGGCATCTGCCTATCCTTCCTGCCAGTAGCCAGTAGCTGCCTTTTGCACCAGCAGAGTTAACCCATGATGGGGGGCACATGCTGTGGCGGGTTGCAGCAATGCAAACCTGTCAGTCTCTTGTAACAGTTCACAGGTGGCTACAACTGCCCTCTGGCAAAGCAGCTATCCTGCAACAGTCTGATCTAATTGCTTTGAAAAATATGCCACCAGACACAGGGTTGATACTGTGTTAAGAGTAAGCACTCCTAGCCCAGTTCCTTGTTTTTCATGTACATACAAATTGAAGAGCTTATCTAAGTTCAGCAAGCCTAAAGTGGTACTTAGGTTTGAGTTTGAGTGTCAAAAGCTTGTCAGTATTCAGGAGTCCAATCTAAAGGTTCAGAATCTCTTCCTCTTAGTGCTTCCCAGGGGCTTGACTATAAGGCCAAAATTAACTATCTAGATTCAACAGAAAACCCGGCAATTGCTGTTGGGTACAGAAGTCTTTAAATAAATTATAGCTCTTTTTCAGTCTAGTAATACCTCTCTCTGACCTTTTGACTTAGTGAAGCCCAATATATAGCATTTTATTTACCTATTTGTGCCTTTTTCTGAGACACGTTATACCTACCCTTAGCCAGGTGGTTGAGTCCTAATGGTGTCAGTTAGGTTCCACTGGGTCAATGTGCAAGTCATCTTGAACAAATCTCCACTCATCTGAGTGAGATTTTTTAACTAGCAGATTTGAAGTGTTATAGGACAACTTGTGGGATTGAATTAAATTATTTTTATCTTTTTTTTTTGATGAGTTACATATGACAGTAGAATGCATTTTGACACATCATACATAAATGGAATATGACTTCTCATTCTTCTGGTTGTACCTGATATAGAATCACACCAGTCATGTAGTCATATATGCACATAGGGGAATAATGTCCAATTCATTCTACTATCCTTTCTATACCCATACCCTCACTCTCTCTTTATTCTCCTCTGCCTAATCCAAAGTAACTGTTCTTCCCTAGTCCCCTCCCCCCTTATTGTAAATTAGCATCCACATACCAGAGAAAACATTTGGCCTTTGGTTTTGGGGGATTGGCTTATTTCATTTAGCATGATATTCTCTAGCTCTATTCATTTACTGGCAAATGCCATAATTTCATTCTTCTTTAAGGCTGAGTAATATTCCATTGTGTACATATACTACATTTTCTTTATCCATTCATCTGTTCATGGAACCAACCTAGATGTCCTTCATTTAGCTATTGTGAGTTGAGCTGCTGTAAACATTCATGTGGCTATAGCACTGTAGTATGTTGAATTTAAGTCCTTTGGGTATAACTGAGGAGTGGGATAGCTTGGTCAAATGGTGGTTCCATTCTAAGATTTCTGAGGAATCTCCATACTGCTATCCAGAATGGTTGTACCAATTTGCAGTCCCACCAACAATGTATAAGTGTACCTTTTTCCCCACATCCTAGCCAACATTTTTTATTGCTTGTGTTCTTGATAATCACCATTCTGACTAGAGTGAAATGAAATCTTAGAATCTTAGTTTTGGTTTACATTTCTCTAAATGCTAGAGATGTTGAATATTTTTTCATACATTGTTGATCAATTGTTTTTCTTCTTCTGTGAAGTGTCTGTTCAATTCTTTTGCCCATTTAGCCACTGGGGGTTTGGTTTTGTTTTTTGGTGTTTGAGTTCTTTATATATCCTAGAGATTAGTGCTCTACCTGAGGTGCATGTGGTAAAGATTTTCTCCCATTCTGTAGGCTTTCCCTTCACATTATTGATTGTTTCCTTTGCTAGAAGCAGCTTTTTAGTTTGAATCCATCTCATTTATTGATTCTTGATTTTACTTCTTGTGCTTTGGAAGTCTTATTAAGGAAGTCAGATCCTAAGCCAACATGGTGAAGATATGGGCCTACTTTTTCTTCTATTAGGTGCAGCGTCTCTGTTCTAGTGCCTAAGTCTTTGATCCACTTTGAGTTGAGTTTTGTGCATGGTGAGAGATAAGGGTTTGTTTTTTTTATTTCATTTTATTACATATGGATTTCCAATTTTCCCAGCACCATTTGTTGAATTATATTTTTAAAAATTTTTGAAAAACCAGCTGGATGCCCCTTCAAGCTTCCTGCTTCAGTAAGTATTAAGCTTTGGGTCCTGTGCTGTACCTTTAGTGCAATCTGTATAGACTATGTTCTTAGCCCTTCCTGGCATGCCCATTTTCCAGACGTCAGGTCTTACCTTTTTGGAACTTCTGGAAGCATTTATTCTTAACATTTAGAAATTTGTATCTCTAACTGTCCTGAGGATAAGTTTACCCAGGCATTTAATTTGCCTGAGAGGGGTATTGGGCACTCTGGTACATACAGAAAATGCTGTTTTCAAGTTGTATCTCCTAATTGACATTCCAATGTCTGGAGGAAGGACCTACCTTGACCTTTACCTGATGCCTCCATGACCATAGTAGAGGTCTTAGCTTTTTCCCCTAATCTAGTATTTAATAGCTAGTAAGTAGACCTGAATCCAAGAGAAAGTTAATCAAATGGCTCCCGCTCTTAGTTGTACATGGGGCTCCCATGGGGAAATTCAAGTTGATCAGATCAAATCTATAGGAGCTTCAAGGCCTCCTCAATTCCTATCCAATCCTGTTTGCCTCACCAATTAAATCTATCTGAAATAGAACACAGTAGGCTATGCATCCTAACATGTTTAGTGGGTTGCCACTGAACACTTGCTGTGTCAGGAGGAGAAACCCATCCTGAACCTCCTAATTACATTTCAGACTCCATACGCTTGACAGGAGAGTCCTGCCTTCTTGAGAAAGGGGGAGCAGTTGCTGGTCACCAGCAGAGGGCTAGGTGCTGCAGCTGTAGTAGGATTGGGTGCCCCCGCAGCTGCATATGATGCTTCCAGAGGGGTTTAAGTGATTGATTAATATCATCTCCCTCCAGACTTGCCATCAAGTAATAAGGGTGGGGTCTTACCTGGCCTCTGAACCACAGCAGTGTTCAAACATCCTTCCCTTTCTAATAACATGAAAGCTTGTATATAAGGAACTTCATCCTTTTCTCTCTTTTGTAAAACAAATCTAATTGTACTATAGTATAATAATTAAATAAACCATTCATGAGTCACTTTGCCCCTGACTCCATGGCATATTGTAGCCAATGTATAGTGCAATAAAATGCCATTTGTTTTTTGGTCATAGGACTATAACTATAATCAGACTATTTTGTTAGGATTAGCCTCAGAGGACTCCTATTTGGAACTGCTGGCAAGTTCCCCATTTCCACAAAACTGAAAACAATTATGAGCACACAGTCTGCATGTACTCAGGGAAATGTAGGCAGAATAAGGGAACCATACACACACAGTCAACCAGAATCAGAGGTCCAGACCACAGATTTTAGGATAAAAGTTCTACAACTAACTATTCCTTCTCCTACAGTGCTCTCTGAAAACCAAATGAGCTATCTTCTTTTGAAGTGAGTCTTATGATGGAGTGAGGAGAGAGTTCTCCAGACGACAACTTACCCATTCTGATGCTATAATCAGCTTACCCAAGGCTGTTTCTTAGTCTGCTATTGAGGGGCTGTGAGGGTAACCATCCTTAGGAAAAGAAAAGGAACAGGGTTGTCCCCAGGGCTAATGTAGCCCTGGTGGCTACAAGGGACTTATCCTTCTGCTCCCCAATCTGAGTCCAGCCCACCACAGCAAAATCCAGCCTCACATTGGGTGCCAGTTGTAACTGTATAAGGCTTGGTTCTGCCTCCCAATAATAAATGAAGAGGCAGAGTGATGGAGAAAGAAAGAGCTTTATTAACAAGCTAGCGTTGTTGGAAGATGGCATGCTGTCACCTTCAGTGACCATGTTGCCCCTTGCCCTAAGAGTTTTTTAATGATTTTTCAAGGGAAGATTGATGGAAAGGTATGCAGGTCCCAGAGAGGTGGGACCTCTTCTGAAATGTGGTCTAAGTCAACATCTTATCTGGTTCATATAGGTCAGTGAGAATTGCAATTCAATGGATCAAAAGATGCCATGATCAATGCCTCTGTATTGATTATTAGAGTGGCTGGCGTCTTATTTTGCTGTGAACAGCAGTTCTGGCAAGCACCCTTCCAAGTATGATCTTCTCCTATAACCTAGGACTAGGGGGTATCTGGTAAGGGAGGGTTTGGGTCATGCCTAGCTAACTTTAATATGCAGTTGATCTATAAGTGATAGAGCAAGTAGAAGCAAAAAGGAACTTCTGAGAATTGGGTTTCATTTAGTGGGGGAGAGCTTATGTGTGCTTTCCATATTACATATAGAAACCCCAAAAAGATTCTAACAAAAAGCCATTAGAACTAATAAATTCAGCAATGTTTCAGGATATAAACGTAGCATAGAAAAATAAGTAATGTTTCTATATGTCAATAGTGAATTATATGGAAAATAAAGTAAGAAAGAAATTCCATTTATAATAGCTACCAAGAAAAATAAAATACCTAGGAATAAATTTAACCACAGGGGTGAAAGATCACCACAATGAGAAATTATGAAAGAGGATGCAAAAAAATGGAAAAACACTGTGTTCATGGATTAGAAGAATCAATATTGTTAAAAGATCCATACGACCCAAAGTGATCCACAGATTCCATGCAGTTCCTATCAAAATATTGATTATATTCTTCACAGAACTAGAAAAACTAATCCCAAAATTTGTATGGAACCACAAAAACCTCAAAATGGCCAAAGCAATTTTGAGCAAAAAGAACAAATCAGGAAGCAATATACTAACTGATTTCAAAATAAGCTCTAGTGATCAAAATGGTATGGTGTTAGCATATAATAGACACAGTGATCAGAATGGAACAGAATTGAACTCAGCTCAGAAGTGAACCCACACATCTAGAGCCAACTGATTTTCAACAAAGGTGCTAAGAAAACACAATGGGGGAAGGTGGTCCATTTCATAAACAGTGCTGGAAAACTGGATCTCCAAGCAGAAGAATGAAACTAGACCCCTACCTCTCACCAGTTACAAAAGCCAACCCAAAATGGATTAAACACTTAAGTGTAAGACCTAAAATTCCTAGAAGAAAATAGAGGAAATGTTCAGGACTTTGGATAACCCCCAAAAGCACAGGCAACAACAACAACAACAAAGCCTACAAAAGGAGAAAATATTTATGCAAAGTCTACATCTGATAAGGAGTTAACCAGCACCAAAAAAAAAAAAAAAAATCCATAGATAATCCAATTTTAAAAATGGGCAGTAGACCAAACAATAGATGTTTCTTGAAAGAAAACAAATGGCCAATATGTATGTGAAAAAAAATGTTCAGCATCAGTAATTATCAGGGAAATGCAAATCAAAACCGCAATGAAATATCCCTCCATTTAGAATGCCTGCGAACAAAAATAGGTGCTGGCAAGGTGTGGAGGAAAGGAAAGAATTATAGGCTTTTGCCAGGAATGTAGATTAATATAGCCATTATAGAAAACTGTATGGAAGTCCCAAAAATTAAAAATAGAACTACCATATGACCTGGCAACCCTACTACTGGATATACATCTGAAAAGAAATCAGTATGTGGAAGAGACACCTGCCCGCCCATGTGGATGGCAGCATTGCTCCCAGTAGCCAAGAAATAGAAGCAACCTCAGTTTCCATAAAGTGATAATGGATTTTTTAAAAGTACCTATACACAATGGAATAGTATTCATCAATTAAAAGGGTGAGAGCTTGTCATTTGTGGCAACATGGTTGGAACTGGAAGACATTATGGTCAGTGAAATAAGCCAGGTACAGGAAAACAGGTATCAAGTCATTGCTCATTTGCGCAATCTAGAAGTCTTGTCATAGAAATTGAGAGTAGCATAGTGGTTACCAGAGGCTGGGAGAGTATGGGGAAGGCAAGAATGAGGAAAGATTGGCAAATGGACAGTGAGTTATAGTTATACAGGATAATTAAGATGTTCTTTCACATAGTAAATGAATACAGGTGTTGACATGTCCTACATATTTCTTTTTTTTTTAATTTCTTTTTTTTTAGTTGTTGATGGATCTTTCTTTTATTCATTTATTACTTATATGTGATGCTGAGGATCGAACCCAGTGCCTCATGCATGCTAGGAAAGCGCTCTACCACTGAGCTACAGCCCCAGTCCCTGTCCTACATATTTCAAAAAAGCTACAAGAAAGGATTTTGGATGTTTGCACCACAAAGAAAAGATAATGTTTGAGGGATAAATATATGTATTGAAACATCACATGGTACCCTATCAATGTGTAGTTTTTATGTATTGATTTTTTTTTTAAGTCAAACTTTTAGGGGCTGAGGTTGTGGCTCAGTGGTAGAGCATGTGAGGCACTGGGTTTGATCCTCAGCACCACATAAAAATAAAGTAAATAATCAACAATTTAAAAAATTATTAAAAAATTTTTTTTTAATTTTCCTCTTGCTTCACTGTCCATTCCTCCTCAATTGCTTTGCCAGTCCCTTCCTTCTCCCTTCTCTTAATGACCTGGGACTCATTCCTTGATGGTCATCTTTTCTCTCTTCACTCTCTTGGTAATCTCTTGCAGTCTGTTTGCTTTAAAAACCAACTGTATGCAAATGAACCTCAAAATTGATATTTTTAAAGTATTCTGTCCTGAACCCAACCCAAGAATCCAGCTGCTTTCTTAATTTTTCTTTGAACATCTCGTAGATCTCTCAAATCTACTGCCCCATATTCCTGTGCTTTAAAATCTGCTTCAAATAGTCTTCCCCCCATCCCTCCCCTAGTCTGTTGCATCCAGTCTGCTCCCTCTTGATTATGGCAGCTCTCTCTCACCAGTTGCTCAGGCCAGAGTCCTTAGAGCCTTTCTTGTTTATTTTTTCTTTCTCTCATCCCACAGCCAATCTTTTGGCTTTTTCCTGATAATGTATCACTGAATACTTCTTAGGAACTCTGCTGCTTCCACCATGCTATAACAAAATAGCAACTTACAAAGGAAAAGATTAATCTGGCTCAGTTTCAGAGGTTTCAGTCCATGGTCACCTGGCCCTGCCTTCAGTCCTATAGCAAAGCAGTACATAGTACCTTGTAATTGGAGCATGTAGTGGGAAGCAAAGAGAACAGGCAAGGGCCCCAATCTTCCCTTCAAGGACATGCCCCCAGTGACCTAATTTCCTTCCACAAGGTCTCCTAAAGGTTCTACTACCTTCCAATAGCACCACAGGCTAGGGTCCTCTGGGGGACACTTATCTAAACCACAGCACACCAAAATAGAGTCATCCTTTCTTGCCTAGGTTAGGAATAGTCTCCTACCCAGACTTTTTATTGTCTTCCTAATCTCACATACGGTCAAAGTCTTCCCATGGCATAGGAAGCCCAGTGCAGCCTAGCCACAGTCCATTTCCTCTCAGTTGCCACTCCTCTCCAGCCTTGCCATTCCTGAAACATTCTGGAGGCCTATGAACTCTGGACTGGCTCTGCCTTTTGTCTAGAGTGTCTTTCCTCCTGACATCTGCATGACTCATTCTTTCAGCCCCTTAAAGTCTTTACTTAATCAAGTACATCTAGACTACTCTGTACAATCTATTTTCACAAAGTCCTACATTAGCATTCACAATTCCTCTTACACTACCTGTTTTCCCATAGTTCAAATCACTTCTTAACAGTATGCACAATTTATTTGTTTTTAAGTATTGTATGGGATTTTTGTTTCTATCCCTTTGCTAGGTCAAGGGATTGAGGAATGGTAAATAAACAAATGAAAAGACGTTTAATCTCATTAGCAATCAGGGAAATGCAAAGTAAGACCAAAGTTCATTTTATAATCATGAAGTTGGTTTTAAAAAGAAAGTGTGGTGATATCAAGTGCTGGCAAGGATGTAGAGCCACTGGCTGTCCCACTCTGGTGGAAGTTTAAGCTGGTATAACTGCTTTGGCAAATACATCGGTATCATCTTATGAAATTAGACATTCACATGACCAGTACTCTCTGCAGTACCACTCTGAGGCCCCTACTCTTTAGAAACTGTTGTAGATAATGCTCTGGGATCCAAGTACAGCTATAGTTACAACAGCACTGCTCCTAATACAAAAGTGACACCAGCCCATTGCCAGCTGTTAGGGAAAGGCATTAGGGTATATTCACACTGTGGAATATTATATAGCAGTGAACATAGAGTACTCACTATGTACAAAAACATTGACAAATCTTAGAAACTAGTTTGGAATGAAAAATCAATTTTCAAAAGGCTATACACAGTATTATACTTTTGTTATAAAGTTCAAATCAAGACTGAAGATTAAAAGAATAATACACATATAAAGATAGGACAGTGTTAACCCTTGGGGAATGGGGAGGGAATTAGAAAAAGAGCACATGAAATGTAACAGCAAAGTTTAGTGTCCTGGATTTTTAAAATTCAATGTCGTGTTTTGGGGACCTTCATTCTATCTTTATCCTTCATAAAGTGTCTCACACAAAAGGTGATACATTCTTTTCAACATAACAAATCTGTAAATTTCTAAAGTAGCAAAGGGATGTTCATTGTATACCCTGGCGTGTACACAGAATGTCCACCACCTTGTTCAGATATACCACAATGACAAGCAAAGCTAGGAAACCTTATGTTCCCCTCCATTTCCTTGGGACTGACATATTTCTTCTTCTCTCTTACAGCACATCATCTACTCTGTGAAATTTTTCCTTTCATATATCATTCCAGATGTATCAAAGAACACAAAGAGCAAAATCAAGAGGGAAAAATATCTAACCCAGAAGCTTCTTCATGAGAATCACCTCAAAGATATGACAAAAAACATGGGAGTTATAGCCGAGAGGATGGTAGAAGTGGTAGATCACAATTTACGACCAAAATTAGAATGAAAGCTTTATGTTCCGAGAAGCACTTTAAAGAATTTAGCTCTGTCAAAATATATTATGAATCACTAATGAGAATGTTGAAGTTAAATCACTTTGGCAAATGTGAATCAACTATTGCCATTTTCATGTATATTATTTTTCAGTTTCAGCTAGTGATGCAAGAACTGAAGAATATGAAACTTATATCAAGAAGGGCATAAAACTAATCACCTGGAAAACCTAATATGTTACCTTCTTTTGATAAATTGGAATTTTAGTAACACAAAGTGTGCTTAGCAACCACCTCTTTAAAGCAGAATGGATCCTTTTTCTACTTGATTACGTCCATCCCTTCCTACTTTCGAGCACGTGATCTCCTTTAGTTTTAGGTTGTGTTTTTATCTCTTCATTTCACCAAATCTGGTCCGGTTATCTTTTTCTTACCATGACTAAAGACTAGACATGGTACTGCTTTAATAGCTTTGGTATGATTAAAAATTGCTAACTCAGAATTGGGCTTGAATGCAGTAATAACTGGCAAATAGAATTCTTAATATTTAGGTGTATTATCACATCCCTACAGAAAGAAACCTCATATAATGAGGAGTAGTTTAGTCTCCATTTGGCCGTCTTTGCATCTCAAAGAAACATGCACAGTGGACTGGAATGATGATGGCAAAGTTCTGAAACATTTGTTTTAATCCAGTGACACCTTCTACCTTCTAGGATCTCTCCTAGAATGATCTGTGCCTAATCAATGGTGACTGCCTTGCAGAATTTAAGGGAATAAGATGACAGAAGTAGGGATAGTTACAGATTCAAATAGAAGTGTAACTCTGTTCAATCTGGATAATTAATTTGCCTCTTCTAGAGATGTGTAGTTTCTTGGGAGAAAATGATAATCAAATGATTAAAATTACATTTTTATCAGCATAATGTTTTGGAAAATAGAAGCCCATCAGATTCCCACCAGTCAACTCTTATTCACTAGACGCAGGAGGTACATTACTGCAAATCACCAAGCGCCTTTGCAGATAGCTCACTATGCAGCCTTCACGGCATGACAGTGCTGTGTGCCCCGTGAGCCGCACCACTGTGGGCTTGGGTGGGGAGCCCTTTCATCAGGAGTGCAGCATGTCTTTATTTCTGTATGCCAAAGTGATCGACATACCAAAGCAGTTGCCACCATGAACATGTCTTCCTGAACCTTCCACCCTCGTATTCTGGGCCCAGTAACTCATTTGTAATTGTAAGTTGGCGCTAGAAACAAGTATATTCAAATTGTTAATTAAAAAAGGAAACAATTTGATTTCAGCTTGCAGCCTCCTCTAGGGCAAAGTAGGTAGTAAAGGGTAAAAAGGAATGATTTGGTCACAAATCCTACCATCACCTGGAGGTCACTTCCTGAAGCCCTGCACCACCATGCATATCTTATCCTCGGTTTTGCTCAGCCAGCAGTCCAGTGTGCTTTACTGCCTTTTAAGAGTCTGGTCCTGTGGTAGGTCTGGAGAAGACAGGGCCTACACATCTTACCCTTGACTGGTAACAGGTCAGTGCTGCGTGAAGAAGGCTGTTCAGGCTAGATGGGCCTCTACCCACTGGGATTCTGTTAAATGCTCAGGTACCCTAGGAAACAACCGATCAGTATCCCAGCAGCAAAAGGAATTGAAACTTGTTTCAATAACCAGATATAGAGGCTTGTGTTGTGATAAAGTAGCTTAACTCCATATCACAGTTTTTAAAAGCCTACCATCATGAATGTTTTAAATTTTAAAAAAAGTATTCTGGGCTGTTGAATTGCTCCAATGGATCATGGACATTTCTCCATCTTCCTTGATCACGTATGTTAACAGTGTGGTTAGAGAGCCCAAGACAGGCCACATGAGTTCTCGCTGCACTGGGACCAGAGATGAATGTCTTCCCACTGGAGGGAACTGTTTTTTATTTCTGCACAGCCTACATGGAGCACCTGCTCCTTTCCCCACCCTCTGAGAGACTGTTCCTGGAGGTGCATGTCACCTCCTCTCTTATTACCTCTTCTCTGAAGTATGTGACTATCTCCTAGCATTTGATTTATCAATTACTTGCTATTTATGTCATCATAGGAAAGGAAATGTTTTTGCCTTATCTCTTTGTATATACTATAGAATTTCAAAAAAGTGCATTTATGTGTTTGTAGCCCCAGCTGAGAGAATCCTCTTTAGAGTTTAAAATATGCTGCTATGGATAGGGACTTTAAAATCCTCACATTTCTAAAGGCAGCAAATGTGATGTCTAACACTGCCAAGGTGCTCAAAAAAAGCTAACTTGCAGTGGAGATCACGGTCCCCCATAACTTCAGCAGTGTTCATGTGAGTCCAGTGCTGCTTGTCAGAGAAAAATGGACTATGGTTGCATTTGCCAATGGGAAAGATGCACCCTGCCCCCGGCCCCCGGGAGCACCAAGGGGCATGGAAGTTGGCCTGTGACGGGAGGATCTGGCCCTCAATCTGTTCAGTGTTAACCACTAGAGAAATTTTAGCTTTATATCCTCTTGTATTGCCTGTGAGTTTTAATAGATTGAAGCATTAGACCCAATACTCAGGGGATTTTTTTTTAAACTCCCTCAGATATTTTAGATATCTCAGTAGAAATGAAAGGCTATCATTTTTGTTTTGAAACTAAACAAGGCCATCTTGTAAAATGTTTGTCACAAAACACCCGCCTTTGTATTACATGTGCATCTTGGAGTTCATAGAACATTAATTCACAATAGGGAGCAGAATGTGATCTGTTGGTGAAACACTTCTTGTACCATTTTCTTATGTTCATATTGTAATGTGTTTGAAAAGCTGAAATGTATGAGCAACTTAAATAAACAAGAACTGAAATATTCATACTTATCATATACTGTGGCTTAAGATGTAAAGTTTGTAATTAATGTTAATTTCTATGCATTTTAATATTCTTTTATAATTATGAGCATTTTAATAAATTCATTTGTACAAACAGTGCTCTGTTCTATTGCATAAAGTTCATAAGAATGAGAACACATTTATATGCCATTTATGAGTGACCAGTTTTGTCACTTAGCAAATATGTACTTTTGTGTAAATTATATCTAAAATTATATTTTCACAGTCTAAACTTACTTTAGAGTATAGTTTTTCTAGGAAAAATTTGGGGTGGGTTTTCAGACAGAGCTGCCACATACCGATGTTGAAATGGAGTCCTGCATAAGACCCTGAACATAAAGACTCATTGGGAAATGAGACCAGCCCACCTGCTCAGGTACTCTGAATGCAGCTACTGGTGAAAGGGAACAGTTCTTTAATTTCATAAAGCATCTTCACTTGCTAAACCAGAGTTGCAAGCAGCAATGTCTCAAAAAAGAAAGACAAGTCGCTATAAGTTCGGGGCACAGAAAACCTATTCCATGAAATAATAAAAAACTTACCTAATCTTGACCAAGATATGAACATCCATGTATAGGATGCATATAGAGCTCCAAATAGACATGACCAGAAAAGATCTTCACCACAGCATTAATAGTCAAACTATGAAAAAACATAAGACAAAGATTTAAAAATCTATAATAGAATCACATTTAAAGTCATTCCCATTATTCTGACAGCAAATTTTTCAGTAGAAACCTTACTGTCCAGGAGGAGATGGAATGACATATTTCAAGTCATAAAAAATAATTACCAATCAAGAATACTATAGCCAGAAAGCCTGTCCTTTGGAAATAAATAAGAAACAAGCAAAAACAGGGAATTCATGACTATCAACCCAGCCTTAAAAGGATGCATAAGAGAAAGAAGGATAACTACTATCATAAAAGCATGTGAAAGTATAAATTATTCCACTGAGAGATACAATAAAATGCCTATAAGAAACTAACTTCACAAGACATACAAACTGAAAGGCAAAAATATGGAAAATGATATTCCAAGAAAATGGAAACTAAAAGCAAGTAGGAATAGCTCTACTTATATCTCAAGATATTGAGATAAAAACTGTGAGAAAGGAAGTCACTGTATAATGAACTTACAATAACTCTAAATATATATGCACTTAATTTTAGAGCACCCAATTTTATAAAACACTATTTAACCTAAAGAGAGAAAGGCTCCAATACAATTAATAGTAGTTTTAACACTCTACTGTCATCAATTAACATATCATCCCAACAAAAAAATTAACAAGGTAACATCAGAATTACACTATACTATGGATAGAATGTACTTAACAGACATTAACAAAACATTCCAATAGTTGAAGAATACATATTTTCAACAGCACATGGAATGTTTTCTAGAATAGACCATATGTTAGGTCAGAAGTTTTAACAAATTCAAAAAAGTGAAATCAAATCCTATATCTTTTCTGATCATAATGAAATAAATCTAGAAGTCAGCAAGAAATTTTAGAAGTTATGCAAATATATGTAGACTGAACAAATCATTATTGAATGAACAGTGTATCATCAAGGAAGTCAAATTTAAAAATTTCTTGAAACAAAAATTGAAATGCAACATACCAAAACTTGTGTGATACAGCAAAAGCAGAACTAAGAGGGGTATATATCAATGATTGCCTATATCCAAAAAAGAAAAAAAAAAAAAAAGATCTCAAGCATTCTAAGAATGAACACCAAGGACTTAGAAAAGCAAGAAAAGAGCAAACCCATAATTGGTAGAAGGAAAGAAATGACAAAGATTGCAACAGAAATAAATGAAATAAAAACTTAAAAAACGACACAAAATAGTAATGAAACAGAGTTGGTTCTCTGAGAAGACAATCTTTCAAATCTTTTCTTAATCAGAATTTTAAAAAACAGAATATCATAATAAATGGAAATTAAAAAGTCATTACAACTGATACCACAGAAATACAAAGGATCATTAGGTATTACAATGAAAACAAAATGCTAACAAATTGGAAAACATAGAAGAAATGGACAAATTTCTGGATACACATGACCTAGCAAAATTGAACCAGTACATAAAAATACCTGAACAGACCAACAACAAGTAAGGAGATTAAATTAGCAATAAAAAATATTACAACAAAAGCCCAAGATCAAATTCCTTCCCTGTTGAATTTCACCAAAATTTTAAAAAACTAGCACCAGTGCTTCTCAAACTAGTCCATAGAATTGAAGACAGGGAACCCTTCCAAATTGATTCTATGAGGTAAGCATTACCCTGTTACCTAAACCTGGCAAAGGACACAGCAAAAAACAAAGCAAAACAAAACAAAAAACTATAAATCATATCCTTGATAAACATATAAAAATTCTCAAATTGAATTCAATAGCACATCAAAAAGACTATTCATGGGCTGCAACTGTAGCTCAGTGGCAAAGTGCTTGCCTAGCACATGTGAGGCACTAGGTTTGATCCTTAGCACTGCATAAAAAAACAAAAAGGCATGCTGTCCACCTACAACTACAAAAAAAAATTTTTTTTAAAGAATTGTTCACAATGATCAAGTTGGTTTCATCCCAGAAGATGTGTCAACATAATCTTATCAATAAATATAATACATCACACTCAAAAAAATGAAGGAAAAAAAAGCATAAGATCACCTCAATACATGTAGAAAAAGCATTTGATAAAATTCAGCATCCCTTTTTGGTAAAAGTCCTAAAAAAAAAAACTAGATATAGAAGAAGTGTATCTCACTATAATAAAGGCTATACATGACAAACCCACAGTCAATATCATACTGAATGGGAAAAAGATGAAAGCATTTCCTCTAGGATCAGGAACAAGATAGGGTGTCCACTCCCACTGCTCCCAATCAACACAGTACTGGAAGTTTTTTTTTAAAATCTAATTACCAGAGCCATTAGATAAAAGAAAGCAATTAAAAGGCATACATGGGCTGAGGTTATGGTGCAGTGGTAGCATGATCACCTTGCACATGTAAGGCACTGGGTTCAATCCTCAGCACCATATAAAAATAAAGAT
This sequence comes from Xerus rutilus, assembly GCA_028644305.1. Lineage (NCBI taxonomy): Eukaryota > Metazoa > Chordata > Mammalia > Rodentia > Sciuridae > Xerus > Xerus rutilus. Next base: position 64,060,026 of record CM053403.1, on the reverse strand, counting down.
ATTCTGTACACCTACAACCAAATAATAAATGTTTTAATAAATAAATAAAGGCATACAAATAGGAAGGAAAGAAGTCACATTATTCTTACTTGCAGATATGATTCTAAACATAGGAAAACCTAAAGGGTTCACCAAAAGATTATTAGAACTGATACATGAACTCAATTAAGTAATGGATAGAAAATCAACTTACAAAAATCAGGAGCTGCTCTAAAGACCAGTAATGAATTTGCTGAGAAACAAATCATCAAGTCAATTTCATTCACAGTTGCAACAAAATAATAAAATACCTAGGAATAAATTTAACCAATGAAGTGAAACACCTCTATGGTGAAAATAAAACACTGATGAAAGAAATTGAAAAAGACATACAAAATGGAAAGACCTCCCATGTTTATGGATTGAAAGGATTAATAATTAAAATGTTCATACTCTCTAAAGTAATCTGCAGATTCATTGCAATCCCTATCTAAATACCAATAACATTCTTCATAGAACTAGAAAAAGTCTCCAAATTCATAAGCACAAAAGACCACCAAAGAGCCAAAGCAATGTGAGGAGAAAAAAAAAATCTGGAGGCATCGCAATACCTGATTTCAAAACAGTACAGAGCTATAGTAACCAAAATAGCATAGTAATGGTATAAAAACAGAAAAACTAATGAAGAGAATAGAGATTCCTGAAATAAGCCCGCACATGTATAGCCAACTGATTCTCAATAAATTTTCCAGAAACATACACTGGAAAGAGGATAGCCTCTTCAACAAATGGTGCTGGGAAAGCTGGATATCCACATGCAGAAGACTGGAACTTGTCCCCACACCCATCCTGTACAAAAATCAACTCAAAATGGATTAAAGACCTAAATGTAATACCTGAAACTCAAACAACTAGGAGAAAACACAGGGAAACACTTTAAGACACTGGTACAGGCAATGATTTTCTGGATAGGACCCCAAGAGCACAGGAAACAAAAGCAAAAATTGATAAATGGGACTACATCAAACTAAAAATCTTCTTCACAGCAAAGGAAACAATCAACAGTTAAGAGACAACCTATAAAATGGGAACAATATTTGACAGTTATTCATCCAATAGGGCTTAAATACATAACATATAAAGAATTCAAAAAACTTGACAAAAATAAGTAATTAGAAAACAGGCAAATGACCTGCAGAAGTACTTCTCAAAGGAAAAAATGCAATTGGTCAACAAATACATGAAAAACTGCTCTGTCATTAGCCATCAGGGAAATGCAAATCAAAATTATAATGAGATATCAATATTATACCAGTTAGAATGGCTATTATTATAAATAAGACAAATTTTGGCATTGATAGAATAAGGAATCCTTATACATTGTTGGAAATGTAAATTAATACATCCATTAGAGAACAGTACGGAGGGCCTTCAAAACCTAAATATAGGTCTATCATATGATTCAGCCCTCCCATTTCTGGGTAAAAGAGAGATCTGCATGACCATATTTATACCAACACTATTCAAAATAGCTAAGAGAGAATCAGAGTAGGTGCCCATCAACAGATGAGTAGATATAGAAAAAGTGATATATATACATAATGGAGTATTATTCAATCATAAATAAAATGAAATGCTATCATTTGCTTTAAATGGATGGAACTGAAAGACATTAAGTAAATAAGGCAGATATAGAAACACCACATATTCTCTCTCATTTATGAAAATTAAGAAAAAGCAACTAAAAAAGTTACATATGAAACTTGAAAGTATAATCATTGATTATTGAGGATTAGGAAGGATTTGGGTTGGATTTGATTAGTGCATGCTATATGCATGTAAGGAAATAGCACAATGAACCCTCTTAATATGTACAATAAAAACATGTTAACAGGCCCAGGACCACCTTCAAGGACTGCCAGAGGAGCCCAGCCAAAGTCAGACCCAAGACTGCTAGCCGCCAGTCACAAGGGAACCCAGACCCAAGGGAAGGACTGCCTACAGGGACCCCTGTGGGAGACCTGGCCTAAGTAAGGCCTGGGACCACCCCCAATTCCAAGTCAGAGTTCCTGCTGACCATGGGAGCACAGGACAAGGCCCAGGACCACCTTCAGGAAACAACACCAAGGGAGCCCAGCCAAGGCCACTCTCACTGCCCTCTTGAGTTACCTCCACTATGGCCATCACCATCTTTAGTGGCAGTAGTGTCCATATAGGGACACCTGCTGGGGGCTGGAAGTGAACTCCAAGGTGAGATACAGGTAAATTGCAGTGTCACTACAAGATTATAAGATAGAAACAGCAATACCTCAGATTGGCATTGCAAGAAAGAAAGATACACAATCAACATGAAAAAACAAGGGAAGAAAGTGCCCCCAAATAAACCTAGATACTATAATAATAGAATCCATTGACAGCACAGTTGATGAAATGTCAAAGAAAGAATTCAGAATGTACATAATTAAAATGATCCATGAATTAAAGAATGACTTAAGAGAGCAAATACAGGCAAAAATTGATCAATTTAACAAAGGAATAGGAGAGAAAATAAAGGCAACCATTGATCGCTAATAAAGAGATAAGAGAGCAAATGCAGGTAGCAAAAGATTACTTTAAGAAAGAGCTAGAGATTGTGGGGAAAAAAAAATCAGAAATTCTTGAAATGAAAGAAACAAGAAACCAAATAAAAAACTCAATAGAAAGCATCACCAGAAGACTAGATCACTTGGAAGACAGAACCTTGGATAATGAAGATAAAATATACAATCTCGAAAATAAAGTTGACCATACAGTGAAGATGTATGAACAGAACATACAAGAATTATGAGATAGCATTGAACAGAACATACAAGAATTATGAGATAGCATTAAAGACAAAATCTAAGATTTATTGGGATAGAAGAAGGCATAGAATTTCAAACCAAAGGAATGCACAATCTCGTCAATGAAATAATATCAGAAAATTTCCCAAATATGAAAAATGAATTCAAAAATCAAATACAAGAGACTTACAGGACACCAAAAGTACAAAACTACAACAGATCTACACCAAGGCACATTATAATGAAAATTCCCAACATACAGAATAAGGATAGAGTTTTAAAGGCCTCGAGAGAAATGAATCAGATTATATATAAGGGGAGACCAATTCAGATCTCAGTAGATTTTTCAACCCAGACCCTAAAAGCCAAGAGATTGTGGAACAACATATACCAAGCTCTGAAAGAAAATGGATGCCAACCAAGAATCCTATATCCAGAAAAACTGAGCTTCAGATTTGATGATGAAATAAAAACCTTCCGTGATAAACAAAAGTTAAAAGAACTTACAGCAAGAAAGCCTGCATTACACAACATTCTCTGCAAAAGATTCCATGAGGAGGAAATGATAACCAACAATAAAAATATACAAAGAGAAGAACTACACTAAAAAAAAAAAAAGGGCCAAAGGAGAAACCAAGTCAAGGTAAAAATCAAAAATAAATCAAAATGACCCAGATTACAAATCATACTTCAATAATAACCCTGAATGTGAATGGCCTAAACTCATCAATTAAAAGACATAGACTGACAGACTGGATTTTTTTAAAAAACCCAACAATATGCTGCCTTCAAGAAACTCATCTCACAGGAAAAGACATTCACAGACTGAATGTGAAAGGGTGGGAAAAAGCATATCACTCACATGGACCATGTAAACAAGGAGGAGTTTCCATTCTCATATCAGATAAAGTGGACTTCAAGCCAAAGTTAGTAAAAAGGGAATAAAGTAGGAAATTTCCTACTTCTTAAGAGAATCATATATCAACAAGACATAACAATCATAAATATCTATGCCCCAAACAATGGGGCATCTATCATATATCAAACAAATCCTTCTCAAATACAAGAATCAAATAAACCACAACACAATAATATTTGGTAATGTTAACACAGCTCTCTCACCACTGGAGACCTTCCAAACAAAAACTAAACAAAGAAACCACAGAACTCAATAAAACAATCAATAATTTAGACTAATATATATAGAGTATTCCATCCATCAATGAGCAAATACACTTTTTACTCAGCAGCACATGGATCCTTCTCCAAAATAGATCATATGTTATGCCACAAAGCAAGTCTTAGCAAATACCAAACAATAGAGATACTACCCTGCATCCCATCTGACCACAATGGAATAAAATTAGAAATCAATGACAGATTAAAAAATACAAACTCCAACACCTGGAAACTAATAATATGCTATTGAAATACACATGGAAAACAGAAGACATCAGGGAAGAGATACAAAAATTCATAGAGGTAAATGAAAACTGATACAACATATCAAAATCTCTGGGACACCATGAAGGCAGCGCTAAGAGGAAAGTTCATTGCATTAAGCTCATTTATTAAAGAAGTAAAAGTCAACAAATTAATGACTTGACTCTACATCTCAAAGCTCTAGAAAAAGAAGAACCAACACCAAAAGAATTAGAAGACAGGAAATAATCAAAATCAGGGCTGAAATCAATGAAATTGAAACAAAAGAAACAATTCAAAAAACTGACAAAACAAAAAGCTGGTTCTTTGAAAAAATAAACAAAATTGACAAACCTTTAGCCACCCTAATGAAAAGAAGCAGAGAGAAAACCCAAATTACTAAAATTCATGATGAATATGGAAATATCATGACACTACTGAAATACAGAGGATAATTAGAAACTATTTTGAAAATTTATATTCCAGTAAAATAGAAAAGTGTGAAGACATCAACAAATTTCTAGAAGCATATGACCTACCCAAACTGAACCAAGAGATCATACACAACTTAAACATAATAGGTAATAGAAGATGCCATCAAGAGCTTTTCAACCAAGAAAAGCCCAGGACCAGACAGATTCTCAGCTGAGTTCTACAGTACCTACAAAGAAGAATTAATACAAATACTCCTCAAACTATTTCATGAAATAGAAAAGGAGGGAACACTTCCAAACTCATTCTATAAAGCGAGAATCACTCTGATACCAAAACCAGACAGAGACACATCAAAGAAAGAAAATTTCAGACAAATATCCCTGATGAACATAGATGCAAAGATTCTCAATAAATTTCTGGCAAATCACATACAAAAAACATTGAAAATATATTGCACCATGATCAAGAGGGGTTCATTCTAGGGATGTTTCCATTCAACATACAGAAATCAATAAACATAATCTGTCATATCAATAGATTTTAAGAATCATATGATTTTTATCAATTGTTGCAGAGAAAGCTTTTGACAAAATAAAGCACCCTTTTATGTTCAAAACACTAGAAAAACTAGGGATAGTAGGAACATACCTCAACATTGTAAAAGCTATCTATGCTAAACCCAAGGCCAACATTATTCTAAATGGACAAAAATTGGAAGCATTCCCTCTAAAAACAGGAACAAGACAGGGATGCCCTCTTTCACCACTGCTATTCAACATAGTCCTTGAAACACTAGCCAGAGCAATTAGACAGACAAAAGAAATTAAAGGGATATGAATAGGAAAACAAGAATTCAAACTATCATTATTTGACAATGACATGATTCTATACTTAGAGGATCCAAAAAATTCCACCAGAAAACTTCTAGAACTCAAATGAATTCAGCAAACTAGCAAGATATAAAACCAACACCCATAAATCAATTGCCATTTGTATACATCAGTGATAAACCTTTTGAAAGAGAAATTAGAAAAACTACCCCATTCAAAATACCCTCCAAAAAAAAAAAACCTTGGAAATCAATTCAACAAAAGAGGGGAAAGACCTCTACAATGTAAACTACAAGACACTAAAGAAAGAAATTGAACAAGACTTTAGAAGATGGAAAAAATATCCCATGCTCCTGGATAGGCAGAATCAATATTGTCAAAATGGCCATACAACCCAAAGTGTTATACAGATTCAATGCAATTCCAATTAAAATTCCAATGTCATTCCTTACAGAAATAGAAAAGGCAATCATGAAATTCATTTGGGAGAATAAGAGACCCAGAATAGCCAAAGCAATCCTTAGCAAGAAGAGTGAAACAGGAGGCATCACAATACCAGACCTTAAACTATACTACAAAGCTATCGTAACAAAAACAGCATGGTACTGGCACCAAAACAGACATGCAGACCAATGGTACAGAATAGAAGACACAGAGATGAACCCACTTAAATACAGTTACCTTATACTAGACAAAGGAGCCAAACACATATACTGGAGAAAAGACAGCCTCTTCAACAAATGGTTCTGGGAAAACTGGAAATCCATATGCAGCAAAATGAAACTAAACCCCTATCTCTCACCATGCACAAAATTCAACTCAAAGCAGGTCAAGAACCTGGGAATCAGACCAGAGACCCTAGGCCTAATAGAAGAAAAAATAGGCCCAAATCTTCATGATGTCAGCTTAGGACCTTACTTTCTTAATAAGACTCCTATAGCACAAGAAGTAAAATCAAGAATCAATAAATGGCATGGATTCAAACTAAAAAGCTTCTCACCAACAAAAGAAACAATCAATGAAGTGAACAGAGAGCCAACACTCTGGGAACAAATCTTTGCCACATGCACATCTGATAGAGCACTCATCTCCAGGATATATAAAGAACTCAAAAAACTTAACACCAAGAAAACAAGCAACCCAATCAATCAATGGGCCAAGGAGCTGAACACAAACTTCACGGAAGAACATATACAATCCACCGACCAGATGTATGAAGAAATGTTCAACATCTTTAGCAATCAGAGAAATGCAAATCAAAACTACCCTAAGATTTCAACTCACGCCAGTCAGAATGCCAGTTCTGTCAATGTTGTTGTCAAGAATACAATGTTGTCAAGAATACAACAACAATAAGTGTTGGCAAGGTTGTGGGGTAAAAGGCACACTCATATATTGCTGGTGAAACTGCAAATTTGTACAACCAATCGGGAAAGCAGTATGGAGATTCCTTAGAAAACTTGGAATGGAATCACCATTTGACCCAGCTATTCCACTCCTTGGTCTTTATCCAGAAGACTTAAAAACAGCATACTACAGTGCTGCAGCCACTTCAATGTTTATAGCAGCTCAATTCACAATAGCTAACCTGTGGAACCAACCTAGATGGCCTTCGATAGATGAATGGGTAAAGAAACTGTGGTATATATACACAATGGAATATTACTTAGCAATAAGAGAGAATAAAATTATGGCACTTTCAGGTAAATGGATGGAGTTGGAGAACATCATGCTAAGCAAAGTAAGCCAATCCCCCAAAAACAAATGCTGAATGTTCTCTTAAGTGGATGCTGATCCATAATGGGGGAGGGGACATGGGAAGAATGGAGGAAATGTGGTCAAAGGGGAATGAGGGGGGGAATGGGGACAGTAAAGATGGTGGAATAAGATGGACATCATAGCCTTAGCTTCATGTATGACTGCATATACGATGTGATTCTACATCGCGTACAACCAGAGAAATGAAAAGCTGTGCTCCATCTGTGTACAATGAATCAAAATGCATTCTGCTATCATGTATACCTAAGTAGAATACCTTTTTTAAAATACAGAAAAAAAAACATGCTAACAAAAACCTTAATAAATTTAGTGTACTTTATTTCCTTTTTACACACTTCAGTTATATGACCAATAGTAACCAAGATGATATAACCTGGAACTACACACTTTTTCTCTAGCTGCCTTCTCTCTAGAAAACACCTTTTGCAAAGTCATTTAGATCATGTTTCCCCTTGTCTCTCTTCATTACTGAAAGACTGAATATACTAGAGGACAACAACCCAACCATCTATAAAAATGAAATTGCAGAACAACCTGCAGAAACCCCAGGAAAACAACCTCATATCTACAGTAGTCATCCCAGGAAGCCAACCCGCTCTAAGTTGCACTGCCAAATCAAGTGGCAATCCAGGAAGCCAAACAATAACTCCTGTAACAATTGGTCCAATCTGTCTAGGACTTGATTAGTAACAGAAATCTACCCTAATTTTTATCTCTGCAAATTATGACCAACCAGAAAGAGCTAAATTTGTACCCCTACCCAATCACCTAGGATGACTGCTTCTAGTCAGCCTGCCTTCAGCTTCCATACCAACAGCCTCCAGTCAGAGCACACCTGAAGCCTTCCCTGATTTCCACTTAAGATTTCCTACTCCTTGGCCTGACTTTGAGTCTCTGCCCAAACACAAGTGATGGAGACTGACTTGCTATAGCAAGCTCTGGAGGAGCAGCCTTTGCTTGTTCTTATTGGGGTGACCTTCATTTACTTCCACATTCCTATCAATACAACGGAGGTGGCAGCTTGCTGGGTATGTAGGACAGATATCAGGAAGTGTTAGACTGGCCAACTCCTACCTCTGAATGATATCGAGGTTGGCAGGGAAGAAGTATTGGTAGTTTTAACAGATAAATCTTCTGAAAATGTCCATTGGACCACCAGGAATGAAGTTGAGATCTTCACAGTCTTGCCTTTGAAAGGCAGTGAGGAATCTATGGAAAGGAACACTGGAAGCAAAAAATCTAATCTTTGCCCCTGGTGAGGACTCATCTGCCTGATCTCCTCAGATCTCTTGTAGTGGTCTTTGAGCTGAGTACGTACAGATTGAATAGGGAATTTGATAGCAGTTCTTACAATAGTGGGGTAGAGGAATGGAGAGCACCTAACTCACCTAGAGCCTTCAGATTACATTCAGCATTCAAGCATAAATGAGAGGGAAAACAATCCGATATAACTAGCTAGGACAATTTCATTCTATTTGGGCAGATGTTTTCCTTTGGTTATAAAACAAACTTTTACAAATGATCTTCAACAGTATTTCCATTTCCCACCAGATAATGTAGATAAGGTAGATAGCTCCTTACACCCCTTGCCTTGTTTCCTAAAATGATTCAGTACGTAGAATATTTTGCAATGCTATAGTGATTTGATTTTTTTCCCTTAATCTGCTGGAAGGTTGTCCGGCACTACCCACAGGGGAATTGTTTCTCATTCACTTATCTGGACTCTTTACCATGATCCTACCTAGTTCTTGCCATCAGAGTCACTTCCTATGAGAACTTAAGCAAGTACACTATGATTACTAATATTGTTCAGAGTAGATCAATATGTTTATGGTCACAGAGACCTTGCCATTGCTTTCTCCTTTGTCAATGTCAGATTCAGTAAGAAATGAATCTCCATCATTGATGGGGAAACTGCAGCTAAGTTGCCTACTCCATAGCACAGGACAAGCTACAAGCATAGACTTCTCCAAAACTCAAGGGCTGACCTTACCACTGGGACTTTTTATCCCTACCTTTTAAAAAAATAAATAAAATTTACCTTGAAATATTTTAGTTCCTCTAGGATCATCACTATTCACTCTACCATGGGTCTAGCTTCAAGTTCAAAACTGTGGAGCAACACTTTTTCTAAGACTGGCTAGAAGAGGCAGGAGGAAGCAGTTTAAAGAGTTCAGGAAAATAAAGAATCTCTAGCAAAGGGGGAAATACATCAGGAGACTCTCTCCCCCTCATTTCTTGCTTTGCAGAAAGCCTGTAGGTATAACTAAGAAAAAAAAAACATACTCTACTTTGGTTATTCCTCAAAATACTTAAAAGCAAGAGCATGGAAGGAAGAGCATCCAGGAAATTGTATTGTAGTGGCACCCCCTTCTTTATAGAAAATCTTAATTAGGCTTTTTTAGAAACCCTCACCATAAATGTTTTTAGACTTTGAGCAAAAATTTTTGTAAAAGAATTTTTAGGTGGGGGATATATTTGTAGAAGCAGAGTGTGATAAGAAAGACTAACCCAAGGCCTTTACAGAGGTGTTTTTATTTCCAAGGACAGTAGTTAGGTCCTTGGAAGTTACCCGATGTCAAGGAGGGCACTCTTCCTTTCCCAGGTACTGATTTTTATAGAGCATGTCCTTGGGGGTTATTTTTGTAAAACCTGGCCTGAGTTGAATGTCTAGAAGAGAAGAAAAAACTACTTTTATGTGAACTTCTGCAGATAGTGAGCCTCTGAGCACCTCCTTCTACACACTGAATATAAAGTTCTAAACTTTTCTGAACTCAGGGTTCAGAGGGATTGATTGTGGCAAAAGACTTTTTGCCTATTTTTTTAGCCAATAAACCTGCTTCCTGCTAATTCCTTGGTGTCCAGCCTAGTGTGTCCTACAACAGTATAATACTCCTTTTCATTACAACTCCAGGAATTCTCAGAGCCCAGAAAGAACTATCCCCTTAATGCTTATCGTTCATTAGTAATGAGGCAGGTCAAGACCTTCCCAGACCCTCTCCTTCAATTTTCTTCACAAGGATAAATCACTTTATTACATTCCTTATTTCAGTCTAGGAGACTGCACTGAAAGCCCAAGACATAACTTTTCCTAGAAAATACTCCTACAGATTCCTTTAAAAGCTCTATTACCAGGCTGGGGTTGTGGCTCAGTGGTGGAATGCTTGCCTTGCACGTGAGGCACTGGGTTCAATCCTCAGCACCACATAAAAATAAATAAAATAAAGACATTGTGTCCATCTACAACTAAAAAATTTTTTTTTTGAAAAAAGCTCTATTACCTATTCGGTGTGAACACTATAACTCCCAATACTTCATTGTGGCACTCATCATTATAAAGGAATATATTCCTGGATGTGTCTTCATGGCTCTCTTGGATTTTCCTATAGTATGCAGAGCTTTGACTCTTTGCAGTTTATCAGCTTCCATGATACCACAATATTATTTTCCAAATCTGATCTTGCTCAACATCCCCATTCACTCATGGGCCATGATTACTTAATATGAATTGCCTGCTTTCTGCCAGCTGCTGCGCCTAATAATAGGAAAGACAGTATACCAGTGTCCTGCTCATAAACCACCCCTTAATGTAGCCTTCTTTCTTCCTGGATGACCAGTCCGCTGCAAACATATCTTTTCTTCTATCCTCCAATCATTTTTTAGGAACCCACTGACCATGCTTCACCAAACTAAACCACATCTTTGTCATCTGTAAACAGAACCTGAGGCAAATATACTCTACTCCCTCACCACCCAGCCCAAATATTAAAAACTATGAGAGACCCAGCACTTAGGGAGGCTGAGACAGGAGAATCGCGAGTTCAAAGCCAGCCTCAGCAACGGCGAGGCGCTAAGCAACTCAGTGAGACCCTGTCTCTACATAAAAAAAAAACACAAAATAGGGCTGGGGATGTGGCTCAGTGGTCGAGTGACCCTGAGTTCAATCCCCAGTACCACAAAAAAAAAAAAAAAAAAAAAAAAAAACTATGAGAGAAAGGAACAGAAACTAGAAACTTCGCCTGGTATAGAAAGTGATTATTTTAATCTAGTTACCTAAGTATCTTGAGAGTATAGTTGGCCCTCACCAAAAATACCTCATGTTCTAATTAAACATGTGCATTTAGACTATAACAAAAAGTCACTGGGGCTGGGGGGAAGTGGGTAATGTTTGGGTGGAAGGCAGTCTGTGGTTATTTCTCCTGTGGTCCAGACAGCCTGCCTAGGCTATGAGAACATAAACAGTGTTTAGAAACAGAAGATCTTGGTTCAAGTCCTGGATCTGCCACTGCCTAGTCTCATAACCTTTATCGAGGTGAGAGACTGAATATGCAAATGGACAAGTGCCAGATCATCATCATAAAAATAGAACTCTGACCAACCACCTGCCCAGGAAACAAACACCTTATTTACAAAGGTCATCCCAAGTAGCCAGCCTGCTATCAATCACTTGTAGGAAGTCAAACTGTTATATCTAGTGACAATCCAGGAAGCCAAACGATTGGCCCATTGTAGTTATTTATGAATAAATAGCCTTTTCTTACTCTTGCTGGGTCATCTATATTTCTACAAAATTATCGAACCTCTCTAGGTTCTAGCTTCCTAATCCATTAAATGGAGCTAACAGGTTCCCACCACTCCCTGTGAAGTTGCCAATGTCTATGCTTCACGCACTGGATTCAATGTGCCAGGGAAAATAAGAAACCACAAGGAGAACATAAGGCATCTTCTTGGAGATAAGAGTTTTTATCATAGGGAAAAAATGGTCATATGGAAACAGATAAGTTGAGTGCAAATTTTGAACACAAAATATGAATGAATTTTAATATAAAATAATGATCTAAAAATGCAAAAAGGAAGCCCAATATGGCTATGAATGTAGGTCCCCTGGGCATGACTTTGCCACAGAGAAGAGCCAGAGCAAAAAAAGAACAACCATATTTTGAGGAGAATGATTAAGGGAGAACTCTAGAAATGAGCAAGGAAGTGACAGGAACTCTGAACTGCATGAACAGGAACTCTGAACTGCATGGAAGTCTGAAAAGCAACCTGGAGAAAAGAACAAAGCAAATTGCAACTTCAGATTTAGGTGGAGCAGGGGTGCTCATGCTCCACATTGCCAGGAAAATGTAAGTGGAATAGTACCAGCAGTCCCTGACATACAGCAGACTAGCAGTTCTCACAGGCTTTCAATCCAGTTTGGGGAGGTGGTTGGTCTAAGAGTGACTGCTCTGCTCCAAAGAAAGAATTCACACTGCTCTTCCAAGCCCCAGAAGCCAAGCTGCTGCAGAAGTTACTGCTGAACATCATTCTCCATAGGAGTCAGAAGTCTTGGGCTTGTGTGGCCCTCATGGATTAATAATAGGCCCTTTAGTGTGCTGCAGCTTCAGGTCTAGCAATTGCCAGAGTTATAAGCCTGAGCCACATCCATACACACCACATAGAGCTAGGAACTATCTCCCCAGCCCATGGCCTTGAGATTGCAGCTTCTGGTACAGAAGACCTCAGCATCACCTGCACTTGTCCTTTGGGAGCTGGGGGATGTCCCAGGCGTATACTGTAGCTCCAGGAATGTGGCTGTCAGTGCCTCAAATCCCAGCACTTACCCCACAGGGAAATGGGGAGGTTTCCTTCCCAACCCATAGACTTAGGATTCTGGCTGCTTATGCAGAAATCCCCAGCATCTATCATGCCTGTCCCTCAAGATGAGGGGAAGGTCCCATCCAGGTCCCATAGCTCCAGGAATGTGGCTACCAATACCACAAGTTCCAGACCCACACGTGCATGTCCCAAGTGACCTAGGGACATTCCCTTTCACATTCTATAACTCCAGGACCATGGACACCAAACTCAGCACCACCCAAACTCACCCCTTCAGACTTAGTCTTTTTTATGTCCTGAACCTCTAAGAACATGGTTACCAGTGCCACAAAGTACAACATAATCTACACCATACCCCATAGAACCTGGGGAAGTTCTCCTCTGAAGCCCACATTGTTGAGAGTGCAGCTGCTGGTGCCAAAAGCACTAGAATCATCCACACACGTACCTTAACACCTGGAGAAGATCCCAACTAGGTCCCAAAATCTTCAAGAAAATGGATACTTGAGCCTCAAACCCTAAAACTATTTGAAATTGTTCCATGGAACCTAGGAATGTCCTTTTGCATTCCAAAAATTTAAATCTGCAATTAGCAGTGCCAGAGATCCAAGCATCATCTGTACTCCTCCCACAGGACCTAGGGAAGGTACCATTATATCCTGTGGATTCATAACTGTGGCTGCAGGTGCCTCAGGCCCAAGAATCTCCTGAATTTATCTCAGGGAACCCAGAGAAGTTCTCCTTCATATACTATGGTTCTGGAACCATGTCTACAGGTGCCACAATTCTTGGGTGTCATCTGAGTTTGCTTCTTGAGACCTATAGACAGTCCCTACTGTGTCTTGCATAAACAAGATCATGGCAAACTTGCATCATAAGCCCTAACACCATTGTTACTTAATTCTGTGAGACCTGAGAATGAGCACCTTTGGAAGATATACCTATTTATAACCATACAACTGCTTTTATAATCTACTGCTGCCTAGACTATTGAGGCAATATTAGCTACTATATCAAGAAGTCACTTAGATATTACAGCCTAAGGAATCACAAAGAGGTCACAAATTTGAGCCAGCCTATAAGCAAAGCCAGCCAAAGCACCTAACCAACTCATATTCTACATTCCATCTAAATGAAAGCTACTCCATAAAACCAGGAGAGAGATCCATTACAAAAGATATACAGACATCAACACAGGGATGAAAACACAAAAGATGAAAGGAAACATGAAACTTCCAAAGGAACATAATAATTTTCCAGAAATAGATATGAGTTTGGAGGGAATCTATAAAGTGCCTTAAAATTCAAAATTTTGATCCTAAGAAAACTCAGTGATATTCAAAAGAATAGACAGACAGGGGCTGGGCTGTGGCTCAGTGGCAGAGCGCTTGCCTTGCATGCGTGAGGCACTGAGTTCGATCCTCAGCACCACATAAAAATCAATAAATAAAATAAAGATATTAAAAAATTAAAAAAAAAGAATAGACAGACAATACAAAGAAGAGATAAGCAATTCAGGATATGAATGAGAAACTCACCAAAGAGATACAAATCATAATAAAGAAAACATAGGTAATCTTGGGAAATTTCGGCTAATGAAATTTTTTTATTTTTTTGGCACCAGGGACTGAACTTAGGGGCACTCAACCACTGAGCCACATCCCCAGCCCTATTTTGTGTTTTTTATGTAGAGACAGGGTCTCACTGAGTTGCTTAGCACCTCGCCATTGCTGAGGCTGGCTTTGAACTCGCGATTCTCCTGTCTCAGCCTCCCAAAGTGCTGGGATTACAAGTGTGAGCCACTGCGCCCGGCTGAAATTTTTTAAAATAATAAAATTAAGATCTTCCACAATAGACTAGAACAAACAGAAGAAAGAATTTCTGGACTTAAAGTCAGGTCTTTTGAGTTATCCTAGCCAAGCAAAATAAATCAAAGAAAGTAAAAAAAAAATGAAATCAACAGGAAGAATAAAGATATATATACATGGAAATTGAACAATGTGTTCCTAAATAACCAATGAATAATTAAAGAAATGTAATGAGAAATTTAAAAATTTATTGACACTAGGCATAATGGTACATGCTTCTAATCCCAGCTACTCATGGAGCTGAGGCATGAATGGAATACAATTTTAAGGCTATTCTGGACAATTTATCAAGACCCTTGGTTAAAAAAATAAAATTTTAATAGAATTTAATAGAATTTTAAAAAATAAAATTTTATAAAATTTTAATAAAAATAATTTAAAATTAAAAATAATAATTTTAATAAATTTTTTTTTAAATAAAATTTTAAAAAGGGCTGTGGATATAGCTCAGAGGCAGAGCATTTGACTATCATGTATGAGGCCCTGGGTTCCTATCACCACACATGCACATCAACAAATTTCTTAAAACAAAAGAACAACATCGGGTGTTTGAAAGGGAGATGGTGTAATGAGACGGACATTATTACTCTATGAATGGGTATGATTGCACAAATGGTGTGACTCTACATCATGTACAACCAGAGAAATGAAAATTTGTGCTCCATTTGTGTAAAAAATAAAATTAAATTAAACATTATAAAAAAGAACAACATATCAAAATCTGTGGTATATAACAAATGCAGTCCTAAGAGGGAATTTTACAGTAATAAATGCATATATCCAAAAAAGAGGAAGATTTTAAATAACTTAACAATGCACCTCAAGGATTTACAAAAGCAAGAAACAAACCCAAAATTAGAAGTTACACACACACACACACACATCAGGGAAGAAATAAATAAGAGACTAAAAAACAACATAAGCAACCAATGAAACAATTCATTTTTCAAAAAGTTAAACAAATTAACAAACTGTTAGCTAGAGTAACCAAGAAAAAAAGAGAAGACCCAAATTAAAATCAGAGATGAAAAGAGACATTTCAACTGATACCACAGAAATACGAAGGTTCATAAGAAACTGTGACCAATTATACACTAAAATATTAGAAAACCTAGAAGAAATGAGTAAATTTTTGAATGAACAAAAGCTTCCAAAATCAAATAGAAAATCTAAACAGGCAGATAATAAACAATGAGCTTGAAGCCGTAATTAAGTCCCCCACCTAAAAATGTTTGAGACTTGCTGACTTTCTTCTGAGTTCTACAAAATGTTTAAAGAACTAATTTCTTCTGAAATTATTCCAAAAAATTGAAATGGAAGGAACACTGCTAACCTGTTTATGAGGCTAGCATTACTCTGATACTAGAATGAGAAAAAGATACAACAGAAAAAAAACTTTTTAATAACATAGATGCAAACATTCCCAATAAAATACTAGCAAGCCCAACCTAACAACACATGAAAAGGTCATACACCATGATCAAACAAGATTTATTCCTAAGTGGAAGAATGTTTCAACATGTGCAAATAAATGTGGTACAGCATATCAACAGAACGAAGGACAAAAAACATATGATCATCTCCATATATACAGAAAAAGCATTTGATAACATTCAAATCCCTTTATGATAAAAAATACCACAAATTAGGTACAGGAGGAACATAAGATTATGTACAAAAAGAAAAAAAAAACCAAAGCCAATATTATACTGAATAAGGGAAAGCTAAAAATACTTCTTCTAAGATCTGGAATAAGACAGGGGTACTCACTTTCACCACTCTTATTTAATATAGTCTTAGCAAGAGCAATTAGGCAAGAGCAAAATGAAGGACATCCAAATTGGAAAGGAAGAAGTTAAATTATCCATGTTTGCAGATAATGTAATTTTACACAGAGAAAACCCTAAATACTCCATGAAATATCTGTTAGAACTGAAACAAATTCAGTAAATTTGCAATATATAAAAATAAAAATATAAACAGCCATAGCATTTTTATACACAAATAATGAACTTTCTACAAAAAGAAATCATGAATGCAAACCCATACAATAGCTACAAAAATATTTACCAATAAATTTAACCAAGAAAATGAAAGACCTCTACAATAAAAATTATAAAACACTGAAAGATGAAATTATAGAGGGCACATACAAAAAGGGAAATGATATCCTGTGTTCATGGACAGAAGAATTAATACTGTTAAAATGACTATAATGTCCAAAGCAATCTATGGATTCAGTGCAATCCCCATCAAAATAGCAATAACTTTGTTCACAGATATAGAACAACAATCCTAAAATTAACATGGAACCACAGAAGACCCCAGGATAATCAAAGCAATGTTGAGGGGGAAAAAAGATCGGAGGCATCACAATACCTGGCCTTAAAATATACTACAAAGTTATGAAACCAAAACAGCATAATACTGGCATGAAAACAGATACATAGACCAATGCAACAGATTAGAGAACCCAGAATTTAATACATATACATTAACATACAGTCAACATTTTTTGACAAAGGCACTAAGAACATACTATAGAAAAAATATAGTCTCTTCAAAATTGCCTACACATATCCAGAAAAAAAAATTAAATCTAATTCTTTCCCCTCACAACACACAAAAATCAACTCACAATGGGTCAAAGGCCTAAATGTAAAACCTGAAACTATGAAACTACTCCAAGAAAACATAAGGCAAACCTTTTAAGACATCAGTGTAAACAATGGTTTTTAGATAGAACCCCCAAAGACACAGGCAATGAAAGTAAAAACAGATGAGGGATTATATCAAACTCAGAAGCTTCTGCACAGAAAGTAAATAATCAACAAGAGTTCAGAGATGACCTATAAAATAAAGTACTTGCAAACTGTGTCACCTAACAAGGGAGAATATCCAGAATACATAGGAACTAAAAAAGCTGAACACACACAAGAAAAAAATTGAAATGAGCTAAAGATCTAAATAGACACTTCTCAAAAGAAGACACATGGCCAACAAATATATGCAAAAAAATGCTCATTCTCATTAGAGAAATATAAATGAAAACCCAAGTGAGAATGGCTATCATCAAAAGGATGAAAAAAATACAATTGCTGGTGGCAATGCACAGAAAGGTAAACTCTTACACACTGTTGTTGGGAATGTAAATTAGTACAGCCATTATGGAAACAGTATGGAGATTCCTGCAAAAACTAAAAAAAGGAACCCTCATAAAAAGGAACCCAGTAACTCCACTATTGGGTAATATCCAAAGGAGGTAGAACTATTATACCAAAGAGATACCTGTCCACCTTTACTGCAGCACTATTCACAAAAGTTAAGATACGGAATCATCCTAGATACCTACAGTTGGATGAATGGTAAAAAAAATGTGGTATATGTAGATAATGGAGTATTATTTGACCATAAATAAGAACAAAATTGACCAAATTATATTCTTCTATTTTATACACATATTAATATGCAATAATGATTCCCACTATTAGTATAATGGCAATGCGCTGTTTTAGTCAGCTTTTTCACCACTGTGACCAAGACACCTGACGAGAAAAACAGAGGAGGGAAAGTTTATTTTGGCTCACAGTTTCAGAGGTTCAGTTCATGGCTGGCCAATTCTATAGCTCTGGGTCTGAAGTGAGGCAGAAAATCATAGAGAAAGGGTAGGACAGAGGAAAGCAATCAGGACATGAAAGCCAGGAAGCACAGAGAGTGCTCCACACACCAGGGACAGAATATAAAGCCCAGAGGCATACCCCTATTGACCTATCTCCTCCAGCCACACCCTACTTGCCTGTAGTTACCACACAGTCAATCCGTATCAGGGGATTACTCCACTTATCAGGTTAAAGCTCTCGTAACCAAATCATTTCACTTCTGTACATTCTTGCATTACCTCACACATGAGCTTTTGGAGGATACCAGCAATACAACCCATAATATGCACCAATAAATTTATTTAAATAAAGAATGACATCTTGTCATTCATATCAACATGAAAGGAAATAAGTGAAATAAGCCAAACACAGAAAGACAAATACCAATGTTCTACTCATCTGAAGAATCTAAAAAGTCACCCTCATAGAACAGGCCTCCATGTTATACCTCTGCCTTTCTCTGTCTTCAGGGGGTGGAAATTGGTTGAAAAAGACAGAAGTATCGACACAGGTTCAAAGCACCTTGTCAGCTACAAGATTCTAGGACAGTGTTTCTCAAAGTGGTGAAGTTCCCCAGGAGCATCTGAGAATCATTTCAGAAGGTCCCCAAAAGCAAAACCATCCCATAATAATCCAAAGACATTATTTGCCTGTTTCTTATTGATCTCTACCAAGTACATTGTGGAGTCTTCAGTGGCTCTGTGACTTGGGATATGACCTCAGACCAAATGCAAGAGGAATATGAGCATCTAACTTGTTTTCTATTAAGCCAGATATTAAAAACATAAATGCCTCCCTTCTCACTATATTGTTTTGAAAAATAGTTATTTTTATTAAAACATTTTACTTCCAATGTAATGCTTTTATTCTTATTTTAAAATATGCAATTTAAAAATTTTCTGTTTTAGTTTCCAACACAATAAACATTAATAATGATAAATGAAGTTTATATAATAGCATATGTGATATATATGATAAACAAGGCTTATTATACAAAAAGTCTGGGGGCTGGATGTGAATGCATTTGCCTGTAATCCCAGTGACTTGGGAGGCTGAGGCAGAAGGAGCACATTTCAAGGCTAGCCTCAGTAACTTAGCAGGACCCTGTCTCCAAATAAAAAATGAAAATGGCTGGGGATGTGGCTCAGTGGTTAAGTGCTCATGGGTTCAGCCCCTGGTACTCAAAAAAAAAAAAAAAAAAAGCTTTAGGTTCTCAAAACCTTTTAAGAGTTGTGAGGCTAAAACCTTTGAGAATAATTGCTTTATAAATAAAATATTTTGCATCAGAGCCAACCTTGGCATTTACATTTCAGCTAAATAAAACTCCAAGTGTGAGGGTGGCAGAAAAGACTAATGCTCTCTTTCCACTCTCTGAGCATTTGAAATCCACCTCCTGATCTGTATTGCTGACCTCTGTTGAAGGTTTGTCTCAATACAGGTCTGTATCAGTGCTTCTACTTGAAAAAGCTGCCTCATTCTGCCTGAGGTCTGCTGAGCTCTTAGTAATCTTCATTTTCCAGCTCTGTCTTGGACTACTAGTTTGATGAGTCTTGCCACAGTTTCTTTTGCATATCCTACTACTTACAGCATGTATTTCTGAAGGTATATTGCATTTCAGGACTTGTTTTGCTTGGAAATCCTGGTGTTCCAAGGGGGAAATAAGATCATCAATATCAGTGTGACTAGAGTGCAAAAAGTGGTGAGAACTACAAACCCTGGTGTCATTTAGAAGCCCACAGCAAAAATATGGTTGCACACTGAGTTACATGCAGGAAGTTATTTCATTAAATATGTATTTTTCAAACAAGGAAGATGGTGTATTTATTCACAATTTGATCAGATAGATGTTCAATAAATATTTGTTGAACTGATGAATGAATGCCTCATCTGCCCTAATATTAGATTTTTCCAGCCAAGCAATTTATGAAAACATACCCAGAAAAGTAGAATAAAGTTAAAATGCAAATGACAGTTGATCGCTCAAGTCACCAAATCAAAATGGATAAATTTTGAATGTCGATTTAGTACAGTAGCTGAATGGGAAGAAGTCCAGATGGTGAGTTGCAAGGAAGCATGTCCTCTGTGTCTTGGCTACTTCTCTGGCCACCAGCACACCACCAAAGTCTGTCATAGTCCAAGATGTAGTTACAATAGCCTTCTGAGTTGGGTTGATACCTGTGATTTTGTCATAGGTCACATGGAGACTAATGCAAAAGGCCAACAAAGTGGATCTGGGACTGTCAAGCTCTCAATCCTTATATCAAAATGCTGCATTTAACAAATTCCTGAACTCACCTTCTGTGTGGTTCTCCTGGCTCATTCCTACTTGGGTCCCCCATCTGGAGGTGGGCCAGGCAAGGCTATCATTATATTGGCATCTTGTTACTCTTTGTCCATGGAAAAATGGTTAAAAAAAAGAATCTTGGCATGTCAGCATTCAAATTTGGGCCTATTAACATTATTCAAACATGAATACTAGCTCTTTTACATGCAGCTTATCTGAAGACAATTATTACCAGGGTAGTCAATGTTTGATTTAATGCCATAATTGACGTATGTTGTTGACGTATGTTGTTCTATAAAATCAGACTTTTGGCAGAACCAACTTTTGAGTTTCTTAACTTATTCCATTAGATTTTTATTTTCTATTTTAATAATATCCATTTTATTGTCATTTTTGCCTTCTTTCTTTGTACCAATTCTGTGCTCTCCTTTACTTAATTTATTAACTTAGATTTATTCAACAATTCACTCAACAAGTATTTGTGTGTGTATTATGTGGCAAGCATTACTTTGTGTGCTGGAGATAATGTAGTGTTAATTGGTTCATTGATTTTCTGATATTGTTATAACTTTCCCTCTAAATCCCATTTTAGCTGTAACCCACAGGTTTTTTAAAATTTATTTTGTATTTGTTCTAATTAGTTATACATGACAGCAGAATGCATTTTGTTTCATTGTAAACAAATGGAAAACAACTTTTCATTTCTCTGGTTATACACAATGTAAAATCGCACCATTTATGCAATCATACATATACCTAGGATAATAATTCCCTTCTCAATCCACTGTTTTTCCTACACCCATGCCTTCTCTCCTATCCTCCTCCCCTTTGCCCAATCCAAAGTTCTTTCATTCTTCCTATGCCCCCACTCCACTTTATGGATCAGAATTGCATCCACTTCTCAGAGAGAACATTTGGCCTTTGGTTCACTTAGCATGATATTCTCCAACTCCATCCATTTACCTGCAAATGTCATAATTTAATTCTCTCTTAATTCTGAGTAATATTCCATTGTGTATATATACCAATTTATTTATCCATACATCTTTGAAGGGCATCTAGGTTGATTCCACAGTTTAGCTATTGTGAAATGATCTACTATAAACACTAATGACCCACAAGGTTTTTTATGTAGAATTTTTGTTGATGACATTATTAAATGATAAATATTTTAAATTTTCCTTTTTCAATCTGAAATGCATTTGTGAAACTTAAATTTGTTAACTTTTTTCAATAGTACATATTAATTATACAGAATAGTGGGTTTTATTGTGTCATATTCACATATGCATAAAACATATCTTAATCATTGCCAACCCCAGTTACCACCCCAACAGTTCCTTTCCTCTTCACGAATACTCTCCCCCTATACATTCATTTTATCTTTTTTCCCCAATAGATTCCACATGACAGAAAATACAGGATACTTATCTTTCTGAGTCTGCCTTATTTAACTTAAAATAATGCTTTCAGTTTTATCTATTTTCCAGCACATTGTTATTTATGGGGAATAAAACTCCATTGTGTATATATACTACACTTTCTTTATCCATTTACCTATCAACAAGTGCTTGGGCTGATTCTGTAACTCTGCTATTAACAATTATGCCACAATAAACATGAGAATACAGATATCTTTCTTTACTATGCTGATCTTAATACTTTCAGATATATACCAAGGAGTGTCAGACCTGAATCATGTAGTTCTATTTTTAGTTTTTTGAACCTCCACACGGATTTTCACAATGATTTTACTAATTTATATTCTCATACAGTATATAAGAGTTCCTCTTTCCCCATATCCTCAACAGCATTTATTGTTATTTTTGATGATTACCATTCTGACTGAGGTGAGATGAAATTTCAGTGTAGTTTTGATTTGCATTTTCCTGGTGGCTAAAGATTTATATAATTATTGGTTACTTGTACTTCTTTCAAAAAAATGCCTGTTTAGCTCATTTTCCCATTTATTGATTGCATTATTTGGAGTTATTTGTTATTTTGGACATTAATCCTCTGTCAGAAAAGTACCTGAATGACACTTTCATTCTTAAGAAGTAGTTTAACTGAGTTTAATAAACTCAGTTAAATAAAGGCAACCGTTAACCACTCTAACAAGGAGATAAGAGTGCAATTACAAGTAGCAAAAGATTACTTTAAGAAAGAACTAGAGATTGTGAAAAAAAACCAATCAGAAATTCTTGAAATGAAGGAAACAATAAAACAAATAAAAAACGCCATAGAAAGTATCA
Source organism: Xerus rutilus (assembly GCA_028644305.1). Taxonomy (NCBI): domain Eukaryota; kingdom Metazoa; phylum Chordata; class Mammalia; order Rodentia; family Sciuridae; genus Xerus; species Xerus rutilus. The sequence continues at coordinate 64,037,098 of CM053403.1, read as the reverse complement.
CAAGCAGACTAGATCACCTGGAAGACAGGCCCTTGGATAATGAAGACAAAATAAACAATCTTGAAAATAAAGTTGACCACACAGTGAAGACAGTAAGAAATCATGAAGAGAACATACAAGAAATATGAGACAGAATCAAAAGACCAAATCTAAGATTTATTGGGATAGAAGAAGGTGCAGAATTTCAAACCAAAGGAATGCACAATCTCTTCAATGAAATAATATCAGGAAATTTCCCAAACATGAAAAATGAAGTGGAAAGTCAAATACAAGAGGCTTAAAGGACACCAAATGTACAAAATTTCAACAGATCTATGCCAAGTCTCATTATAATGAAAATGTCTAACATACAGAATAAGAAGAGAATTTCAAAGGCCTCAAGAGAGAGGAACCAGATTACATATAAGGGGAGGCCAATTCGGATCTCAGCAGATTTTTCAACCCAGACCCTAAAAGCCAGGAGAACATGGAACAATATATTCCAGGCTTTGAAAGAAAATGGATGCCAACTAAGAATCTTATTCTAGCAAAATTGAGCTTCAGATTAAATGATGAAATAAAAACCTTCCATGATAAACAAAAGTTAAAAAAAATTTACAGCAAGAAAGCCTGCACTATGCAGCATTCTAGGCAAAATATTTCATGAGATGGAAATAATAACCAACAATAAAAATATATAAAGAGAGAAACTACACTAAAGGAAAGACCATTCAAAAAAGAAACCAGGGCTGGCATTGTAGCTCAGTGGTAGAGCACTTGCCTTGCATGCGTGAGACCCTGGGTTTGATCCACAGCACCACACACAAAGCAATAAAATAAAGACATTGTGTCCATCTACAACTAAAAAAAATTAAAAATAAAAAAAAGAAACCAAGTCAAGGTAAAAACCAAAAATAAACCAAAATGACCAGGATTACAAATCATATTTCAATAATAACCCTGAATGTGAAAGGACTAAAGGCACCAATTAAAAGACATAGACTGACAGACTGGATTTAAAAAAAAGACTCAACAATATGCTGTCTTCAAGATCTCATCTCACAAGAAAAGACATCCACGGACTGAAAGTGAAAGGGTGGGAAAAAACATATCACTCACATGGACCCCGCAAACAAGCAGGAATGTCCATCCTCATATCTAATAAAGTGGACTTCAAACAAGAGACAGTGAAAAGAGATAAAGAAAGTCATTTCATACTTCTTAAGAGAATCATACATCAACAAGACATAATCATAAATATCTATGCTCCAAATAATGAGGCTTCCATGTATATCACACAAATCCTTCTCAAATACAAGAATCAAATAGACCACAACACAATAATACTTGGAGACTTTAACACAGCTCTCTCACCATTAGATAGATCTTCCACACAAAAACTAAACAAAGAAACCATAGATCTCAATGAAACTATCAATAATTTAGACTTAACAGATACATAGAGAGTGTTCAATCCATCAACCAGCGAATACACTTTTTTTCTCAGCAGCATATGGATCCTTTTGCAAAATAGATCATATGTTATGTCACAAAGCCAGTCTTAGCAAATACAAAAAAATAGAGATACTACCCTGCATCCCATCTGACCACAATGGAATAAAATTAGAAATCAATGACAGATTAAAAAATAGACACTACCCCAACACCTGGAAACTACATAATACGCTATTGAATGATGCATGGATAACAGAAGACATCAGGGAAGAGATTAAAAAAAATCCTTAGAGGCAAATAAAAACTCTGATACAACAGATCAAAATCTCCGGGATACCATGAAGACAGTGCTAAGAGGAAAGTTCATTGCATTAAGCTCATTTATTAGAAGAAGTGAAAGTCAACAAATAAATGACTTGACTCTGCCTCAAAGCCTTAGAAAAGGAAGAACAAATCAACACCAAAAGAAGAAGAAGACAGGAAATAATCAAAATCAAGGCTGAAATCAATGAAATTGAAACAAAAGAAACAATTCAAAACATTGACAAAACAAAAAGCTGGTTCTTTGAAAAAATAAACAAAATTGACAAGCCCTTAGCCACTCTAATGAAAAGAAGGAGGGAGAAAACCCAAATTACTACAATTCTTGATGAAAAAGGAAATATCATGACAGATACCACTGAACCTCAGAGGATAATTAGAAACTATTTTGAAAATTTATACTCCAGTAAAATAGAAAACCATGAAGACACTGACAAATTTCTAGAGGCATATGACCTACCCAAATTGAACCAAGAGGACATACACAACTTAAACAAATCAATTACAAGCAAGGAAATAGAAGATGCCATCAAGAGCCTGCCAACCAAGAAAAGCCCAGGTCCAGATTCTCAGCTGAGTTCTACAAGACATTCAAAGAAGAATTAATACCAATTCTCCTCAAACTATTTCATGAAATAGAAAAGGAAGGAACCCTTCCAAACTCATTCTATGAGGCAAGTATCACCCTGATTCCAAAACCAGACAGACACACATCAAAGAAAGAAAACTTCAGACCAATATCCCTCATGAACATAGATGCAAAAATTCTCAGTAACATTCTGGCAAATCACATACAAAAACATATCAAAAAAATAGTGCACCATGATCAAGTGGGGTTCACTCCAGGGATGCAAGGTTGGTTCAACCTATGGAAATCAATAAACGTTATACATCACATCAATAGACTTGAAGATGAGAGTCATATGATTTTATCAATCAATGCAGAGAAGGCATTTGACAAAATACAACACCCTTTTATGCTCAAAACACTAGAAAAACTTGGGATAGTAGGAACATACCTCAACTTTGTAAAAGCTTTCTATGCTAAACCCAAGGCCAACATCATCTTAAATGGACCAAAATTGGAAGCATTCCCTCTAAAAATGGGAACAAGACAGGGATACCCTCTTTTACCATTGCTATTCAACATAGTCCTTAAAACACTAGCCAGAGCAATTAGACAGACGAAAGAAATTAAAGGGACACAAATAGGAAAAGAAGAACTCAAACTATCATTATTTGGAGATGACATGATTCTATACTTACAGGACCCAAAAAATTCCACCAGAAAACTTCTAGAATTAATAAAGGATTTCAGCAAAGTAGCAGGATATAAAATCAACACCCACAAATCAATTGCATTTCTATGCATCAGTAATAAACCCTCTGAAACAGAAATTGGGAAAACTATTCCATTCACAATATCCTCAAAAAAAATAAAATACTTGGGAATCAATTGAACAAAAGAGGGGAAAGATCTCTACAATGCAAACTACAAGACACTGAAGAAAGAAATTGAAGAAGACCTTAGATGATGGAATAATGTCCCATGTTCCTGGATAGGCAGAATAAATATTGTCAAAATGGCCATACTTCCCAAAGCGCTATATAGATTCAATGCAATTCCAATTAAAATCCCAACCTCACTCCTTATAGAAATAGAAAAGGCAATCATGAAATTCATTTGGAAGAATAAGAGACCCAGAATAGCCAAAGCAATCCTTAGCAAGAAGAGTGAAACAGGAGGCATCACAATACCAGACCTTAAAC
>CM053403.1:64016283-64033073 GCA_028644305.1 Xerus rutilus | reverse complement strand
AATATTGTCAAAATGGCCATACTTCCCAAAGCGCTATATAGATTCAATGCAATTCCAATTAAAATCCCAACCTCACTCCTTATAGAAATAGAAAAGGCAATCATGAAATTCATTTGGAAGAATAAGAGACCCAGAATAGCCAAAGCAATCCTTAGCAAGAAGAGTGAAACAGGAGGCATCACAATACCAGACCTTAAACTATACTACAAAGCTATCGTAACAAAAACAGCATGGTACTGGCACCAAAACAGACATGTAGACCAATGGTATAGAACAGAAGACACAGAGATGAACCCACTTAAATACAATTATCTTATATTAGACAAAGGGGCCAAACATGTACACTGGAGAAAAGATAGCCTCTTCAACAAATGGTGCTGGGAAAACTGGAAATCCATATGCAGAAAAATGAAACTAAACCCCTATCTCTCACCATGCACAAAATTCAACTCAAAGTGGATCAAGGACCTGGGAATCAGACCAGAGACCCAATGCCTAATAAAAGGAAAAATAGGCCCAAATCTTCATCATGTTGGATTAGGACCTTACTTCCTTAACAAGACTCCTATAGCACAAGAAGTAAAATCAAGAATCAATAAATGGGATGGATTCAAACTAAAAAGCTTCTCACCAGCAAAAGAAACAATCAATGAAGTGAACAGAGAGCCAACACTCTGGGAACAAATCTTTGCCACATGCACATCGGATAGAGCACTCATCTCCAGGATATATAAAGAACTCAAAAAACTTAACACCAAGAAAACAAGCAACCCAATCAATCAATGGGCCAAGGAGCTGAACACAAACTTCACGGAAGAACATATACAATCCACCGACCAGACGTATGAAGAAATGTTCAACATCTTTAGCAATCAGAGAAATGCAAATCAAAACTACCCTAAAATTTCTTCTCACACCAGTCACAATGGCAATTATCAAGAATACAAACAACAATAATTGTTGGCGAGGTTGTGGGGGAAAAGGCACGCTCATACATTGCTGGTGGAACTGCAAATTGGTACAGCCTATCTGGAAAGCAGCATGGAGATTCCTTAGAAAACTTGGAACGGAACCACCATTTGAGCCTGCTATCCCACTCCTTGGTCTATACCCAGAAGACTTAAAAACAGCCTACTACAGTGACATAGCCACTTCAATGTTTATAGCAGCTCAATTCACAATAGCTAAATTGTGGAACCAACCTAGATGCCCTTTGATAAATGAATGGATAAAGAAACTGTGGTATATATACACAATGGAATATTACTCAGCAATAAGAGAGAATAAGACTATGGCATTTGCAGGTAAATGGATGGAATTGGAGAATATCATGCTAAGTGAAGTAAGCCAATCTTAGAAAACCAAATGCCAAATGTACTCATTGATAAGTGGATGCTGATTCATAATGGGAGGAGGACACGGGAACAATGGAGGAACTCTGTTCACAAGGGTGGAAGAGGGAAGGGGGCTTGGGAACAGTAAAGGTGGTGGATTATGATGGACATCATAGCACTAGCTTTATGTATGACTGCATGTATGTTGTGATTCTACATCACATATAACTAGAGAAATAAAATATCCTCCAAAAAAAAAAGAAAGAAAGAAAAAAGAAAACTACAGGACACTAAAGAAAGACATTGAAGAGGACTTTAGAAGATTGAAAGCTCTCCCATGCTCTTGGATAGAAAGAATTAATATTGTCAAAATGGCCATACTACCCAAAGTGCTATACAGATAATGCAATTCCAATCAAAATCCCAACAACATTCCTCATAGAAATACAAAAAGCAATCATGGAATTCATCTGGGAAAATAAGAGACCCAGAACAGCCAAAGCAATTCTCAGTAAGAAGAGTGAAACAGGAGGCATCACAATATGAGACCTTAAACTACACTACAGAGCTATAGTAACAAAAATGGCATGGTACTGGCACCAAAATAGACATGTAGACCAATGGTAAGGAATAGAAGACACAGAGACAAATCCACATAAATACAGTTATCTCATACTAGAGAAAGTTGCCAAAAACATACATTGGAAAAAAAATAGCCTCTTCAACATATGGCGCTGAGAAAATTGGAAATCCATATGCAGCATAATGAAATTAAACCATTACCTTTCACCATGCACAAAGTCGATCAAGGACCTAGGAATTATACCAGAGATCCTGCACCTAAAAGAATAAAAAATAGGCCCAAATCTTCATCATGTCAGATTAGGTCCTGACTTCCTTAGTCAGATTTCTAAAGCACAATCAGTAAAATCAAGAATAATAAGTGGGATGGAATCAAACTAAGATACTTCCTCTCAACAAAGGAAACAATCAGTAATGTAAAGAGAGAGCACACAGCATTGGAGAACATCCCTACTACATGCACATCAGGTAAAGCACTAATTTCCAGGACATGTAAAGAACTCAAAAAACTTAACACCAAAAAAAAAAAAAACCCAATAAATGGGCTGAGGAGATGAACAGATACTTCTCAGAAGAAGATATACAATCTATCAACAAATACACAAAAAATGTTCAACTTCTCTAGTAATTAGAGAAATGCAAATCAAAACTACCATAAGATTTTATCTCACACCAGTCCGAATGTCAATTATCAAGAATACAAGCAATAATAAGTGTTGGCGAAGATGTGGGGGAAAAAGGCACACTCACACATTGCTGGTGATACTGCAAATTGGTGCAATCACTATGGAAAGCAGTATGGAGATTCCTTAGAAAACTTGAAATGGAATCACTACTGGACCCAGCTATCCCACCCCACAGTATATACCCGAAGGACTTAAAATCAGCATACTGTTGTGACACAGTCCCATCAATGTTCATAGCAGCTCAATTCACAATAGCTAAACTGTAGAACCAAACTAGATGCCCTTCAACAGATGAATGGATAAAGAAACTGTTATATATACACAATGGAATATTACACAGTATTAAAAGAGAATTAAATTATGGCATTTGCAGGTAAATGGATGGAGTTGGAGAATATCATGCTAAGCAAAGTAAGCCAATCCCAAAAAACCAAAAAAATGTTTTCTCTGAGAAGTGGATGTTGATCCATAATGGGGGGGCACAAGGGGAGAATGGAGAAACTTTGGGCAAAGGGGAGAAATGAGGAGGGGGAGGGACCTGGGAGCAGGAAAGATGGTGGAGTGAGATGACTATCATTACCCTAGGTACATGTATGACTGCACATGTGGTGCAACTACATCATGTATAACCAGAGAAATGAAAAGTTGTACTCCATTTGTGTACAATGAATTGAAATTCATTCTGTTGTCATGTATAACTAATTAGAGAATATATATATATATATTCCATATGTGTTTAAGAGTTTGTTTCTGGAGTCACATTAGCAAGATGGGATAACAGGAAGCTCTAGGACCCCTTTTCCCCAAGGAAATATCAAATAAAAACTAATAACTGATTAAAGTAGCTTTGTGGAAGCTCTAGAAACCATTAAAAATCTGAAGGAAACAACTGAAAGTCCAACCAATAGAAAGCCACACTCAATATGTTAGAAAACTGGTTTTTTATTCCCTCCCCTCAAACTTGCCCCACTCCCTCTTTCTCAGGTTATAGTTGAGTTGAAGTACCCCAATTCTCAGTTCTCCTGCAGGATGGAAGAAAAAGAGTAAAACTGATTTGCAACACGTTGGCCTGTCTGTGGGCTGCTCAAGGGACTGGTTTCTGCAACATCTGACCCAGACATCAAACAGGAATGGCTGCATAGTTTGGAAGTCATGAATGGGAGGAGCCACAGCATATGAAAACTTCAGGGAAACTTCATACTCATAAACATCTAGAAGCAAGAGATTGCAGGGAGAATGATACAACAGAGTTCTAGAAACAGGGATAAGATTCTTAGGGAAATTAAGATATTCAAAAGTAAATGTATATTGAAGGATATTGGGGAAGAGGCTCACATGCAGACTTAGTGAATATGTATGTCCACAAAAGCCCTGAGATTACCCTAATCCTTCAGTCATTTGGAAGATACTATCTCCTCCATAGTAAACAAAGACTAGAAGAGGTGACCTTTCAAACACCCAATTTTTAACAACAATAAAAATTTACAAGGCCCACAAATAAATGAAATATGGCCCATTCAATGGAAAACAATCTTCAGAAACAGAGTCTAAAGTAATATAGACTTTAAACTTAGTAGGAAAAAACTTTAAAAACAATTATAAATATGCTAAAAGAACTAAAGAAAATATGGATTAAAAAACTAATGGAAATAAAGAAAATGAGAATTTAAACAAAAAAGATATAAATTACAAAAAAGAGCTGAACAAATTCTGGAGCTGAAAAATACAAACACTGAACTGAAAAATTTAGTGCAAGGGTTCATCATCTGATAGGAACAGGCAAAAGAATCAGTACATGTGAAGAGAAGAGTATTGGAAATTATCAAGTCTGGAGAGCAAAAAGAAATAAAGAATGAAGAAAAGTAAACAGAGCCTAAGAGCCTAATGAGATACCATCAAGTTGACCAAAACATGAGAATCGCAGAAGGACAAGAGATAGAAAGGGAAAGAAAGGTTATTTAAGGAATAATGGCCCCAAACTCACAAGTTTGAGGAAATGCATGAATGTACAAATACAAGAAATACAACAAATGTCAAGCAGGATAAGCCCAACAAGGCCTATAGTGAGACACATTGTAACCAAAAGACAAAGAGAATCTGAAATGGATCCTGGAAAAAGCCCCTTGTCATGTACAGGGTATTCTCAGCAAGACTGATCAGCAGATTTCTTAGTAGAAATCATGCAAGCTAAAAAGGCAATAGGTTGATATAGTTAAAGTGCTGAGAGAGAAAAAAATGGTCCACTAATAATTCTATGCCTGCCAAAACTGTCCTTCAAAAATGTGGGAGAAGTTAAGACATTCTCTCATAAACAAAAACTGAGGGAGTTTGTTTCAAGTAGACCTATCCTAAAAGAAATGCCAAAGTAATTCCTTCAATTTGAAATGAAAGGATGCTAGTAACTCAAAGCCATGTGAAAATATAAAGTCTTCTTTGGTAAAGATAAATACATGAATGTGTACAAAACCAGTATTACACTTTTAGTTCATACCTCCACATTTTATTCTTGCACAGGATTTAAAACAAAAACAAAAATGATAGATGTGTATTAGTGGCACATAATATATTAAAATGTAATGGTGACATCAATATCATAAAGGGGGAATATATCTGAAGGAGTAGTTTTTGAACATAGATGAATAAGTTATCAGTTTAAAACAGATTGTTAGTATATTTCATGTACTACCCAGGGTATACAAAAAAAAAATTTCTAGAGGATATAAACAAAAGAAAATGTGAAGGTATGTCAAAACTTGATTACAAAAAAATCAACTAAACATAAAGGCAGGCAGTAAGGGAGGAAATGAGAAACAAAACAACAAGCTAAATTTATACCTTAAGGAACTAGAAAAAGAAGAACAAACTTAAACCCAAAGCTAGCATAAGGGGCAGGAGGGTAAAAATGAGAGCAAAGATAAACAAAATGTAAAAAAAGCAATAGAAAAAAAAAATCAACAGAACCAATAGTTTATTCTTCAAAAAGATCAACAAAATGGATAAAATGTTAATGAGGTTGACTAAGACAAAAAAAGACTCAAATAACATCTGAAATGAGAGTGAAAATTATTACCAATTTTCACAGAAAAATAAAATTACAAGAGAGTGCTATGAACAACTGTATACTAACAAACTGTATATCCTGAATAAAATTGAGAAAGTCTAGAAACACAAAACTTACCAAGACTGAATTGTAAAGAAACAAAAATTTTTAACATACTTATAATGTAAGGAGATTGATTCAGTAAACAAAAACCTCCCAACAAATCTGGCCCAGAACCAGATTTTACAGGTATATTATATCAAATATTAAAAGAAAAAATAATGTCAATTAGTTCCAGGCTCTTAGAAAAAACCGAAGAGAAGCAAACATTTCTAAACCTGATTCTGCAATGCTATCATTACCCTAACCCCAAATCCAAAGATACAAGAAAACCATAAACCAATATCTTTAATGCATGTTGACACAAAAATCCTCAAGAAAAAACTAGTAAATATAATTCAACAGTATATTGAAAGGGTTGTATCAAATGGGACTATAGTGAAACACATTGTAACCAAAAGTATAATATACCACATTCACAGAACAAAGGTAAGACCCCACATGATCATAGTTGACACAGAAAGAGCATTTGACAAAATTCAGCACCCTTTCATAATAAAAATACTCAACAAACTAGGAATGGAAGGAAAATTCCCAAGTGTAATAAAAGACATATTAAAAACTCAGAGCAACTCATAGGCCTATGGTAAAAGACTGAAAACTTTTTGACTAAGATAAGAAAAGCATGCCCCCTTTGCCACTCATCTTAAACATAGTATTGGAAATCCTTGCCAGAGAAAGTAGGCAAGAAAAAGAAATAAAAGGAATACAAATGGGAAAGGAAGGAATCAAATTATTTTTCCTTGTAGTTAATATAATACTATACGTACAAATACTTAAGGATTCCCCCACGTACACACACATACAAAAAACAAACAAACAAACCTGTTAGAACTAGTAAATTTTGCAAAATTGCAGAGTGCAAAAATCAAAACTAATTTGTATTTCTGCGACTAATAATGAACAGAATTAAGGAAACATTTCTTATAATGCCATCAAAACGAACAAAATGTCAGAAATAAATTTAACCTAGAAGGCAAAGTATTTGTACAATTAAAACTACAAAATGCTGCTTCACTCAATTAAAGAAGGCATCAATACAATAGTTCCTCCTCATCTGGAGGGGATACATTCCAAGACCTCACATGGGTCCCTAAAACCAGGGATAATATTGAAGTCTATATATACTGTTTTTTCCTGTACATACATACCTATAGTAAAGTTTAATTTATAAATTAGGTGCAGTAAACGTTTAATAGCTAATAAAAATGGAACATTATTAAGAATATACTGCAATAAAAGTTCTGTGAAATGGTAGCTCTCTCAAAACACCCTATTGTACTGCACCCATCCTTTTTTTTTTAATATTTCGTTTAGTTGTAGATGAACACAATATCTTTATTTATTTTATGTGGTGCTGACGATCGAACCCAGTGCCTCACGTATGCGAGGCAAGCGCTCAACCGCTGAGCCACAGCCTCAGCCCCTGCACCCATCCTTCTTGTGAGGCTGTGAGATGATACAATGTCCACATGATGAGATGGAGTGAGGTGAATCGTACAGGCCTCATGACAGAGCATTAGGCTACTACATAAGTTGCCTGAGCACAAATACTGTGATACTACCAACCACAGTTAATCTGATATCTGAGAAGCCTACTTGGATACTTATTTCACACCATACACAAAAATCAACTGAAAATATATCCAAAACTTAAATGTAAGAGAGAAAATTCCTGGGGGCGGGGAACAGAAGAATCTCAGGACATTAGAGTTGACAATGATTTCTTGAATAAAACACCAAAATCACAGGGAACAAAGAAAAAAAGTAGACAAAGTGGATTACTCAAAAAATTTAAACTTTTGTACACCAAGAACACCATAAATACCATGAAAAAATAATGCATACAATGAGAGAAAATATTTGCACACCATATGTCTGAAAAGTGATTAATATCTAGTATATATAAAGAATTCCTACAATATCACAATAAGAAAACAACCTAATGAACTTGACCAGATAGTTCCACAAAGAAATATACAAATGGCCAATATCACATGAAAAAAAGTGTTCAACATCATTAATCATTAGGTAAATGCAAATTAAACTATAATAGTAGTACCTTTGTTATTTGATTCATCATTAAACTCTTAATTTCAATAATATTTCTTATGTTTAGAAGTTGTTTGGTTCTTTTTCAGAAATTTCTAGCTTGCTTTTTTTAATATCCTGTTCCTTTCACATTTGTTTTTTTATTTCTTTCAACATATTAAACCTACTTAATTTATATTCTGTATCTGATAACTTCAATATCAGAAGGTCTTAGGGATCTTATTTTGCTTTTGGTTGTTTCTGCTAACATTGTCATGCACAATGATTCATTTTCTGTATGTTTCAAAATTTTGGACCATGAAAGTTATATTTAGAGTTTGATCTATGAGAATCTTATTGAGACTGAAGGAGGGCACTTAGCCTCTGTAGGGGTATTTATTTTTGCCAGGTATCCTGAGTCTTCCAAACAAGGACGATAACTTCTCAGATTAAGGTTTCCCAGAGATCCAGGTAATGTAAATTCAAGTTCCAAACGTAGGCCTGGGAAGCCTCAGTTATATCGGAGAGGACATTTTTTTTCAACCTAGAGTTTAGGCCATCATAGACCAATACCTTTGCCATCTCTTTGCCAACAGCTGAATGATTTTCCTGTCCATTCTATTCAAGATGCATTACTTGGCATCCTGTCTTTAAGTTCTAACTCTCCACCCTGCATGGATCTAAGTCCCTCATCCTACCCCTGTTTAGCCACCAGCAGGAAGGACCCAGTTGTTGAAACTGACCAAGGTCCCTTGGGAGCCAGTGCTTGAGGAAATGGCCACAGGTTTCCAGCTCTCTCCCATCTTTGGCTCCTGGAGCTTTCTCTTATGTTCTTGTGGTTTTGGTCATGTGTTTAAATGATGTTTGTTGTATTTTATCTAGCATTCCTAGGAATCTTATATTAGGTGTTTTTGTAGGACATTTAATCTATCATATCACCAAAAGTAGAGGTCCATGTGTTCCTATGTAATGAGGTAAAAAAGATTTTCTTCCTTGAAAAAAGAAAACAAAGACATGAAGGAGTTTCAAAACAGAGTACACTATTGTCAAATCTTTATTACAGTTATCTTCCACACTCACTTCTGTTAGTTCTACTTTGTTCCTAGGTACCCATTCTTTTGTTGTAAACTACAGTCAACACACAATACCCATGGGCTCAGCATGCTTGGATTCAATTACTAGAGATCAAAAAATTGGGGGAAAAATGCATCTACATTGAGAATACAGATTTCTTTTCTTGTTATTATTCCCTAAACAATACAGTATAAGAACTGAGTGCATTGTGTTTACATCATATTATAAATAAGTAATTTGGAGATGAAGTATACAGCAGGCTGTGTGTAGGTTATATGCAAACACCAAGCCATTTTATATGAAAGACCTGAGCAGAATGGGATGTTGGTATCTGCAGGGGGCTTGAAACAATCTCCTGAAGGTACTAGGGGATGACCATCCTCAAAAGGGAACAGGCCTGGGATTATAAGCACACTTTCACTGGGGATGGAGGATAGGGGCAGATGGAAAACGCGATCTCATTCAGTACAGATCTGAAAAGAGACTCTAAGGTCTAGAGTGGGGCAGGGAAGATGGAGAACAGAATAAGATCAGACTGAGTCCATAAGCCCTGTGATCAGCAGAAACATAAGGAACTCACCAAAGACTGATGAGGGGCACAGAACTCATGAGTTGCAAATATAAATGCTTAGGCAATGGGGGAGAAGTCTTCAACACCTCAAACTTGGTCTACACTTACCCTGCATAATATACCACTTTTTATTACAATTATCTCCAAGGTGTAATAAGGACTACATTACAAAGAAAAGATTTGTTTCCCCAGTCTTTTCAGGAAAGAAATCATGTCACAAGAATTGGAAGAGCTGGCACCAAAGCCACACCCTTGAGCCAGGAACAAAACTCTGGACTGGCAGGTTTTACAGCTCTGTCCCCTACTTTCTCCTCTGCCTGGCAGCTCTCCTCCATCATCATTGAGAAATAAGCTCACACTTTAGCATGGGATGACAAAGAAATTCCCACAGGAAAGGACATCAAAGAGGGCATCCATGGACTTTCTGAGAGTCTCAGACTGAATGGTTTCAGACAGCCCTGAGACAGGGAAGCAAATACCAGCCATCTCAAAGACACAGGTCAGCATACTTTTATAAATTCACAAAATCAGCTGACCTAGGGATAAAAAAAAAAATCAAAGTGAAAATTTTGTTAACCTAGATTTTGACAAACTACACCCTGTAAGCCAAATATATCATGCCACCAACTTTTACAAATACTGTAAATAAAGTTTTATTGGACCACAGCTGCAGTCAATATCACCCACAGCCATTTGCACATGCACAGCCAAGTGGTTGTGATAGGGACCACATGGCTTGGGAGCCTAAAGTATTAACTGTCAGCCCTTTACAAAAACAGTTGCCCAACCTGTCAAAACTCTCTATTTGTCTTGTCTAGTCATGATCCAGTATGACCAAAGACAAAGAAGTCTTGATATTGTCCTGTTTTGCTCAAAATACTCAGCCTTTAGTTTCTTCCTTGCCTCCACAATACCACTATACTACCCACTGTATCTCTAGCCAAGTTGTCTTCTTTCATAGAAAGAAGAGATAAGATAAAATATCTTTTAAAAAAATTAAAAGGAGATGAATAGGAAAAGAAGAACTCAAACTATTCCTATTTGCCAATGACATGATTCTATATTTAGAAGACCCAAAAAACTCCACCAGAAAGCTTCTAGAACACAAATTCAGCAAAGTAACAAGATATAAAATTAACACCTATAAACTGATTGCATTCCTATACATCAGTGATGAAGCAGCTGAAAGAGAATTCAGGAAAACTATCCCATTCACAATAGCCTCAAAAAAAAAACATACTTAGGAATTAATCTAACAAAAGAAGTAAAAGACTCTTACAATGAAAACTACAGAGCACTAAAGAAATTGAAGGAAAATTTAGAAGATGGAAAGATCTCCTATGTTCTTGGATAGGCAGAATTAATATTGTCAAAATGGCCATACTACCACCAGTGCTATACAGATTTAATGCAATTCCGATTAAAATCCCAATGATGTTCTTCATAGAAACAGCAAAAGCAGTCATGAAATTCATTTGGAAAAATAAGAGGCCCTGAATAGCCAAAGCAATCCTCAGCAAGAAAAGTAAAGCAGGAGGCACCACAATACCAGACCTTAAATTATACTACAGAGATATCGTAGAAAAAAAAAAAGCATCCTGATATTGGCACCAAATAAGACATGAAGACCAATTGAACAGAATGAATACACAGAGACAAACTCACATAAATATAGTTATTTCATACTAGACAAAGGCACCATAAACATACTGGAGAAGAAATAGCCTCTTCAACAAATGGTATTGGCAAAACTGGAAATCCATATGTAATAGAATGAAATTAAAGTCCTCTCTCTCATCCTGCACAAAACTCAAAGTGGCTCAAGGACCTAGGCATTAGACCAGAGATCCTGTGCCTACCAGAAGAAAATGTAGGCTCAACTGTCCATCATGTCAGCTTAGGAAATCAACTTCCTCAACAAGACTCCTAAAGTGCAAGAAGTAAAATCAAACTAAAAAGCTTCACAGCAAAAGAAACATTTTAGAGCATGAAGAGAAAGCCTACAGAATGGGAGAAAACTCAAAATATTAACACACACACACACACAGAAATCAAATAATCCAATCAATAAATGGCCAAAGGAACTTAACAGATATTTCACAGAATAAGAAATAAAAATGGTCAAAAATATACAACAAAGTTCAACATCAGTAGCAATTAGAAAAATGCAAATCAAAACTACAGTGAGAGCCAGGTGCAGTGGCACACACCTATAACCTCAGCAACTTGGGAGGCAGGAGGATCGCCAGTTCAAAGCCAGCCTCAGCAACGAGGCACTGAGCAACTGAGTGAGACCCTGTCTCTAAATAAAATACGAAATAGGGCTGGAGATGTGCTCAGGGATTGAGTTTCCCTGAGTTCAATCTCCAGTACCAAAAACAAAAAAACAAAACAAAACAACAAGAAAAACTACACTGAGATTTCATCTTACTCCAGCCAGAAAGATAACAATCAAGAACACAAGTAACAATAAATGTTGGCAAATATGTTGGGGAAAGGGTACATTCATACATTGATGGTCAGACTGCAAATTATTGCAACCACTCTGGAAAGCAGTATGGAGATTCCTCAAAAAACTAGGAATGGAACCACCATTTGACCCAATTATCCCACTTCTTTGTATATATTCAAAGGAGTTAAAAATCAGTATATTATAGTGACTCAGCCACATTAATATTTATAGCAGCTCAACTCACAACAGCTAAGCTATGGAACTAACCTAGGTGCCCTTCAACAGATGAGTGGATAAAGAAAATGTGGTATATATACACAATGGAATGTTACTCAGTCATAAAAAAGAATGACATTTGCCAGTAAATGGATGGCTCTGGAGACTGTTATGCTAAGTGAAATAAGCCAGTACCCCCCCAAAACAAAGTCCAAATATTCTCTCTGATGTGCAGATGCTTACACACAACAATGGGTGGGAGAGGAAAATAGAAGTTCAGTGGATTAGACAAAGGGGAATGAGGAAAGGGAGGGAGATAGGAATAGGAAAGAATGGAATGAATCATACATAACTATCCTACATTCATCTATGAATATACCACAGTAAATCTCCACAACATGTACAACCACAAGAATGGGATCCTAATTAGAATAAAATATACTTCATGTATGTATGACATGTCAAAATATACTCTGTCATGTATATCTGAAAATAATTTTAAAAAGATAAAATGCCTTGTGTAGCCCTTGATATCCTGTAAACACTTGGTAAATGGTGGCTATGAGTAAAATGTGTCCATCTATTGAGCATATGTTTACTGAGTCTGTTATAGGTTTATTGTGTCCTCCTGGCTAATTCACATTTTTTAATACTCCAGAATTTCAGAATGTGACCTTCTTTGGACATAGGGTCTTTATAGAGGTGATCAAGTTAAAATGACATGGTCATTAAGGTGGATGTCATTATAAGAGAAGGAAATTTAGATGCAGCAACTTATGAAGGAAAGACAACATGAAGATAGGGAGAAGATGGCTATGTACAAAGCAAGGAGAAAGGCCTGGGACAGATACTTCCCTCAAAGCCTCGTAAGATACCAACCTGCAGTCTGGATCTCAGACTTCCAGCCCCCAGAATTGTAAAACAATACATTTCTGGTTACTTTGTTACAGCAACTCTGGCAAACTAAGACATATTTCTAAGAGAAAAACAAACAAAACCCAAAAAACACATAATGATAGGGAACAAAGAGGTGCTATTTTCAATTAGTAACTCATTTTTCTGAAATGACATTTGTGCTGTGACCTGAATTGTTATAAGGAACAAACAATGTAAAAATCTGGGGGAAAACTTTCTACCTGGAAGAAATGATGAATGGAAAAGCACTGGCGCAGGAATATACTTGCTGGCACAGCTCTTGTGCCTTTTACTTGACTTGAACATAGGCTGTAACATGTGATGTCTGGAGATACAAGAATCATCTTAGGACCATGAAGCAACAAGCATAAGACAGAATGCCAACATGCAAAAAGAAGAAAAAAGAACCTGAATATTTCATGAACTTGTTAAAAAACTCTACTGATACCCCTAACTGCCAACCCTGGATTTCTCATTCTGTGAGAAAAATAAACCCCTTTTTGTTCAAGGCACCATTAGTCACTTTTTCCATTACTTAGAGCCAAAAATATTCTTAACAAACATAACATTGTACAGTGTGGTAAAGATTACTAGGCTTTCAAAGTTTTTTAATCTGAAGAATGACAAAATCTGACTTAAGTTTTTTAAAAAACATGCTATGAGATTAAGAAATACAGAAGGCAGACTGGCAGGAGCGGCAGGAGCGGCAGAGGGCCCAAAACAGCCCTCAGGGAACTACACGGGTATCCAGCCAGGGGGAGACCAGAGACTGCTAGACACCAGTCACAGTGGAGCCCACTCTCACAGTAAGAGTGGCCACAGAGACCCTTGTGTGAGGAGGCCCTACCCAAGTGAGGCCTGGGCCCCCTCCCCAGTTCCGCTCCAGAGTTCCTGTGGACAGGCAAGACAAAGGGTCCAAAACCACCCTCAGGGAATGCCAGGGGTGCCTAGCCAAAGGCAGACCAGACCCAGCTAACCTCCAGCCCCAGGGGAGCCCAAACCCATGGTAAGGGCTGCACACAGACACTCCTGCTTGTGACCCTGCCTAAGTGAGGCCTGGGCCCACCTCCAGTTCTGCTCCAGAGTTCTTGCTCACTGGCACAAGCGTAATAGAGGGCCCAAAACAGCCCTCAGGGACCACCACAGGAACTCAGCCAAGGAAACTCCCACTGCCCTCTTGAGTTACCTCCACTACCTCCGCCACCAACTTTAGTGGCAGTAGTGTCCATCTAGGGACACTAGGGGACAAGAAGTAGCTCCAAGGTGAGATACAGGTAATCTGCATTGTAGGATAGAAGCCGCAATACCTCAGATCAGTATTGCAAGAAAGGAAGATACACAATCAACATGAAAAAACAAAGGAAGAAAGTACCCAAAGTAAACCTTGATACCACAGTAACAGAATCCATTGACGACACAGTTGATGAAATGTCAGAGAAAGAATTCAGAATGTACATAATTAAAAATGATTTGTGAATTAAAGAATGATATGAGAGCGAATACAGGCAAAAAATGATCAATCCAACAAAGACATAGGAGAGCAAATAAAGGCAACCATTGACCATTCTAATAAAGAGATAAGAGACCAATTACAAGTAGCAGAAGATTGCTTTAAGAAAAAGCCAGTAATAATGAAAAAAAAATCAGAAATTCTTGAAATGAAGGAAACACTAAACCAAATAAAAAACTCAATAGAAAGCATCACCAGCAGACTAGATCACCTGGAAGACAGAACCTTGGATAATGAAGACAACATATACAATCTTGAAAATAAACTTGACCATACAGTGAAGATGGTAAAAAATCATGAGCAGAACACACAAGAAATATGGGACAGCATCAAAAGATGAAATATTAGATTTATTGGGATAGAAAGAGGTGCAGAATTTCAAACCAAAGGAATGCACAATCTCTTCAATGAAATAATATCAGAAAATTTCCCAAACTGAAAAATGAACTGGAAAGTCAAATACAAGAGGCTTAAAGGACACCAAATATACAAAATTTCAACAGATCTACACCAAGGCACATTATAATGAAAATGCCCAACATATAGAATAAGGATAGAATTTCAAAGGCCTCAAGAGAGAGGAACCAGATTACATATAAGGGGAGGCCAATTCAGATCTCAGCAGATTTTTCAACCCAGACCCTAAAACCCAGGAGAACATGGAACAACATATTCCAGGCTCCAAAAAAATGGATGCAAACCAAGAATCCTATATCTAGCAAAATTGAGCTTCAGATTAAATGATGAAATACAAACCTTCCATGATAAACAAAAGTTAAAAAAATTTACAGCAAGAAAGCCTCCACTATACAGCATTCTTGGCAAAATATTCTATGAAGCGGAAATGATAACCAACAATAAAAATATACAAAGAGAGAAACTACACTAAAGTAAAAACCATTCAAAAAAAACCAAGTCAAGGTAAAAACCAAAAATACCAAAATGACCAGGATTACAAATCATATTTCAATAATAACCCTGAATGTAAATGGCCTAAATGCAACAATTAAAAGACATAGACTGACAGACTGGTTTAAAAAACAAGACTCAACAATATGCTGTCTTCAAGAGACTCATCTCACAGGAAAAGATATCCACGGACTGAAAGTGAAAGGGTGGGAAAAAACATATCACTCACATGGACCCCATAAACAAGCAGGAATGTTTATCCCCATATCAAATAAAGTGGACTTCAAACAAGAGACAGTGAACAGAGATAAAGAAGGTCATTTCATACTTCTTAAGAGAATCATACATCAACAAGACATAACAATCATAAATATCTATGCTCTGAATAATGAGGCTTCCATGTATATCAAACAAATCCTTCTCAAATACAAGAATCAAATAGACAACACAATAACACTTGGAGACTTTAACACAGCTCTCTCACCATTAGATAGATCTTCCAAACAAAAACTAAACAAGGAAACCATAGATCTCAATGAAACTATCAATAATTTAGACTTAACAGATACATAGAGAGTGTTCCATCCATCAACCAGCAAATACACTTTTTAATCAGCAGCACATGGATCCTTTTGCAAAATAGATCATATGTTATGTCACAAAGCCAGTCTTAGCAAATACAAAAAAATAGAGATACTACCCTGCATCCCATCTGACCACAATGGAATAAAATTAGAAATCAATGACAGATTTAAAAATAGACACTACTCCAATACCTGGAAACTACATAATACGCTATTGAATGATGCATGGATAACAGAAGACATCAGGGAAGAGATAAAAAAAAAATCCTTAGAGGAAAATGAAAACTCTGATACAACATATCAAAATCTCCAGGATACCATGAAGACAGTGCTAAGAGGAAAGTTCATTGCATTAAGCTCATTTATTAGAAGAAGTGAAAGTCAACAAATAAATGTTGACTCTTTGCCTCAAAGCCTTAGAAAAGGAAGAACAAATCAACACCAAAAGAAGTAGAAGACAGGAAATAATCAAAATCAAGGCTGAAATCAATGAAATTGAAACAAAAGAAACAATTCAAAAAATTGACAAAACAAAAAGCTGGTTCTTTGAAAAAATAAACAAAATTGACAAACCTTTAGCCACCCTAACAAAAAGGAGGAGGGAGAAAACCCAAATTACTAAAATTTGAGATGAAAAAGGAAATATCACGACAGACACTACTGAAATACAGAGGATAATTAGAAACTATTTTGAAAATTTATACTCCAGTAAAATAGAAAACCCGGAAGACACCAAAAAATTTCTACAGGCATATGACCTATCCAA
>CM053403.1:64002153-64016183 GCA_028644305.1 Xerus rutilus | reverse complement strand
TCGATCAATGGGCCAAGGAGCTGAACAGAAACTTCACAGAAGAACATATACAATCCACCCACCAGATGTATGAAGAAATGTTCAACATCTTTAGCAATCAGAGAAATGCAAATCAAAACTACCCTAAAATTTCTTCTCACACCAGTCACAATGGCAATTATCAAGAATACAAACAACAATAATTGTTGGCGAGGTTGTGGGGAAAAAGGCACGCTCATACATTGCTGGTGGAACTACATACTGGTACAGCCTATCTGGAAAGCAGTATGGAGATTCCTTAGAAAACTTGGAATGGAACCACCATTTGAGCCTGCTATCCCTCTCCTCGGTCTATACCCAGAAGACTTAAAAACAGCCTACTGCAGTGACACAGCCACTTCAATGTTTATAGCAGCTCAATTCACAATAGCTAAATTGTGGAACCAACCTAGATGCCCTTTGATAAATGAATGGATAAAGAAACTGTGGCATATATACACAATGGAATATTACTCAGCAATAAGAGAGAATAAGATTATGGCATTTGCAGGTAAATGCATGGAATTGGAGAATATTATGCTAAGTGAAGTAAGCCAATCTTAGAAAACCAAATGCCGAATGTACTCATTGATAAGTGGATGCTGATCCATAATGGGGGGAGGACACGGGAACAATGGAGGAACTCTGTTCACAAGGGTGGAGGGGGAAGGGGGCTTGGGGACAGTAAAGGTGGTGGAATATGATGGACATCATAGCCCTAGCTTTATGTATGACTGCATGTGTGTTGTGATTCTATATCACATAGAACCAGAGAAATGAAATGTTATCCTCCATCTGTGTACAATGAATCAAATTGCACTCTGCTATCATGTAAACCCAGATAGAACAAGTAAATAAATTAATTAATTAAAAAAAATACAGAAAGTTTGGTCATAGAATTCAGGAATAGGCTTTGTGGGTCACAATAAATAGAACAGGAAGCCACTAAAAAAGCACAAAATTTGATCTGTACTTCTAGAGGACTTTGTACTTCTTGACACCTTTGATTGTCGAGTTAGGAGTTCTGTTAAGAGACAATTGTAGTAGCCAAGAAAAACATAATGGCTGATTGACAAGAGCAATGTCAGAAAAGACAGAAAATTGAGAAAGAACACTGTGACTACTTCTAGAAGCAGGGAAACCTTTTTGCTACCTCAGGTATCAAAGTGAGGGAACATGGCACCTGGTACATGATAGAGTTGGGGGACAATTTTGATGTAAACTTCTTTTAATTGTACTAGGCATTAAACTTAGGGGTACTTAACAATTAAACAACATCCCCAGCCTCACCCTCCGCCTTTTTTTTTTTTGAGGCAGTTTCACTAAGTTTCTCAGGGCCTCTCTAAATTGCAGAAGCTGGCATTGAACTTGCTCTCTTACTGCTTCAGCCTCCCAAGCCTCTGGGATTACAAGTGAGTGTCACCATGCCCAGCTTTACTATAGTCTCGAGTGAACTTCCTAATGAACTGGATGTGAGGTGAAGAGGGAGAAGAGGGGAAAGTACAGCAGTTGAAGATAACTCAGCTTTTGCCTGAGTAGCTAGATATATGAAGGTGATATTGTTAAGTAGAAGAGGTCAGTGTAAAGGTAAGAGTTCTATTTTCACCATGTTAATTTTCAGATCTTACTAAATAAGGGCATCAAGTAAGCATGGGATAGGCAAGCATGGAGTCCAAAGGAACGTTTAGGCTGATATATAAACTGGGTTTATCCACATACATGTGTAAGCCTGGATGTGATCACCTAAAGAGAGAAAAGACCATCACCCAAAACCAAGGGGGCATCTGCCAATCACTTAACCACTGATGAGAAAAGGAGGGGAGACTCAGAGGGAACTGTCCTGGGAAAGGGAGGAGGGAAACTAGAAGTGTGGGTGATCTTGGAAGCAGAGGGAGGTCATCTGCTGTGTGTGCTGACAGGTCAAGAAAGATGCAACATTTGGATTTGGCAAGATGATAAATTCTGATAACAGTTTCAGTGGATCAATAGGTCAGAGCCCATTCAAGTAGGTTGGAGAAATCATTAGCCATAAAATTTTTTAAATTAGGGGGAAAAGAAAAGCAAAGAGCAGACAATAACTACAATTACAATGAGAGCTGGGAGACATGTGTTTTTCCCTGAGGTCTATGTTCTTTCCCTACTTTTTTTTTTTTTTTTTTTTTACAGTTTTTCTTTGTTCTACATGGCCTTGGGATAGTGTCCAAAGTCAAGTGTGGAGTGAGAGGTCTGGGCCAGGTGTGGAGGTCCAGGGCAGCAAGCACACCACCTCCCTCCTTGACTGCTTTCTAACTGCACATCGGGGCTGAAAGTTATCTGATCACAGTCAAAGACAGGATTCTGAATTTTTTGATTCTGGTGTGTCCGATCTTCAGTCTAGAATCACCTTCGTTTCATTCTTTCATTTAATTTACTTAGTTTCTCGAAAGCAGCAGAGAATGAGTTGTGTTTGTGTTGGTTTATTTTAATGTATAATGAGCGATTCAAATGATTGCACATCATGCATTCAAATTTTGTTGAATGTGTAATCATTTAAATGAACACAGGTGCCACGCGTCTGTGTGCGCCTGGAAAAACCACCCTCTGTGCTTTGTGTGGAAAGATGATGTACTTGGCTGTACAAACCTCATGTCTTAATTTCTTTTTAATTTTATTTTTCCTCAAATGCTTTGTTTTTTTTTTTTTACTCAATAAAACATGCTGAAACTTGGGCTTTGTAAAGTAGATATTTGCCTCAATAGCAAACCTGAAACCATCCCAAAGCACACATGAAACAGCAAGCTTGCAAATGTAGAATGTATTTTTAACTTTGGGGATGAAAAATTACAAATCCGTGCTCTTTAAAATTAGCATTTCTAGCAAGGTATGAAACCGTGGAAACAAGCATGAAAGAAATTAAATTATCTTCTGTGATGATGCTCCTGTGAGGTAGGAATAATAGCTTTAAAACTTCTTTCATGTCATTCCCGACAGTTTAGAATCAATCCTCCCAGGCAAGCTAATATAATCAATCCTGGGGTATTTCACTGTACTGCTGACTGGATGGCATTATTAGTACGACCATGTTATTTCATAATTAACTTACTTCCTATTTTTCAGACAGGAACTATATCTATTGAGATGAACACACTTGGGGGTTCTCTGAATAGGCTTCTGAACTGTTTATACATGCACATCACTAAATCCCAGTTGAAGCTCAGGTGTAGGAAGCAATTCATTCATGCTACTTAAACTCTTCCAGTCACTACCAGGGAATCAGAAGTTTTTGTTCACTATCATGACTAAGTATCATCAATGAAATTCCTTACCACTCATCACCTGTTAAACCTGAACATACGTTAAGATTCAATTGAGAAACCAGTGATTCTCAAAAGGTGATATGTGGACCACTTCCATCAGACTCAGCTGAAGGGTTATCAAGAACTGCAGCCCTCGGTACATGTATGGCTGCATATATGGTGTGACTCTACCTCATGTACAACCAGAGAAATGAAAAGTTGTGCTCCGTTTGTGTACAATGAATCAAAATGCATTCCACTGTCATGTATACCTAATTAGAATAATAATAATAAAAAAAAACCCTGCAAGTTCTTCTCTGCTCCACCACTGGGGTAGGGTCACAGAAGGGAGCCCTGGCATCTGCATTCATGGAATTTCCAAGAGTATTGTGTTCTCTAATACTTATGAGCCATTGAATTTGGAGTTTGGGGAAGTAGCTCTGTGGAGGAGCACTTTCCTAACATGCCTGAGGCCCTGGGTTCATTCCCCAGTGCCACAAAAGATGACAACAACAACAAAAACCAATTGCTGAATTAAACTGTTGTGCACTAGCCATCTTTCCCAAATTGCCCTTGTCATCCTGCAATTTCCACATATACACATATGTACATGCATATATGTATGTGAATAGAACCTTGGCTCCTACCATATCATGGTGGATGGGTGCCTGGATTTCCAGCCTACCCACCCCTTCTGGGGCAATGCTATTCTTATAGACTCTGAAAAAGTGACACATCTCGTGGTGGTGCCAGCAGGCCCATCAGAACAGCTTCAGCGTGGGCTGGGAACCTGACCCATACTGGGCACCTGACCCATACTCAATTTAAACGGAGATGGCAAAACTGTGGTAATTGGTAGTAGTCTGGAAATGGAGACTCATGTGGATTAAGGTGGGGATAGTTTGAGGACTGAGTGAATGCATGAGAAGCAGAGGGCAAAGCAGATTGCCCTGAAAGATTAGAAAGTAAATACTCTGTGGAGAGGCAAAGAAAAAAGCTAAGTATGGGTAAGAGAAAGCGATTTTTAAAAAAATGAGAATCGGTCTCTGGAGACTTCCCAAGTTCTAATTGCAAACTCTCATTAGGTCCCAGCTCTGAGGTTCCATTCACTTAAGCTGGTATGCTTTGGTTTCTGCTCTTTATAAGCAAATGGCCCCTGAACTTAGTAGGGGCCTTTTCAATCTTCACTATAAGCCAAAAGAGTCCCTAATCTACTACCAAGAACTTCCTTATGAACTAGTTTTTTAAAAAGTTGAAAGATATAAAGAAAAAAGGGAAAAAAGAAAAAACCGCAAACTCTCCTGGGTTGTTTTTTTTTTAAGACTGCCCTTTCATGCCACCAGGCAGACTTCAATAAAATCTCACAAGGCAGAAATGTCAAATACTTGTGTTGTAAGGCTACTAGCCTGAGAAGCTATCATTAATGCCACCTCTCTTTTTTTCTAGAGTTAAGGGAACAACTGAGGGAAAAGTCCAGTTGCCATCAAAAGTCCTTTATCTACTTCCAAGTCAACAAATATACACATATCTTGAACCCCTACAGTTGAGATCAACTAAAAACAAACAAAACCCTGAAATCTTAGCTTTAAAGATAATAAACAAAGGAAAAACGATGCCAGTATTGACAGCGGCCAGCACCTGGCTAGCTTGCTAATGGAGTGCTGGAACCCAGCCTCCGTCCACTCACCATGCTCATTAGGCAAAGGAATTTTCAATTCGCCTCCAGAAAGATTCCAGCAATTGGTGGGAAGGCTCCAAGAAAGGGACGACTTTCCGCTCTTGCTCATCCATCCTCTTTTACTTCCCCCTCTTCCAACTCCCCACTCCTCTCCCCTGGCAGCTGTTCCAGATAAAGGAGCCTGGAGCTGCAGGGGGCCCCAGGCTGGTCTGTGTAAGAACAGGCTGTGCCAGGTTTTCAGCTGCAATTAATTTTCCAGATAAGCGCTAAACCTTCAAAATGCATTTGAAATTGAAATGCTGATATAGTCGTCAACCGCAGCAGTACACAACCATAAATCTTGAGCAGAGATAGTTTTTGTTAGTAATAATGAAGTACAATATACATTTAATTAGTGTAAGATTTAGGAAATGTGCAGTGTAATAAAACAATATTCTAATTAGAGTTGGAGAAACTTGTTTGAATATGATTTGTGCAGTACCGTTCCAAGGAGTTCATAGAAACTGCACTGAAATTGTTTTTACTAAGCAAACAAACAACAAAAAAAATCAAAACAAAAAAGACAAGGTCTGTGTGCCCTCCACTATTAAACCCAGGAATAGCACTAGATTAAAAACAGATGCTTGGTGGTCATCTGGGGCAGTCAGCTCATGGGGAAAAATAGAATCCCAATGCTAAAGCTGGGGCTAGATAGTTAGTAGCAGTCCAGGCTGTCCTTACCCCTTGGTTTACTTCCTATGAATTCATGCTCTGAGTGCCCCAAATTCCTGTTCAAAACCTGTCATCTATTACCTGGGAATGCCTCCTGTGCTCACTTCCAGAGATGCTGTGATTATTACTAATGCGTTTCCTGAGAGCCCCAAGTCCTTCAATAGAATGGGTAATCTAGCTGACACTGAAATAAACAATGGCCTTGGAGTCAGGAAACCTAGAGTCTAATCCCAGCCTTAACTGAAATTTTCTGTGTGACCTTGAGAACGTTAATTAAATCTTCTTTGCTTCGATCTTCTAATCTGAAAACTGAGGATAGAAGGGTTTCATCTATGCAATGTTTTATAGATCTCAGGCAATTCTTACATAATAATGAATGTGAATAAAAAGTGATGGAAGAAAACAAGATTTTGTCCAAATCTCTTCTGTTTGCACACCAATATACACACATGCACATATACACACAGAGCGCCCTGTTTCCTCATCTGCAAACACACTGGCATGGCCTCACCAAGAAACCAGTGAGGAGTAACTTAGCCAAACCCACCTAAGTTTTTTCCTCTCCATCTGGAGATGTTTTTACATGGACATACATATCAGAATTTCACATCTGGTAAAGTACTTAAAAACCACCTACCCTAAACCCTTCCCTTTTACAGACAAACTGGGGTCCAGAAGGATTAATTGACGTGTCCAAAGTCACACAGGTGATCAGAGACAAAACCAGGTCCTACCCAGGCCCGGCCTGGCCCTGTGCATGTGCTTTCCACCACACCACAGTGAAGGCCCCTCTGAAGGAAGAACAGAGCAACCCATTCCTCCCCAACTGCTGCAGTTTATCTTGGGTTTGCAGCTCTTCATATGTGTCAAGGTGTTCCCAAGCTCTTTGATTTTAATATTGAAAACACATCAGATGAGTTACCATTATTTTGACAATTGACTAGAAATCTCCAAAAGAGGAATTAACTGCTTATTGTTTTAGAATAGTGCATAACACTATTAGGCAGAGTGATTTTAACATGATTAGGTGTGGTGTGTTGTAAACACCATTTGCTTAACTAAAATTTATTTTATCCATCTTTGATTTCTGCAGAGAAGTCTCAATGGTTGAAGATACAGTTCACAGCAAGGACTGACAACAACCTAGGGCCCTAATGGGATAGCACCTCATGGCTATGGGTTTAAGGCATATTTTGCTTATACTACCAGCCACTGGGAAAGACCTTGACTGCAGGTTCATTTAATTCTCAGCTAATATTCCTCTTCTTCTCTGATTGATCCATATTGAAGCAAATTAACAGACTATAAAGGTGGCTCCCTTGCTTTTGGTTTTGTGAAGTCTTTTTGATTTGTTTTTGTTACTGTTTTTGATACTACTGAGGACATCCCCAGCCCCCTCCTTTTCAAAAAAAAAAAATGTTGTTTTGAGACAGGGTCTTGCTTAGTTTACCAGGCCCGTCTCTAACTCACAACACTCCTGCCTCAATCTCCCAAGTCACTGAGATTATAGGCAAGCACCACCGCACCAGGATGTTGTATTTTAATACTGTGAAAACTCTGTATTTACCCCTGAACCCCACCAAAATTAGGAACAGACATAAGATTTCAAACTTTCAATTTCCCTAAAACTGAAAAAAAGCACAGCTAATCAACAATCACTATCATTACATAAAAAAAAAACAATTTAAGCAAACAACAGCAAAACATTTTCCAGCGAAGTCTTTAAGTAGAACCCTTTGACTTGATGAGAAACTCACCACAATGTACTTAATTCACGACTGAACAGTGACAACCCCACAATGAGAAGGTATGTTCTAGCTGTTTAATTAAGGTGGGTGACTTAAAGAATTACACATATTGTCTGTTATATTTTCTAGTACTTTAAGCTAAAGTCAGCCAATTACCCATGTTCGGTATTTAACAAATACAGATGCCTGAACTGTTCCCCGGATCTTTTTAACTGGAACCTCTGCTACCCTGCATGCAATCTTACTGTGTAAGAAGCCAAGAAATATTTTTCAAGAAGTCTCCACTTGTATTTCATAGTATTGGCCCAGCCACACCGGTGAGACCAGAAAATCCACTCTCCCTGCTCTAGCAGGAAGCACTGCAGGGTCACTTACAAGGGCATGGATGCCCTGTAATTCTGTAACATTGAAGAGAATAAAGAATTGGAACAACAATCCAATCTACTACACCCTAATTTCTGAAAATGTGCCATTTGATGATGCCAACTGATACTCTCCCTAATCATTCAGATTAGTAGGCAAAGAGTTTCTATTCCTCTTCCGAAAAACAACTTCCTTGGATACATAAATGTTCTCAGAAGAAAGTACACACATGAGTAGGCTCACTGTCTGGTTCCCATCTTTAAAAATAGGTGGTCTACCACATTTTATATTAATAAAATTATTTTAAAATATTTAATTTATAAAATTATATAAATTAAAATTGTTAATGTATGTATGATAATACAAAATTTTATATAAATCTATAATTAATTTAAATTATTGATTAATTATAATATGAAAATATAATTAGTAATTAATTATAATTTTATTTAGATAAAATCATTATAATTTTAGTGTTAAGTCCTTCTTCATATGCATTGCACCATCTTATCATTTAGATGATAAACTTCTCTAGAGCAGATTATCATAGATCTGGTATATAGAACATAACAGTAATTTATGCACCTCTTTTACTTCTTTGCCTAGGTCAGTTGTCTACTAGGTCCACATCTCCGAGAGTAGAGCCTATACATTGATGCTCCTTTAAAGTACTTCCAGGTAATGCAAATGTGCAGCCAGTGTTGAGAACCATCTGCTAGGGCCTCTGACCCATGCGAGAACACAAATACAATGAAGTTTTACTGCACACAAAATCCTCCTGTAGCAGAAGAAGCTAAAAAGTTGGTTTGCAGGAAGATAGGTGGTTTATAAAATTTCTGTTGGGGTTCACTCAGTCCAGCAGCAGCAGCTGGGAGCTTGTGAGAAATGCAAATTCTCAGGCCTCTCCATAGGCTACATTTTAATGGCCACTGAAAGTTTAGCTAGAAGTCCAGTGTCCACCCACTGTGACAAAGAGCCAGTTAGACTAGGTTTTAAAAAATGATCCCCAGGTAGCCGGGTGCGGTGGCTCAAGCCTGTAAGCACTTAGGGAGGCTGAGACAAGAGAATCGCGAGTTCAAAGCCAGCCTCAGCAACAGCGAGGTGCTAAGCAACTCAGTGAGACCCTGTCTCTACATAAAACACAAAATAGGGCTGGGGATGTGGCTCAGTGGTTGAGTACCTCTGAGTTCAATCCCCAGTACCAAAAAAAAAAAAAAAAAAAAAATGATCCCCACGTGATTCATATTCATGTTAAAGTCTGAAGCACTACTGCAAATCCTAAATCCTAACTGGGCACATAATTTCATAAATCAGTTTCCCCTTAGGATACTTCTTATCAGGTTCCTGAGTGAGATTCAAGTCCAGAACTGATCATCAAGCATGTTACATGTGAATTAATTACTAGAGTAAAACACATCATTTCTCTTCCTAACCAAATAAATAAAATTTATTTGCAGAAACAGAAACCTTTAAGTTATATGAGGAACAGAAAGAGTAGCATCAGCTACCCAGCACAACAGTACTTCATTGCCACTATATTTCACTGTGGTGACTTATCCAAAATAGGTAAGATCTGGTTCTTACCTTCATGTTACTTATACCTTAATAAGAGGTAATGACAAGTAAATAACCAGAACTTAATGGGTTCTAAACTGGAAACACAGCAGCAAGCTATGGTAGTGTGCATTAGAGTCCCCTGGAAGTGTATTCAGCCACAGATTGTCCCACCCCCCAGGATTTTTCCTGCAAGTGTGTGGTGAGATCTGAGAATTTCCATATTTAACAAGTTGACTGCATGTCAGGATCACACTTGGAAAACCACTAGGTGATCAAAACAGAACACAATGAAGAAAATTCTAGGCTTATGGTGGGTAATAAAAGATGATCTAAATGCTAATAGGCAGAGAAGAGAAAGAAGTACATTCCTGGTTGGTTCAACAACCAGAGTGGAGCTTATCTGAGGATCTGTGAGAAATCTGCTCTGACTGAAGCTCATGGTGTATGAAATGAGGAGTAGATGAGACTAGACATTTAGGTCATGGCCAACTCCTTGATGGTCTAGGACATAAGCAAAGGAGTTTGAATTTTATTCTGTGAGCATATGCAAGAAGGTCTAGAGGAGAAATGATTAGGTTACAGCAATCTGGACTGAGATTCAAGTCAGTCCAAATTGCTATGATTGGGTTAATCGGTGAATCAATCCCTAATGGGATTAACTGGGTGATAACTGGAAGCAGGTGGGGTGTGGCTGAAGGAAGTGGTTCATAGGGGCATGGATATGGGGTATATATTTTGTATCTGGAGAGTACAGTCTCTCTCCCTCTGCTCCCTGATCATCATGATGTGAGCTGCTTCCCTCCCCCACAATCTTCCACCATGATGTCCTTCTTTATCTTGAGCCCTGAGAAATGGAGCCGGCCTTCTATGGACGAAGACCTCTGAAACTGTGAGCCCTCAAACTTTTCCTCCTCTAAAGTTATTCTGGTCACAGAACAGATAAACTTTTCCTCCTCTAAAGTTGTTCTTTAAGTCACAGCAGCGAAAAAGCTCACTAAAACAACTGTGAGCCCTCAAACTTTTCCTCCTCTAAAGTTATTCTGGTCACAGAACAGATAAACTTTTCCTCCTCTAAAGTTGTTCTTTAAGTCACAGCAGCAAAAAAGCTCACTAAAACAACTCTCTTTCTAGCAGGAAAAATGGACAAGGCAATGAGCCCAGCAAAGGAGAGGAAAGACTATGGAACAATGTGTGTGTGGTGGCAGAGTTGAGGATGGGCCTGGTTGGCTCATCTAGTTGGGAGAGTAAAGGAATACTTCCTGGAAGAAGAAATGCTTAATCTGAATTCCTCAATGGACAAAATGTTTAACAGAGTCCATGAGACCCTGAATGATCTGGGCTCTCTCTTTGTCTTCAACATATTATAAACCATTATCTCACTCACCCTCCATGCTTCAGAATGGGAACTCATTCAAGTTTTTCCACCATTGGGACCTTTGTGCATGGCTTTTCCTTGACTTGGAATTTTCCCCTCTCTCTTACCTAGAAGACTATTACTTAAGTAATAGTTCAGCTTAAACATAACTTCCACCAACGTTTCCCTATGCCTACAAGATTAGATTATTGTCCTGGCTTCACTCTCTGAAGTGTCCCTGTATTTTAGCTTTCTGGCACTTGTCACAATAGCAATTAATTCACTGAGGATTATTCAATGCCTGTGTCCCCTGTTGAATTATAAGATCCATAGGATAGGACTGTCTGTCTCTCTATACCTGTGTTCTAAACTCATAACATAGTATCTAGAACATACCAGGTACACAGTATTTCCTTTCATAAATGAAAGATGAGACCTAAAGAATAAAAAGAAAATGGGCAAAGGGAGTAGGAAGGGAATGAAGTGTATGTGGAGGCCAAGAGCACTGAAGGAAGGCCAATGTGGTTGGGTTTCTTGACAGAGAGAGAAGCAAAAGATGGGCCTGAAGTTAGTCAGTGGAAGTCAGGGACTCTCATAGCAGGATTATGTTTCCAAAAGCCCTCTCTGACTGCATCACTGTGGTTTGGAAGGACACAGAGTGATAGCGTGACCATTGGGAGGCCTTTTCAGGAGTCCAGGTGCTAGTAATATTGTGTGAGGAGGTAGCAGTGGGAAGGTAAAGGTAAAGACACTTGGGTAAGCCGGGCGCGGTGGCTCAAGCCTGTAATCCCAGCACTTAGGGAGGCTGAGACAGGAGAATCGCGAGTTCAAAGCCAGCCTCAGCAATGGCGAGGTGCTAAGCAACTCAGTGAGACCCTGTCTCTACATAAAACACAAAATAGGGCTGGGGATGTGGCTCAGTGGTCAAGTACCCCTGAGTTCAATCCTTAGTACCACAAAAAAAAAAAAAAGACACTTGGGTGAGATGTTTAGGACATATAACTAAGAGAGCCTGATGGTGGACTGATGGACTGAATACAGGAATGAAGGAGAATAGTTGCTAGGCTGCATGTAGGTTATTTGTTTGTGGGGATGATCAGCGCCATTTTGTAAGATGTGAACAATGAACGTGCTGGGTCCTGAAGAATCCCTCCCAGCAAAAACAGTCCTTCTAACCAGGAGCACAGACTGTAAGAGGATGAGAGTACAGAGACCATCCTTAGAGCCACAGAATTCAAAGAGATCACTAGAGGGACCTTAGAGACCAATCCTGAATACATATATGTAAATGAGTATGTATGTAGACTTTACATGGAATATAAAAATAAATAAAAATTACCTGAAAAAGGCTTCTGCTAAAATGTGGTTGATCACCATTGTGCTGTGCCATGGTGCTGATGCCTCTATTCTTCAGTAGGTTGATGGAAGATATACAATTCCAGTTTGGTTACTGTACAACATTAGTGCAGTTGTAGATTTCAGAGTTGATGATTTTCCTTCTAAATCAAAGGTTGGCAAAATTTTTCTATAAAGATCCAAATAGTAAATATTTTAAACTCTGTGGCAACCATTCAACTCTGCTGATGTAGCTCAGAGGCAGCCACAGATAATATGTAAATGGGAAAGCATGGTTATTGTCAATCAAAGTTTTTATGGACACCAAAATTTAAATATCATAAAATTTTCGTGTGTCACCAAATAATGTCTTCCTTTTGATTTTTTTCAATGAATTAAAAATGGAAGATTCATTCTTGGATCAAATACTTTCCAATTACAGTATTTGGCCCATGTGCTAGAGTTTATGAACTTCTGTCATAAATGAGGGACTTGCCAGAGAGCCATGGAGTCACAAAGCATAGCAAGAGAAAAGCAAGCATTGTCACTATGTCCCCATCCTGTACAATCCAGTGGAGTAAAAGGGAGAAGATTCCTAGCCAAGATAAAGAATTAGTTTCTTAGGATTCCAGACAGTGTTGGAAGCTTCTGGAAGCAGAGAAGTAGGGAAATCATTCCTTGTCATCTGGTTGGGAGAAGTTAATCTCAGTGGCTTTAAAAGGGTACCCTGGGCTGTCTTTCTTTACAGTAGCAGCCAGGTGCAGTTCTGATTCTTATTCTTACTCAGAGCCAAAGCACATCAAGTGAACCAGGCACAGAAACTCTTCAATCCTTTTAAGACATAAAGCTAAATGCTAATCACAGTCTTAGTTTTCAAGTATAGCACTGGCACCTAAATTCATACTGCTGAATTACCATCAAGTTGGTATACTAACCTTATATAAAAGATCTACAGGCTTCAACTACTTCAGAGACAATAGATAGATGAAAGAAAAGAAGCATCATTACAAAGTAACATTTGCTTAAGGACTTTTATCTCTAAACCAATCTCCCTGGACCTCCTATCAAGACTCACAAACTCAAAGATGTTTAAATGTTAGTTAAATGAATTAATAACAAGGTCATAATGTTCTTAAAATTGTTAATAGGGGAAAGAAGGTAATATTTGCCTTTGATCCAAAATACAAACAAAACCTCATCTTAAAACAGACACTGAGGAATATATATATGCACCAGGGTCTCAGAATACTCTGAGGCTAAGAAAGTCCATGATAAGATAAAGGTGTAGAATTTCTTGCTTACTTACCTAAGGACCAAGTAGCATTGTACTCATTTAATACCCTTAAGGCAAACACTGTTGGGGGATTAGCTTGGTCAAAGTTATTCTCACTCCACTTCTTTTTTATCACCTTCCACAGCACAGACTGAAAAAATGTAAAGACTCATTTTCCCAGACTGTCCTTTAACTAAAGAAGGCCATGTGACCATGTTATGACAATGAACTACAACCAGGGGTCTCCTGGGAAGTCCTGGGAAATACATGCTTTTCCTGACAAAAGGTTTGATAAATCACACTAACTTTCCCTTTTCTTCCTGCTTTGATTGAGGGGTGACAGGAACCAATTTGCAACCATAAGAGTAAGGGCAGAAGAATGCCAACACACTGACCTGACATCCTTGAGCTGCTCCTGAACCAATGTTCTATGATTTGGATAAGTGTCCCCAAAGGTCCATGTGGTAAGTTTGGTCCCCATAGTGGCAATATTGAGAGGTGGTAAAAATTTTAAGAGCTTCCCACTTTACTCTAGAGGTACATCCACTAATTTCGCCACCAACTTTAGTGACAGCAGTGCCCATCTGGGGACACTGGGAGAACAGGATTAGCTCCAAGGTGAGACACAGGTAATCTGGAGTGTCAATACAAGATTATAGGATAGAAGCTGCAATACCTCAGACTGGTATTCCAAGAAAGGAAGACACACAATCAACAT
>CM053403.1:63978340-64001653 GCA_028644305.1 Xerus rutilus | reverse complement strand
TAATGGAGCTTCTACATATATCAAACAAACCTTGGTTTTTCTGACATGGATATTTGGTAGACATTTTTGCAAAACTGAAAAACATGTATCTGTACTTTCAAGGAAAACAACTGACAATTTTTATTGTCAAGGATAAAATGTGAGCTTTTAAGTGAAACTCAGAATTTTGAAAAAACTTGTATTTATCACCTGACGACTTCCAAACACTTCTGATGAGGTTGGTGGTGGTATTCACAAATGTGGCTTTTTGGTATTGAATAATGAGATGTGTTAATATTTGGAAGATCTGAATAATTTAGGGATGCATTTTTTTCCCAAATGATGTTTCAAAGTTGTGCATGGGTAGAAGATGTGTTTAGTAGATTTCAATGTTAATATAGCACAAAAAGTTTAGATTCTACATTGTAACTGTCCTTTAAGAAACTAAAATGCTTAAGGTTTTAGTGTAGTCTTGAATAATGGCCATAATCACCTGGAAAGCTGATTAAAATACTCTGCCTGGAGCTTGAGGGTGCAAAAAAAAAAAAAAAAAAAAAATTTTAAGAGCTGAGTCCTAGTGGAAGGTCTTTGGGGTTATACCTTTGAAGAGAATTG
This sequence comes from Xerus rutilus, assembly GCA_028644305.1. Classification (NCBI taxonomy): domain Eukaryota; kingdom Metazoa; phylum Chordata; class Mammalia; order Rodentia; family Sciuridae; genus Xerus; species Xerus rutilus. Next base: position 64,001,059 of record CM053403.1, on the reverse strand, counting down.
TGGTACATACCTCAGTCTCTTTACCTTTTGCTCCTAGCTATGAGAGGAGCAGTTTTTTTTTTCCTGCCATATTCTCCAGCTATGACGGGCCACCAGAGTCCCAAAGCAACAGCACTAACTGATCAGGGACTGAAACCCCCAAAACTGTGAGCCAAATAAACTTTGCCTCATTATAAATTGATTATCTCAAGTATTTGTTATAGTCACAGAAAGCTAACTAACACACATTGCCTGAATCTTTTTCTCTCTAGAATCCTTAAATGGAAAAAGTAACCGTATGTACCTAAGCCACTGTTAAGATGAGGTTCTCTATTTTGCAAATGAGCATATTCCTAACTGATACAAAGCCTGTTTTGCAAAACAAAAACTCCTAAATCCCAATTAAGTACCTTAATCTCCAAATGTTACAGCACAGTCACTAAATATTATTTTCTTTCAACTTAACTAAAGGTTATTTTGGAGTCATTTTAAACTTCCATTCCTCTGGGTCTCTAGCTATTTAATGCCATTCACTGCTTCTTTAACACCTCTTTGCACTTTCTCTGAGCATTGATCTCTCCAAGAAATTCTTATGTGTTAATATCTCACCATGTGTTTTACTCTCAAGTGATGTGAATTTATTTTATTTATTCAATTTCTTTATGAAATGTTTCTAGAAAATCTATGAGTTTACTTAACATCAAAAAACTTATGTAGGTGGATGAGGTCAGCAAGGTGGTAGACTATTTAGCTCCAGGCCCTTGTTTCTTTATGAAAACACCAAGCAAACAACATATGGACAGAAGTAGCTTTGTGAAAACTCTAGAAAGAATTAAGAAGCTGCAGTTAACAAGCAAATTCTAAACCAAGAAAAGCTACATTCCACAAGGTAGAAAATTTCAAACTATCTTTGCTCACTCTTGCCCGACTCCCTTCCCAGGGCAACATGGCTTGGTTGGGAGGAAGCCACCCAATTCCTGGTTCTTCCTTTGAGACTGAAGGAAAAAAAGTGGAACCTGCATGCAATGTCTGGCTTGTCGGAGGGATCATGAAAGACTGATTTTTGTCTGGCCTGATGTGGAGGGTTGATGGGTATAGTATCATAATTTAGATAATCAAGTTGGATGTTCTTGGAAGCAGCGATGGGCATTATAACACATGAGAACTGCAGGAGGATTACACACATGAAAGCAGCTGAGGCAAGATACTGTGGGCTAATACAACAAACATCCAAGCCCCCGAAAAGCAGGGGCGAGACTCAGAAAAATTGAGATATTTTAAAGCAGCCATGTATAAGAAGAAATTAAAAGAAAAAATATGCAGAAAAACCAATGAAAGCCCATCCCTAGAAAAAGTTCAGAGCCTTCACACTGGATGAATTCCTCAAGGTCTGTCCTTGCACAGAGCCAATCTGAAAATAGAAAAGTGCTGTTTCTTAAATGTCCAGTGTTCAAATGAGAATAACAATGAGTAAATGGGGCTAGTATTGTGGTTCAGTGGTAGAGCGCTTGCCTCACATGTGGGAGGCACTGAGTTCGATCCTCAGCACCACATATAAATAAATGAATAAATAAAAGTCAATCAACAATGAGTAAATGAACTTGAATGAACTTAAACTTTAATTTTTTATTCAAAAAATAAAAGAACCAAACATAAATTCTAAAACAGAATTGAAAATTTCACCAAAGTTATTCAATGGAAGACTCAAGCAGGCAGAAGAAACAATCAGTAAACTTGAAGACAAATCATTTGAATAAAGATAATTATTCAAACTTGATAACATCTGAGGAACAAAAGAAAAGAATGAAGAAAAGTGAACTGATCCTAAAAGACGAAGGAGATACCATCAAGCAGACCCAAATGTGCACTATGGGCAACTCAGAAGAAGAGGGAATAAAAAGATAAGAAAGACTATTGGATGGAATAATGGCTGAAAATACCCCAAATTTGAGGAAATACACAGACACACAAATACAAGAAGCTGAGCAAAGCAAGTAGGAAAAACCCAAAAACATCCTTCAACAATGTGGATGGGAACATTTCCAGACATTTCCAGATAAACAAAAACTGAAGGAGTTCACTTCTACTAGACTTGCCCTTCAGGAAATGCTAAAGTGACTCCAAGTTGAAATGAAAGGATGCTAGACAGGAACTCAAAGCCAAGTAAAACAGAAAGTTCTTGGGTTAAGATGAATACATGAACAAATACAAGGACCAATATTACAATAATTTTGGTTCATAGCTCCACTTTTTAATTCTTCTACAAAATTTAAAAACAAAAATATAAAAATAACATAAATCTATATAAATGGCACACTTTGTGTAAAGTAATTGTAATAGGAGACTAGGAAGGCTCAAACACAAAGATAAACCACACAACTAAGAATTACTAAACACTTAAGGAAAATAATATCTTGAATATAAATAAACTCAAAATTAATACCTAAGCAGAGTGAATAGAACACACAAAAAAACTTTTAAAATGCCATAATTAATATCTCCAGAGGGATAAAAGAAGACCTTATAGCCACAAAATGACAAAACTTTGATCTAACAAAGAATAAATTGGGTTTATTATAAAAATAAGCATCAAAATTAAATCATTAAGATATATTAAAATATATATCAATTTTGAATAGAAGATGAGATAACTAAAGACTCAATTACAAAGTGAAAATATTGAAAATTATTAAGAAAATTTTTCAGCTATAAGGCAAAAGAACTCTTTTCATTCTGCAAGAGAGACATGGAAAATAGCATCAGAATCTCCAACAGCATCATGGTAGATACTGCAGAATAGCATGAGTTGCAGAATAAGAGAACAAAGAGAATCAAGAGGAAGAAATAATTAAAAGAATACCAGAAAAACATCCCCCACACACCCTAGGACATATATCTTCAAATCGAGACAGCCTACCTGAGGCTGGGTAAGGGGAAAAAGACCCAGACTAGTCACCCCAGAGCAAAATTTTGCTTAACAAAGATAAAGAGAAAAATCATGAAAGTTATGGTGGTAAGAGCAAAAACAAAACAGACAAAAGAACTATGTTGGGGGTGGTGGGGGAAGGGGAGGGGGAATGGGAGTAGCAAAAATGGTGGAATGAGATGGACATCACTACCCTAGCTGCATGTATGAAAACACAAATGGTGTGACTCTATCTTGTTTGCAACCAGAGATGGAAAAATTGAGCCCCATATATGTACTATGACTTGAAATGCATTTAAATTAATTAATTAATTAAAAGAACTATTCTCCCGGTAAATAAATGAGAATAACAATGAGTAAAATGGTACCTCTTCCAAAGATGATTTGCTTATTTTTTAGTAAGAGAGTTTTAAGACCTATCATACGTCCCCTTTGGTTCTAGATGACAGGAGACTGCGATGCTTAGGCAGCAGAGCCATGTTAACTAATATGCTAGAATATTTAAATTTTATTTTATTTCTTGTTCCTAGCTTGTCAATTACTTTATATATTTAACTAACCTCTGATATAAGCTTTTCTATAATTTTTAGTTGTGGTAAAATGCATATAACATAAAATTTACCATCTCAACCATTTTTAAGCATATAATTCAATAGTGTTAAATACATTCACATTGTTGAGCAACCAGTCTCCAGAACCCTTTTTATTTTGTAAAACTGAAACTCTGTTCCCCTCCCAAAACAAAACAAAACATATTCCTCTCCCTCCCTACATCCTGATACCGACTTTCTATTCTCTGGTTTTGACTACTCTAGGTACCTCATCTAAGTGGAATCAGGTAGTATTTGTATTTTTGCAAATAGCTTGTTTTATTTAGCCACAAAATGAGAAAACTTTGATAATATCCTCAAGGTTTAGCTCTGTTGGAGCATTATATTAGAATTTCCTTTCTTATTTTTTTAAAATATTTTTTAGTTGTTGATGGACCTTTATTTTTTATTTATTTATATGTGGTACTGGGGATCAAACCCAGTGCCTCACACATGCTAGGCAAGCGCTCTACCACTGAGCCACAACCCCAGCCCCCAGAATTTCCTTTCTTTTTAAGGTTGCATAAGATTCCATGTATGATTCTACCACAGTTTGTCCATTCATCAATGGGCCGTGGGGTTGCTTTCACTTGTGAATAATGCAGCTATGAACTCAGATCTGTTTGAGTCCCGTCTTTCAATTTTTTTTCCTGTGTATGTGCATGCTCACGAGTGAAAATGCTTGATCAATATGGCAATTCTAGTTTTAATTTCTTGAGAAACTATTTTACTCAGTGGTTGCACCATTTTACATTCCTACAAGTGGTGCATGAGGCTTCCAATTTCACTTCCCCACCAATACTTTTTATATATGTGTAATCACATCCTAATGAGTGTGAGGTGATATCTTATTATGGGTTTGTTTTGTGCTTTCCTAAGTATTAGTGATGGTGAGCATCTTTTCCTATATCTGTTGGAAATTTGTTTTATTCTTTGAGAAAGGTTGATTCAAGTCCTTTGCCTATTTTTTATATTAAGTTACTCAGGGGTTTTGTTGTTGAGTTGTAAGAGTTCTTTATAAATTCCGGATATTGACCTCCATTCAGATATATTATTTGCAAATATTTTCTCTTACTCCATGGGTTTGCCTTTTCACCGTTGATTGTATACTTTGATGTTCTGATGTGTGCTTTGGTGCACAAAAGTTTTAATTTTCATGAAGCCCAATTTAGTTTTTTTTCTTTGTGCTTTTGGTTTCAAATCCAACAAATCATTGTCAAATTCAGCATCATGAAGCTTTTCCCTTTTTTCTAAAAGTTTTCTATGAATTTTGTAGTTTTAGCTCATATATTTAGGTCTTGGATCCATTTCAAGTTAAAAAATTTTTTTTTTTGTTTCAGTCCCTGAACTAAAACCATACCATTGAGCTACATTTCCATCCTTTTTTTTTTTTTTTTTTTTTTTTAATTTTGAAACAGAGTCTAAGTTGCCCAGGTTAACCTTGAACTTGTGATCCTCCTACCTCAACCTCTCAAGTAGCTGGGATTACAGGTATATACCACCTCACTTGGGTTCAGTTAATTTTTATATATGCTGTAAAATAAGATCCAATTTCATTCTTTTTGATTGTGGAAAACCTATATAACAATATAATGTACAACACAGTTCTATATGTTGATCTTATATCTTACAACCCTGCTGAACTGTTTTGTTAGTTATAGGATGCTTTTATAGATTTCTAGAGAGTCTGCTTTCATATACTAGCAATGAATATACAGAAACCAAAAGTTTAAAATACAGTATCACTTACAATTGATCAAAAAAATTATACTTACATATAAATCTAACAAAGCATGTATAGCATATATATTCATAAAACTTTAAAATGCTGATGAAAGAAATCAAATGAGATTTAAATAAATAGAGAGTAAGTATTAGTGATGGTGAGCATCTTTTCCTATATCTGTTGGAAATTTGTTTTATTTATGAATTAAAGATGGCATAGTAAAAATGTCAATTCTCCCCACTTGTTACACACATGTGGATGTATCACATATATTTATAAGGCAATTGTTTATAACAAATAAATACCAAGGAACTGGTCCTAATATCTTTAAAATATGATGTATAATATGTAAATGTCATTTTATATATTACTTATATAAATATATTATAACTATATTTATGTATTATTTATATTCTATAAAGGGATTTATATGAGCAATTGATTCATATGATTCTGGAGGATGACAAGTCCTATGATCTACCACCAGCAAGCTGGAAATCCAGGGAAGCCAGAGATGTTTAGTTCCAGTCAAGTCCAAAGGCCTGAAAACTGGAGGGCCAAAGCTATAAATTCAAGTTTGAGAGAAGTCTGATATCCCAGTTAAAGTAGTCAAGCAAAGAGATAATTCTTCCTTTCCCTGCCTTTTTCCTCTATCATAGCCCTAACTGATGAGCTGACGCCCCCTTCCCACATCACAAGGGGCCATCTGCTTTATTCTGTATACCAATTCAAATGCTACTCTTAGAGAAACAACTTCAGAGACATCCCAGAAATAAAGTGTAACTGGATTCCCAGGCATCTCATGGCCCAGTCAAGTTGCATATAAAATTAACCAATACACAGTCTAACACAATTCTTAACAAAATTGCAAGATTTTTTGTAGATATAGACAAGATTATTTCAAAATATATACAGAAAAGCAAAGGAAATAAACAATTTTGAAAAAAGAATACAGTAGAAATAATGAATATGTCCAATTTCAAGGCTAGTATATAGATACAATAATCAAGGCTATGTGATATCAGCAAGGGGACAGATATCATCAATAGAACAGAAGAGAGAACCCAGAAATAATCCCACACAAGAACAGCCAACCAATTTTTGATAAATGTACAAAATCAATTCAGTGGAGGATTCGACAGTCTTTTCAATCAGTGGTACTGGGCAACTGTATATGCTTAGGAAAAGTGAATTTCAATTTAAGTTTCATAGCTCATGCAAAAATTAATTCAAAATGAACCCTAAACTTAAATGTAAAACATGAAACTACAAAACCTCTAGAAACATAGGAAAAATTCTAAGATGTGAGAACTTCTTAGACATGACATCAAAAGTATGATTCATAAAAGAAAAAAATAGATAAATTAGTGTTCATCAAAATTAAAAATTTCTGCTCTGTAAAAGGGCTTGTTAAGAGGATGGAGAGAAAATATTCTCAAGCCACATATCTAGCAAAGGACTCATATCTAGAATATATAAAGAACCTTCACAATGCCACAGTAAAAAGGAAAAATAATACCTAAACAATCTAATTAGAAAAAGACATGAAGAGATATTTTACTGATGACACATAGATGGAAAATAAGCACATGAAAGGATGTTTGACATTACTAGCCATTTATGAAAGGAGTCACAAGCCAGGCTTCAGAAAAGGAGTATTTTATAAATTAATAGGAGAACTGTAAAACATAAGCTCCAGAGGCCCATTAGAACCCAACCACATTCTTTGGCCTAATATTTCTTTTAAAGTTTATGTTTTTTTATGCAAGTTATGTAGTACTAACTGTAACATTATACTCTGCCAATATCATTCCATTCCAATAAAATGTATGTATAATTGGGCAAATTTCAGCACTAGGTGTTATGATTTGAATGTCTTCTTCAAAAGTTTATGTGTTAGAAACATAATTAAGAGGATGAAACAACAAGCTATGCCTGGGAAGAAAATATTCTCAAACCACATATCTGACAAAAGGCTTATATCTAGGATGTGTAAAGAACTCTCCATTAGGATTAGAAGACTTTGTGAGGGTGGGGTCCCAACAGTGGCATTAGTGGCTTATTAAGAAAAGAAAGAGACTCAGCATCTTAGCAATCCCTTAGCATCTGAGACCCAATCTCAAAATAAAAATATAAATAAAAAGGGCTAGAGATGTAGCTTTGTGGTAAAGTGCCCCTAGGTTACATCCAAAAAGAAAGAAAAGGAAAGAAAAAAGAAGAGGAAAAGAGACCTAAGCTACCATGTTTTGCCTGTCTCACCATGTGATGTTATGATGTTAAGCAGATGCTGGCACCAGACTATTGTACTTAACAAGCCTCCAGAATTGTGAGCCAATTAAATTTTGTTTTTTTATAAATTACTTGGGTCTCAGGCAATTTGTTATAGCAATAGAAAATGAACTAAGATAATGGATGTTTGATGCTATTTAAGAGTCATTTCAAAATATTGAGGTGTGGTAATGATTTTTTAAAAATATTTTTCAGAGATAAATACTGAAGTATTTACAAATGAAGTATTATTATGTCTTTTTTTTAAAGGATATTTTATTTATTTATTGTGGTGCTGAGGATTGAACCCAGGGCCTTGTGCATGGGAGGCAAACACTCTACAAACTGAGCTATATCCCCAACCCTATGTCTTAGCTTTGCTTACAAATAATCCAGTGAAGCGTGGAAAAAAGTGAGTAGGAGATGGAAAAACAAGATTCATCATGAATTGATTACCATTGAATCTAAATGATAGGTATGTCTTGGCTCATTTTATTATTCTACTTTTTAAGATTTCTTAAATTTTATAATAAGATTAAAGAAAATTTTAAAATGTATTTTTCCCATGTAGTTTGCATGGGAAAACAAAATCTGAAAGGATCCATATCAGATTTCTAATTGTAGTTATCTTTGGAGTGTAAGGAAAGAAAGTTTCTATTCTTTTTACTTGATATGATGACATTTTTACAAGCAACATACATATTTTTAATTAGAAGAAATAATGAAAAATTAAATGTACAAAATTTCTTTTTTACAACTAATTATCTTAGTTGATTATACACTAAAGAGAATTTTTAAATGTACACAGCTTCAAGGAGTCTTAAACATTGCTAAAAATTTCATGGAGAAACATATAATAGGTATTGTGAAGCCAAAACTGAGAATCTTGTACAAACTTGATCCAGATCTTATGGGATTTTAAAAGGAAATAAAATAATCTAGTTGCCAGACTCATCCACCAGACTTACATTTATTTCGTTAAGGCATCAGAATCAGTTGGACAAATTACCTATTTTAAATATTAAACAATGATCCAGAAAAATGAATTTACTTCAGTCTCAGTTCTTGAAATTCAGATCTTTAAAAAATACACTTAACTTCTATTCATAGCCACTAGGGCTCAGTCTCTTCTTTAAAATATGAAATTAATATGTTTTAGAAAATAAAAGAATCATAAAAATTATTGTAAATCAGTACTGTATAAAAACCTGACTATTCTTGGAATAATTTGTGGTCTTATTTAAAACTAAAATCCAGAGAAATTTGTGAAACATGGGAGAGGGAACCAATTATGACTTTTATTTCCCTTTATCATGATGGAAAGGAACTTTGTTAGTGCTATTAAAAAGAGAACAATAAGCCGGGCACGGTGGCGCAAGCCTGTAATCCCAGCACTTAGGGAGGCTGAGACAGGAGAATTGCCAGTTCAAAGCCAGCCTCAGCAATGGCGAAGCACTAAGCAACTCAGTGAGACCCTGTCTCTACATAAAACACAAAATAGAGCTGGGGATGTGGCTCAGTGGTTGAGTACCCCTGAGTTCAATCTCCAGTACCCCCCCCCAACAAAAAGGCTAATGAAAGGGCTATAAATTGAAATGTTGGAATTAAAGGAGTTTGGCATATGCTATAGTATTTCTTTTATAAAGAACAGAGTTTGTGCGGAGCGCAGTGGCTCAAGCCTGTAATCCCAGCACTTAGGGAGGCTGAGACAGAAGAATCGCGAGTTCAAAGCCAGCCTCAGCAACGGCGAGGTGCTAAGCAAGTCAGTGAGACCCTGTTTCTACATAAAACACAAAATAGGGCTGGGGATGTGGCTCAGTGGTCGAGTGTCCCTGAGTTCAATCCCCAGTACCAAAAATAAAAAAAGAGAACAATATTACCCCTAAAGATGGATTTCACTTTTGAGCCCTTATTTGAATTTCTTCTCCTGGAGGGTTTTCCTGTGTTGTGATGGGTGAATTCACTGTGAGGAAATGAGCAGAACTGAGCCCCCACTGCCCAATAGTGGGTAAACTGAGGCATGGGGTCTTGGGCTCTGCAAATGTGAGGGTAGCACCCTCTGTTTCCTTATTGATGGGCATCCTTTGATGACAGGACTTTCTATTTTTAGATTCCTATGGGACTACAAGGTAAACAGAACTCTTAGAGTATGCTTTCCTGAGTGTTCAAACAATTGTGCTGCCCAGCAGAAAACTTTTGGTTTCACAATGAATCTCTCATGTTGGTTAGTTAAGATTCATCATGTCTGTCAAGAGCATTGACAACTTTGTTCTGTAAATACTGGCTTTCCACTGAAGCAGCAGAGAAGTCATTGGTTCCTCTTTTCATATTTCTGCATTAGCCCAAAGTGATGACAATATCCACAAATACTTTCTCCATGACAAGGCCATGCTAAACAGGAAAGACACACCCTTCTGACCCCCGAGTTTCCCTCCGCATGCAAAGAGTGGCTGATCAGACCTGACGGTAATCGGGCCACACTCTGTATTGATGGATCTGACTGGCCGAGAGCTAGACCCACTGGATTCCAGTACATGTTGTCTTTTGCTTTCATGGCATAGGGTGGCTTCTCTGATCTCATAGCAAGCAGGCCCTGCCCCTGGCAGAATGGCCAGGTCTCTGATTTTCTCCTCACCATCTGACTATGTGCCCTAGAGGTCTGCTGTCTTCCGGTGTCATGGGTGATGAGAATGCCTAATCAACACAATGGGCATTAGCAGAAAGTCCTAATGACACTTCATCACTTTGTCAGTTTGCCTTTGGTCTATTTATTCTATCAACCAATATCCTGGGTGAGAGGAAATTTAAAGGATACATGCACAAAATCTCATCCCAAATCCCAGAAAAGAATCAAAACCTGCCCCAAATATTCTTATTGCCTTCACATATGTAAATAGTTTCACTGTGTAGAATCTATGCCCATGTTAGTTTCAGATAACATTTCTTAGGCCACTTTACATAATTAAATAGGCAACAATAACATGAACATTGAGGTATACTAATGACAGTACAATGTTATAACAGTTATGAGCAGACCAACTGCATTCATAAAGAAACAGGTCAAAAAGTAAAATGTGTAAACATATGTCACTGTGGTTGGTAATTGTGTGCACCCAGCTTTTTAACTGCATTCATGTGAAATACCATGACAGCCAACCTAAGTCTTTGACAAAGTCAACCAAAACCTCAACGGGTCACCACTGTATCTGCAGTCACCAAAGAACTGACATCTTAATAAATTTTATCTTTCACAAGTACATATGTACAAAAAGGATATATCTTCATTTATCAAGGAAGTTTCAGTGCTTTTTACGTTCACGTGCCATGTTTCCACACAAAGTCAACATTGTAATAACATATTTCATTGAGTCAAGTTTGCAAAAAAAAGTATGAAAAATATTAGAACTCTGTAAGAGTCTTTATATAATTTACACTTCCGGTATTGAAAATGACATAAAGATGTAATTTATAGCATAGCAAATTGGGGATAGGGGAATGCTAACAATTTAAAATTGTGGAAAAAATGTTTAAAAAAAAACTAAAGAAAATTCACAGTGATGGATTATAGGCAACTGCTTGGAAGTAGTCCATAAGAACTAGCCAATTTTCATAATCATTAAAGTCTTGCACTGCTTTGAATGGCTGCTTTTTTCTGTTAGGGCATGACTTGCCTTGGAGAATACATTCACATTTGTTTTCTGTGTTGTGCTGCTCTTTTAAAATCTCTTCTGTGATCTGATACACACTGACATGAGCATTCCCTGTTAAATTTCCGCATCTTCTGTGCCATGCTTCTATGTGGTTTGGGATACACAGAAATGCATTCCATATGTATTTATATACAGACCACAGAGGGCAGAAGCAAAACAGCAGCAGCATCTCCTAAGTCCCCTCTGATCCTATGGTGCGCATGATTGTTTTCAATAACTATGTTGGCTGCTTCAGGCAAATGCAGCTTTGATTCTTTAAGAGGTCCTGGAATTTCATCATCTGGAAGGGATGCCAATTCAGATAATTTTGACATTTTTAAACTGAGTTTTCATTATTGCTGTCTCATATGGCCAATCCCTTCCCTGGAAATCATCTTTCTACTTCTCTTCTGTAGCCTTTTCCTCCCATGGGAATTGTGATCTGGGGGTTTCAAGATTTCGACATTCAGAATATGGCATTCAGGAGTGTGCCTGTGGAGACTATGATTGGCACTGGCCTGATTGTGGCTTTATGTGTGGAGATTCACCTGTGAAATGATTAGCGTGGACTCTAAGACATTGGGTACTTTCATTCCCTCAGAGATGTGAGTAAATATATTCTCCAGTGTTTCTTCAAATGAAGGAGAATAAATTTACTGATGTGTACACAGTTCTAAGATTTTGAAGAATAATTGTATAAGAAAAGACTTTCAAGGGAAGGCTTTGTGTGTTTTTAGTTTATCCCTCACATCCTGTCAAGATAATAATCTCTGTTTATGACAGAGAGCTGTAGTGTCCTATAGTTGGAGTTGCCAGATTTAGAGGAAAAAGCAAAAACAAACCACAAAATGCCCAGCTAAGTTTGAATCTCACATAAAAACGAATTTATAAGGTATAAGTACATGCTATGCAACATTTGAGAGATATATTTATTTTGTAGAACATACTTGTGCTAAACATTGTGCTTATCTAAATTTTGAATTTCACTGAGCACCCTGTATTTTATTTTACTGGGTTCCACATAGAAAATGCTATGTGTGGTAAAAGACATTCATCACAGAAACCATCGATTTTTCAGAATGCTGGGTATTTATTATTTTCTATCACCAGGTAATTAGTAATATTTCCTTCTTTTCTTCCTTCCTTTAATAATATTTCACAAGCATCTACTGCATTTCAGATACAATGTTATATAGCAGAATAATATTTAAGCAAGTCAAAGAAAAAATAAATTCCAAAAAAACGATGAAGGAAAAACCCAATGATGTGACAACAAATGTCTGGTGCAGGGCCCACTTAGCTCTAGTATCCCAGTATCAGGGAAGTTCTCCCTGAAGAGGTGGTACATGAGCTGAGTCCTCAAGAGCAAGAGAAAAGCAGATAAAAGCTTTCATAGAAATAGGTTGCAAGTAAAAGGAACCATAAAAGCTCTAAGATTATATATTAACTGCAGAAACGAATTACCGACAGGCTGGTAGTTTAAAACAACAAAAATTCATTTCTCGTCATTTAGAAGATGGATGTCTAAAATCAAGGTGGACACAGGGCTATAATTTCTCTGGAAGCTCTAGGGAAGAATTTGGTCCTTACCTCTCCTATCCTTTGGTAGCTCTAGCCTTTGTTGTTTTGTGGCTTGTTATGGTTTGAATATGAGGTATCTCCCAAAAGTTCCTGTGTTAATGCAGTAATATTCAGAGGTTAAATGCTTGGATTTTGAGAGCTGTAACATAATCAGTTCATTCTAGCTTGAATGGAAAAACTGGGTAACTATAGGCAGGTGGGGCATGTTGGAGGAGACGGGACCCTGGGGTATGCCCTGGAAGGGTTCATCTTCCTGTGGCCCCTTCCTTTTTCTCTCTCTACTTCCTGGCATCCATATTCTGAGGAGCTTCTCTCTGCTACACCCTTCCACCATGATGTTCTGCCTCACCTTGGGCCTAGACCAATGGAGTCAGCTGATCATGGACTAAATCTCTGAAACTGTGAGCCAAAATAAACTTTTCATATTCTAAGTTGTCCTTATCAAGTATTTTGGTTCCAGTGACACAAAGTTGACTAACACATGGCCACATCCAATTTTCAAGGCCAGTATCTTTGAATTTTCTCTTCTTCGTGTCTAATTGTCCTCTGCCTTCCTGTTATAAGGACATTTGTAATGACAGGCTTACCAGATAATCCAGGAAAATCACTCTTCCCATCTCAGGATAGTAAATGACATCTGCAAAGCCTTATTTGTTGTTTGTTTGTTTGGATGTAAGGTAACATTTATGGGTTCTAGCAATTAGGATGTAGAAATATTTGTGGGGGAGGGTGGGGCATTTTTCAGTCTGCCAAAGGTGGGAAGGAGTTTGCTTGATTCTAACAGTGTGTGTGAGAGAGAGACTGGGACTACATGTACAAGGGGAAGAGCGAGAGGCCACAAGGACTGGGAATACATAGACCCTGGGGGTCAAAATGAGAGATTTATTTAATATCAGTGAGAAACTAGTAAAATTTTAGACAGCGAATAATAATGATTTACCATTTTAAAAACATTTCTCTGGTCACTAATGAAGCATTTCTATCATTACTGGGTGGAGTCTGGACAGTGAAGGGGACAAGTCAAGAGAACTTTTAGGAGCGATTGCTCCTACCAAAGAAGGACAGGTTAGAATTATCGGTAGCTTAGATTCAGGGGGTATCAAGGGAAAAAGAGAGACAAAGAAGAACAGAAGAGAGAGACTGGAGACAGAGCCACGAGGATGTGCTGGTGCATCACATGAGGGGGTGAAGAAAGGAAAACATAGCGGAACCCTGGATTTGAAACCTTTTACTCTTTCAGTCTGACAGACCTACCCAACAACTCTGGAAATAATGGCTACGTCTTTGCACCCTAATGCTGGGCTTTGTTCATAATTTGATATTTCATTAATCCAGTAAAATAAGTTATAATAAGAAGCTAAATAATAAGGGCTAGGCTCTAAAAAGAAGGGAAATACTGAAATTTGATGGAACTGTTTAAGAATCTCTTGTCTGCTCCAGAGAGGGAATTTCATACAAAGTTAAGTAAGAAGTGGGTTTTGTCTTATCTTAAGATGCAGTTGGTTAAGGTAGGCATGCTCTTCAAAACGAAATATCCTTTTACTTCCATCCAAACTGGAATGCTAACAAAAGCATCACACTTCGCAGCAAGGTTTGAAAGGACAAAGTGTCTCAGTGACAATGACTGACAATGACCGGGCATGCCCCTGTGAATGCTGACAGCCTCTCTCATGCTGGTCAGGGTTCCTGGGAGGCAGCATCTTTCATATCCAGGAACCAGGTAAGCGGGGCCTAGGAACCAGGGAAATCCTTCGTACACTGACGTTCTCCTCAGCAGGGTACTCATCAATAAAGAGTAGATGACAACAGATCAATTGCCATGTTTCCAGTTGGACAGAGATAAGAATAATGAAGAGAACTCTGATTGGAAGGTGCGAGAGTTAGGCTGTACTCTAGGTACATTCTGTCACCAATGACCAATGTACGGTACTATGAGTCATTCAGTCCCCACCCCGGGTTCTGTTTCCTCAACTATAAGGTGCAAGAGTTGCTGGAAAGGTCAAATGAGATAATGAATGTGTCCACACTTTGGAAACAATAAAGATCTAACAACTAAGTTATTGTTATTGTACTATATTATGTATTTTATTCTATTTACATATCCACAGAGCTTTGTATGGTCTTAGTAGTTTTTGTTATATTTAATTAAATAAGTGTATATAACCAACATGACCAGAAAACAGGCCAAACAGATTTATTTAGCCAGTGCCAATAGATTAATTATTGAAGATTTGTATGTGGTTTCTTGATTTGTACTTATATGTCCTTAATTAGCAAAATAAAATGGATAGCTCCACCTGTCTTTAACACACAGAATTCCAGCCTAAACATGATGTATCAAAGCTATGCAACCTCAAGATATGTTGCACAGGAATTCATTAAAATAACAAATTATTAATGAATGACACTCAATGCCCAGCAACAGGGCTTGAAAAAAGCCATTATTTCCCAAAGCAAGTAGGTCTGACTGAAATAATAAAAAAATTATGATTCTTAAAGATTTTCTATATGTAAAATGACTTGTTATTTAAAGCTTCTATCAAGTGGATTGAAGGGATAAGTGCAACTTACTGGATCCAGCTGTGATGGAATTCTGTGACTTCCCTGAGATTCCACCAGTTCATAATTGGAGAGAAAATAGTGACATTTGATGTCCTTTCATATATAGCACTGTCTGAGGACCATAAAATACACAACTGTAATCCTAGCTACTTGGGAAACTGGGGCAAGAGGATCACAAGTTCAAAGCCAGCCTCAGCAACTTAGCAAGACCCTTCCTCATTAGATCAGAGACCCTGTACTTACTGGAACAAAATGTAGACCCAACTCTCCATGTCAGCTTAGGAACCTACTTCCTCAGTAAAACTCCTAAAGTGCAAGAAGTAAAACCAAGAGTCAACAAATGGGATGATATCAAACTGAAAAGCTTCTTCACAATAAAGGAAACAATCAAGAAAGTGAACAGGATGATCCTACAGAATGGGAGAAAATCTTTACCACCTGTACCTCAGATAAGGCATTAATTTCCAGGATATACAAAGAATTAAAAAAACTTAACACCAGAAAAATAATCCATTCAATAAATGGGCAAAGGAACTGAATACTTCATAGAAGAAATACAATCTATCAACAAATATATGACTAAATGTTCAACATCTCTAGCAACTAGAGAAATGCAAATCAAAACTACTCTAATATTCCATCTCCCTCCAGTCAGAATGGCAGTTATCAAGAATACAAGCAACAATACATGTTGGTGAGGGGGTGGAGGAAAATGTATACACTTACATTGCTGGTAAGACTGCAAATTGGTGCAAACATTATGGAAGGCAGTATGGACATTCCTCAGAAAACTTGGAATGGAACCACCATTTGACCCAGCTATCCCACTCCTTGGTTTATAACCAAAGGACTTAAAATCAGCATACTACAGTGACACAGCCATATCAATATTTATAGCAGCTCAATTCACAGTAGCCAAACTATGGAATCAATCCAGATGCCCTTCAACAGATTGCATGGATAAAAAAAAATGTGGTATATATACACAATGGAATATTACTCAGCCTTAAAGAAGAATGAAATTATGGCATTTGCCTGTAAATGGATGGAGCTGGAGAATATCATGCAAAGTGAAATAAGCCAATCCCAAAAAAACCAAAGGTTGAATGTTCTCTGTGATTTGTGGATGCTAACCCAAAACAAGGGAGGTTGGGGAGGGGAATAATAGGAATCCATTGGATTACACAAAGGGAAATGAAGGGAAGGGAGGGGAGAGGGGAATAGTAAAGACAGTAGAATTAATCAAACATAACTTTCCTAGCCTTGTATTTGAATACACAACCAGGGTAATTCCATATCATGTACAACCACAAGAGTGGGATCCTAAATAGAATAAGTTATACTCTATTATGTATAATTTGCCAAAATACATTCTACTGTCATATATAACCGAAAAGAACAAATTTTTTAAAAAAGGAAAAAAGACTCTGCCTTAAAATAAAAAGGGCTGGAGATGTAGCTCAGTGGTAGAGTGCCCTTGAGTTCAATCCAGAGTACAATAATAAACAAACAAATGATGAATTATAAGTGCAATTTGATTTTCTTTGCAACCAAACCCATCACTTAAGAATATTCACCCAAAAAAGTTAGAATTATAAACTAATATTCTAAAAGATGTGCCACCTAAATTCACTAATTCATGAATGGGTTACTTTTCAAATATCACCCAGTTTGATTTAGAGTTACTGTCACATCTTTTTTTTTTTCATTTCTTTTCAGAAGTCCAATATCTATTTCCCTTTTTGTTTTCATATGGTCTTTTGTTTTGATAGAAAAGATTAAATGTCATATGTAATTTAAAATCAATATTTTCTGAAACAATGTTGCAGACAGATCTGGATCAGGACTTGTAGGACAGTATTTAACCAGAGAGCATCCTTCCAAATACACATCTTGGAAAATAATTTATCACAACCATGACTATAATAACCATTTTATTAGTGTCTATGAATATTACACATCAAAGTCCATCCATTTTATTAGCCAAGCCAGGATAGAATGTTATTGAAGAACTGATGACAATATTTATAATAATTGGAATTGGTAGAAAAGGAAAAGCTCTGATTCAGGTTGATCTTCATGTAATCATACAGAGTAGGAAGTCTTTGGGTCATCTTGTCTATTTCCATAGTAGCAAGGGACATTATCCAATGTCCTCTGAACTTACATTGGGAATAAGGTAAACAAGAGAATATTAGCAACCAGCAGCTTTTTAAAAATTCTGTCAAGTTGCCTGGCTTCAAGGGAAGGTGACCTGCCTGGTCCATGGACATCATCACCTTCTCCTTGATAAACCAGTACAGATAAAAATGTGGCATAAAACACTCATTTATCTACATATTCCCAGGCCTTCAGAGAAAATCAGAAAGGTTGTTTTGATAATCCCCCACTATAAAAAGAAATGTAGCCTTACTTTGCACCTTTCATAAGAATCCACCTTGGGAGGAGTGTCACCAGGCAAACACCCTCTTAAACCCTGAGAAACAACACATCTCACTAACCAATATTGTGTCCCAGACTGGACATCCACCTGGACAGCCATGCAGACTTCCAAGAGCTCACTGCTGCTGTGAAGCCAGATACAGAGTGGATCCGGGCAAAAACAGTTTCAGCCATAAAGGATGCTGTGTGGACCTGCTCTTCACCTCGGGCTCCTTACCCTATAAAATGCCCACCCTCCTGACCTATTTCAGTCTGGTTCACTTCTAACCCTGAGTGAAACAGGCCCATATAAGGACTGGAAGAGAGTGACCCCTCATCTCTAGGACAGACCTACCCGCCTCTCCAAGAAGTCATGAATAAAATTCCTACTCCTTAACTAAAATCTTCCCCTTTCCCCTTTACTCTTAAAAAAGACTCTTGTCTCTTGTTTGGGGAGAATCAGATTTGAGAGTTATTTCACCCAGTGTCTCCTTTATTCTTTTCTGCATAATTGGCTCCCAGTTTTGTTATTGTTCCCACAATTCTGAGGAGAAAGAACCCAGTTTGGGTCAGAAATTGGTCAGGAACTCTTGAGCCTTTGCTATAACTGGTAATCCCTGCCTGAGCTCCTCTAAAATGTTCTGATGTTTCTATCTATTAGTCTATAAACCATGATCTGCATCCTTGATCCCACACACATAGATGGGCATGACCAGAGGACACCATTATCTCTGACCTTATGAGTTAGCTCAAATTTTTGAGGGAGAGAAGAGGTGTGCTACAGCTTGAATAATTTCCCTTCAAAATTCCGTGGTTTTATCACATTTATCCCAAATGTGATAGTTTGAACAGTAGATCCTTTAAGAGGTAATTAAGTCATGAGAGTAAAACCCTCACAAATGGATCAATGCTGTTATAAAAAGAGCTTGCAGAAGTGGGCTTTATTTTTGCCCACTCACCTTCTGCCATGTGACAGAGCAAGAAGCCTTCTGCAAGTACCAGCACCTTGATCTTGGCCTTCTCAGTCTCCAAGAACTGGGAGGCAATACATTTCCATTCATTATAAATTATCCAGTCTCAAGTATTCATTAAGACATCACAGATTATATAAAGTGCTTTTCCAGAAGTTTCTCATTTTCCAGAAGCTCAGCTCCTTATTTAAAGAGTAAATGGCCTTCCCCTTGTGAATGCTGGGATGCCAGTTTTAAAAGTCCATTTATCACAAAGGTCTTTCTATTTAAACTCTAAAAGTAACCCATTGATGCCTCTCCCAGGCTCATTCCTCCTCCCCACCCCCATCTTCTGTAAAGTTTTCAATCAGGTAGGGAAGATTCTGTTCTCTAAGCCAGGGCTTCTAAAACTTCAGTGTATGTCCTGATCATCTAGATGGTTGGGATCCCACCACCACAGATTCTAATTCATTAGATCTGACTTTGGGTCTAAGAATGAGCATTTACTTAAACCCACAAAGCACTTTTTGAGTAGCTACTTTAAGCCACAGTAAAAGCATCTGAATTGCCAACCTTCGAATTTCCATCCCCTCTATTACTGCTAATCTTGCCTCAGCTTTCCTTGTCTCACCTCTCCTGGGTGCTAATGGTCTGCCTCAAGGATGCTACCATTATTCATTACCCCCACTTGGATTACAGCTCTATCTGCCTCCAGTGAAGGAGGAGGTCTTTTCCAAACATTGAAAGTTAGATACTTGAATTGCCTTTTCTCCTCAAGTCCCATAGGGTTTTATCAGTGGTGTTCTCCACCAGTTTCATCCCTGGAGGGACACATTGCCCTTTATCCTCAGTTAAACTCAGAGTGGTCACCTGGCTCAAATTTCCACCTATGCCACTATGTCCTGCTTTTCTCATAACTTTGGCAGAATGATCAGTGGATTTCTGAGACTCCTCCCATCAAAATTGGGTAAGAAGTGACTTCACACAGAGAAGGTAATCCACAGAGTAATTGCAGCCAATCAACTACCTTCATTCTAATCTTGAACAAAGAAACACAAAAGAAAGTCCAAGTCTGTGGTTACACACTGGTGCCAATAGGCTATAGAAATGGGTGAGGAAGCCATGCCAGTCAATGTGCAGGTTAATTGACAATGGAAGTAGAGGGAGGTGGTCATGTAGAAGAATGGATCAGATGGTGAGGTTCCTGGAAGCTACTCAGAGACCAGACTTCAGGTACTTTTGGCCAGAGAACCTTGTTCAGGATCCAACCAAGTCAACAGCTCTGCCAACCCAAACGTGTGTGTGTGTGTGTGTGTGTGTGTGTGACAGTACTAGAGGAATAGAGTGGGCATAGTTTGCCAGTTAGTAAGTATTGGGATATAAGATACTACTGGGTGTAGAACAATGCTCTGAGGTAGAAAGCAATGAACCATATAAGATGGAGAAATGCCATGATTTTCAATAGAATTATAGATTGATGATGGTACAAAGATGATGCACATTTTGTGAGCCAGAGTTTTGGTACACAAATCAAGCTAATCTATTCTCTCATTAAGCTGAGTTTCTTTCCTTTTTTAAAAAAGTATTCTAAGCTACCACAATATTTACTATTATATACAATCATTCCTTGGTATCTGTGGGGGATTGGTCCCAGAAACCCCCACAAATACCAAAATCTGCAGATACTCAAATCTCATATAAAACAGCACAGTATTTGCATGTAACCTATACACATCCTCCCGTACTTTTAATTATCTCTAGGTTAGTTTTAATACATAATAAAACATAAACATTATGTAAATGGCTATTAAACTGTATTGTTTAGGGAATGATAACAAGGAATAAAAGTGTATACATGTCTAGTACAGATGAATATTTTTTCCAAATATTTTTGATTGGCAGTTGATTGAATCTCAGCATGTGGAACCTGCAGATACAGAAGGCCAATGAATAGCTCTGATATGGACTTCACAAAAATGACTATACTCTCCAGGCACACGCCTGTAATTCTAGCACTCTGGGAGGCTGAGACCAGAGAATTGCAAATTCAAAGCCACTCTCAGCAACAGTGAGGCGCTAAGCAACTCAGTGAGACCCTGTCTCTACATAAAACACAAAATAGGGCTGGGGATGTGGCTCAGTGGTCAAGTGCCCCTGAGTTCAGTCCCCGCTACCAATAAAACAAAAGACTATACTCAACTTGTATGTGTGTATGTTTGTCTACGAGTCACCTTTAACTTATTTTTTCTACTTTGTCAAATGCCTACTATGTGCTAGTTTCTATATTCTGTGCTAAAGCATATGGAAATTAATTTCCATTTTGTGAATTCAGTTATTTGTCACTGTAAACAAGAATAGGAAGGATGCACCGACATCAGATGTGTCATTTCAAAGAGTCACAAGCTGCAGATTTGATGTGTCTTTCCCCCTGATCTAGGTTTTGGTTCTACTTCTTTATTGTCCTCAGTTGCCTAATTATTCAAATTTTATGACAGCTATTTGAGAGTGGATGCAGAAGTGGAAAGTAAAGCAAATGAAATAGGTGAGCACTATGACCATATGTCATTTTTCTTATGACGATTTAGGATATTCACAAACTAAGGTATTTAGTGTATTCAAAAAATCAGGCAGTGGCACAGTGTTGTTTATAAATAGCCATTGCCATCCACCTTTGAGACCTTAGGATTCTAGTAGCCCACATAATTTTCTTTTCTTTTCTTTTCTTTTTTAAACCACAACAAGAAGAGAAATGCCTGGTGATTTTTTAAATTATTTTTTAAAGAAATAAGTTCTGTAAATCTTTTAAGGGAACAAGATCTAAGAGAATTAAGTATTTAAAGCATCACTAAGGAGTGATCAGGAAGAAATGTCATCCCATTCTGCTCATTGTATATTGTACTAATATTCTGGATTCAGAAAGAGGCTCTTTATGTGCATTAGACTATAAAAAGGTCCTCTTTATAGTCTGAGAAAATGGAGAATTAGTGCAATTGCTTGTCTCTTTTATTTTAAGAGTCACAAAGTCAAATGCCTATGGGAGCCAGGCAGGTAATATAAAAATGTGGCAAGGGTCTTGTAGGACTCTGGCACACTGGGGAGCATATATACCCTGGTTAAGGGTTCAAGGCTCCCGGGGTGTCCTATTTTTCAATAAAAGATATGACTGTTAATGTGCAATCTCTTAATTTTACATATTGCAAACTATTTTTAAAAATGCTTTAAATCTTCTGTAGGACAAACAACAGTATTCTGCAGATCAGTTCAAATATATGTCACAGCCCCCATGACCATCCAGTTGTAACATCTGATCTAGTTAATTGCATCAATTTGCTGCTTTTTCTGACCACACATTTAGTAAATTTTAAACCTCAAGGGAAAATATGCCCTAGAGAGGGAAAAGTGAAAAAGTAGAAAATGGAAAGCTACACTGATCTTAAAAAGATTTTTAAGGGCGGTTCCAAGATGGCGGCGTAGACAGTCCACTCTGCGCTAGGCTCTTAGGGACCAAGGCTGGAAGTGGTGGAGGTGCCGTTTTCCAGCCAGCTTCCTGGCATCATTCTGCAGCTCAACATCCCACGCAGGAATTTCGCTCCTGTGTGTGAGTACAGGATCAACAGGAGGCAGCGGTAGCCAGGAGGCGTGGCTTCGGTGCCGGCCGCAGGGACGCGGTTGCAGCCCGGGCCTCGGCCCAGGGCTACGGCTGAGTCTGAGACTGGAAGTAGCGGGGTGCCAACTTCCAACCAGTTTTTTTGGCAATTCTCTGCGCCTTGCCGCCCCATGCAAGAATCTCACTCGCGTGTGTGAGCGCAGAGCCACCGGGAGGCAGCCGTAGGCAGGAGGTGTGGCTTCGGCACCGGCCGAAGGAACGCGGTTGCAGCCTGGGCCTCGGCCCAGGGCTACGGCTATTTGAGACTGAGACTGGAAGTAGCGGGGTGCCATCTTCCATCCAGTTTTTTGGCAGCTCTCTGCGTCTTGCTGCCCCACGCAAGAGTCTCGCTCGCGTGAGTGAGCGCAGGACCACTGGGAG
>CM053403.1:63868318-63977840 GCA_028644305.1 Xerus rutilus | reverse complement strand
TTTCTATTTGCCTCAACAAATGTTTTCAGTGAATAGTATGTACAGCTTCTGATAATTTGTTTTTTTTCTGTTATGTTTGCTAACATGTATTAAAATGCAACTTTTGGGAAAAAAAATAAAATAATAAAAAAAAAAAAAGATTTTTAAAATCCTCTCTGCTTTCAGAAATGATATAAAGCAAAGAGCTTTATGTTAGGATTGCAGATCCTGCTTGACAGGAAATTGTCGGCTCTGTTCTGTGGCACTTTAGTTACATTAAGTTACGCATTTGACATCCTCCATCTTGTTTGAGTTTGAAATCTGGGTGCTCTTCATGGAGTATACAGAGCTCAAGACCAATTTTAACAAAACCAGTATATATATGATTGTTTTTTAAAGATTTTTTCCTAATAATACACATCTAGAGGTTAATATTGTGTCATCTCTCTTTATAATTAAATTTTTATAAAGAGTGATTAAAAGAAAAGCATGTCAAAACTTCCCATTCTATACACAATCTAAAATAATCTTCTTACAGAACACCCTTGTTCATCTTCCCTGAAGAGTCAGCCATAAAACATGCCATCAGCCATGCAGAGTGATTTTCAGATGATCCTCATGAGAAAGAGAAAAACTTCCATCTATTTATGCTTTTTCAAAATCTATTTCCTTCATGTTCCAAATCATGTCAGATGTCTTATTTCCATGACACACAATACCCAATAGAGACAGTTGGGTATGGCTCCCATCACTTCTAATAACACATCACTCAGTGCCATTATCTATCAACTTTGAGCATTTTTTCAAAAAGCAGGCTTAGGAAAACCATTTCTATTTTTCCAACTCAGTCTTTAAGTTGAAAACATTGTTTATATCCTAAACCAAGAATGGCATTAATTCACACATTCAGCACATATCATTGAAGACTTCCATAGTTAGGGAGTCACTCTGCCAGGAATTTGGAACATACTGTGAATCCAATAGACGGTCTTACTTCCATAGATCCCTGGCAGTAGAAATTAATCATACAAATATCACAAGTTTGGATAAGGACGCTAAAAGTGTATCATGAAATACCATGGGAGTGTAAAACAAGTTCTAAGGACGTGACATGGTTTGAGGGAGAAGGGGGAGAATGCCCTAAGGAAGTGGTGCTTAAGCTACCAGTTCCAGAATGGTCAAGGGGCATCACAGAGATGAGGAAGTGGGACGAGTGTCTCACTCAGAGAGAAGTGCACCATGTAAAGGAACCACAAAGGGAACGCTGCACATTTAAAGAACTGAAAGTAAGCTGTCATGGCCAGGGTTCATAAATGGAAGAGGGTAGAAGACGGGGCCCAGTAGGTAGGGGAACCAGGTCTTTGAGGGCCTTCTTGAAAGAGCAATAGGAAGTTACTGATGGGCGAGGAACTGAGGAGTAATGTTTTCAGATTTGTGTTTTGTAGTGCTTTCTCACTCTGGTGGGGGAGAGTGGATTCAAGGAGACTGGTCAAAAGGTGCAGTAATCCTATGCTTCTGATGTCTTAACATTTGAGGCCTTGTTGATCTCAGAAGGATTGTCCCTCCCAGGGCTAACCAATTATGTGATTTCTGTCCACTTTCTGGTTTTCATATGCCAAACAATTAAGCCAAGATCCATGTCCTCAACTACTTCCTTTATCTATATTTTACTCTTTGGGTCACTATCCACTTGCCTTAATCACCCAGGGCCAGGTACCAGACAACTAGGGACAGCACCTACACTCCAGAGCCTGCCAGCATTATTCAAACTTGCCCATTCCTTCTCATAGAAACCACCAGGAAGTCTCCTGCCCACATTTTGTCCTGCATAGCATGCCACACCTCCAGTTTCTAGGGGTCTGTGAGCATAAGCATCTTCCTTCACAACAGTCATTTCTGTGTCCGTGTGTCTTTATCATACCTGATTACATTTTAAAACACAAGACCACTGTGGTAAGCCAGGTGACTTCTGATGGTAAATTAGACTAGGGATGGTCACAGTGAAGAAGAATAAAAGCAGACAGTTATGTAATAAGTAAGATGACCAGATAAGGGGATGGGGAAGAAGCAGGTATCTAGGAGGTTTCCTGGGTTTAGACTTTAACAAATTGGATGATGGTGCCACATACAAAGAAAGGAAGGCCAGGAAGAGGAGCAAGTTCAAAATCAAGAATAATGAGTAAAATGTGCTTGCAAGACAACCAAATGTAAATGTTGCTTAGACAGCTGGATTTAAGATCACACTCAGAGGAAGGAATTCCACCACCCTTGCTCAACTACTCAAAGATAAGGACTCCAAGGCAATGGTATTTATAGACTGTGATTATCCCCCCTAATATATCACATTTCTGGTTGATGTAAATGACACTTTAAAATGAGGAACATTACTATATTTGTATCTTACTGGTCACAAAAATTAACTTTCATATGCTGCAGATGCTATTTAATACACATCTGCCTGCCTGCTGTCCACGTCAAACTAAAATCATTCTGATAGTGAAATGTTCTCCAAACTTGAGCCAAATTGCCTTAAAGTACCCTTCATTCTATGAACCATAAGGATAGTACTTCTTCTAATATGACAAGAAATTACATTGTCAGGTTCTCCTGATTCACCCAAATAATCTCACTTGCTGGAATCACATTGCAATATAAATTGCTCTTGGATTGATCTTTAAATGTATAGGATGAAGAAGATAACCATTATGGGAAAAATTCCAACTTTGCTTTTACTCTTTCTAATTGGCCAGGGAAAGGAAGAAGTCTATATATTTTTAGAAAGAGGCAAGGCTATTTCATGGTAACAAGTCATACTTAGGCTTCAGATCTTGGGTTGTGTGAGCAGTCCAAGCTGCCTCCAAGCAGCAGCTGTGACTTGGGGAAATAGACCTTCCAAATATAGCAAGATAAGTAAGGAAGTAACCCAGTGTTTATAGTTTCCTAATGGGATACAAGCAGACAGATGCAACTGGCAGTCATATCCATGATGTATTATGGACCCTCACAGCTCTGAGGAAGGCTGCATAGTCACAACGAGCCTGGCATATTGTCCAGAAATAGAGAGAGGAGAGAAGAAGAATTCCAAGCCATTTTATCTTGTTTGCCATGGCTATGGCAGTGGAAGAGAGCATCTACAACATAGTGTCACATTGCCTATTAATAACAATAATAATTAACCTCATATAGGTCTTACAATGTATTGGATGACATACCATGGACCTTACTTATATTAGTTAATCTTTATTACAACCCAATAAGGTAATTAATGTCATTATCCTCAAAAAAAGAAAAATAAATACCATATATGATAAAATATAAGGTGATGGGTGTTGTTTTCCCCAAACTATCCATGAGAAAAAAAGTTGATTTGTTGTCAATACCTAGAAAAGTCCTCCAGGAGACTGTTTTAGTTACTAAATTTTGAACAACAGAATAATTTGAGAAAGATATATATACCTAAAATGACCATCATTGGGGCTAATTTTGGATGCTTAAGAAAATAATCTGGTAAAATTGCTTTTTAAAACACAGGCAAGGAAATTTAGCACAGACTTACTGATTACTTCTGGGAGGCAATTGGTAATGTTCATAACTGAAACTTTTTAGAATTACCTTAAGAGGTCATAATGAACACAATAAATACAATGAATGAAGGCTCACCCAATGAATTTTAAAACCTACCACCTAAGGTTATTGAATGTATATTTATGGGATGGGATAAAAATTCTAATGTAAAGCATCAAACGCAGATTCAAAAAGTGTGAATTTTTCACAAAGTTTAAATAGATTTGAAGTCATACTCTAAAATTGTGCAGTAGGTCAGCAAGAGGCCCCCACACAATGAAGGCACTGATGTCAAAATTTCTTGGGAAGAGTTTGAATTAAAGTATTTCATGAAGTATTCAACCAGAGGGATAAAAGCAATACTTCTAAATTAATATCCATTCATATGTAGTAGAATTTTAATATGCATGTGTAATTAAATGCATAAATATTACTAATTATATCTTTCTGGTTTCTACTAGATCCAATGGAGTGTTCCAAAGTAGAGAGTGAGCTCCAAGGAGGTGGGCGAGTTTAACCGGAGCATAAGAATGAACCTCCAGAAGTTTAACACACAGATCCAACTGTGTGGAATTCCCCCAATGTGCAAGGCACAGGGATAGGCGTGTGCAAGACACATACATAAATATCCATGTCACCATGGTCCACTCAGCACTATAAGATAGAAACATTGGATATTTTGTAAAAATAAAGAAAATGGTAAGCCTATAGTTGATGTCAGGCACCATTTCAGGTGCACTTTATTTTTTAATATCCTTTAATTTTCAAAATAGCACTATGATGGATATATAAGTGATCATGATTATCATTTCCATTTTGTAAGTGGAGAAACTGAGGTTTAGGAACTTATCAAAGGCTACACAGTAAACAGCCAGGTTGAAGTTCAAAAGCCCTGAGATCTGGTGCCCCAGCACTTGCTCTTTGCCAAGAGGCTATACTGCCCCTCTTCATTGCCCTCCTGTCCACTCCTCCCTACCTGTAGCTATCATCCCCATAATTTGTAGAGAAGAGCCCACCTTTATGACAGTTAGCTGTATATGTCAAATAGCCAATATGAAAGGGAGTAATTGGAGTATTGATTTTCTTATCTTTTTGAGAATGTAAGTTCCCTTCAATATCTGCTGCCAGACATAGACCCTCTCCATAGTCACAAATATTTCCTAGAACTTTAGGAGCTTCACAGCCTATCCAGAGATCCAATACTTTAACCATTGGTTCACCCAGATGTGAATACAACTAATGAATGATCCCAATTAAGAACTAGATTTTGAGCAACTGTGGCCATAAAGATTGATCATTTTACCTGGAGAGAAAAAAAGTGATCAGTCTCGTGCAGATCAGCACAGAATGCTAAACAAATCCTTGAATGAGGCAGAACCAGCACAATGCAGAAGGAAGAGGATCTGAATGGCACTGAGACCATACTGAACATACCTATAGTATTTCTATGGGTATTTCTAGCCCACACTAGGATTATAAGTGTAGATCATTTATGATGGGCTGCCAGTGAAACAAGATGGCCAAAAAAGCACTGACTCCTTCCTCTGACCCCAACTCTGGATATGCCATGAAAACAAGGCACTAGTTCATGGGTCCCAGGACAGTGAGAAATCTTTGGGGTAAAGACCTAGTTGAGTCCCAATTGAGGGAGTCTTGCTTAAGGGAGAGCCAGAGAGTGGGGACGGAGGTAGTTTGGAAGAGCATTTTTTTGTGTCTGTTTTCTATGCCCCATATTACTGTAGGCCTGTCTTAATGACCATGGTAGGAGAGATAAACAGCAGTACTCTCTAACTTTAGCCAGAGGGTAGTATAAGGTTAGGGACATATTTGATCCTGGTTGGGGTTGTGAATGTGTATGAACAGATGCAGGTGGGCTAGGTGGCCCTAAGCACCTTCTTCTCTCTCCAGTCCACTATAGGTTAGATAATTACAATAGAGGGAGGTAGCCTTGGGAAGAGAACATTGGCAGGATTTCACTGGGAGGTTCCCTGAGGCACAGAGCCCAGTGTGTATGTGTATGCCTATGCACGTGTGCACGTAGACTTGAATCTGTGTGGGATGAGATAAATGGGAGTGACTGCAATATCAGAGGGTCTACACCCTAACTCGTGTCCTTTCACCATTCATTTAGAGGGACATAGCTGAGGCCTGTGCTTTCTGTCTGTTCCCCACAGATAAGCATTACCAGCCAAGGTATCTGGTACACCACAGTGAATGTAAATTCCTGGAAGGAAAAAATAATACATCTGAGGAGCACAAGACTGTGAAAAAAAATTAAACCATTTATATAAGAGAGAGCAGAATTAATTCATCAGATAGAATAAGAATTTAAAATATACAAAAAAGTTCTCAATGAGATAAGGGAAAAATCATAATTATGAAGCAATAAAAGTAATTTGAAGGAAAACCAGTTGAAGACATTGGATATAAAAAATGTCATTGTTAGAAATGAAGAATTCAATAAACTGAATAGCAGAATAAATAGAATCAAAGAGCAAATTGGAAAACTGACAAGTCAGGTTAGGAAATACTATGGAAAAATATCAGAAAAGTCTAAACAGAGAAAGCATCAAAGGTAAATTTAAAAGCTCTGGAGGAAAGCAATAAAAATATCAATTGTAACAGAAGCCTCAGAAGGAGGTAAAAGTAAATTGGGATAGGGAGAACAGAACAGGACGTATTTGAAGAAGTAATGGTCAAGAATAAAAGAAAGATAATAAGGCCTCAAATTTAAAGGACTAACAGAAACTAGAACCCACATAGAACAGAAGAAAAAAATTATAACTAAAATTTTATGATAAAATTTGAGAAGATCGAAAACAAAAGGGAAATTCCAAAGATTTCCCATGAGAAAAGCAGACCATTTTCCTAGGAACAAGAATCATACTGATATCAGACTTCTCAAAAACAACAGCAGCCAATTCAAGAGGAAAATGATGTTTTCAAAGTTTTAATGAAGAACATTTATTGCTGCTAGAGTTTTATATCCAGCTAAAATATTGTTTGAATGTGAGGCTACCATAAAGATATTCTTAAAGGTAGCCAGGTGGGTGGCTCACACCTGTAATCCCAGAACTTTTGGGAGGCTGACACAGGAGAATCGCAAGTTCAAAGCCAGCCTCAGTAATGGCCGAGGCACTAAGCAACTCAGTGAGACCTGTCTCTAAGTAAAACACAAAATAGGGCTGGGGATGTGGCTCAGTGGTTGAGTACCCCTGAGTTCAATCCCTGGTGCCAAAAAAAAAAAGAAAGAAAGAAAGAAAGAAGAAAAGATATTCTCCAAGGTAATCAAAAAGGTAGACATGTGAAGACCTAAATTTGAAAGCACTCTCAGGGGAAATAGTCCATTGAAAAGATAAATACATCCAGGAAAAAGCACCAAAATATGGGAAGAAACCTTATCGACAAATTAGTAAACATTATTATTTGCCAAATTTATGGGCCCCAAAATGTGATGGATGAAAACCAAGGGAACCTATTGTGGTATGTGGTTAATTTTATATATCAACTTGGCTAAACCACAATAGCCAGATATTTAGTCTATACATTCAAATGTTGCTGAGAAAAATATTTTCTGGATGAGATTAACATTTAAATCAATAGACTTTAAGACCAAAATGTGGGTGGGCCTTATCCAGTCAGTTGAAGGTCTTAAGAAAAAGACTAACCTCCCCCAAGGAAAAGAGAATTCTACTAACAAAGTGCCTCTGAACTGCAACATCAGCACTTCCATGGGTCTACAAACTGCCACCCTACAAACTGCCACCCTACCTGCAGATTTTGTCCTTCTAGTCTCAACAATCATGTGACCCAATCCCTTTCCTTATAATCAAACTCTCTCTATCATACATATATACTGTCTAATATACATAATTCTTAAACATATATAATATGTAATATCCTATCCTACCCATATATAGATACAGACATATCCTATTTGTTCCCTTTCCATAGTGAACCCTAATACAGGTAGTATGCTATAGGAAACTATTAACATGTCTACTTATTTTTATTTTTTAATCCCCTTCCTAAAAAAATTTTAGGGAAAATTTTATAATTTATAATATATAATTTTATAATTTATAATGTATATAATATATTAATATTGCATATGCTGCATAATTTAAAACTAAGTGTATGTATGTAGATGCTTTGTTTAAAAAAAAAACTAACACAGGTACATGGTCAAAAAAGTTTAAGATCACTAATACAAATAATGACTAAGCAATATATTCATAGTCCACAGGAAAACTATAATGTATAAGAAAATGAACAGATGGGAGGTCAAACAGAAAAGTAGAGGCCAGTATAAAGGAAAGCAAGCTAAAGTACCCACCTATTTTTAGAAAAGACACAAATACTGAGCTTAAGACATTGATGGGTGAAATATAATTCATTCTATGCATAAGTCTTAAGATTTGAATTACTTTCTTTATTTTGCTTTATAAAGTAAAAACTTCTTTAGTTATTAATAAAGAAATATATGTGTAGATGCTCACAAGTGATTGCTAGTGTTGAATAGAAACCACTGAAATAGTTGCAAAATGGAGTTGATAAAACATTGGAGTGAAGGAAGAAAATATGTGAACTTTGATTTATGTTTATTTTTATCTCATACATATTAATTTCTCCCTGTGTGTTTATAATATAAAATAGTAAAATAGATGGGTAATTTATGAATAAACAAATATGTGTATATCTGAGAATAATGCCTACACAGAGGCCTTTACTGTGGGAGTGCCTACTCATTACACTTGCTTTTCCTGGAAATACCTAGACATCCGTCATATCAATGTGGCTCAGGAGCCATCTCTGTAATAACCCCTTCCAAGGAGCCTGGCCAGTGAGTACCTTCAAACCCCTCCCACTCATAGGGACAGGCTCCACAGCACATCTTCCCTCAGTTACTGGTAATTCATCCAGAACTAGATTGAATTTGGGACCAGAGTTAGATAAACTGGATTTACTTTCTGAGAAATTTGAATTCAGAGATGCTAACTAAACTGTTCATCAAGACATGCAAAGATCCATGAATCTGGAAACTCGGAGGTGGGCACCATTTTCTGGAAATGAAAGAAGGCATTTCATCTTTGCTTAGCTCTACTAATTGAGACATTAGGTTGCCAAGCTTGAATTAGTCTGCTCAGCACTGTAGTGCTAGTAATATTTTCTCCCAGTATTCAATTTTGAAAAATGTCAAACACAAAAAGTCCAAGAGTAGTGCAAGGCACACCTGTGCACTCTTACCTAAATTAATATTTTGCCACACTGGCTTACTTAACCTACCTCTCTCTCTTTCTTTATATACACACACAGAATTGTAATATTTGAAATGAAATTGCAGACTTTATGACATAATGTCACATTACCCCTAAATCCTTTGGTGTGTGTATCCTAAGATACTCTCCTTCATAACCCCATAATATTATCACAACCAAGAAAACTAATAGAGTTTTCATCTTCAGATTTTCCTATTTGATGCCAAATTTTAACCATTTTTTAAATTCCTGATCCAGAATCCAATCTAATCACAGCTTTACCATGAATTTGATTTTTTCTTTAGTTTAACAGAGTTGGCTTCTTGCCTTTTACTATTTGTTTTTCATGACACTGTCTCTTTTTTTAAATATTTTTTAGTTATACATGGACACAGTGTCTTTATCTTGTTTACTTATCTCTATGTGGTGCTGAAGATCGAACCCAGTGCCTCACACGTGCAAGGCAAGCACTCTGCCACTGAGCTACAACCTCAGCCCGACACTGTCTTTTGTAAAGAGCCCAGGTTGATTGTTGTATAGTGTCTTTTCTACATTTCAAATTCATCCGGTTGCTTCCTCAACATTGAAGTAAAAATATTTCAAGAGTTGCACACAGATAATACGCTGTAAGCCCCACAGCATCCCATAAGGTTATCTTGTCTTCTTATTGGAACTGCTATATTTGCTCCATTTAAATGGCTACTCTTCTCTCGATAACTAACGATCGGTAGAGTGATACTTTAAGACTGTGAATATACCATTCTCTAATGAGCTTTTACTTAGTGACTTTAGGGTTCATTTCTAACACTTGCCTTAATCAGTTATTAAATTGGGGGCTGCAAAATGGTGATTTCTAGTTCCATCATTCTCTCTACATACTGGTTGGCATTCTTCTTTAAAGAACAGCTTTCTTTTTCTTCTACCCTCTTCATAACTCATGTTTTGGTGGTGGTGGTTGTCTTTTTAATATATGATGTCAGGACCCATTGCCAACCCATTGTCTTTTTGATGTTCAAAATGTTCCAAATTTGGTTTCTATTATTGAGTCTCAAAGACTCTTAATGTTATGCCAAGGGAGAATGCAAAATGCAGGGGGCAGAACCCAAGCTTTGGTGTCCAACAGCTCTTCAGGATGCTGCCACTTCTATTAAGAGAACAATAAGTTATTTAAATCCATGGAGACTCAATCTCTTCATCTGCAAAAGAATGCTAATAATACTTACTTCATGGATAGGAACTGGTCCTTTGCTCATTGTTGCACCCCTAAAATCTCATTCACCCTAATACCTCAAGGCACCTGTTGACTAGAGAAATCACCTAGGACAGTACCTGCTACATAATAGTAGCACAGTAAGTGAGTGGTTGTTATTGCTGCTATTCATATGTATAGGACATAATTTTGCCCTTTCTTTAACTATTACTTAGGACTTTTTATTTGTGAACCTTAGTATGGACCATTACGAACTGGAGGGTGATATTATATCCAATTCAACTTAGCAATAAAAAAAATGATTATTTTCCTTGTTAGGATGACAACAAACATTTGTACTTACTATATGACAGGCACTGTTCTAATTGTTCAATTCATTTATTCCTCTCAACAATTCTGTGAGGTAAGTGTTCTCTCATTACCCCCATTTTAAGATTAGCAAACTGAGGCCTAGAAAGGATAAATTACTTGCCACATAGTCAGGACTCATATACCGGCAATCTGCTCTCAGAAGTGTCCTTGTGCCCATTATGCTGTGCTGAGGAAAGGAAAGCTTTTACAAACGTAGTCAATAAAAGCACAAGCTGTTCTTTATGCAGAGGAGCGTGGAGTGGAACGTGTGACATTTATTGGAAAAAGGACATGCACAGAGTTGACAATGAAGATGTGAAGTTCTCATGCTAAACGTCATAATTTGTTTAAAAAGACTACATTTTGGAAGATGTGGAGACCACTGCAAATGAAGACCTCATTTCCAGAGCTTAAGGAACTAAAGTAATTTAAGTCTTGGAAAATTAGAAGTAGATGCCAGCTCTTATCTTCATCTGGTGCTTTATAGCAGCCTTCAGTGATATATTTGGCTATGTCTGAATAACCCACCAGATGGTCCAGCTGTGAGAATGTTATTGTTTTCCACCAATTCATATTATTCCCATGGCTTTACAAGTTCTAGTTCTTGAACCTTCGAAAGATACCACAGCTTTTTCTTTAAGCTATGCAAAAATAATAGGTTTCCCAAATCTATCACAAAAGTTTCATCAGATCTCTAGGTGAATTCACAGGTGATATCAATGCTTTTTACAATCTCCTGTAAAAGACTTCGTGTCTGGTTTATGGAACCTTTTCTTTATAAGAGGGACTAAAGGTTTGAAGAAGAGACTTCATATGAGCAAGCTTGGGCCGTTGCCACAACTGTCAATTAGTTAATGCACTTTGTAAAAAACGGTCCCTGTCTCTCAAAGGCCATTTTGTTGTTTCTCTTTACACTCTTACCCTCTTCGGTGTTCTGCAGAATTGCTTGACTGATGTTATTTGAGTGAGCGTATGGGTCATTCACAGGCACTATATGTTCCCAACTATCTGTATCCTACTAGAAAGATAAGCAATAAGAACTCACACAGTGTGAATTATAGCCTAATAATTAGTGCCTCCTGCATTAGAGGATGCAAAGCTGAGGGTTTTGCAGCCATTCAAACAGTTAAGCATGAATTACCACACTCTAATTCAGGGCCCGAAGCCTTTTCTATACATGGAAACAGATGTCTCTTTTACTAGAAGAGAAAAACTAGTGGTAATATGAAGGGAGAAAAAAAGTGTGTCTGTGTGTGTTTTAAAACTAGAATGACCTCATTGCTGTTATTGCACCCAGAATTGAGGCATGTGATACTCATCTAAATTCCCCTGAAGTAGCCCTTGCATTGATTCCTGCCTTCATCAGCCTCCCTCTGGGTACCTGCAGGACCGACAATGGATCTTTGCATCTTTGCAGCTTGCATAATTTCCCCTGGTACCAGTGCAAGGAAATCCTTCTAACAATAACAACTACAACAAAAACAACACCTTCCCCTCCAAGACTCTAATGGAGGCTACAGTTGAGTGTGTTTTATATGTAAGTGTGTGTGCATGTGTACGCGTGTGTGTGTGTCCAAGGAAAGCAGGCACTCTGGAAACTTCTTACCATGGCCTGCTAGGTCCTCGCCATCTGAGCCCTGCCTGTGTTCACACTTGATCAGCCTGCACTCTCCTCCTCTCTCACGTTGCTCCAGTCACACTTGCCACGTTGCTGTTCTTCATGCAAGCTAGGTGCATACACATACCAGGGTATTTATCATTTCTTCTGCCTGGAAGACTCTTCCATCAGATGTCCAGGTGGTTGGCTACCTCACCTCATTTAACAACATTGGGTCTCTGTGCAAATGTCAGTTCCTCACAGATGAAAGAAAGAAAAAGGAAAGACATGAAATAATAAAACAAGGACAGAAACATGCCATGTAGAGTCCTTTCTAGACCATAATTCTTTTTTTAAAGTTTTTTTTTTTAATTTTTTTTAAGTTATGGATTGACTTTTATTTATTTATTTATTTATATGCGGTGCTGCAGATCGAACCCAGTGCCTCCCACATGCGAGGCAAGCGCTCTACCACTGAGCCACAATCCCAGCCCCTTTTTAAAGTTTTTAAAAATATTTTTAGTTATAGAGGGACACAACATCTTTATTTGATTTATTTATTTTTATGTAGTGCTGAGGATCAAACCCAGTGCCTCACATGTGCTAGGCAAGTGCTCTACCACTAAGCTACAACCCCAGCCCCAGACCATAATTCTTAATAGCCTCCCATGACATCTTATTTTGTTTGTTTCTTTGCCTGGTGTTACTTTTTGTTGGGGCACTTATCATTACCTAGTTTTAAGTTACGTATTTAGCTGTTTAAGGCTGTCCCTGTCACTACATTGTAAGCACCATGAAGCCAGTTCTGTTACTGTTTGTTCACCCCTTCTTAGCCTCGTATCCTCAGCCCTTGGAAAAGTGCCTGACACATAGGAAGCCTAAGACTTCCTGGTGCTCTCAGTTTCCAGGAATGGATGAACTGGATGAACTAGTATCTACCCTGAATTTTTTTGGGTTTTTCTTTTTCCTCATTGAAAGAAATGGAAACAGATTCTTTAATGCAGCCCTTCAAATAATTTCTTTGCATGTGCTCCCTTTTCCGCTTGAAAATATTAGCTAGCTTGGGATATAGTGGTAGGAGCACAACCAAGGATTTGATCCAGAAACACACTACATCTTCTATGCCCCGTAAAAGACACCATAGATGAGATTGAAAAGTAAGTGTTCTCTGACTCAAGCCCCTTCTAAAATGTGAATTTTAAAACATTTTAAAAAGCTGTCATTTCAAAGTTTCTGCTTGTTCTCTGTAGGACTTAAAAATGAAACGCACTAATTGGAATTTGATTGTTAAGGACAACTCATTGGTGGGTTTATCCTGGAGTAAGTTGGTTGAGATTAAGGAAACTAAATTTCTCAGTATAATAACTAATAAGAATTTTCTGTTTGCATCAAAATTCTTGAAGAATTTTGTATAATAACAAGTAAGAATTTTCTGTTTGCATCCAAATTCTCAAAACAGGGCATTCTAGTCTTGAAGAAGAAGGACACAGGAAGGAGAACACAAAATGCATATTATAGTCCCACTTTACTTATGCAAGTAGGCTCAAAACTACGAGTGAAATATTCATGAAGTAATTCTACAATGTTAAGTATTGTTAAATCTATTAAGTGAGTTGTTTACCCAGGGTTCTAAAAACATCGGAACTGATAGGATATACAGAAACAGAGATATAAAAAGGGATTTATTAGGACAGTTAGCTCACTCAATTATGGAAGCTGCTAAGTCCCATGACAGGCTCTGCAAGGCAGAGAACCAGGGAAGCCAGTGCACGGCTCACTTCAAGTCTGAAAGTCTCATAGTCAAGTAGGAATGTTGAAACTCTAAACTATTATTGTGAATATGTCCATTCCTCCTTCTAGTTCTATCAAGTTTTGAAGCTCATTTGTTAATTATGCCTCCACATTTAGGATTCTTTGTTCTTGGTAAACTTGCTCTTTCTCATCAGGTGATATCCTTCTTTATCCTTAGTAGTAACCAATGTTCTGAATTTTACTTTTTCTGGTATTAATATAATCTCTCTAGCTTTCCTTGGATTAGTGTTCATATGATATATCTTTTTCCATTAACTTGTTTTTAGCTTACTTAGGTCATATTGTTGAAATGTTTCTTTATATACAGGTCAGTCACTTTTCAATTCATTTGTTTAATCACTTTTTTTAATTGGTGTATTTGACCATTTACATTTAATATAATTATTGATATGACTGGGTTACAGTCTATCATATCACTACCTGTTTTCTATTTATCCTGGGTTTTTTTTCCTTTTGTGTGTAATGCCCACTTTTTTCTTCCTATTCTATACCTCCATGATTGGATTTTTGTTTAAGTTTTTAAGTTGATTATAATCATATATGTATATGGATATGACATGTATGTCATATATTATTATATTTAGGTGTATACGTACACATGTATTTACTTAAGGAATGCAATTCTTTGTTCTGATATGTGTATATGTAGTAGTAGAACGATTACACCAAGATAATTAATGTAACTATCACTTTACATATTTACCATTTTTTGAAGTAAAAAATCTTTTAGCGATCTTGAAATATATAATACATTACCATGGACTGTGGTTGCCTTGATGTACATTAGATCTTGGAAACTTTTCCTGCTGTCTCACTGGAACTTTGTACCTTCTAATCAACTTCTCCCCATCCTCTACTCGACCCATCCCATCATTCTCTAGCATTCTAGCAACTCTAACCAGCAGTTCTCTTCCCACTTCTCTAAGTTTGAATTTTCATAACTAGACTTTTTACACTTCTTGTAAGTATTTTAGTAGTTAGCCAAGGTTTTACAACACACATCTGCAAATAACCTGGCATCACTTCATGTTAAGGGTAAGGACCTAATCTTACAGCCACATACTCTTCATTCCTTCCTTCCCTTCTTTTGTGCTATTGTTTTCAAGTATCTTATGCACTTTTGTTTTCTGTACAGGGGATTGAACTCAGGTATGCTTTACCACTGAGCCACATCTCCAGGCACTTTTTATTTTTATTTTGAGATGGTCTTGCTAAGTTGCTTAAGGCCTCACTAAGT
Source organism: Xerus rutilus (assembly GCA_028644305.1). NCBI lineage: Eukaryota > Metazoa > Chordata > Mammalia > Rodentia > Sciuridae > Xerus > Xerus rutilus. The sequence continues at coordinate 63,962,832 of CM053403.1, read as the reverse complement.
TGCTGAGGCTGACCTTGAACTTGCAATCCACCTGCTTCAGTCTCCTGAGTCACTGGAATTGCAAGCACGCACCACTGTGCCTAGCTCTTATTTGCTCTTTTAAACCAAACAATATTGCTATTTCTTCTTAGTCACATTTTAGACCAATTAAAAAGAAACAAATGCTTTCCATATGTACTTTCATTTTAACTGGTATCAGCAATCTTCATTTCTTTGTGTAGATCCAACTTTCTATCAGGTTTCTTCAACCTGAAGAAGTTTCTTTAACACTCCTTGTAGTACAAGTTTGCTGGTAATGAATTTTCTCAGTGTTTGTTAAAACAAAAAAGTATTTTGTCTTCAATTTAGGTAGAATTTTTTCACTGAATTTCAAGTTGACTTTTTTCATTTAGCATACTTGAAAGACTTCATTGTCTAATGCCTGGTAAAATTTCTGACTAGAGGTCTACTGAATTCTTATTTTCATCTATATGTAATGTGTTTTATTTTTCTGGATGCCTTTTAGATTTTCTTTCACGGTTGGTACTTAGTTATTTGAATATAGTGGTCGAAGTGTGTATTTATCCTTCTTGGTGTTTTCCAAACTTAAACATGATGTCTTTCACTATTCGAGGAAAATTCTCAGCCATTGCTTCTTTTTTTTTATATTTATTTTTTAGTTGTAAGTGGACAGAATATCTTTATTTTTATGTGGTGCTGAGGATTGAACCCAGTACCTCACATGTGCTAGGAAAGCACACTACCACTGTGCCATAATCCCAGTCCTTCAGCCATTACTTCTTCAAATATTTATTCTGCCTTATTTTATTTTCTCCTTCTGAGATTCCACAAACATGTATGTTAGCTGGTCAGATATTGTCCTACAGAAAGCTCTTGCATGCTCCATTCTGTTCTGATTGTTCTTCCCTTTCCCAACTCTATTTTCTTTGTATTTTGGTTTAAGTAATATCTATTGATCTATCTTCAAGTTTCAAGTTCACCAACACTTTCCTCAGATGTGTTGAGTCTAATGAATCTGTCAAAAGCTATTTTTTATCTCTGCTACCATGTTTCCCCCATAGCATTCTTACTTGACTATTTCTTATAGCTTCCATGTCTCTGATGATATTTCCCATCTGATTATGCATATATTATACATTTTCCTAAAGAACTTTATGAAGTTCATATGTTTCCCAAAGAACATATGAATCCCTGTTGTTTCAGATTCCCTGTCCAACAGAAAAGAACTGCCCTTCCCAGAAGATTGCTGCTTCTTGTTACTGTTTTCCAGCATGGTATGAAGCAGGGTAGGAGTGAGGGGATGGGTAGAGGGGTTAGTTGTTTCTTGTCTACATCCACTTCAGCCTAGGCAGGATCAATGTCCATGCTCTCAGAGGTGAGGCTCTTAATGGTTCTATCTCTCACCCAAGTATAAGAGGCATAGAGACCTCTAATGTCCTGGGCCCCAATAGTACCTTGCCCTTGTTCCTGACAGAGGATTGCTGTTTGTTTGTTTACCCATCCCTCAGCCACAATGTCTTGGGGGATCTGAGGTTTGTTGCTGTCCCCCAGTGTCTTAAGATTTTCATTTCTCAAAGAGAAAAGGACCAGGAAGACCATCCTGGCTTCCTTACAGACGTAGTTGCTTCACTCCTCCAGGTCTTCATCACAGACTTGGGCTTTCTCTAGGCTTCTGCCTGCTCCAAATCTTTCTTGTGAACCTTGGTAAAGAAGACTCTACAAGGAGATATGGGTCCTCCTTGTTTGTATATCATATATTCTTGAACTAGCCTACACCTAAATTCTACACAAGACACTAATTTTAAAAAAAAGAAACTATAAGTAAATAGTAGAAATATCAGTAGAGTAAAAGGAAAGGAACAGGGGGAGGCAGGAGAGAAGGGAAAGGGGAAGTACTAGGGATTGAATTAGAACAAATTGTATCCCATGCTTTTATAATTATGTCAAAATGAATTCTAGTATTATGTAAAACTAAAAAGAACCAATAAAAAACAAATAAATAAATAAAGTCCAGCAATTTGTTGAAATATTTAGTGGAACTCTTTTTAGCTGCCAGTATATGTGGCCTGATGTTCTCCTAAGCCCTTCCAGGGCAGTGCACCCTGCCTCTCCTTGGAGACCACTGCCTTTCCTTAGACTTCAGGCTAGTTTTTTTCCCTGTAAACTCAATTTTCTGATAGAAAAAAATCGTATGATTTTTTCAATTCTCTAAGTTGTTCCTGTTGTTAAGGAGGGAGCATCACTCTCTCCAGCTTTCTACATCCTAATTGAAAGCCAGAAATTCTAATCTTCATTTTCAGATTGCTTCCTATTCATGCAATAATTTCCCAATGGGTCCTTAACTTTCAGCAAAATGCCTTTACATTTGATAGCACTGCTTTTGCGAAGGAAGAAAGAGGAGCATGCTTGTGATGTGGCAGTAGAAAAAGGCCAGTATCTGGCAGATAACCAGGAGGTGATAAAGAATTGTGTTGACTGCAGGATTTACAATCAAGAGTGAAAGGCAACTACCAGGAGAATACAAGAACATCTTCCCTCACTGGGGAAAATCTGACGGGGCAGGATATTTCACTTTCCATAGTTATGTGGAAAGCAGAATTAACTAATTTTATGTAGCTACTAAAGGAAAGAAGGGTTGGGGGCTGCTCAGAGGACTTGAGCTCCCCAAGTTAGAGAGTTACAGCTAAGCCATCAAATAAAATAGCTGTGATCTAAAAATAAGACATTAATCTCGTGACACAGAGAAAGTTGAACTAAACTCATGAGTTTATTTAGGCTCCCAATTCCTGCCACATGACTTAGTTTATCTGAATTATACTACAATAGAGGAAACGGGGCTCAGAATATTTGGATGCCTTCATTCTTTATAATAAATTTTAAAATTTGTCTTTCTGATATCCTATTAATTATGCTGAGATAGAACACAAGGTTTAATTTTTATCATATTGTTAGGGCGAAAGGGGGTCAAATTTTACAGGCCATCTCAGCACATGAGTGATTTTTTTCCAATCCAGAAAGATCAGATGGTCTGATTTTCTTGCTCAGTGTTTCTGGTAGAAAAGGCAATTTTCAAGACTGAAATAGCAATTTCTTAGCCATCACTGAAGCTCTTAAAATCCATTTTTTAAACTCCCATAGACTTCCATGTGTAAATGAAAGAAGACTTCTGGAAATACACATTTTTCTATTTTGAGAGATAACTCACTCAGGCATAAAGTTAATACAATTTATTACACCAAAAGTAAAGTTGCATTAGAGTGAGCTCATAACAGATGAGTAAACACACTTTACAAGAATGGGGTTGGCATGTCTGCTATCCTGAGTTTGTCTCCTTCAGCATCAGTGCCTCCATAAATATCTCATTCTTACATCGGCCCTGCTGACATAGGAGAGGACTGTCCTCCTTGGACAGGTGTTTTGAGATAGTTTTTGACCCTTGACACTTCAGCACTAACCCTAAATTGCATTACTAGCCTTTGGTTATTCTGAGGAAAATTACACGTTCAATCAGTACTTTAAACAAAAGGATAAAATCAAGTTGGAGGGCTTCTGACTCAGACTTCTCTAGATCAGTTACTACTGCATGACCTCAGACAAGGTAGGTCATTCCTCTGAACTTCAGTTTCTTCCTATAAGAATGAAATTTTTAATAAATGTTGCCAATTTCATAGGAGTCTTGAGGAGACTTTTATGCAAAACACTTAGCAGAGTGCTCAGCACACAGTATACACAGGCTGGATATGTATCATCATCATCATCATCATCATCATCACTACCACTACTACTTCAAATATCAGGCCAGTTTACCACCCATTCTACCACCTTAGTCATTCATTTGACACATGCCCGAGCCTTAGTTGTGTGCCAGGCTCTGCCGTAGGAATTTGTGTATGGTAATGGAAGAATGTAGGATTTGTCCCTTGTGCTATCTACCAGCAAGACGCTTCATCTCCTTGAACCTGGATCTCTTCTCAAATGAGACTAATCACGACCACCATCAACAAGGCAAGTAAAACACTTGCCAATCCTTAGAGAGAGTCCTCTCTAAATTTTGTACCCTGGTGGTACCTTGCTTGCCTTATTACCCTTGTTCCAGCCTCTCATTATATTAATGCCTACTTCACTCAATCATGGAGTCAAGGAAGAAGAAAGAGAGTAAGCTGTTCCCCTGGCATGGGAGCAGGATGTGAGGAAACTTGTTCAGTGAGTAGATGAGTAGATATTTGGCTGAGCTTCAAAGGATGAGAAGAAATTTACTAGGAAAGCATTGGGTTGTTCCCTGCAGGTATATCAGAGTGAATGATAGGTTATGCTCAGAAATGGCAACATGAAGCTTGGAAGGAAATGGCAAGAGCTAAGAGCTCTTATTTATTCATCACATATTACATGTGGTGCATGGCTAGATATTTTGCAAATTTTTTAAAAATATTTTCAATAATCTAAAAGGTTAGTATCACTCATCCTCATTTTACAGCATAGACTTAAGACAATAAAATGTTACCCAATATTAATATATTAATATTCTATAGCTGCTATAACAAATTGCAAAAACCCAGGGGCTTAAAGCAACACAAAGTATGGCCTTACAGTTCTAGAGCCAGAAGTCTACCCCCAGATCTCACTTGGCTAAAATCACTTTCCAGGGAGAATTTGTTGTCTTACTTATTCCAGCCCCTGTGCTTACAGCCATGCTGCTCCATCTCCAGAGTCAACGGGTCAAGTCCTGCTCACCTTGCATCACTGTGACCTTCAGTTGTAGTCATGTTCTCTTCTGACTCTGACTCTCCTAATTTTAAGGACCCCTGCAGTTATATTGGGCCCACCCAGAGATAAGCTTATTTTAGGACAGTTGATTAGCAAACCTAATTTATCTGTAACCTTAATTCCCTTTTGCCATGCAACCTGGCATGGTATCAAGACATGGACATCTTTTTTTTTTTTTTGGTCATAGATGGACACAATATGTTTATTTATTTATTTATTTTTATGTGGTGCTGAGGTGCCTCACGCATGCGAGGCAAGCGCTCTGCCACTGAGCCCCAGCCCCAGCCCAGGACATGGACATCTGAAGGGGGGCAGGGCATTATTCTGCCAAACTCACATGGTTTGTTGATGACAGAACTATTGGGCTAGATTAAATTTGGATTTTATCCCAGTTTGACAGGGAAACACTGAAGGTTTTTAAGTACTGTAGTGCTATTAATTAACATGTCTGAATTTCACATAAATAATCCTTGAATTAGAATGTATCAAGGAACTAAAGGAGAAGACAAAATGTTGGCATTAGAGAATTCAATATGAATTAATAAAGCAGCAGATGTAGAAATGGAAAAAAGGGAGTGGATTGAAGGATATTCTGATACGGAATCCTTGGAGCCTAGTGACCTTTGGATGTGGACAGGGAAGGAGATGAAAGATTTTAAGACAAATCCTAGATGTTCTAGCTTAGGGATTGGGAGGGTACTGGTTTGACTTTACATTGCAAGTGTCTGCAACTGCTTTGTGGTTCATTTATTCATTTCAACCAAACACTTGTTCAATGCCCACTATATGCCAGATTATTATAGTAGCACCTGATTCAGGTAACATCAGTGAAACCAAAACACCAAAAATCCTGTCCCCAAGGAACTCACCTTCTGATTGAGAGACATACATAATAAACATAATAAATAAGCAAATTACAGAGCCTATTAGAAGGGAGTGCACTGAAAAAAAGGAAAAAGCAGGTTAATTGTTATTAGGAAACTGAGAGTGAGAGGATGAGATGCCTTTGTTCCAGGTGGTTCAAGAAAACTTCAGTTAGAAGTGCAAAAGCTTGAAAGAGAGAAGAAATTAGCACCATGGGCATCTGCGGAGGTATATTCCTCCAGAGTGAATAGCTACTGTAAGCCAAACGGTGGGAGCATAGCTGGTTTAAGGAGAAGCAAGAAGAACCAGGTAGCCAGAGCAGAATGAGCAAGAGGGCAAGTAGCAGGTGATTCTTCTACCCAAGAGGGAAAAATTGACTGGATAGGTAATTGGGCTTTTACAAGAAGGAAAGAACAAGAAAGGAAAACAGCTGCATAACCTCTGTGCCTGGGCATAGCTCGGAAGGGCTCCATCCATATCTGACACGTCACTCTACTTGGAACCTTAGTCATCCATGGCTTCTTTTGACAGATGATGTAACAAGTAAGAGTTAATGCTTGTTGAGCTCTAACCATATGACAGGCTCTATAAGAATTAGCTCATTGCCCCTCCAAACAACACTGTGAGATAGATGGGCTGATTAGTCTCATTTCACTACTAAGAACGTCACTCAAAATGATATAGCTAGATAGTGGCAGGCAGAAATTTAACCATAGAGTCTAGCTACAGCCCCCAGCTTGGCTATGCCTCCCTCCACCACTCTGAACTGTACTAGGAGCCAAAGTGCACTAGAAAGAGGTTCTTTCTGTCTAAAAACCCCTTATCACTGATCCCTAAAATCCCATCATTAACACTTCATCTCTAAAATAAGTACTGTCTTAAACCTGGATGGGTGACATGATAAGCTCCTTGCACCTTATGGTCAATGAGTTATCCATCCATCCATTTATCCAATAAGAGCTATTGATCCCCTACTTGGTGTTAGACTCTGGGATAGGACTTTTCTCCAAGATAAAAAGAACTTGGCAGCAAGAAAGTATATGGCAAAAAAGAAAAGTGGGGCCATAAGGACAAATTTCACTTATTTGAAGTTTTTCCTCTGGAGAGGCTCACATTTATCACTTGGTAACCATTAAGTCACCAGGCAGTATGATGATGCCCATCTTTTCCGCTGGAGAACTCTCCCTCCACAGCTAATTGCCTTACATCTATAGCCCAGTTCTCGTCAGTTTTGTCACACTGTTATTACATACAGTAATGGTGTGTAAGATATTAGCCTGTCATTATATATAAATGTGTCTAAGGAAAACTCATTTCCAAGAATCATTTTTGAAAATGAATCCAGAAGAGAGGTAAAAGCTTATTTTCTGTCTCCAAGGACAACATAAAGTAACTCTGAGGCTCGTAATGAGAATCGCTTAAGGTGGATTTTATGCCCCATGGGAAAAGCAAAGCCACAAATACATTTTGGAATGTTATATAAAGCCCAGGAAAGAGTTAAGCTAGGAATAGGGAGAAGCTTTCCTCTCTTGCTAACTGTGCCACGCCTTGAGGGTATGAAGAGCCCGGCTGTCTCCCCACTTGCCATTCCTCTATTTTATTATGGTTAATAACACGTGACCAGAAAGTCATTTTTACTATTTTCCCTTCGGTGTTATTAAGTTTAACTTCCTTGTTTCAGTAATACAGTGCCAATGCCTTGTTTGACAATAGAACTTTTTTCTTCCAGTTATCTATTAACATAATGGTTTAATTTATTACAAAGTATTTATCTCATACAACTCTCCCTCCCAGAGTTTGTGATATCGCTAAGGATCGAGCACGACCTGCATGCCCAGTATTTCCCAGTTTGTTCTTGACAACTTTCAGCACAGAGTGGTAAACTCTGAAAGCAGAGACGCTGTGCCCCCAGAACTACGCCTGATTGCGGCAAGTGATCAAGCATGCACCTCGAATGACCCACACAACAACCACCTTCAGTTCCCATCATACACAGAACAGCCAAACCATTTCCACATGAAAAGTCTATGAAATGGGAAGAAAGAGGTTTAATTTAAATGTTGACTTGCCCAGAAAATGGATTAACTTTAGGAAAATTTTTCAACTTTAAATGCCACAAGCATTTGTTAAAGACCTGCATATAAGTAGAGAATTCTCTTCTGGGTCCACAGGGCAACATAAAGGTGAACCAGATGCTGTGCATGCCCTGTAGAGGCTTATGATGATTACTTGCAGAGAAAACCTAGGGCGACCTCGAGTCCAGGGGTCCCTTCCCTACAAAGTCCCCAGTAACTCAGTGGTGCCATTTGTCCGGCACTTTAGATAAAGATCTAATATATGGGCTCTGAAGCCAGAGTGCCTGGATTCAAGTTCTGACTGAATTGAATATTAGCTCTGTGACTTCTGACAACTTACTTTTTCTATACCTCAATTTCTTCATTTGAAAAACAGGAATAAAAATTGTACAAATTTTATAGAGCCATGATGATTAAATTAGCTCATCTTTGTAAAATGCATGGAACCGCAGCTGGTACAATGTGAGTGTTCAATTAATATTACCTCTTATTTGGTTTATTCTTGCTACTACTTTGTGATAGATCATATTTTACATGGCTGTGTTGAACTATTATTAATTTCTATTATTGTATTTTTTAAATAGAAATATATTGTTCTTCAGAATGCTACATGATCATTATAAAATATTTAGATTATTTATATTATGTTGAGAAATATGATGTTTCTCTGTATTCCTAACGCCAAAGAACCATCATTCAAAATTTGGCAAATCTTTCACGTAATAATCTGCCTTTTCAGAATATATAGATATAATTCCAACACAAAAGTATCGGACTATACAACCTGTTTCACAAATAGACTACTTGTTAATGTATCAAAATCGTCAATTTGTGTCAACATATAAAGATCTAGTTTATATAAGCATCACTTTATTCATGGACATGTAGACTATTTGCTGCTTATATAGTATTTATAAATATCTACAGTACTAGCTAAAGTACTAGCTAAAGCAGTACTAGCTAAAGCACATATTTCTTGAAGGAAATATCATTGAATTCCTTCTAGAGCTGTGCAGACAGATTTGAGCAAATATTTATTTATGTATTGCACATTTTAGAAGAACTGAACAAGCTGACAAGAAGCGAGTTTTAACTGCATGGTTTTATTTCTAAGCTTTTTCTGAGCTTTCTAAAAAAAAGATTTAAACTAGCATGATCTAAATTTTTCAGGGTTATTGTGAAAATGAAAATAAAGTAATATGTGTAAAGTGGCTGAACCCTAGTAAATGTTCAATAGAAGCTGACTGCCATTGCTATTATGATGTGATTGATAGGAAGACAGGTTAGATACCGTCTGATAATGTAGTCAACAACCCACAGAGGGTGAAACAGTTCATCTCCAGCAATCGTCCTTGGCTCTAGGATCCTATTCTTTTTGTTGTTGTTGTTTTTAGTTATACATTGTGTCCATGTATAACTAAAAAATATTTAGTTATGGATGGACACAATATTTAGTTATTATGGACACAATGTCTTTATTTTGTTTATTTTTATGTGGTGCTGAGGATCGAACCCAGTGCCTCACAGGTGCAAGGCAAGCGCTCTACTACTGAGCCACAACCTCAGCCCTAGGATCCTATTCTTTGTGACTACATACTGCACTAAAGATAAACTAGAGCATGGAAATAAAAGCGTAGAATATCTGCTCATCCGGATCCTTCCAACAACTAAAAATTATCCTCATGATGCTTGTTAATTAATATGAAAGGTTAAAATACGTCTAATGATGCAAAGGGAGTGGCACTTGCCATTAATATTTTGTTACCTAATTTAGAATGCCCACAATAAAGACAGATTAGTTAGTAAAGTATCAGGAAGCACAACTGGACTTGGAAGAGGAACACGAGAGGAGGTGACTATTGAATAGGACTCAATTTCTGCTTTTTGTATCTGAGTCTTTTTCTTCAGGGTTTAACCTTGACATTACTGATATTTGGGGCCAGATAAATCTTTGTTGAGGAGGGCTCTTCTGCACATTTTAGAATATTTAGCAGCATCACTGGCCTTTTCTTACTGGATTCCAGTAGTATCTCCCCCCACCAAATTTTGACACCCAAAATTTTGTCCTGGGGGGCAAAAGTACCCACTGAGAACCATTGATAGATATATATGTGTCTACCTTTTTATAGCACTTTACACTTTGTAAATACACTTAATATTCATAGCAGCTGTGTGAATTGGTAAGTGTTATGGTTTAGATTAGGTGTCCCCCAAAAGCTCACATGTCAGAAAATGTAAGAAAATTTAGAGGCAAAATGATTGAGTTATGAAAGCCTTAACATAATTGGTGCATTAATCCCCTGACAGAGATTAAATGGGTGCAACTGTAGGCAAGTAGAGTGGTTGGAGGAAGTGGGTCAATGGGGCCTGCCCTTAGGGTTTACATTTTGTCTGTGGTGAGGAAATTCTTTCTCTGCTTCCTGGCACCGTGCCTCCAGCTGCCTTCCTCCACCACACACTTCTACCATAATATTCTGCCTCATCTCAGGCCCCAAGGAATGGAGTCAGGCATCTATGCACTGAGACTTCTGAAACCATGAGCCCCTAAATAAACTTTTCCTCCTCTAATTATTCTTGTCAGGTCTTTTGGTCACAGCAGTGAAAAAGCTAACTTACACAGCAAGATAGATATTCTCTCCCATTTTACAAATGTGGGAACTATGACTCTGGTATACTAAGTGTCATGAAATCAAAACTTACGTTCTGAACCACTGAGATGTCATGGGTCAGATCAGAAGGAAATATTCTATTAAAAAAATTTTAGTAAAGTGAGCAGTCAAAGCTTTTTCCTCTTAAATGAGGACCACAAAAGGAATGATCGGGCATCCAACATCAAAGAGGACTTCCTAAACAAAAACAAGTGTGAGATGCAGCCCTGTGATTCAGTGTTAATTTAGGGTTGAATTCATTAGCTGTAGAGATAATGATTTGAAGAAAGATTTGTCTCCCCCTGCAGAGATGGAAAATAGGATCACATGTGAATAAATGATTCCAATAGTTGTGATGATATATCTTCAGGAGGCATGAGCATTTCAGCCATAAAGTCTGCCCATTAATTAAAATTGTTATGGGAAGATGCAAAGAAGATGAAGATAGATAAAAGCCATAGCACCCACAGGCCTAAGAACCAATGTCTAGGAAACTAAAGAAACTGCCTGAAGACAGGGAATCATAATCTACTGACATCAAATGAAGGGAGGTCTCTAGACACCCAGAAGAAGTAGAATTCCAAGGAGATGGGAAATGAGATGAGGAACTATAAGAAATCTACCAAGGTCGTCAACTCTCAAGATGAACCCTAAGTGGCACCAGCAGACTTCCACTGACCTCTATTAACTTGCATCTGTCATTTTGCTGGTTGAGTAGGTATCAACCCAGCTGCTTCTTTTTGCTTATTTCTGTTGAGGCTTTTTACTACATTAGAAATCAGGTTTGTAGAGAGTGAAAATGTCATCACATTAAAAACAATCTGTTCCACATGTGTGAGATAATAGGATTTGGGGTTAATGAGCTCATGTCTGGGATATTGATCCAAATGTGAATAACTTGTAATTGGCCATCATTCAATGCCAGCTTGCAACTGGCCCAGACAATATGAATGGGACACCTTATTCACTGAAATAACTAAACAACCACAAAAACCAAAATTTGCTCACAGAGTTGGCCAATTGTCAAAGAGGATCCCCCTCTTCCTCCTTCTTCCCTACTTTCAATTAAATATTAAATTTCTAGGAGAATATAAGATCATATACAGACCCACCATCAATCCCTCACCCAGCAGATCTCATGTGTAGAATGAAAAGATGGTGATTTAAGAAGCATCACTTTCATCATTTAGCCATCACAAATACAGGTTCTGAAAGATTTCACTTCCAAGTACAAGGTTTTTTTAAAGCAAGGATAGTTTGAAGTAATGTCCCATCCAGCTCTCATTTTCTACAATTCTGTCTGTGGTACCACTCTTTTGGGTGAAGATATTCTCTACAGAATGACATTCATAAACCAAAATACAATATGTGAATAGCATTGGCATCTTATTCATTTTACTCTCCAAGAACAGAGCCCCAAAGGATGAAGATACTAGGAGTGGTAGATAACTGAAGGAAGGGAACATTTCAGAGAAATATGAGGTGTCAATCTCTACTCAGGGGAGGTGGCACCATTCTAGACCCCTGAGAAGCCAATGGCAGTAGGTTGAGTGGCAAAGTGCAGTGGACAGAGTTGGCTTTGAAAACTACATATATCATGTATTCTAAATGTAATAATCTGGCAACACCATAGAGCTCTCTGGGCCTCAGTCCTAGTATCTGTGGTAGATTAATATCTGCCCTAAAATTTACTACATGAATTGAAAAGATAATGTTTGGGGCTACTTGTCACTTGGTAGGTACCCAATGAAAACTAATTTCCTTTCTTTGCTTACTATAGTATTGCTCAAGTCAAGTCTGTACTAAACAGTAATTACTATTAAACCTAAACTAATAAAGCATCAAGGGAAGGATCCAAGATGGTGGCCTAGACTGACGCTGCATTCCTAGTCTCTCTGTGACCTGGAATTAAAGCAGCGGGAATATTGTTTCTCTGTGAGTTATTAGAGGACCTCCTACAGCTGCTCCCATGCAGGAATTCTGGCTGCGTGCCCACACAGGTCTGCAGGCCTCAAGCACCCCGGCTGCTTGCCCACACTGGACCTGCTCCCACACGGGACCCCCAGCATCAGCGCCCACACACTGGGCAGGACTTCTGGTTGCCCACACACAGGACCTCTAGGAAATACTCCCAGGCAGGACCCCTGGCTCTCGCACAGGACCCCTGGATGCTGCTCCCATGTAGACCCCCATCTACCAGGGTGGGGCTCCCCCATTTGCCTCCATCTTGGAATACTACAACCATGTGGCCATAGTCCCCTTCACACAATAGCCTGCACCTGGTGACACTGGACAGGGTCTGCAGACAGCCTGCTGCCACAACACTGCACACCACAGAGCTGCATCTCCAAACATATTGCCCAACATTGGCCCCCAGCCTGCCCCGACACCCCATCTCTGAAAACAGATATCTCCATCTTGGGATGCCTTGGTTACCATCTTGGATTATTCTCACTACTGCCATCATCATCTTTAGTTGGGGCAAGTCCCAGCCTGGGACACTGGCTGGAACCCAGAAGCAATATCAAGGTATTTATAATTCCCCAGGTCGCCCATCTTCCCTACAGCCACTAACCTGGCACAGCACTTGCAGCTATGTGGCCAGTCCGTAGCTCATAAATCCTGGTCCTGATCTGCCTGACACAAAACAGCTCTCTGCAACAAGTGTGCAGGTGCCAGAGCTCAGGCCACAAGACCTCCAGAGAGGTTCCTGATTGGGAAGTAGAAAGGGAGGGAGAGAGGGAGAGAGAGATAGTTTAGAGACTAAATGAGAGACCAGGAATTGTGAAGTCTACAAGTGATATAAGGAGATAAGACCAGGCGCTCACATCACATCAGAGGCCCCAAAAGAGATCCTTGGGGCAGACTCTTCACACAGGGATTGGCAAGCACTAAACCCACTTCCAGAAGCTCTGCCTTTAAGACTAACCCACATACCCTAATAACTGGCACAATCCCAAAGAGGGTAGATACCAGCAAACAACAGACAACCCCACCTACTAGATGAGAAGGGAAGCAGGAAAAATATTGAACAACAGAAATAATCCTTTTTATTTACTTTGAGATTTTTTTTCCTATTATCTTATTTTTTTCTTTCTTCTTATTCTTTTCTCTTTTCTCTTTTCCTGGCCTCACATCCCCAAAATTTGTGGAATCAAGTATTTTTCAGGCATTAGGTTACTGAAGACTTGGATATCTCATTAGTTTTATTATATATTCTTTTATCTTCTATTTTTATATTTTTAATTTTTCTTAATTTTTGTGTTTCTTTGTTTTTGGTACTCTATTTTCTTCTTACTTACTTGTCTTCCCCAAATCTCTCTCTCTCTCCTTTCTGCTACTAGCCAACTTTGTCTGGATTCCTTTTATGCACTATCTAAGATCTAATAACTCTATATTCTCACTTCCTACCTCCCTAACATCTCATTCTACACCCCAATGCTGGTTCTCACTTTGCCCACCAACAGAAACTGTAGACACTTTTGCAAACCTACTGTTTACATTGTAGATACTAATTGAACTCATAATTTCTGTATATTATAAGAAAGCTGTAAATTTCCTATTAGGAGGTACTTGTTTTAAGCTTTATATTATTTGTATTGGGATCTGGTAATATTGGTATCCCCCTTAAAGGAAAGGTATTGGAACCCTGCAGGAAATCTATAAGCCTATAGGATAAAAACTGTAACACCTTGGATCTGCAGTGCTAGAAGGGAAGACACACAAACAATATGAAAAGACAAGGGAAGAAAGTGCCCCAAACAAACCAAGATACTACATTATTAGAATCCATGGTCAGCACAGCAGAAGAAATGTCAGAGAAGGAGTTCAGAATGTACATCATTCAAATGTTCTGTGAATTAAAGAATGATATAAGAGAGCAAACACTGGCAGCAAAAGATCATTTTGATAAAGAGCTACATAGGCAAACACAGGAAGCAAAAAATTACTTCAATAAGAAGATAGATATTCTGAAAAAGAACCAAACAGAAATTCTCATAATGAGAGAAACAACAAAACAAATTATAAACTCAATAGAAAGGATCACCAACAGATTAGATCACTTGGAAGACAGAACCTTAGACAACGAAGACAAAATACATAATCTTGAAAATAGAGTTGACCACACAGTGAAGACAGTAAGAAACCATGAACAGAACATCCAAGAATTATGGGATAACATGAAAAGACCAAACTTCAGAATTATTGGGATAAAGGAAGGCATAGAGGTTTAAACCAAAGGAATGAACAATCTACTCAATTAAATAATATCAGAAAATTTTTCCAAACATGAAGAATGAATTGGATAATCAAATACAAGAGGCTTACAGGACACCAAATGTACAAGATCACAAGAGATCTACACCAGGGCACATCACAATGAAAATGTCTAGCATACAGAATAAGGAGAGAATCTTAAAAGCCACAAGAGAAAGGAATCAGATTACATATAGGGGGAAACCAATTAGGATCTCTGCAGACTTCTCAATGCAGACCCTTAAAGCTAGAACAGCTTGGAACAACATATACCAAGCTCTGAAAGGCAATGGATGCCAACCAAGAATCCTATATTCAGCAAAATTCAGTTTTAGATTTAATGATGAAATAAAATCCTTCCAAGATAAACAAAAGTTAAAAGAATTTACAGCAAGAAAGCCTGCACTACAGAACATTCTTGGCAAAATATTCCATGAGGAGGAAAATGAAAAACAACAATGAAAACCTACAAAGGGAGGAACTACACTAAAGGAAAAGCCAATCAAAGGAGAATCCCAGTCAAGTTAAAAGCTAAAAATAAATCAAAATGTCTGGGAATACAAAAGGTGTCTCAAAATAACCTGAATGTCAATGGCCCAAACTCATCAATTAAAAGACATTGACTGGCAGATTGGATTTTTAAAAAGACCCAACAATATACTGCCTCCAAGAGACATCTCATAGGAAAAGACATCCACAGACTTAAGGTGAAGGATGGGGAAAAATGTATAATTCACATGGACTGCGTAAACAAGCAGGGGTTTCCATCCTCATATCAGATAAAGTGGACTTCAAACCGAAGTTAGTGAAAAGGGATAAAAAAGGCTGTTTCATACTGCCTAAGGGAAGCGTACATCAATAAGACATACAATCTTAAGTATCTATGCCCCAAACAATGGGGCATCTATGTACACCAAACAAACCCTTGTCAACTTCAATAGACAAATACACCACAACACAATAATATTGGGTTTAACATACCTCTCTCACCACTGAATAGATTTTCCAAACAAAAACTAAACAAAGAAACTATAGAACTCAACAAAACAATCAATAATTTAGACTTAATAGACATATATAGAGTATTTCATCCATCAACAAGTAAATACACTTTTTTTCTCAGCAGCACATGGCTCTTTCTCCAAAATAGATCATATACTATGCCACAAAGCTAGTCTTAGCAAATATAAAAAATAGAGATACTACCCTGCATTCTATCAGGTCATGATGGAATGACATTAAAAATCAATGACAGATTTTAAAAAAAGAAGCTACTCCAATACCTGAAGACTCAATAATATGCTATTGAATAACAGATGGATAACAGAAGACATCAGGGAGGAGATAAAAAAATTCTTAGAGATAAATGAGAGCTCTGATACAACATATCAAAACCTCTGGGACACCATGGAGACAGTGCTAAGAGGAAATCTCATTGCATTAAGCTCATTCATTAAAAGAAGAATAAGTAAACAAATAAATGACTTGACACTACACCTCAAAGCCCTAGAAAAAGAGGAACAAACCAACACCAAAAGAAGTAGAAGACAGGAAATAATTAAAATCAGGGCTGAAATCAATGAAACTGAAACAAAGGAAATGATTCAAAAAACTGACAAAACAAAAAGCTGGTTCTTTGAAAAAAATAAATAAAATTGACAAACCCTTAGCCACTCTAATTAAAACAAGGAGAGAGAAAACCCAAATTACTAAAATTCATGATGAAAAAAGAAAATATTATGACAGACTCTATTGAAATATAGAGGATAATTAGAGACTATTTTGAAAATTTATACTCCAGTAAAATAGAACACCCAAAAGACACTGACAAATTTCTAGAGGCATATAACCGGCTCAAACTGAATCAGGAGGACATTCATGACTTAAATCAATTTCAAGCAAGGAAATAGAAGATGCCATCAAAAGCCTACCAAAAAATAAAACCCCAGGACTAAATAGATTCTCAGCCAAGTTCCACAAGACCTACAAAGAAGAACTAACACCAATACTCCTCAAATTGTTCCATGAAATAGAAAAGGAGAAGACCCTTCCAAACACATTCTACAAGGCTAGTATCAGCCTGATACCAAAACCAGATAGAGACACATCAAAGAAAGAAAATTTCAGACCAATACCCCTGATGAATATAGAGGCAAAAATTCTCAATAAAATTTTGGCAAATTGCATATCAAAACATATTTTAAAAAATAGTGCACCATGATCAAGTGGGGTTCATTCCAGGGATATATGATTGGTTTAACATACAGAAATCAATTAATGTAATCCAGCAGATCAACAGACTTAAACATAAGAATCATATGATTTTATCCATTAATGCAGAGAAAGAATTTGACAAAATACAGCACCCTTTCATGTTCAAAACACTAGTAAAGCTAGGGACAGTAGGAACATACCTCAACATTGTAAAAGCAATCTATGCTAAACCCAAGGCCAACATCATCCTAAATAGAGAAAAATTGGAAGCATTCTCTCTAAAAACCAGAACAAGACAGGGATGCCCTTTCTCACTACTGCTATTCAACATAGTCCTTGAAACTCTAGCCAGAGAAATTAGACAGACAAAAGAAATTAAAAGCATATAAATAGGAAAAGAAGAACTCAAACTATCATTATTTGCCAGTGACATGGTTCTATACTTAGAGGATCCAAAAAATTCCACCAGAAAACTAGAATTAATAAATGAATTCAGCAAAGTTGCAGGATATAAAATTAACACTCATAAATCAAATGGATTTCTATACATCAGTGATGAATCCTCTGAAAGAGAAATTAGGAAAACTACTCCATTCACAATAGCCTCAAGAGAGGTGAAAGACCTCTACAATGAAAACTACAAGACACCAAAGAAAGAAATTGAAGATCTTAGAAGATGGAAAGATCTCCCATGCTCTTGGATAGGCAGAATCAATATTATCAAAATGGCCATACTACCCAAAGCACTATACAGATTCAATGCAATCCCAATTAAAACCTCAATGTCATTCCTTATAGAAATAGAAAAGGCAATCATGAAATTCATTTGGATGAATAGGAGACCCAGAATAGCCAAAGCAATCCTTAGTAAGAAGAGTGAAGCCTGAGGCATCACAATACCAGACCTTAAACTATACTACAAAGCTATAGTAACAAAAACAGCATAGTACTGGCACCAAAATAGACATGTAGACCAATGGTAAAGAATAGAAGACATAGAAACCAACCCACATAAATACAGTTGTCTCATACTAGACAAAGGTGCCAAAAACATACACTGGAGAAAAGATAGCCTCTTCAAAAAATGGTGCTAGGAAAACTGCAAATCCATATGTAGCAAAATGAAACTAAACCCCTATCTCTTACCATGCACAAAATTCAACTCAAAATGGGCCAAAGGCCTAGGAATTAGACCAGAGACCCTGTGCCTAATAGAGGAAAAAGTAGGCCCAAATATTCATCATGTTGGATTAGGTCCCAACTTCCTTAACAAGACTCCTAAAGCACAAGAAATGAAATAAAAATTCAATAAATGGGATGGATTCAAACTAAAAAGCTTCTTCTCAGCAAAAGAAACAATCAATAAAGTGATCAGAGAGCCTACATTCTGGGAACAAATTTTTGCCATATGCACATCTGATAGAGCACTAATCTCCAGGATTTATAAAGAACTCAAAAAACTTAACACCAAAAAAAAAAAAAAAAAAAAAAACCCAATAAATGAATGGGCTAAGGGACTGAACAGACATTTCTCAGAAGAAGATACACAATCGATCAACAGACATATGAAAAAATGTTCAACATCTCTAGCAATTAGAGAAATGCGAATCAAAACTACTCTTAAGATTTCATCTCACTCCAGTCAGAATGGCAGTTATCAAGAATACAAGCAACAATAAATGTTGGCAAGGATGTGGCGAAAAGATACACTCAAACATTGCTGGTAGGACTTCAAATTGGTGCAACCAATCTGGAAAGCTGTATTGAGACTCCTTAGAAAACTTGGAATGGAACCACCATTTGACCCAGCTATCCCACTCCTTGGCCTATACCCTAGACTTAAAAACAGCACACTACAGTAATGCAGTCACTTCAATGTTTATAGCAGCACAATTCACAATTGCTAAACTGTGGAAGCAACCTAGATGCCCTCCAATAGATGAATGGATAAAGAAACTATGGTATATATACACAATGGAATATTACTCAGCATTAACAGAGAATAAAATCATGGCATTGTAGGTAAATGGATGGAGTTGAAGAACATTATGCTAAGTGAAGTAAGCCAATCCCAAAGAACCAAAGGCAGAATGTTTTCTCTGATTAGCAGATGCTGATCCACAATGGGGGTAGGAATGGGGAGCATGGAAGAAATGGAGGAACTTTGGATAGGGCAAAAGGGAGGGAGGGGAAGGGAGGGGGCATGGGGGTAGGGAAGATGGAGACATGAATGGTGTGACTCTACATTGTTTACAACCAGAAAAATGAAAAATTGTGCTCCATATGTGTACTGTGACTTGAGATGCATTCTGCTGTTTTAAAAAATTAAAATAAAAAATTTTTAAAAAGCATCAAGCACTTTCTTTTAAAGGATTAAAAGAAAAATGGGCAGTACATCTGTGAATATATAGCTATTTGAAAGTGTTTACACAAAACACTAAATATGATAGACAAATCCTTATTTCTGCTGCTGTAGAAGGAACTCTGAACTTTTAACTTCAAAAGTCACCCTACAGTTACAAAAACCAAACTAAACCAAAAGTCCCAGTGAAAAGCTGAGAGCAGGGTTTAGATCCTTCTGCCACAGACCAACACTAGGGGGAGACTCTCTCCCTTCTCTGAAGAGAATGATTTACAAATCCCCTTAGGTCACCACCCCAAGGCTTTGAGCACATATCATGAATAGTATCAAATTCAATAATTGATGAATAAAGTTGGGCATGCAGCAAATGCCACTTTGTGAGATGAGATTAAAGAAACTCCAAGTGACAAAAAATTCTTCCCAAAGTCATTAAAAAACTCACAGCTCTTAATTCACTCATGTTATCAATCATCTACCAATGTTTTTATAATCATAATAATTTGATTTTGTTTGGTAGAAAAGTGATATTTAACAATTAATATCAATAACATTAATGATGTTACTGATAATAAAATATAAAATCTAACGTGTGAAAAGCTTTTTGTGTACTTTCTTTCAAAAATATTCTTTTAATACAGTGAATGGGAATTATTAATTCCATTTTTCTGTCATAAAACAAGGCAGAGAAAAATCTAATGACTTAACAAGCAATATGGAATAGTGGTTAAGAGCAAAATGCAGAATCAGATTGACTAGGTAGGTCTAAGTCTCAGTGCTACCATTTACTAGCTCTATAGCCTGGCAACTTAATTCACCTGTTTCTTATTTCCCTCATTTGTAAATAAGAGTAATAATAATTCCTACTCAATGGGTTTTATAAAACACTTAGAACATTCTCAGTACATTGTAAGTGCATGGCCATTATATGACCCAAGATCTACAGATTTATTTATTAATTAATAACCAATTACTTATGTACCACTTGAATCAGCATTGTATTGGGCCTAGGGAAAAGCAAAGCAAGTGTCTCATAGTTTGTTAAGAAGACAGACATGCAGTTCTCATAAGGTGTAATGAGTTTTATGGCAGAGGAAGGCAATGCTATGCAGCACATGGCAGGGAGGTAGGGGCCAGGTACGCTCTGGATGTTGCCAGAGCTCACATGAGAAGCCCACTGTGTTTGAAACTTCAAGAGCAGCAAGCAAAAAGCATCACTGCTTCTGAAGCTATATTCAAGACTTATGAAGAAGGCTCTAAGAATTTTAATACCTAGTCCTAATTTGGAATTTATCTGGACCACTCATTTGAATTCTATCTTCCCATTTGCAGACACATGCAATGCCAATCTCTTGGGTTATTCTGTGAAATAATTAAAATCACTATATGGGCTTCCATGGTTTGTGTAGAATCTACAAAGGCATGAAAATCTGCAGGTGAGATGAATGGATAACTAACTACCCCCATCTCTTCTTAGAAGAGATCGTGTTAAGCTATCATGTTACCTATATCAGGTAAAGATTAATAAACTCTCCATTTTGATTTATTAGAGAACATTCATTTGTATATAATACAAGTGCTCCCATCCAGAACTGAAATAATCCAATCAAAATAAAACAAAAATTTCTCATTATGTACTCATT
Organism: Xerus rutilus; assembly: GCA_028644305.1. Lineage (NCBI taxonomy): Eukaryota > Metazoa > Chordata > Mammalia > Rodentia > Sciuridae > Xerus > Xerus rutilus. The sequence goes on along the minus strand of CM053403.1, from coordinate 63,942,008 downwards.
GGAACAAATTAGGAAAATACAGGAAAGTATAAGGAGTAGGAAAGCCACCCATAATCCCACCACCATTGTCAAGAGTCCATCACCTCTGTCCTTTCTTTTTTTTAAGCATTGTTTTTCCTAAAATAGTTATGATTATATTGCATACCATCAAAGCAAAGAATGTGGTCATTTCTTTATGTAGTAATAGAGGAGTCTTAGGAACCATTTGCTCTTCTCAACCCCTCAGACTGTGCTGCATGGCCCCTCACCATGCACTGAGACCCATACCACCTTTCTCACACTCTTACCATAGCACTGTCCCCACGGCACCATATGATCTGTAGCTCTGTTTGATCTTCTCTCTATACTCATCTCTACCCACAGCACTCTGCAAATTCCATGTCATTTATATTTTTTTTCTTTTTTACCCTATTACTATTAAATATATATGTATATGTATACGTATATATGTTTACCCTATTATTGCATTGTACATCATAGAAGACTTGATTCAGTTCTAGCTCACAGATGACAACACTGAAACCAAAGACAAAGATTTTCACTTATAGACTGAGTGATTGCTATAAAAGCAACAGATGCCAATAGAAAATACTCTGGAATTTCATCACTCTTACCACTGTGTGTATTTCAAGTCCATCTTTTATGTAATTCTCACAAATGGGATGATATCAAAACTTCTTCATAATAGACAGTTTCTTAAAATGAAGTCTTAAAAAAAAAAACTTCCTCCTTTCCTCTGTGCTTCTCCTCTCTACCAGACAACCCTCTACTCCATCCCAGCTATCATATAACCAGTGTTAATGACCAATATAGCAGTTTCACGACATTTTCCATACTGCTAGAATCATGAATAAACAAATATACATATGGGGTGGGGTTGTCACTGTTTCTCAAACATGAACTCATGCTGTATTTATACTTCTTTAATTCTTACTTTTTGCTCTTAGCAATTCATTGCAGAAATATGTCCAAGTCAACTGGTTTTGATCTACCTTCTGTGAAGTGAGTCCATGGTCAGATGCTATGCTATATGGGATTCATACCTGTGAATTAGACAGTTGATAAGTTCCTACACAAGTTTTGGCAGAGGTTTTGAAGATAGAAAAAGGCCAACCCACACCAAGAATAAGTGTCTATCCCTATGAGGACAAACCACTGGCCCTTCCAGGATGGAAGGACTCCATTATTCTTGTATTTCAGCCAGGATAATGCTGGTCTCTATGAGGAATGGTGTCCATCCTTTTCCTTCCAGGCCCCTGACAAACCTGACTACGCCACTGGCCCCAGCCTAGCCTTCTAAAATTTACCCTAGCAGTAAATTTGCCCCATCCTTTGAGGTCTTTACCAGTGTTAAATCCCATGTCCTGAGAAAGTTCCCTAAAGCCAGTGAATTCCTGCTTATTGGGTTTCATATTCTTCCTCTTTGATTAAGCCCCATCAAAATTTATTCCTTGGCATACCTCCCTGTTTTCTGGAATAAGTGCTAGTTAATCTTGGCAGTTCCTTTGAGGCATAATCTCTTTCCTCCCTTATCAGGTCTAGCACATTCCTAGTGGGGTTGTGCTAGAAGTTAATGCTAGTTATCATCTTGGCATTCAGGACAGGCACTAGGGGTAACTCCTTAGAGGAGCACCTGTTGCCTTGCAGAGGTGAGGCCTCAGCAGTACTTTCCCACGTGAAGGATGGGCTATCTCTACTTAGAGAGGAGTGGGATCAAAATTTTCTGAGTTCAGAGGAGTCTACAGAGCCACAATTTTTGTGGGCATCCACTCAGGTGTTCCCATCCTATATTTCAAGGTCCCAAGCATTTCCCAACCAGAGCCTTTCCCTTATCAATACAGTGAATTTAATGTCTCTTAAATTTTGAGAATGTAAAGGAGCTCCTGGATTCTAGCTACTAAATCCATCATTCACTTTATCTGCATCCATCCACTTCTGCAGAAGATAAGCGCCTCTTTGTAAATCCTGCGAGTCCCTATAGAGAGGCCCTCTAGCTCTCACATTTAGACTCTAGTTGCTTATTAATATCCCTCATCTTCTCATTATCTCTCTAAAGAGATAAAATATCTAAATATCCACCAAATACCACTGCCCTTCTATGCATTTGTTTCTCCATAGCATCTCAAATATCTGAATTATCAAGGGTGTTCCCATCCACTCTTGTCATCTCCAGCTAAACATTTAGCAGTTGAGCTGCCAATTTATTCCAAGGATAATCTGTGCCCCACATGTTATATGGTGTGGCAGTCAGAGTAGAATATTGTCCCTCCTACCTGCAAGATGTTCACGTCCTGATCATCAGAACTTGTAAATATATTTTCATGTATGGTACAAGGATTCTGCAGGTGTGATTAGTGCAAGGCTCCTTGATGTGAGATGATCATAAAGTGATTAGATGGGCCCAAATTAATCACAAGAGTCCTTATAAGTGAAAGAAGGAGAGAGAAGATTCATGCCAAAAGAGATTTAAAGATGCTCACCCTGTGCAAAAATCAACTCAAAATGGATTAAAGACCTAGGAATTCGAATAGAAACTATGCAACTCCTAGAAGGAAACAGGGTCAACACTCCAGCATACAGGCACAGGCAATGACTTTCTCAATAGGACCCCTTAAGGTCAGGAAATAATGCCTAGAATTAATAAATTGGATGGCATAAAATTAAAAAGCTTTTTCACAGCAAAGGAAACAATTAGGAATGTAAAAAGAGAACCCATAGAATGGGAGAAAAACTTTGCTAGTACTCTTCTGACAGAGGATTTATATCTAGGATATATAAAGAACTCAAAAAACTTTATACCAAAAAAAATCTAATAACCCAATTAATAAGTGGGTGCATGAATTAGACATTTCTTAAAAGAAGAAATGTGAATGGCTAACAAATATATGAAAAAAATGTCCAACATCATTAGCAACTAGAAAAATGCAAATCAAAACTACACTGAAATTTCATCTTACACCAGTCAGGATGGCAGTCATCAAGAATACAAATAAGGGGGCTACAGATACAGCTCAGTTGGTAGAGTGCTTGCCTTGCATGCCCAAGGCCCTGGGTTCAACCCCCAGGACCACACCAAAAAAAAAAAAAAAGAATATAAATAAGAATAAGTGCTGGAGAGGATGCAGAGAAAAATGAACACTTTTATACTGTTTGTGGCATTGTAAATTAGTACAACTACTATGGAAATATATGGAGATTCCTCAAAAGACTAGGCAAGGAACCACCATATGACCCAGATACACTACAACTCAAAATAGCCAAACTATGGAAACAGACTAGGTATCCATCAATGGATGAACAGATAAAGCAAATGTGGTATATATACACAATGGAGTTTTATTCAGTCATAAAGAAACATGAAATGCCATTTGCAAGAAAGTGGATAGAACTGGAGACCATTATGTTGAATGAAATAAGTCAAACTCGGAAGGTCAAGGGTCATATGTTTTCTCTCATATGCAGAAGCTAGAGAGAAAAATACAACAAAAAAATGTGGAGAGGAGCTCATGAAAATCAGAAGGAGATCAGTAGAGGAAAGGGACCAAAAGGTAGAAGGCAGAGAGGGAGAGGGAAAGTGCTAGAGAGTGATACTGGACAAACTATATTGTTATGTTGTGTGTGTGTGTGAATAAATAACAATCTCGTCATTATGTGCAACTATAATGCATCAATAAACAATGTGAAAAAGTGAAGTTAAAAAAGATATTTGAAGATGTTATGCTCCTGGCTTTGAATATGAAGGAAGGGTCTATAAATAAAGAAATGTGGATGGCCTCTAGAAGCCACAAAGTACAAAGCCTCCAGAAGGAACACAGCCTTGCTGACACCTTGATTTTAGTGCAGTAAGGCCTACTTTGGACTTTTAATTTCCAAAACTTTACAATAACAAATTTGCCTGATTTTAAGTCAAAAAATTTATGGTAATTTGTTACAGGAACAAAAGGAAACTAATGCATACAGGGTATCCTTGTCACCAGCAAGCCATTCAGCCCCAAACCCATATTATTACTGTCTACTTTCTACTTTCTCAGACCACTCCTGGTACCAACTATGTTTTAGTCCTCTCAGAAGCAGTTGTCAACATTAATTATACTGGCAAATGACTGTTGAAGAAAACATTTAAGAAGAATAAAATGGAAAGAGAGGAGGAGTAAGCAGAGAGAGCCTGCAGACTGTGATGCAGGTCTGACTGTGAAAGGAGGGAGGGAAGGACGAATTGAAATGTATATAGCTCTGAGAAAGTCTCGGCTAGGTCACTCACAACCCCAAAATAGATTGTTCAACCCAGAGAGAGTGCTGTGGCAGATGAGAAGGTGGAGCAGCTGGAGACTGTCACCCAATTATACTCCACACAGCCAGTTATCTTGAAGGGAGATTTGAGGATCCCATCTCCATAGACACTACCCTCACCCAATCCTACCCACTCACTGACTCAGGGTAAAAGGCCCTTAAACACTTTTCCTCTGAGGGAATTTTATAGTTAAGAGCCAAGCAGAAATATTCAGAATGATTGTATCTAACACATTTCTTACTAGCAAATTTAAAATATAAGCTATTTAAAAGGCCTAGACAGTGCTAATTAACCAAAGGTCCCTAGAGGGACAGAACTTCAAGCACTGAGCCAACCATATAACCAAGAAAATATCAGTGTGCCTGCTCTCTGCATGTAGGTGGATCATAGAAGGGAGGAAGAGAGGAGGAGAGGACTAAGCAACACATACTTAAGCCCTGACCCTCATATTTATGAATCAAATAATACATTCCTCCTTAACTGCTGAAGAGAATTTGGGAGAATAAAGAGAAAACAAAATTACTCTTCAAATGGGGCTCTCTCTACATGGAAAAAAATTATTAGAAGAGGGATGTCTTCCTCTATCAGATAGCTGGACCATATGTCTTTCAATTTTAACAGCTATTATGTATTGCCAGATTGCTTTCCAAAAAAGCTAAAATATTTCACACAGTCACTAGAATGTCGAGAGGATCGTCTTCTATATGCATATAGCATTAATTTTTACCATCTAATTTCTGCCATTCTGATGGGTGTCAGATATTTCATTTTTGTTTAATTTGCATTTTCCAAACTACTAGGAAGTTAGAACTTCTTTTCATATGTCATTTGTCTTTAAAGTTGTGTGCACTACCTATCCATATCCCTCGTCTCTTTTACTGTTGGGTTGTTTGGGTTTCTTTAGTTAATGCTTGTAGAAGTTGTACATACATTACAGACACGAATGCTTATCTAATATATGCATTGAAAACCTTTTCAACCTATTTTTTGCCATTTTATGGTATATTTCATCAGAGAAGACATTTAAGTTCTCATAAAGCCAGATATATTTCTCTTTTTTTAATACATTTTCTGGGTTCCCTATCTTTACTTACATAATATCCCTGTCCCCACATGTATTGGTACGTTGTTGTGACCAAAATATTTGACAAGAACAACTTATATAAGGAAAAATTTATTTTGGTTCACAGTTTAAGGGGCTCAGTACATGGTCAGCTGACCATCACTCTGGGCCTAAGGTAAGGCACATCATGGCAGAAGTGTGGTGGAGAAAGGCTGCTCAACCTGTGGCAGATGGGAAGCAGAGAGAGAGCATAAAAGGACTCAAGGACAAAATATATAATCCCCAAGGTACTTCTCCAGTGACTGACTTCCTCCAGTCACACCCCACCTACCTATCATCACCCAGTTTGTCCATTCAAATTATTAATCCATCAAAATGATTAATCCACTGATTAGGTTATAGCTTTTACCATCTAGTCATTTTATCTACTGCATTGACACAGGAACTTTTAGGGGACAGCAGCTATCCAAACAATAACAATACATTTTAAATATACCCTCCTAAATTTTCTTCTATGATCTTTTACTATCTTATTTTTACATTTACTATTTAACCTATCTGAAATTTATTTTACATTATTGTTTCTAATCATGAAATAATACATATTTCTTATAGACATTTTAGAAAAGTTCAGATAATAAACAAAAAAAATTAAAATTAGTCACAATTTTCCACTTTCTTAATACACCACCCTTGTGAGTGTCTCTGGCTATATCCTTTAAGTCTTTTTATTCTATGCATTGTATGTGGTCTTAAATTTTTTTTTAAATTATGGCATAAATGCTATTATATAGGTTGTTTTCATTTAACAATAAAACTAGGAAATTTTTCAACTTTATCATCATTTGTTTAATCAAATTTCTATTTTTTTTTTTTTTTAGTACTGGAGATTGAACTCAGGGGCACTCAACCACTGAGCCACATCCCAGCCCTATTTTGTGTTTTATGTAGAGACAGGGTCTCATTGAGTTGCTTAGCACCTCGCCGTTGCTGAGGCTGGCTTTGAACTTGAGATTCTCCTGTCTCAGCCTCCCTAAGTGCTGGGATTACAGGCTTGCGCCACTGCGCCTTGCTTCAAATTCCTATTTCTTTAACATTTATATTGTTTTCAATATTTTGCTGTGATGCTGCTTCTCATTGTTAGACTGTATTTTACTTTATTGAAGAACTCACTCATTTTAATGTATGTTTGCTGAATTTTAGCAACATCTAAAATTACCTGTTTAAAAATCAGATAAGGAAAAGAAGACTCCACTCTTTTTCTGGGTTATTGTAGTGAGACACACCTGAATTGAATAGCAATTTGGAACTACTTTAAAAAAAAAAAAAAGAACTGGATCTCCAAAATATAATCAGTAGTTTTAAGAATTGTTTCTAGACTTGGTTCCAAGATGGTGGCCTACATGGATGCGGGGTTCCTAGTCTCTCTAGGACTGGGGTTTAAAGTAGTAGAAATACTGTTTCTCAGCAAGTTATTAGAGGACACCCGACAGCTGCCTCCATGCAGGAATTCCACACACATGCCTGCAGCATCGCCAGGCCCCAGTGTTTGCACAGGTCCCCAGCCATAAGCCAGTGCAGAACCAATCGCCCATGCAAAACCTACTCCCACACAGGATCCCTGGCTCCAGCGCTCACAAACCCCGCACGACCTCAGGTCTCACACTCACGCAGGACCTCTAGTCGTTGCTCCCATGCAGGACCCCTGGCTGTTGCTCTTCTGTGGATCTTCATCTACCAGGGTGGGACGTCCCTGTTTGCCTACACCTGGGGACACAGAACAGGATCTGGAGACAAACTTTTACTTCTGCACAGCACACCACAGAGCTGCATCTCCAAACACCTCACCCAAAACCACCACCTGGCCTGGCCCTTTACTATCTCTGAAGCATATGCCTTCATTGTGAGACTCCAGCCTTGCCATCTTGGACCTAAGCAGGCAGATGCCTATAAGCAACAAACAACTCCACCTACTGCAAGAGAAGGGAAGCAATCCTGTTTATTTACATTGAGACTTTTTTTCCCCTTCTATTATTCCTTTTTTTTTCTTTTTTCTCTTTTCTTCCTTTCTTTTTCTTCTTTTCTCTCTCTCACTCTTTTCCCACCCTCACATCCCCAGCATTTGTGAAACTAAGTATTTTTTATGCATTAGGCTACTGTGGACCAGGATATCTGTTTAGTATATTATAGTTGTATTAGATAGTCTTGTAACTTCCATCTGCACATGTTTTATTTTTCTTAATTTGTATGTCTCCTTTTTAGTTGTACTCTATTTTCTGCCTACTTACTGGTCTTTCCCAAATCTCTTTCTCTCTTTTCTACTAATAGCCAACTTCTTTTGGATTCCTCTGACACATTTTCTCAGATCTAATATCTATATCCCCACTTCCTACCTCCCTAGCTTCCCATCCTACACCCCACCACCTGTTCTCTCTGTTCCACCAGCAGAAACTGTAGACCCTTGTGTAAACCTACTGTTTATATAGTAGATGCTAATTGAACTCATAATTTCTGTATATTGTGACAAAAACATAAATGTATTTAGGAGCTATTAGGAGATACTTGGTTTAAAACTATAAATTGTATTGAGATCTGTCAATATTGTTCTCCTCCCCAAAGAAGAGGTATTGGAAACCTGTTGGAAATCTATAAGCCTATAGGATAAAAACTATAACACCTCAGATCTGCAGTGCTAGAAGGGAAGACACACGAACAACATGAAAAGACAAGAGAAGAAAGTGCCCCAAACAAACCAAGATACTACATTATTAGAATCCATGGTCAGCACAGCAGAAGAAATGTCAGAGAAGGAGTTCAGAATGTACATCATTCAAATGTTCTGTGAATTAAAGAATGATATAAGAGAGCAAACACTGGCAGCAAAAGATCATTTTGATAAAGAGCTACATAGGCAAATACAGGAAGCAAAAAATTACTTCAATAAGGAGATAGATATTCTGAAAAAGAACCAAACAGAAATTCTCATGAGAGAAACAACAAAACAAATTATAAACTCAATAGAAAGGATCACCAACAGATTAGATCACTTGGAAGACAGAACCTTAGACAATGAAGACAAAATACATAATCTTGAAAATAGAGTTGACCACACAGTGAAGACAGTAAGAAACCATGAACAGAACATCCAAGAATTATGGGATAACATGAAAAGACCAAACTTAAGAATTATTGGGATAGAGGAAGGCATAGAGGTTTAAACCAAAGGAATGAACAATCTACTCAATTAAATAATATCAGAAAGTTTTTCTAAACATGAAGAATGAATTGGATAATCAAATACAAGAGGCTTACAGGACACCAAATGTACAAAATCACAAGAGATCTACACCAAGGCACATCATAATGAAAATGTCTAGCATACAGAATAAGGAGAGAATCTTAAAAGCCACAAGAGAAAGGAATCAGATTACATATAGGGGGAAACCAATTAGGATCTCTGCAGACTTCTCAATGCAGACCCTTAAAGCTAGAACAGCTTGGAACAACATATACCAAGCTCTGAAAAGCAATGGATGCCAACCAAGAATCCTATATCCAGCGAAATTCAGTTTTAGATTTAATGATGAAATAAAATCCTTCCAAGATAAACAAAAGTTAAAAGAATTTACAGCAAGAAAGCCTGCACTATAGAACATTCTTGGCTAAAGATTCCATGAGGACAAAATGAAAAACAACAATGAAAACCTGCAAAGGGAGGAACTACACTAAAGGAAAAGCCAATCAAAGGAGAATCCCAGTCAAGTTAAAAACTAAAAATAAGCCAAAATATCTGGGAACACAAACCATGTCTCAATAATAACCCTAAATGTCAATGGCCTAAACTCAGCAATTAAAAGACATAGACTGCAAGATTGGATTTTTAAAAAAGACCCAACAATATGCTGCCTCCAAGAGACTTATCTCATAGAAAGAGACACTCACAGATTGAAGGTGAAAGGATGGGGAAAAAAGTATCCCTCACATAGACTGTGTAAACAAGCAGGGGTTTTCATCCTCATATCCATAAAGTGGACTTCAAACCAAAGTTAGTGAAAAGAGATAAAGAAGGCCATTTCATACTGCTTATGAGAATCATACATCAACAGGACATAACAATCGTAAATATCTATGCCCCAAACAATGGGACATCTGTGTATATCAAACAAACCTTTCTCAACAACAAGAATCAAATAGACCACAACACAATAGTACTGGATAATTTTAACACACCTCTCTCACCACTGGATAGATTTTCCAAACAAAACTAAATGGAGAATCTATAGAACTCAATAGAACAATCAATAATCTAGACTTAACAGACATATATAGAATATACCATTCAACAAGCAAATACACTTTTTTCTCAGCAGCACATGGATCCTTCTCCAAAATAGATCATATGCTATGCCACAAAGCTAGTCTTAGCAAATACCAAAAAAATAAAAATAAAGAGAGAGAGATACTACCTTGCATTCTCTCTGACCACAATGGAATGAAATTAGAAATTAATGACAGCTTAAAAAAACAGAAGCTACTCCAACACCTAGAGACTCAATAATATGCTATTGAATGACACATGGATAACAGAAGACATCAAGTAGGAGATTAAAAAAAATTCTTAGAGGTAAATGAGAACTTTGATACAACATATCAAAATCTCTGGGACACTATAAAGTCAGTGCTAAGAGGAAAGTTCATTGCATTAAGCTCATTTATTCAAAGAAGAAAAAGTCAACAAATAAATAACTTGACACTACATCTCAAAGTCCTAGAAAATGAGGAACAAACCAACACCAAAATAAGTAGAAGACAAGAAATAATTAAAATCAGGGCTGAAATCAATGAAATTGAAACAAAGGAAACAATTCAAAAAATTGACAGAACATAAAGCTAGTTCTTGAAAAAATAAATAAAATTGACAAACCCCTAGCCACCTTAATGAAAAGAAGGAGAGAGAAAACCCAAATTAATAAAATTCATGATGAAAAAGGAAATGTCACAATAGACTCTGCTGAAATACAGAGGATAATTAGAAACTATTTTGAAAATTTATACTCCAGTGAAATAGAAAACCCAAAAGACACTGACAAATTTCTAGAGACATATGACCTACCCAAACTGAATCAGGAGGACATTCATGACTTTAACTGATCAATTACAAGCAAGAAAATAGAAGATGCCATCAAGAGCCTTTCAACCAAGAAAAGCCCTGGACCAGACAGATTCTCAGCCGAATTCTACAAGATCTACAAAGAAGAACTCCAATACTCCTTAAATTATTCCATGAAATAAAAAAGGAGAAAACCCTTCCAAACTCATTCTATGAGGCTAGTATCAGCCTGATACCAAAACCAGACAGAGACACATCAAGGAAGGAAAATTTCAGACCAATATCCCTGATGAATATAGATGCAAAAGTTCTCAATAAAATTTTTGCAAATCACATAAAAAATCATATTAAAAAAATAGTGCACCATGATCAAGTGGGATTCATTCCAAGGATGCAAGGTTGGTTCAACATACAGAAATCAATAAATATAATCCACCACATCAACAGACAAAAATAAGAATCACATGATTTTGTCAATTGATACAGAGAAAGCATTTGACAAAATACAGCACTGTTTCATGTTTAAAACACAAGAAAAACTAGGGATAGTAGGAACATAACTCAACTTTATTAAAGCAATCTATGCTAAACGGAAGGCCAAAATCATCCTAAATGGAGAAAAATTGAAAATATTCCCTCTAAAAACAGGAACAAGACCGGGATGCCCTCTTTCACTACTTCTATTCAACATACTCCTTGAAATTGTAGCCAGAGAAATTAGATAGATGAAAGAAATTAAAGGGATACAAATAGGAAAAGAAGAACTCAAACTATCATTATTTGCCAGTGACATGATTCTATACTTAGAGGATCCAAAAAATTCCACCAGAAAACTTCCAGAATTAATAAATGAATTCAGCAAAATTGCAGGATATAAAATCAACACCCATAAATCAAATGCATTTCTATACATCAGCAATGAATCCTCTGAAAGAAATTAGGAAAACTACTCCATTCACAATAGCCTCAAAACAAAAAAAACCACTTGGGAATCCATCTAACAAGAGAGGTGAAAGACCTCTACAATGAAAACTACAAGACACTAAAGAAAGAAATTGAAGATCTTAGAAGATGGAAAGATCTCCCATGCTCTTGGATAGGCAGAATCAATATTATCAAAATGGCCATACTACCCAAAGTGCTATACAGACTCAATGCAATCCCAATTAAAACCCCAATGTCATTCCTTATAGAAATAGAAAAGCAATCATGAAATTAATTTGGAAAAATAAGAGACCAGAATAGCCAAAGCAATCCTCAGTAAGAAGAGTGAAGCAGGAGGCATCGCAATACCAGACCTTCAACTATACTACAAACTATAGTAACAAAAACAGCATGATACTGGCACCAAAATAGACACATAGACCAATGGTACAGAATAGAAGACACAGAGACTACCCACATAAATACATACGAGACAAAGGTGCCACATACATACACTGGAGAAAAGATAGCCTCTTCAACAAATGGTGCTGGGAAAACTGGAAATCCATATGCAGCAAAATAAAACTAAACCCCTTTATTTCACCATGCACAAAAATCAGCTCAAAGTGGGTCAAGGACCTAGGAATTAGACCAGAGACCCTGTGCCTAATAGAGGAAAAAGTAGGCCCAAATCTCTATCACATTGGATTAGGCCCCAACTTCCTTAACAAGACTCCTAAAGCACAAGAAGTAAAAGGAAGAATCAATAAATGGGATAGATTCAAACTAAAAAGCTTCTTCTCAGCCAAAGAAACAATCAATGAGGTGAACAGACAGCCTACATTCTGGGAACAAATCTTTGCCATACACACATCAGATAGAGCACTAATCTCTAGAATATATAAAGAACTCAAAAAACTTAACACCAAAAAAACAAACAACCCAATAAATAAATGGGCTAAGGAGCTGAATATAGAAACTTCTCAAAAGAAGATATACAATCAATAAACAAATATATGAAGAAATGTTCAACATCTCTAGCAGTTAGAGAAATGCAAATCAAAACTACTCTAAGATTTCATCTCATGCCAGTCAGAATGGCAGTTATCCAAAATACAAGCAACAATAAGTGTTGGTGAGGTTGTGGGGGAATGGCACACTCATACATTGCTGGTGGGACTGCAAACTGGTGCAACCAATCTGGAAAGCAGTATGGAGATTCCTTTAAAAACTTGGAATGGAACCACCATTTGACCTAGCTATTCCACTCCTTGGCTTATATCCTAAAAACTTAAAAACAGCATACTACAGTAATGCAGTCACTTCAGTGTTTATAGCAGCTCAATTCACAGTTACTAAACTGTGGAAGCAACCTACATGCCCTTCAATAGATGAATGGATAAAGAAACTGTGGTATATATATACAATGGAATATTACTCAGCATTAAAAGAGAATAAAATTATGGCATTTGCAGGTAAATGAGTGGAACTGGAGAACATGCTAAGTGAAGTAAGCCAAACCCAAAAAACCAAAGGCTGAATGTTCTCTGTGATTAGTAGATGCTGATACATAATGAGGGTGGAGGGGAGCATGGGAGAAATGGAGGAACTTTGGATGGGATGGGTGTGGTGTGGGAGGGGAGGGGGAATGGGAGTAGCAAAAATGTGGAATGAGATGGACATCATTACATTAGGTACATGTATGAAGACACGAATGGTGTGACTCTATCTTGTTTACAACCAGAGAGATGGAAAATTGAGCTCCATATATGTACTATGACTTGAAATGCATTCTTCTGTTTTAAAAATAAAATTTTAAAAAATTCTAAAAAATAATGCATAAGGCATTTACCATGTCTTTGTAAAAGTGTGAAAAGTATCAAATGTTTGAGTCTGAATAAGCAGAGGGGTAAGACTGCAATAGAAGTAGATTAATAAGATAGATGACTTCAAGAGACTAAATGTCTGGTGTGGTGGCACATGCCTATAATCCCAGTGGCGTGGGAGGCTGAGGCAGGAGGATCTCAAGTTCAAAGCCAGCCTCAGCAAAAAGCGAGATGCTAAGCAACTCAGAGACCCTGTCTCTAAATAAAACACAACATAGGGCTGGGGATGTGGCTCAGTGGTCGAATGCCCCTGAGTTCAATCCCTGGTACCAGAAACAAACAAAAAAAACAAAACAAAAATCAATTAATTAAAAGAAAGAGAGAGACTAAATTATGAGCTCAATTAAACATCTCCCTCCCTAAATCTATACTATTTTAACCTTAGTTGAAAAAAACTCGTCCAGTTATTATTTTGTCTCCCTCAGTGTGTCTACTTGTAATTTCCACAGAGCAGGTTTTAGAAGGGTGTGGTTGGGGACTGTTGAGCACCCCTAGGGTAGGAAGAGGGTGGCAGGAACAGGGGCTCCTCCTCAGGCTCCTGAGGCTGCCCTGGAGGAAGCGGTAGGAGGACAGGCCTGCTCTGACTTTCCTGTGGGCAAAGGTTGTGCCTGTTGGGTGACGTGGACCTTGAGCAGCTAGCTCCATCTGCAGCACCTGTTCTCAGGAGGGCTCAGGTGAGCCTGCCATTGCCAACCTAAGCCAAAGAGTTTGAATGCTATGTTAATAATGTGACCTTTGCTGCCATGCAAATTGTGAGTGCCAGGTTTGGCCTCATTGCTGCTGTGGCCATCTTCCATAAGCCCATATACAATATACAAAGAAAGCTGGATGAGGAACCAGGTGGTATGGGCAGAAACTGGCTTCCTGTCATTTCTCCTGAAAACACTGTGGGTTAACATTTGCATTGAAGGTGAAGGAGCCTTGTCATCAGGCAAATAAGTATTCCAGTGAGTTCTTGCTTCCTGTCACTCAAGATTCATCTCTGCAGGGAACTTTAAACCAAAAAAAAGGATTGTTTTCTTACTCTCTTAGATGATGGCAACATTGAGTTGTTGCATTGATCTGCCTTCTTATGGATGGTTTTTTATCTTTGAAGTGAGAATGGGATGTAAGGCCCAACTGTAAGTCTCAGGAACCTTGTGTCACTTTCAGGAGCACAGCGAAGCAAGGCTCGCACACATAGATTGTTCACAAATGCCTTGTGGTCTTCCCACAGTATTGGCAATGTAACTTTTGAAGTTCAACTCTAAAGCATTTACTGAACATTTATTGAGCATCTTTTGTGGACCAAGATGTATGCAAGGCAAAAGGGGTGCAAAGCTTGTGAGCTTCATTCATTTCTTTATTCAACAAATTCCTTTCGTAGGCACTGGTAATACCACAGTGAATAAGACAAAAAATTTCTGCCCTCATGGTGTTTTTAAGTAGGGAGAGGAAACAATAAAATAGCACATAGTGATACTTCTTAGAAGTGATGTGGTCAGAAAGACGTCGCTGAAGAGATGGTACTCAGGTAGAAGTTTGAATCAATCAGACAGAGAATGTATGGTTACCTGGGGGAAGAATACACCTGAGCAATTGCAAAGGTTCTAAGTTTGCCTATTGTGTCTGAACCACAACAAAGTGGCAGTGTGGCCAAGGGTCATGTGCAAGGGAATCACAGAGGGTGGAGGGAAAGAGCCAGGCCAGGTTGTTCAAGGCTCAGGGGCTACTTATGTTCTTGGATTTTATGTTGTTTTTATTTTAATTTTTGCATTTTTTACCATATGGGATTTTAAAAGTAATATGTTTTACCGATACATAATGAACACACAGACATGTGCAAATTTAAACATGCAGACTAAACACGTGTTTTTGGGGGTGTGAGATTTATGTCTATTTTGTTCTATTCCTCTTTTACTGCTTTATTTTGCATACCATGAATATTTTCTATTAAAGTGTTTAAGCTCCTTTAAAAAACATTAAAAAAAAAAAGAATTGTATCTAAAGAGCATCAACTAAAAAGAGTTTAAAATTAATGAATCAGAAGTTAAAAAATAGACAGTAAACAGAGCACAGTGAAAATATCCAGGCAGAAGGATCAGAAAATCCTAAAACACTAGCCGTCAAAGAATCAATATCATAACTATGCCAGTTCACTGAACACCTCCGTCACGTACATACCAAGAAGCCACCTCCCAGCTCTTTCGGAAGGAGACAGACGTAAATCAATAAGTTATTTCATTTCAGGACTTTTCTAGAATTTTAAGACAGAGAAAAGAGTGGTAGAAAAACTGAGTACAAGAAGAGAAAAAAACATAAGCATAGAGCATATTTTTTATTAAACTGTAATTAAGAATAGATCTGAATAGGTGAAAAAATAATGCAAGTGCAAGAAAAACACATACACTCATCTACTATCAAACATATTTCTCTTTGGCTTTGAAATTCATTGTGATTTGGGGATTTCTCCACCCTTGTTTTCTTCCATGTTTACCTCCATCCCAAACAAGACGAGAAAAAAAGGATTATTGACCTCTGCACAATAAACCATAGAATGTGAAGTTAGATGGGAGTTTAGAGCTCAGCTAGTCTTACCCCAATATTTTGTCACTGGGGAAGCTGAGACCTAGGAAATGGAAGTAACTTACTGAAGGTTATACAGCTGGTTACCTGCTAAGCCAGGGGTCAAAGAGAAGATCTCTTGACTCTTGGCACAGTGTTCCTGCTACCAACTCACAAATCAACAATGTGGCCTACACATTCTGGTGCCTTGTGATCACAATACATCAAAGCAGTGAGATGGAATTTTTTTTATTTGTTCTTTTTAGTTATACATGACAGTAGAGTGTATTTTGACATATTATACACACATGGAAGTTTAACTTCTCATTCTTGTGATTGTACATGATGTGGTTATAAATTCATATATAAACATAGGACAGTTATGTCTGATTCATTCTCCTGGTGAGATGAAATTTACATACAAGTGTTTGAGCACTGCTATCAGTCCCCTGGCTCGTCGATGGCCTTTTTTTTTTTTTTTTTTTTTTTTGGATACCAGGGATTGAACTCAGGGGCACTAAACCACTGAGCCATATCCTCAGCCCTATTTTGTGTTTTATGTAGAGACAGGGTCTCACTGAGTTGCTTAGCGCCTCGCCATTGCTGAGGCTGGCTTTGAACTCGCGATTCTCCTGTCTCAGCCTCCCTAAGTGCTGGGATTACAAGCGTGGGCCACCGCGCCCTAGTCAATGGCCTTTGATGTTCACATATGAAGCTTTCTGAAAAAGAGACCCCAGACCTGGGTTGTAAGAGAGGCTTAGCTGACCATAGGGCCCACTCCACAGCCCAGGTTTCCTAGAGCTTCATGACAGACTGTCATTTGCCTTGTGCACACTGAGAAATAAGAGCTGCCTGTGCAGCTCTTTCCTAATTGCATGGTTCCTGGAGTAGAAGGCCCTTAAACACTTTGTCCTCTGAGAGGATTGTGTAAAGGACCAAGGAGAAATGTTCAAAAATGACTGGATCTAACACATTGCTTATTAGCAAATCTAAAACATATGCTATTTAAAAAGACATCTCTCTGCTTGATTTTTTTTTTTAAGTTTAAAGTTGAAAAAAGAAACTAGGGAGAAGTAGATGTAGCCTGGAGCAAAAAAATTCTTAACTTATCTCCAATACAACAAATGTCCCATCTGTAACAGTCAGAATAGGCTATGAGTTTTTGCACAGAATCTGACTTGCTGTACATATAATTCCACTCTCTTCCCTACTACCACTGACAAAAGCCCTAGTTGGTATCATATTTGTGTATTTTAAATTAAAATCTGAAGTAGGAGTTGAGCTCTTCTTCAAACCAGAAGCTGAAGTTTGACTCTATGCAGAATATATAATATTAGTATTACTAATAATGAGGACAAAGGTGGCCAAACGTTTTCTAGTTATAAATTAGTTTCATGAAACTGTAGTTATTTTAAAAATAATAATAGTTAACTGGAGA
The DNA here is from genome assembly GCA_028644305.1 of Xerus rutilus. NCBI lineage: Eukaryota > Metazoa > Chordata > Mammalia > Rodentia > Sciuridae > Xerus > Xerus rutilus. The sequence continues at coordinate 63,924,752 of CM053403.1, read as the reverse complement.
AAATCTTTTTAAAGCACTTGTGATAGAGCCTGGCACACAAAATACTCAATAAATTCTAGATAATTCTACTGTTGTTGTTGAAAACAACTACCAGCTACCAATTGCATCTAAATATTTCATAATCAGGGGAACTTGTATCCACAAAAGCAGAACCCCCATATAGCAGCTCCCTCTGGTACCCTTGGCTTACCTATGACGTCAGGCATAGCTGCAATGAACAATTATGTGCAAGCTTTCCCTCCTCATGCTACTGGTAATCCACCTAAACGTGCACCTTACCAAATTCTGTCTCAGTGCTATAGAGTTTACTTTCCTGGACAGAAGGCAGACATCTTGGAAGTGCAAGAGAGGTAAAGCTTGTGGTCCAACCCTTGAGGGTTTGCAGAAAGGCAATTCTAGAATCTGTAACGGGTCCTGAAAGCATCTCTAGTTGTCTCAGTATAACTGTCTTCTCTGTGCTGCTCCCAGATTATTCTTCCTCCCTGTCTCACTCACCAGCACCCTCACTCCTGCTTCCTAGAATCACCTCCCAAATAAAGCACCTACACCCAACCTGCCTCAGGCTGTTTTCCGGGGAACCTATAGTAAGCCATTCCATTTCACTAGCCTGAGTGATGATTGATGACTGAAAATAGAAAGTAGCCCTCAACATAAACCAACATCAGATTATTTTTGTTTCATATCAATTTTTTTGAAATGGAAAAAAATACCTCATCAGATTGGGTCTTCATGTAAAATAAAGTTTATAACATCTTATTGAGAAAGCCCTTTTGAAAGTTGTGGGAAATAATTGTTTAAAGAATTGGAGGAGGGGAAAGAAAACCCAGTTTTTTCAGCACCTTTGATCCTTATTCGTATGCTCTGTATTGATGAACCAAGTGATCACTGGCTCTTGCTCGGTTCAAGAGCATTTATTGTGTAACTATTTGGGTGTCTAATCAATTCAAGCCTGAGCTCTTTAGCTGAATAGGGTCCTGGAAAAGTTTCAGCAGCTAATGGATAATTTGTAGGAATCAAGCCATGAGAATTTGGCTGCATGTCCAAAGATGTGGGGGTCATATCAAGCACTGGTTAGAACACTTAAGGTCCTTAACAAATTCTGAGTAGTACAACCAAATCAGAGTATCACAAAACCCCACAGAGCTTAGGGGTCCAATAAAAAACACTCGAATCTTCTCACATGATTGCCTTGAGGGTATTGACTGTATAAAATTTAATTCAATAGGTACATTTACAGTACTTACTATGACACAATAATTAACAGTTATAGAGAAGTTTTATATCTATCACCTCATTTAAGCCTAACATAATCTATAAGATGGGCATTATTTTGTCTTCCCATCATGCAGATAACATAACTGAGTCTCAAACCAGTGATTAACACTAGAAAAGTGCTTCAAAAGTGTTGAAATGAATGACTCATGAGATTGGACATGAAACATGAATCCAGATCATCTTTTCCCAACATTCCTGATGTCTAGTTGGAGTGTACTACCATTTTAACATAAAATATTTAACACAAAATATTTATCACAAAATGCAAATGAATAGTACTTGTTCTCTGTCTTAAAGACTCTTAATCCCACTAGGGAGAGAGAACAGTGCTGTACTTGCTTAAGTGAAATTGACCTTGTGTACCGAAAAGAGGAACACTCACTTGCATGGTTGAAAAAAACTCTCTAAAGCAGGTGAGAAACTGGGCACCGAAGGACAGTTAGGATTTTCATTGGGTCTTGGATAAAATCAATGTATCAGGATGGGGAAGTAAGTGATACAGCTACTAGCTGCAAATATATAAAATTTGCATATCATGTATCATTTTTTCCACCTGAAACATGGCAATGATTTAAAAATTATATGCAGAAATACTGATTTTTATCATTAGCAATTATCATTCATTCATTACTCATTTGTCCATTCAACAAATATATTTTAAGGCCTACTATATTCCAGGCTTTGTTTTAGGGGCAAGGGTCAAGAGACTGAATAAAATAAACAAAATACTCATATCAGTTAGGAACATGTATGGCACCAAATAATGGAAAATCCCACTCCAGTATCTCTTCCAAGGAGCGTTTCATAATTTTTCACTAAACAAGAAATTATGCAGGAGGCAGCCAGGGCTGGTGAGCTGGGCTGTGATACCATCAAGGACCCAGTTTCTCTCTACCTTTCTACTTTCCTTACTGAAAGGGCTGATTTTCATACCCATGCCTGTTGTTTCATGATCACAAAATACCTATTCCATTGTGGGGAATTCTATCTGCATTCCAGACAAGCAAAAGGAGAAAGAAAGAAAGGCAATGTTCACATTAGGAAAGCAAAGGTTTTGCAGGAATCTCCAGACTTCTGTTCACACATCATTGGTGACTGCAACACAGCATGGCTTCTCCAGCCCCAAACTAAAATGAAGGGTGGACATTTTCAGGTGGCTGCATCTCCACTCCAAATAAAGTTAGGAATCCGTGAGTAAAAAAGAAAAGGCATTGGGTAGCTCTCTACCAGGTTCTGTCAGAGGAGTTCTGCATCCTGGAGTTCATTGTATAGTGTAGTAGAGATTATATCACTAGGAATCTTTGGTTGCAGTCACTGCAGCCAACAGAAAAAGAATCTGTTGGAAGAATGTAAACCAGCTCACAGAATCAAACGGAAGTTGGAGTCAGGTCATAGAAGGAACCTAGGCAGCTTCTATGTCCTCACCTGCTGGCAGTGATCTGATCAAGAACCCCAACCATGGAAGTAGTTCAAAGTCCCAGGAGAGAAGCCCAAGTTCTAGCTTGAGTCCTAGCAATCCCACCAGGTCTTCACATAGTAGAAGTGACTCCATATAACAAAGTCTGGGAATACTGACCACAAAAGAGGCAAGGGTGCAGAGTGGCCCAACAGGTCCTGGATGTTGACCAGGGGGCTGATATTTGTGATGGTTTAAGTTTTCCAGATAAGAAGTTCTCAAGTGCTATTAAGCACTGTGAAATTCTTAATATTGTACTGCAATCTTAAAAATATATTTTTGCTCCAATTCTTTAATACCTCAGAAAAATCCAATTTTCACTTTCCTAAATGGAATCAGAACTGAAAAAAAAAGTTTACACTAAAAGAAAAGCAGTTTTGTTATTAAGACTGTATCTGGTTACATGTTATATATAGAGTCTCCTGAATGTAGGTTAGGGAGCTATTAAAAAATTAAATAAGAGAAGAGCATCACTTCTGCTATTTGACTCAGAGATGTTCACAGCAGGACAACATAAAATATGATTTTTATAGTGTTGTCTGAAAATAACACCATATCCTAAACCAGAAGCCCATAGGCAAATCAGACCATTAAGGACTATTACTCATGTTATTACTGCTAAAATATTTATATATTATAATTTTGCAATAAGGTGTTTCCAAAGAAAATAATTTTGGTTTAAAATGCACATATTAGTAAAGTTATTCCAGCATTGCATTGTTTGAAAATGTCTGCAGGAGTAAAAGCTACAATCATCAAACAACTATCATAAGCTTGGATTTTGCCTCTCTAATTGCCTTTCTCCTGAACCTTGAAAATAGTTATAACAAATAAAGACCAATCAAATTAAGCATGAGTGAAATGTGCTAAAAAGAAAAAGAAAATTGACATAGGTTCAGGTGCCATTGTAATTCAGGTTCTTTTTCTGTGTTAGGATTATTTCAGCTTCAAGTCAGTTTAAAGTCTTCATTTATTCAAAAAAATATTTATTGAACTTGAGTACTAGGGTAGGTACTCAGTATTCATTCATACTAATTACTGTTATAATCCCATATTTTTCAAGATGTCAGTGTGTTCTGTAAAACAGGATTTGCCCAGATTCACTTTGCAATCAGGGGTTGCCTTATTACTGGGTCTATACAATGAGACATCAAGGGAAGAGTGGTTTTATTTGTTCTGTTTAATACTGATGCTCAACTGGCAGTGTCTTTGATCTGTCTGGAATGCAGATTTAATTCCTGAAAAATGGCAGCCATATAGCAATCATAAGGATACAAACTAGAAAAAGAAATGGCTCATTGACACCTGATGACATTATGGAGCTACTATACCAGCCCTAGATTGTCTTCAACCTTTTTCCTATGTAATAAAAATAAATCTCTGTTTGGTCTACCCATTCATTACAAACAGGTTCTGCTCTTTGTAGCCAATTGTATTACAAACTGCTGTATGTGCTACATATATGTAACGTCATAACTTTCTTACTGTTTAATGGAAGAAACATTAAACAACTTATTACAAAATGAACCATTTCATTATGACTGCTATAAAGTGGGTAATTGCTGGTCCAACTAAGCTATTCTGTACGAAGTTGGTGGTCAAAGATCTTTTTAAATAAATGACATATAAACTGAAAGGATAAATGGAAGTTAATTGGGAATTTATCATTGGATTGACCATTACAATGAGAAAGACCAGTCCCTGTGAGTGAAACAGACTGAAGAGTGATACTTCATGAGACTGCAGCCGGGGTAGTATCAGAATACACGGGCCCTCTTGCTATAGTGAGAATTCTAGACCTTAGAGCAATAGAAAGCTATTGGTAGAAGGGCGCAAGCCTGTAATCCCAGCACTTAGGGAGGCTGAGACAGGAGAATCGCGAGTTCAAAGCCACCCTCAGCATGGGCGAGGCACTAAGCAACTCAGTTAGACCTTGTCTCTACATAAAACTCAAAATAGGGCTGGGGATGTGGCTCAGTGGTCAAGTGCCCCTGAATTCAATCCCCAGTACCAAAAAAAAAAAAAAAAAAAAAAAGATGGCTATTGTAGAAGAGAAGGGAGTGATCAGATTTCAGTTGAGAAGAGATAATCCTAGCTGTGTTCTAAAGGAACTGAAGGAGAACAAGAATGGCTGGGGGAAGCTTACTGAAATTCTCTAGATCAAGGGTCAGCAAACCACTTCCAAAGGTCTGCTTTGGCAAATAAAATTTTATTGGAACTCTGTGAGTTAGCCTTTCATCACTATGACCAAAATACCTGGCACAAATAACTTAAAGGAGGAAACGTTCATTTTGGCTCATGGTTCAGAGGTTTCAGGTCACAGTTGGCTGGCTTCACAGCTTTGGGCCTGAGGTGAGACAGAACATCATGGCAGAAGGGCGTGGTGGAGAAAAGTTGCTCGGCTCATAACAGCCAAGAAACAGAGAGAGCGAGGGGGAGGGGAGGGTAGAAGGAGAGGGAGAGGGAGAGAAAGTAGATGGCTTGGATTGGTGCCATAGAGATGTCAAATATGACGGATTTGGGATGTATTTGAGACTACTGATTGGTTAAATCTGGGAACTGAGGAAGAAAAAGAGGTAAACAATGGTTTTTTAAAAATAAGCATTGGAGGCTGGGGTTGTGGCTCAGTGGTGGAGTGCTTGCCTCCCACGCTTGAGGCACTGGGTTCAATCCTCAGCACCACATACAAAATACATAAATAAATAAAATAAAGGTTTAAAAAAATAAGCATTGGAGAAAAAATTAAAATAGGCATTGGAAAAGAAGGAAAAGCAGGTTTGGGTGGCAAAATCCAGGTGTTCTGTCTAGGCAATCTTGAGTTTAAACATCTTAGAGTCAGGTTATTATCATAGTCTCTTTCTTGAATATGGAGAGCCTGTGAGGTGGAAGCTTTTCTTGTGTTCCATGTTGCAATTGGTCTGCTTGGTAAGAATCATTAGCTGGTATATTGATTTTCTACACAAAGTCCTCCCACGTAGAAGTCAATTCAGTCCATTTTAATAAAAAAAATAAGCAAAGGTTAAAATAAATACAGACAAATGGATTATAATAAAGAGCCCTCTGATGATTTCTAGTTGAGCAGTAGATCTGTTCAATAATTACTACTTACATACTTTCAAAACTTATTTTTCATACAATCACATTTCCCCCAGTATTTCCATGCCCCTAAATACTACCACATGACCTCATAAAAACAACAAATTAATGCACCTGTTCCAGTTAAGATATCATTTGCTGAGAACTGGTATGGTGTAGAGCTTTTGAGATTAGACATTTTTAGTAAGTCTGTCTTTCCCCTTTTAAATAGAAAGATTGTATTTCTCTTCTCAAAATCTGGGACACAGGGGTTGATACCAGGAAAAAAATTAATCAGGGAAGTCCAAGAAACTATCAGAAATATGAGTGTCATATATTTCTATGCCAGATCCTAAGGATGAGAAATTCACCCACATTTGCATTCATGCCCCTATAAAAGGTCAGGCCTCAAATACAGAAAGGAAAATAATTAACCATCATGGAAAATGGTGAGGCATGACATTTGAAATAAGACACCTTGGTAATGTTCTTTGACTTTTCAGAAGTATGTAGCACTGTGAATATACAATATGCTTGATGAGACCTCCTATTGAGACTGTGGGGGATGGGGAAGACAAGTCTTATAAAATGTAAACATCCAGGGTGATACCTGACTTACTCTCTTTTGCTTCTATTTCACAGCTGTCACATCAGTTTGGAGAACTGCAGGAATCCCCTGTACACACCATGTCAATTTTTCATTATTACTCACTTGCTCCCTACCACAATAAATGCGCTATTTGTTCCTGTTTTTTTGTTTGCTGGTTGGTTGGTTGGTTGGGTTTTTTTGGCAAAACATGCTAAAAATTTCCTTGTATCTTTTTTTTAATCTTTATTTGTTTATTTTTATGTGGTGCTGAGGCATGAACCCAGTACCTCACACATGCAAGGCAAGTGCTCTACCACAGAGCTACAGCCCCAGCCCAATTTCCTTGTATCTTAACAACAAGACTGTTTCTTTTGAGATGCACACATTATGGTATGGATAAGAAATTATCCAAGACAGAGAAGGTAGGATTTATAAGTTTCATGAAGTATGAAAATTAGAAAAGACAAACATCCCTTCTGAAGGTGGTTTTACCCATTAGCAAAATGGGAAAATTTAAAAGTATTCAAGTCAAATAGATCTCTTGATTTGATAGGTAATTTCTTTCTTTTTTTTTTTTTAATTACTATTTTCCAGCAGACTAGAATTTTCCCAGTATGAAGCAAGGCATTCCCAGCCAAATAGTGTTGAGTTAATGCTCAGAGAGTAAAGTTTCCTCCTTTCCTCCTTCATCCACCTGCTCATGACCATAAGCCCAGCTCCAGGTGGGCCAATATTTAGAGGAGCAGCTGGAGCAGAAGAGAGTTTGGAACAGCCACACTGAACTGGTTTTGATCCTTTTGTAATTTAATTCACACACATTTTCTTTTAGGAGGCTTGTAAAATGTTTGTTTTTTTGTTTTTTTTTTTTTTAAACAGCAGTACAAATGACAAACAATAAAAATTCATCCTTTAAAATGTATAGTTCTGTGTATATGGAGAAGTGTATACACTCATACAACAACCCCCACTATTGAGGTAGAGAATATTTTCACCATCTTAAAAGGATCCTTTATGCCCTAATTTAGTGACTCCTACCCCTACTCCCACCCCTGGCAACCTAGCGCCCATAAATCTGATTTCTATTTCTGTCTTTTCCAGAATTTTATATAAATAGAATCATACAGTATGTAGCTCTTTGATTCTAACTTCTTTCACTTGACAAAATGCTTTTAAATTCAGCAGTGTTGTTAGTATGTTAGTAGTTCATTTTCACTGCTGAATAGTATTCTATTATGATTATATGAATATACCACAATGTCTTTATCTGTTCATTCAGTATTTGCCTTTTTTTCTAGCTTTGGGCAATTATCCCTAAAACTGCTTTAAGAATTCATGTATAGGTCTTTGTGTGGACCTGTGTTTTCTAATTCATACAGCAAGTGTACATGTAATGTTAAAAATTTTTTCCAAATTATTTCCTTATGGGACTACACCATTTTGCATTCCCACCAATGAATGTATGAACGCTCCAGTTATTTAACATGCATTTTGTATTGTCAGTTTGTCATCTGAGCCATATAAAAGGCGTGTAGTAGTATCTCATTGCACTTTCAATTTGCATTTCTCTACTGATTCATGATATTGAGGATCTTTTCATGTGCTTATTTGCCATATGTATCTTTGATGGATTATCTGTTCAGATATTTTTCCCACTTTTAATTGGTTTGTTTATTTTCTTATTATTGGGTTTGAGAGCTCTATGTGTAATCTGGCTATAAGTCCTTTATCAGATGGGTATTTTGTCAATATTTTCCATCTTTGGTTTATCATTTCATTCTTTTTGCAATACAATTTGGAAAGCAGAAGTTTTAAATTTTGATGAAATCTGACTTACCAACTTTTTTCTTTTTTGTATCCTTTTCTTAGAAATATTTGCCTGTCCTCAATGTCTCAAAGATTTTTTAACCTATGTTTTCTTTCAAAGATTTTATGATGTTAATTTTAAATTTAGACCTCTGATGAGTTTCTAGTTAGCTTTTGAGTTTCTATTTTGATGTGGATCCAGGTTCACATTTTATATAGGCATGTCCCAATACTCTAGCATCATTTGTGGAAAAGACTACATTATATTGCCTGGTACCTTTGCTAAAAATCAATTAACATTTTGTGCTCTCTCCTCTGTCCAGTTGATTTATATGTCTACCCTATTGCAAATGCCATGCAATCTTGATTATTATCTCTTTATAGTAAGTCAACAAGAGTTAATCCTCCAAACTTTACCTTATTTTTCAAAATTGTTATGGCTATTCTAATCTGTTGCTTTTCCAAATAATTTTAGAATTGGCTTCTTGATTTCTATGAAATGTTTCTTGGGATTTTTAATGGAATTAGACTTCATCTATGTATCAATTTGGGGAACACTGATAGACATCTTGACAATTCTCAATATTCTGATAAATGAAGGCACTGTGCTCTTCATTTAATTAGACCTTCTCTGATTTCTGTCATTAATGTTTTTAGTTTTCAGCATATTCCATATTATTTTTTCTTGCAGATGTTTTGCTGGATTTATTTTTAAGCATTACAAGTTTTAAATGATACTTTCAATTTTTTTTTCTGTTTCCAATTGTCCATTACTAGTATGTAGAAATACAGTTGATTTTTTTTTTGTTGTGGTGGTTATTTATCTTGTATCCTGAAACTTTGTGAAACTTATTTATCAGCTCTAGCATGATGTTGGTAGATTCTTTGGGGTCTGCTATGTATGCAATGTCATCTGAGAATACGGTTTTAATTTCTTCGCTCATAAATTGTATGATTTTTATTTGTTTTACTTGCATTACTGTACATGCTGGGACTCCTAGTTCAGTGTTGGAAAGATGTATTGACAGTGGAAATCTTTCCTTGGTCTTGATCATAGAGGGGAGATATTTAGTCAGTCATTGTTATGTTTTGTGTTTGTTTTTCCTTTTGGATTTTTGGATGTATACACATTATTAGGTTGAGGACATTCCCTTCTATTCCTAATTGCTAAGACTTTTGTTTTTGTTTTTGTTTTTTCCATGAATGAATCTTGGATTTTCTCAGTCTTTTTTTGTATCTAATGAGATGATCGTATGACTTTTCTATTTTAGACAGTTGAAAAAGTGAATTGCACTGATGCTTGAATACTGAATCAACCTTGCAATTGTAGGGTAAGCCTTGGTTGGTCATGTTGCTTTAGCCTTTGTACACATTACTAGATTCAATTTGCTAGGACTTCGTTAAGGATTTCTGCAGCTGTTTTCATAAGGGATATTAGATAGCTCTCAAGATAATGCAAGTTTCACAAATAAGTTGGGAAGTATTCCCTTCTCTTCAATATTGGGCAAGAACTTTGTGTAGAATTGATTTTTTCTTTAATGTTTAATAGAATTCACTAGTGAAGCCATCCGGGCCTAGAGGAGTTCTTTTGCTCGCTTGTGTGTGGCAGGGCTGAGGGAGGAGGCTTTTAACCACGGAGTCAATTTATTTAACAGATGTTGAATGATTCCTGTTATTTGTTTCTTTTCTATTGACTTTTAAAAATTGATGTTTTCCAACATTTTTTTTCTTTCTTTCTTTTTTAGCATGTTTAGTTCTAACAGATGAACTAAAAAAAAATGTAGTGCTATCTTACTGGAGTAGTTTTTGTTTCTGTGAGAAATCCAAGTTTAAAAAACAGAACTACCCCATGGTTAGTGTATGTATTGAATTAGAAAAAATAAAGACTAAAAATAGCTTCATCATAGCCTGTCTAGGTCAGCTCCTTCTCTTCTGTTTAAAACAGTCCAGATTGAGATTTCAACTGTCAGAAACATTGAGATTTCAACATTAGAACAACATCTACTTCTTAGACAGGATGAGTGAATTAATTAATTAATACGACAACAATTGATTGCCAGTCTGCTTGTCAATTTTGCGCAAGGCGCTTAGTGGCACACAAAACAAACAAAAAAAACCACCTTCAGCGAGTTGTCAACAGTGCAGGTGATCAACTGGTTAAAACCCACAAAGCCAGTATGATCAAGCTCAAATCAATATAAAGTGAACCTTCTATTTAAATGTTGGGAAAACAAAAAAGAGTGTATTGGAAAATGTATCTTGAAAAGTGAGTTTTGAGCTGGATTTTCAGAAAATGGACAAGAAAAATTTTGGCAAGAAAATTGGATGGTATTTCTGGTGCAAGGAAAAGCATGATTAGAACTATTGTTTTGAGGCCTTAGCAAAAGATGACAGTAGAAAACTTCAGCAAGTGAAGTTGCTACGAAGAGATTCCTGAGCAATAGCCTAAGGAAGGGAGTGAACATTCTGTGACTTAATTTCCAAGTCATTTCTGTAAGATAACATCCTCCTCCCACACACTCAATTACTGATAAAATTAGAAGGAGAACATTAGGATAACTTGCCCACAGTTACCCATGTCAATTAGAGTCTGGCCTCTGAACTCGGGCTGAAGACCAGAGTCCAGGGTTCTTCTACTCCCATCACACTCTTTGTCAGCCAAAAAAGTTCTAATCAGCTGTGAAGAAAATTGCAATTAATTTGTTGCTAGTAACATGTATTCATTCAATGAATATGTATTGAATACCTTGCCCTGTGCCAAGCACCAAGTTCAGGTGCCACAGATACATCATAAAACAAATAAGCACCCTTCCTGCCATCATGAAGTTCATTTTCTAATGATGAAAAAAAACATTGAACAAATCCATATTGTGTGATTGATGGGTGTTTGAAAAGAATCCATTGCTTTGTGGAAGCATTAAAAGGGCGGGGGGAGCTAGTTAAATTAGAGTAGGTGGAGGAGTGTTTGTTCTAGCAGAGGGAATACTTATAAAATTTCAGACCTTGCTTCATGGGAAATGCAAAACGAGTGTAGAATTTTTAAGAAAGGAGGTAAATCAATCAGATTCCTCAGATACAGACTTTTAGAAGTTCATTCTGACTGTATTTTTGCAAGCAGATTATAGAGAGGCATGGTTTAGAGATTATTAGGAAGGATCTGTACCCAATGAGATTATTACTAAAATTAGTTACAAATATAAAGCAATGTTTTGGTACTACACCTGGTGGCAAACTTTAATAGATCTCAACTATTATCATGTGACTGTGAAGTGATCAGCACAGCTGAACATATTGTCACAGAATATTCACTACCTTCCTTAGGCTATTGCCCAGAAATCTCTCCATAGCAATCCTACTCCCTGAAGTTAGAAAACTTGACCTTTTGCTAAAGCTTCAAAATAATAGTACTGTTCATGCTTTTCCCTCCACCAGAAGTACCATCCAATTTTCTTGCCAAAAATTTTCTTGTCCATTTTCTGAAAATCCAGCTCAAAATTCACCTTTTAAGATACACTTTCCAAATGTGTGAGATAAAAGTTTGTGTAGGTCAGTTTGGAGAGAGCTTGGATGGGATGTGCAAGGTCAGCAAAGAGAGGACAATTCCCAGATTTCTGATATTTGTTACCACATAGTTTGTAGCATGCCATTTATCCAGTTAAGAACAATGTAGAAAGAACAGATGTAGTATTGGGGGGTGGGGGTGGTAGGCAGATTCTGGGCTCAGTTTTGCCAAGTTGACTGGGATGTATGCAGTACAGTGGTTAGGAGGGTGGCCTATGAAGCCAGACAATAGATTCAAATCCCAGTTCTACCATTTAACTGCTGTATAGCCACAAATTATTGATCCTTTCTATACCTCAGTTTCTGTAACATTAGCATAATGATAGTACCTACCTCATGAGGTTATTATTAAAATCAAAATTAGTTACAAATAGGGGCTGGGGCTGTAGCTCAGTGGCAGAGCACTTGCCTAGCATGTGTGAGGCACTGGGTTCAATCCTTAGCACCACATTAAAAAATAATAATAATAAACAAAATAAAGGCATTCAGTCCATCTACAACTACAGAAAAAAAATTTTTTTAAATTAGTTACAAATATAAAGCACAGTTTTGGTGCAATACCTGGCGGTAAACTTCAATAGATCTCAACTATTTTCATGTGATTGTGAGGTGATCAGCAGGACTGAATGTATTGTTTCAAATCTCAGGAAAAGGATTGGAGTAGTGCCATTGTAGAACTGAACTTCCTAGCTCCCTCATGTTTGAGTGAGGGATGTATATCAGAGTTGAAACCACTAAATGGCCAGGAAAAAGAAAACAAAAAACAACTCTGAGAATCTGTCACCATTACAGAGGCTGACAATATTCAAGAAGAATATTACTCAACCGTCCTACCTCTCTAAGTAACTACAATGAGCACAGCCTCATGCCATTCTAGGAAGCAATATAAAATAAGAAATAAATCTTTGTTATTTTAAGCCATTTAAGGTTTGAGGACCATTTGTTATTATGGCATAGTTTAGTTGACAGTGACTGACACATTGATGAACTGTTTAATTATGTAAATAATGTGAAAGTTTGAGAAGCTATGGATCTAAAGTAAAAGATTTTGTATGTTTAAAGATTTACATTCTTGGGGCTGGGGTTATGGCTCAGCGGTAACGTGCTCGCCTGGCATACGTGAGGCACTGGGTTTGATCCTCAGCACCACATAAAAATAAAATATTCTATCCACCTACAACTAAAAAATAAATATTAAAAAAAGATTTACATTCTTGCAAATAATTTAACCTGGAGATGGATTTCCTTCTAAATATGGATCTAGATTTATTTTGCAATCTAAAGAAACTGCTCATCTTATAAAGATGTGGGATTCCAGTTAAGAAGTTGTGGCTGAGACATTAAGAGCTAAGACCACAGAAATAACATACAGGCACGTACTGCAAAAAAAGTATAGAAAGAAGCTGGACTAGATTTGGAAAAATCCCACTTGATGTTATTTGAAACAATTCAACCCAGATTTTAAGAATTAAAATGAAGAAATGGACTTTATTATAAATAGAAAGAGTTAAATACAAGGAAATGACCCTCCTATGTCTGTTTATCCACTGTATGAGACTAAACTAGTCTTTACTCTGAAGGTAAAGCCCTATCTGGGGATAGGAAATGAGGTGCTTCCTAATGAAAGAGGACTTCCTCACTCACAGTCTTCCTGGAAAGAGGCAGATAGAGGGACTGGGAGCGAGAACTGGGAAGGCAGACCTTAAACGGGAGATGTGAAGTGAACTCCTTCTTTGGATTTTGTTCTCTTAGGCTTAGAGCCTGTTATGCTTTATATCTGAAATGTCCCCCAAAAGTTTACATATTAAAGGCTTCATCCGTAGTGCAGCAGCATTCAGAGGTGGGGCCTTGGGAAATAATTGGTTATGAGGGCTCTCACTCATTATTACATTAACCCATTGATAGATTCATAATTTAATGGGCTATTAGGAGGTGGTAGAAACTTTGGGAAGGGGAGCCTAGTTAGAGGCAGTGGGTCATTGGGAATGCCCTCGAAGGGTACATTTTGTCTCTATTTTGTCCCTAGCCCCTCTCCCTCCCCCTATCCTATCCCCTTCCCCTTCCTCTTTCTTTCTTTCTTTCCTTTCCTTTTCTTTTCTCTTTCCCTCTCCCCACACCCTAGTAATTCCTGGATGCCATGAGGTGAGAACCTCTGCTCCACACATACTCCCAGCCATGGTGTTCTGCCTTACCAAAGGCCCAGAAACAACACAGCCAAGTGACCATGCACTGAAATCTCTGAAAACCATGAGCCAAAATAAATCTTCCCACACTTTAAATCATTAATCTCAGGTATTCTGTCACAGCCACAAAAAGCTGACTCACAGAGCCTAAAACATTCAGGCTGCTTCAGTGGTGGTAAGTATAGCTGGAATCCTCAACATGGGAGCAGGTTGCAGCTAATTGGGGAGGAAATCCCATAGCCAGGAACTCAATAGGTAAAATACCCTAGAAGGGCCAGGCATGGTGGTGCATGCCTGTAATCCCAGCACTTTGAAAGGCTGAGACAGGAGAATTGCAAGTTCAAAGCCAGCCTCAGCAATGGTGAGGTGCTAAGCAACTCAGTGAGAGCATGTCTCTACATAAAACACAAAATGGGGCTAGGGATGTGGCACAGTGGTTGAATATCCCTGAGTTCAATCCCCAGTACCAAAAAGAAAATACCCTAGAAGGATGGTGGGCTGCGATGGGTGACTCTAAAAGCTTCTATATTTAACAACCAGCCATCAATTTCTTGAAATGCTGTAATTGCCTGTTTTCCTGACCTTCAGTAAGATTTTGGTTGACTTCTAAACCTGTTCCCAGTGAAGTTGGGAAGGATTAAGGATCAGGTTTCTGTTGTTAGCCCAGCAGTGAAGGAGCAAGTGACCTTGAAATCAGCTTGGCAGGGGGAACTTCAGTCCCTAACTAGAGCAGGGATCAACAGGTTGGAACTGAAGACAGCTCAGGCACATGCAGAGGGCTGAAAGCCTGAGTGAAACACCAGAGGAGACTCCCAGAATGAAATGAGAAGGAACTTGAGAAGGGCATCCTGCTCTTATGCAGGTGGAGACTTGGAATCAAGAGACTCTAGGTTAAACCGTGACCTTATGTGCACTGGTGAGGCCAGAGGAATATGGGTTACAAATATAATCATAGGCATAGGTCTCCCTGGGACTGTGAAGATCACGGAAGTTTGTCTATCAAGTAGGAATCCTTCGGCCAAGTGTCGGGTAAAAAGTTTGAGATGTTCTCTTCTAGGCAATGGGAGCCTCTGTGGGATTTTAGAGAGGGAAGCGAGGAAATGAAAAGAGGATTCTGAATTTCTACAGTTTTATAATATCATTATAGTGAACAAAGGTTTTGTTTTCCAATAACAATCCTATTAAGAAAGCTATAAATATTGTTAGGGAAGTGTGTTTTCAGTTGAAACGAGGTAGTAAATCAAGCTTGAGCCTTGTGGATTTAGTTAAGTAGAGTGTAGGTAAAACAAAATCTCAATAAATTAAGAAACCCAGCCTTAATGTAGGCAGATCATTAGTTAAAACTCACAGCCAAGTGCAAGATTTACACAATTCTGAAGTGACAATATTGAAATAGCATCTGCTTCCAAGCATCTGCTTACCAGGAAACTTTGCTCTTCTTCCTGAACAATAGGATAAGTCGTGATCCTTCTATAATCCTTTTAGGACTGAGAGTGTTTCCCATGAAGTTTTCAAATGGCCTAGGCATGCTCATTTCTCTTCACTAACAAAATCCACAGCTATAATTTCCTCAGTTTACAACTTTAAAGCAGCAATCATGCAAATCTCAAATTGTAGATGTTTGAGAATGAAGATTAAAGCTGAAAAAGGACCTGAGGAGACTGAGGGGAAGGAAAGGAAAAGACTGGAATGCAGTTTCCTACAGTGCAAGGTCACCCAGAGGAGAAATACTTTGAGGGCATAGAATGATCAATATTAAAACTAAAAATGAAATTAAAAACGTGCTTACAATGGGGTTGAATTGTATGTACATTTTACCTACTGAAGCTCAGCCACATATACAAAATAAAGAAAAAAGAGAAACAACCTAAATAGGCATGGCTGATTTTGCCTGTTCTTGCCACTCAATGAGCCATGTTTCGTAGTAAGACTGAGATGGGCAACAGGAATCTGATTTTCCCTTGGCTTTTAAATATCTCACTGTGTGGGTAGCTTACTATCCCATGTGTGAATCTAAGGTTTAAAGTTACATGCTATTTAAACAACATGATTCTTAAATTCAAACCAACTACTTCATCAGATGCCCAGTGATGTAGGTGAGGACCAGAAACATGGAAATCCTGCCAGATTTATTAAAAGATATATAGTAGTCTCTTTATCAGTTAGGGCTCAGGAAGATAAGCAGAACCACTTTGAGTGATACAGAGCATGGACTACAAAGATTTGACCTTACATAATTATGGAAGTTGGTAAGGAGTTCTGTAGAAGGCTGTTGTCTGGTCATCTTCCGTCAGCCTGGAGTTGCTGTAGCTCAGCAAGACTGGTATTCAGAAGAAAAGCTAGTTGTGAAGTCGGGAAGAATAAAGAAAAGCCAGAACCCCCAAGGGAAAACTGGAATCCAAAGAACAAAATGGAACCCACATCTATCTTTCACCACCTCTAGCCTCCATAATGTTAATCATCTATAGAAAGGGCTGGTGCTTTTCATCACACAGCCATACATGCACTTAGTCCAGTAAAAGAAGGCTCTGGCCAAAGCTGAAGAAGCCATAGCCCAGCTGCAACCCCTACAACCAACAAAGTAAGGCAGCAGATAAATGACAAGCTCCTAGTGCCTTAGACTTATGAACACAATGATGGCCACCTCCCTGCTGCCTTCTAAATTGTGTGCATACTTCTCTCATGGCCAATCCTAATCCAGAACCATATACGGAATGGAATTCTAGGAAAAGTAGTTTCAATTTAACTAAGTTGAAACACTATACAGCCACTGCAATCTCCAACATTAGACTTCTCCTAAGGGATTTGCAAGGAAAATGCTGATGAAAAGTTTACTGTCTGTGCTGTCTTTAGAACTCAACCCTATGTAGAATGCAATTCCACTATACAGATTGACATGTACTAACACTATAAATAGGAAATTGCCGCTCGCTTCTGGTACTGGCATTCTGGCTGCTAAATTCTTCTTTCTTCCATCATTAAGGCAATTCGGGTCTCCCTGCTGAGAATACAATTGAGTCTACAATATGATATCAACATTCTTCCTTCTGTATTTGAGTTATTATTAAACATAAACTTTTCCTCATATTATGTTGTAGTTAAAAATAAAAGCTTAAACGGCTCTTATTTGTTGCCTCTGACCTGTCTACCTGATATTTAGTCTTAAAAAAGAAAAGATGCTTTTTACCAGTGTAAAATGGTAAACACTACAACTATTCATTTCCTGTTCTTTTTGTTTGCTGAAGTGTATGTATTGGTAGAACTTTCAATATTCATAGTTCTGAGGCTTGACACTTTTGCTGGAAACAATTTCATTGTGGGAAAAGGTTATGTTATTTTATTTTTCTTAAGTCATAGTTTACCCAGCAATTTCTCAGAGTACCCAAGAGTATAGTGATAACTGAGTTCTGAGTAAAAACATGAGCTTATGATGCCCATGTTGTGTGCTATTTAATAATATGATAAGCTCACTGAGGTCGGACACATAGCTTATTCTTATGTATAGTCAAATTACCTGGCACATATGAAGCACTTGAAAATATTTATTTAAAGACTGAATTTTTTTATATAACTTCAAATGTTTCACCTTAAAAGTCTGACTTTGGATGATGAACTTAAACCCAAAATCGCCAAGACTAGGTGAGTACTTGAAAACACAAACCAGGGTAGTGGACAAAGAAAGGAGTTATTCTTAATCTATTTGCCCTTATTTATTTCCATCAAAAAAAATCATCTGATGATTATATACTATACATCAAGTGCCACATTAGACAACAGAAACAAAACCAAACAAGTTAGAGGCCCAGCTCTTAAAATATTTCAGTCTTATCTGGAAACAGACATAGAAGCAAATAATTAACTTTAATAAAGCAAGAGGTGAGCAAATACCTCTTCTAATTAGAATCTAATATACCACCCAAAATAGATGACAGGAGTCAGACACACGCGAACCTAAGATCCAGGACTGAGAGGCACATACAACAGTGTGGGCCCGCTTTCTCGTGGCCTTAACTCACGTGCCCATGCTGGAGGGAGGCGGAGGTTTCCTAGGCTCCGCCTCACTGATTGTCAACCTTACCTGTAGTCCAGGTCCACCCACAGCTTAAGGAAATTTTTGCATATGAACAACTGAGCCTGCAGAACCAGAAAAGTCACATAGATGTGGTTTTCAAATTGAACTCAAGAGCTATCCCTTTGAACTAGTAAAGTATTTCTCAGGCACACACAGTCAAGTATTGTGTAAGTATACTGCATCTTTAAAAGTAATTGAGTCTGAGGCTATATGTTCACTTATTTGACTAATACTAACAGAGCACCTACAGGGACCTGATTAATTCCTGATTGGTTGCATAAAACCAAGGAGCAATAGTTGCTAATAGCAAGGTGAATATCAAGAAGCTTGAACAGGATGACAAGTAATTTCAAGCAGTCTCTAAGTAGATGATTTCAAGCAATCTCTAAGTAGATGATTATGATACCATACATACCAGCTACAGAGTGTCACTAGGACAATATGGAAGAGATATTTGCTTTCAGTGCAGTTTGGGAGAACTTTAGGAAGGAGATATACCAAATGCATCTTGAAGACTGACAAGGAGTCTACCAGATACAGAAAAGCAATGGTTTCTACAAATGCTTAGTAAAATTTAACAAGGTATATTTTAGGTGACTCTTTTAATGATTGAGTCATCTTCTTCAAGTGTAGATTGGCCCTAATGATAGACACGGAAGCAAATTCTCCAGCATTGCTTTGTATAGTCTTTGGAATTTAGTACAGCTCCAAAAGAGTTAAGAACAAGTAAAATATGTGATGCATTCATTGAATCATTGTTGTTAATTTACTAAATATATAAAAAAAGTGAAACTACAGCTAAAAGCACGTGAGCAGGTCAAGCCCGACCTACCTCCAACTGCCATTTTTATTTCACTAGTAGCAAAAGATGAGCCTCACCCAAGAATGCTTGGATCCCACCAATCAACAAATATTTACTTGATGGTACTCTTAAATTAGTCTGCTAGACTTGATAGACCTAGAGCTTGATAAAAGGAAACATTTCAAATGACAAAAGTACCTCTAGAGGGGCAGGGATGAGACTTACCACATTGTCTTTTAAGCCAATAAAAAGGATGGATAAGTGCCCAACTATGTTTTCCACATAAGACAACTCATTCATTAATTCTCCTATAGATTATTTCTGAATGTATGCCCTGTAAGATTTTCTTGCATTTTAAGAAAACCCCACCGGGCTTAAATCAAATAAGAAATGGCCTTCCTCTGGCTTAATTTTATCTTATAATCTTTTTCTAACCATCTTCTAGGTTTAAAATTTCAGGAGGTAAGTGCAATCTGGGGAGCATCTGTTATGGTCACTTACCATTTTGTTTTTATTAAAATTTACATTAACCTTTTCTCTATCAGCATATAGATTAAGTGATAATCAGTTGTCCACTGAATTGAAGAAAATCTCACTTGCAACAGATTAAGCAATTAAATGATGGCAACCTCACTTTTTCCTGTTGGTTTCTGAGAGCTACTTTCTAACCATTTCACAGATTCATAATTCACTAAAGAGTAGTAAAAGTAACTTGTAAAACTTCACACAAAGTGTGGTTTCCAAAGACATAGATGAAGCCCCACAGTATAGTGTGCTTTATTTATATCTAGACCCAGATCTAAGGCACACCAAAACACACAGTTGATAAAGCAGCTAAATTAGGCAACACTTTAAAAGATTTATTCCAAGTTCCATTTGAAATACATACATGTGGAAACTACAGAAGCAATTATTTGCATAACATATATCAGAAGTTGAACGGCATCATAGAGACTATTTGAAGTCCAGTAACTCTTTAATTAACAAAAAAATATATATTTCAAGTATTTGACTTTGTGGCCAGAGACTCTATTACCAGAGGTAAAAGTACTAAACGTCTTAGTGAGGTATTACAGAACATTCTTTTCCTGTGACAAAGTACTTTCCTTTACCTTGCACTTTAGGCAAGATGAAAGAAGCCCTCTTGGATTTTTTAAGGGAGCACTTATACCTGTCTTAGAAAAATCACTTAAATTGTGACAATAATAAAAATTAAGGGTAAAAATTTATTGAACTATTATGTCCAAGAACTTTACATGTAACGTCACATTTAATCCCGGTAATAATTCTCTAATGTAGATAATTTTAATCATTCCCTATTTATAAGTAAAATAATTAAAGTTCAAAGAATATAAGTAACTTGCCAAAGACCCAGAAATAGGACATGCCAGACCTCAAACTTAAACATGGGACCATCTGATTCAAAAGCCCAAGTTCCCAGGATGGGGATGTGGCTCAGTGGTAGAGCACTTGCCTGGCATGCATGAGGCCCTGGGTTCCTTCCCCAGCACTACAAAAACCAAAAACTTAGAAAATAAAGCCCAAGTTCTAAACTACTGTAATAAAAAAGACTACCATTTTACAGATCAAGTAATTCCTCTAAAGTGCCAGAGGTCTCAGTGAAGGCTAGAACTCTTTCCGCCTGATCTGCAAGAAATCTGGGTCTGTCTCAGTGCCACTTTCTCTTCTTGGCCCAGTGCAGAAATTTGGGGGAGTATAATAATTTTTTTTAAAATCACCCCTTCCCACTCATAGTTGGAACCAACTTACAAGATAGATCTTGAAATCAGTCAAGATTACAATGTCAACTTTACTGTCAATAGAACTGCATTAGAAGATGTGGCTACAATATAATATCAAATGGGCTCATTTATGCAATTCATCTCATTTCCATTCTCATGCTTCCTCCCCCGAGATGTTGAGACTCAAATCTGAGAGAAGTTTGAAACTATACCTGTAGGGCAGATGAATTCACATAGGACAGCTGCCTTGTACTGTTCCAGCACAAAGAGGAAGAAGAAACCAAATCTTTAATGCTTACAGTCTTTTAATAGATTACAGATGCTCCTTGATTTACAATGGGGTCAGGTCCCAATAAACCCATTATAACTTGACAACATCATAAGTTAAAAATGCATTTAATAACCTAACTTACCAAACATCACAACTTAGCCTAGCCTAACTTAAACATGCTCAGAACACTATATTAATGTACAGTTGCAAAGTCATCTGACACAAAGCCTATTACACAATAAAGTATTGAATATTTCATGTTATTATTGAAAACCTGTATCCAAAAAACACTGGCAACACAGTACACTGTAGACTGTTCATTGTTTTTCTTCTGATCACATGACTGACTGGGAGCTATGGCTGGCTTCTACCACCAAGCATATCAAGAGTATTGTACAAAAATACACTGTACTGTCATGTATATCTAAAAAGAACAATTGTTTTTTAAAAAAGGATTGTACAGCACATCACTAACCCAGGAAAATATCAAAATTCAAAGTTGGAAGTGTATTTTGTACCATATAAATATTGCTTTTGCACCATCTTAAAATTGAAAAATTGTAAGTTGAATCACAATTAATTAGGAACATCTATAGTTCTACCCACTTATGAACCCTGGCCCTAAGGCTGTTCTCCATGCATCATCCTCCACCAGGTAACACACTTCTACTACCCAAGGAGAAATGAGCAAGAGACGAGAAAGGACTAAGTTAGTGCAATGGTCTCCGATGGAAATAGGAGAAATGGGGGAAATGAGCTCCAACCTCAGAGGAAATTCTTCACACCCCTAAGAATATGGTGCAAGCAAAGATTTGAATAAAGGAATTGGTGATTATGTTCTGAGAATAAGGAAGTTACTGTGAGCAGAGTGAGTGGACAGGCAAGCAGTTCAGCTACCGGGTCAGAGAAGCTGCTTCCTCTCCACGTGTAAGACATGTTAGGGCACAGTGTGTTGATTTTGCCTTCAGTTTTTTATATGGGTAAAAGATATGATTTTTAAAAGGAAAACAGGAAGGAACAATGTTCTGGGATTTCTCCTGATTCTTCCTGCTGCAGGCCCACTTTACTTCCTAGTACTTTTTTTGCTATTCTGCTCATATTTGGTGAGCAGCATTTATCCCCTCAGGGACTAGAAGATTCAGCCAAATGCCAAGGCTTTTGAATTTCAAATGCTTTGTATTTCAAGTCGTATAAACCTAAATCCTGAGTAAACTCAAGGCATAAGACAAAAGATTTGGAATAATGCATAATGATCTAGAGTCAGGCTGGGGGAAAAGGGATTGTTGGGAGGATTGAAGAGGAGGACTTTGGGGAAGTCAAGACAATTCTATTCCTAGGAAAGTGGTCCTGAGCCATGGATTCCACGATGCTTTACCTTCTTCCACTTGCCAGAATCCAGATATAGAAAGGAGGACGAGTTGAGGCACAGGGCAAGGAAGTGATCTCCAGATAGGCTCTGAGACTCTATAAGCAAGGTCCCTGTGTACCCCTTACCCAGGTGGAGCTCAGAATTCCCCTATGCCAGGTGATAGGTGAGCAGAAGAAATGTCCACAGACACTGTCTAAACTGGAGCACCCCAGACAGACTGAGGACATGCCCAGGTGCCCAAGAGAAGCACAGGTAGAGCTTAGGGGCTGCAGCTATGACCTGCATGGACCCACTGTGAAGCTCAATGGCAACAAAGATTCCTGCCTGGATGTCTGAGTGGACAGCTGACAATGCTAAGACCCTCAGTGCTAAGACTCTCAATGCTAAACCCTCAGCTGCCAACACCTCTGTTATGGTTTGGATATTAGGTGTCCCCCAAAAGATACTGTTAATGCAGGAATGTTCAGAGGTGAAATGATGAGATCATAAGTGCTATAACCTAATCTGTTGATCCTAGTTTGAATGGACTGCGTGGTAACTTTTGGCAGTTGGGGAATGATTGAGGAGGTGGGATACTGGGGGCATTCCCTGGAAGGGTTGCTCTTCCTGTGGCCCCTTCCTCTCTACTTCCTGACCCCACTCTCAGTTGAGCAGCCTTCCTCTGCTGGGCCCTTTCACCATGATGAGCTGCCTTACCTTGGGCCTACAGCAATGGAATCAGCTGTCTATGGACTAAGACCTCTGAAACCATGACCCCCAAATAAACTTTTCCTCCTCTAAGTTGTTTTTGTCAGGTATCTGAGTCACAGTAAAACCAAAGGTGACTAAAACAATAACAGTGCCCCAAATGCCACCCAGGGAAAGGGGCCAAGTTGCCTGAGATTAAACTTCAGTTCAGTTATAGAAAACTGATGAACAGTTTATTTCTGTACACCTGAATAACTAGACTGAATATCTTACCCATTTCAGAAGTAGTAACAGTGGAATACATGTCAAGTGAGCAGTACGTGGCAAATGCTAAAGAATTGTCAATCAAGAAAGCACAGCCCTTCCCCTAGCCCCCCCACACATGCTTTCAAAGGTATTTTTCTTTACATAATATTAATTTCATCTTCTTGTTTAACCAAACTCACACAATAGGGACTTTACTGCATCCCTTTCTAGCACAACCTCATCTTTCAGCACGTTTGAATTGCTGAGCCCTTTAAATTATGGAGGTTGATTCCAGTGTCCCTTAGTGTCTCCACAGGTAGTCTTTCATGTCAAATATTTTTTTCATGGTAATAAGAAAACAACCTAGATGTGTTTAACGCAGCAGCCAAGGTGTACCCAAGGGATGTAATTAGCACTTACTATGCTAGAAAGAAAAGGCAAGGTATAATACAGTACTGCTTTACTGAAAGAAAATAGAAAGTTACCACAAAAATTTCACCTCAAAATTGTCTCTCTTTCTGAGGTACTCAAAAGTGATGTTTACTGTGGTTCTTTTAATTATGTAATAAAACAGGGGGTTACTTAGCCTGTGCCAGGCATCCACTTTCTCACAGAGGGAGTAAAATAGGCTGCTTGTGGACTGCTAGCATCGTTTACAGGGACCAGTACCACTGAGAATTTCAAAACTCCTAGTCAGGTGCAAGGTAATGATGACAACTGATACTATTAACAGCATTCAAGTTTTTTTTTTCCTTTTATAAATAAATGTGGGTGTATATGGAGAGATATTACAGATTTCTGGGCTTTGTTTCAGTTTCACCCACTACTTCTGCAAGAGTGGCTGAACAACTGGCTCTTTGCCTTTATAATAAAGGATTCCAAACTCTCTCTGTTGTTGTTTTGTTTTGTCTTGTTTCTTCTCTTGGAATTATGTTCAAATACCCCCTGACTCATATTCTGCATGTTTCTAATTCTGCCTGATTGGTGGCACCTTTCTATCCCTTGTACTCTGTTCTTGGATTTAAGTAATCACTCCCAAACACTGTGCTGTTTCAAAATGTATTATCTGTTACATGAAAGAATTATTTTGTTAACCAAGAGCTTTAAAATGCCACCAAAATGTGTGTGTCATGGGTCATCCTGAATTCAAAGGCTCAGGTACTTTTTAATATCTCACACACATTTTAACAATTTCATTAAAGTTCAAGCATTGGTGAAGATGGAGTAAATTTCAGGATCAAAATGATTTTATTTCGTTGAAATTACTTATTAATTTGTTGCAGCTGGGTAAAGGATAGGACATTTTCTTTGCATCTTAAGTAAACAGTGAAAGCATTAAATGGAATGAATTAGGACTTAATGCTCTAAATATTAAAAGGCATGTCGTTCAGGTTTTAATCACTTCAAAGTTGGAGATGGTTCCACTGATAGAAGCCAGATCTGTGCCTTGGTTTTTCGGATGTCTCCAAAATTGAAGGTGGAACCACAGAGGCTCTAGGTAAAGGTCAGAGAACAAGGTTAGATAAACATAAGATTCCATTCAGACTGCCTGGAGCAAAAGATTAACGTTTCAGTGACTTTAATGATGAAGACACCATAGTATCACAAGAAAAATAACAATCAATTAGTTCTGAGGTTAGTTGGTTCTCTGTTAGCCATGCCACATGCCCAAGAATTTAGACAAGCAGTGTGATGTACAGAAGCAAAGACAAACAGCAAAAGTAAATGAAAAAATGTTGTGGAGAAATAAATGAAAAACAATAGGAGCCAACACACTAAGCCCCACCCATAATATTAATATGTCATTTCTCAATCATTTTAGGAGAACCAATTAAAGTTTTGGGTTGTTATTGTAATTCCTTGTTTTTGACTTGAAGAATTAAACTAAACTATAAATGATACTTCTAGTCTTACCTCTCTATGATAATAGTGACCTAATCACACTATAGAGTAATAGAAGAAAAATGGACATTTGAAAACAATGTAGGAAATTTCCTGGAAATCACCAAAATAACTAAGAAACCATTTTTCATTTGACTGTAAGATCACTTTGGCCCAATATTTAAAAATCTCTGGAATTGGGATATGACTGATAATCAATGGTGGCTTATAATTATAATTGACAGTATTTTGTTCTTAGTAGTACATGAAATAATAATTCATTTGAAATTTGATGTTCTCTTACATTTTTCAAAATACAGTAATTTTATCATGGGTATCCTGACAGGCCAAGAGAAGGAATTAAAAAAAAAACTTTTATAACTCTCTCTTTAACTTTCTCCCAATAGCTTGTATTCACCTAGTTACCTAGAGTTGTTTGATTTTTTCTAGAACTGCACTGCCCATTATGGCAGCCACTAGCCATATGTAGTCATTCAAATTCAAATGAATTCAAATGAAATGAAATGTCAGTTCCTTAGTGGCACCAGCCAAATTTCAAATGCTTAATAGCCACACATGGCTGCTGGCTACCTCACTGGACAAGGTAGATTAATAAAACATCTTCCTCATCACAGAAAGTTCTACTGGGCAAAACCAATCTGATGTGCTGGCTTGATCAGTTCTTCAGATTTGAACAACATACAGCAAAACCACAGAAATTTCAGGATCTCTCTCAGGGACAGAAGTTTGGTGTAGTTAATTCAAGCATGGGCTTTAAAATCAGGAATACCTGGGTTTAAGTCTTAAATGTCAAACTTACTTATTAGTGTGCTACTGTAAGGTTTCTTTTCTTTTCTTTTCTTTTTTTTGGTACTGGAGATTGAACTCAGGGTCACTTGACCACTGAGCCACATCCCCAGCCCTATTTTGTGTTTTATGTAGAGACAGGGTCTCACTGAGTTGCTTAGCACCTCGCCATTGCTGAGGCTGGCTTTGAACTCACGATTCTCCTGTCTCAGCCTCCCTAAGTGCTGGGATTACAGGCTTGTGCCACCGCACCTGGCTTTAAATGTCAAACTTACTTATTAGTGTGCTACTGTAGGGTTTCTTGACATCTCTAAGACTCATTTTTTCATCTGTAAGATGAATAATTATAATAATATGGTAATGTAATTCATATGGCCATTTAAAGAAAAGAAAGGGTTAATCCAATGCACCCAGTAATTATTTAATAAACACTAGCTTTCATGATTAGTCATTTAAAATTTTAGTGGCTTTGTTGTGGTCAAGTTGCAGCATGATGATCTGATAAGTGCTAAAGTATGATCCAAAGTATGGCAGGGAGCAAAGAGAAAGGCCAATATAGTAAGAGAGGGAAGACAGGAAAGATTTACCAGAGGAGGTGGCCCATGAGCTGCATCTTGAAGGATGACAGAAGTTTGCTGGGCTAAAAAGGCTGAGAGTGGGTTTTTTTGTTTTTTGTTTGTTTGTTTTTGCCAGAGAGACAGCATGTATGTTACAGAAGCTTGAGAGAACTCTTGGCACCAGGAGAAATAGATCTGACTTGGGAATTGGACAAAGAATAAAAATTATTGAAAGCTAAGGCTCTGAGTTCATTGCCAAATTGTGAAGGGCCTGAGTGCCATGCAAAAAAATTTTGTCAAGACTTGAGACAAAGAATCTATTGCAATAGTGGCAATCATCTGGGGGAATGTTAAGCAAAACCTTAGTAAACAGGTGGAAAAGAGCTGTCTGTGCTCATCATCTCCAATTTCTCTCCTCCCATTTGCTCTGAAGGCACTCTCACACCACCCAATCTGCTCTTACCAGGATCATGGAGACTGCCATAGTCTATATGCTATGAACAATGTCCGTCCCCATCTTACTTGGCCTAACAGCATCCTCTGACACAGCCAATCACTTCTCCTTGAAAAGCTTTCTTCACTTGGCTTCCAGGAAATCACACTTGCTCCTACTTCCCCGGCTGATCCTTCTATCTGTAGCTTGCTTACTTCTCCTCAAATCTCTAACACTTAACATTAGGGTCCCCAAGTCTCCCCTCTATGGACTTTCTTGTAACTCTCTGGAGGAACTCAAGCTTATGGATTTATATACACACTAAAAGCTGGTCAAATTTAATTCTCCAATCCAGCTCTCCACATTTGTCTCTCCAACAACCCACTTACCATCTTTATTTGAATGTCTAAAGGGCATGGCTCACTTGACCTGTTCAAAATAGAATTCTTGACCTTCCATCATGCTCCTCCTCTTCCTTCAGACTTCTTAATCTGAGCTGATGACAGGGCTGTCCTCACAGCAGGTCAGGTCAGACCAAAAACCTTGGTGCCATCCTCGATTTCTCTCTCTCTCTCTCTCAGACACACACACACACACACACACACACACTTCCCACATCCACTCTGCCAACACATCCTGGTGACTTTACCTTGAGAGCCCAGAAGACCTCCACATCTCACCACGTCATTTGCTGCCATCCTACTCCGGCAATCACCATTTCTTTCAGGTCTCCCAGCTGGTCTCTCTACATCTACCCTAGTTCCCACACTGCCTCTTCACCTCTCCACCCCTGCTCCCTGTCTATTCCCAAAACAACACAGCAATCCTATTTTAAACAGGTCAGGCCAGATCACTCCATTCAGTCCTCCAGTGGTTTTCATCTCCAACTAGATGCCAGAGATATTAAAAGCACATACATGTCTACACAATCTTCCCTGACCCTCTTCTCCTTTTCTCCTCCCCTTGCTCACCCCACTTCAGCCACACTGGCTATAAGTACGCTTCTACCTCAGGGCCTTTGTACTTGCTATTCTCACTGCTAAACATGCTTTTCTGCTCCCATTCCCCAATATCTGCATAGCTTACTCCCCTGTGTTTAGTCAAATGTCACTTGCTCAGTGAAGCCTGAATCTATTTAAAATTGAACATCATTCCCAACATACTCTTCACCCTCTTATCTCCACAGCACTTATCGTCATCTACAATACCACATATTTGACTCATCCATTTGGCTTATTACCGTCTCTCCTCCTAGAATATAAATTCTAGGGGGGCAGGGATTTTTGTTTGCTTTTGTTCACTGCTGTATCCCCCAGAGTTTTATGTACCTTCCACATACATGCTCAGTAAAAGCTTGTTGAACAAATTAATGCATGTTTTCTTCTTTGTGGGAGCTGAAGAGATGGAGAAAGTGATAAGCCATTTACATATTTATTCTCTAATATTCAGTGGGCATCTCCTATATGACAGGTACTGGACTAGAAGCTACAGATCCAGGTGACTCCAGCAGTTAGGTGATGCCAGCAACTAAGAGAATCAAGAGAAGGAACAAGAATGCCAGAGACGCTTGTTGAGTCTGAGGTCCTTTGGGACATCCAGAAATAGTTTCAAAAAACTAGC
This sequence comes from Xerus rutilus, assembly GCA_028644305.1. Taxonomy (NCBI): domain Eukaryota; kingdom Metazoa; phylum Chordata; class Mammalia; order Rodentia; family Sciuridae; genus Xerus; species Xerus rutilus. The sequence goes on along the minus strand of CM053403.1, from coordinate 63,896,323 downwards.
CAGAACTGATTCTAACATGTAGGACCCAGAGAGAAAGGGACGGTGATAGGGCCTCCCTAGGGTGTATACCTGGGCAGTAATACCACCCTCCTTACTGTCTTAAAGTGCAAAGAATAAAGTAAACATCCATATGCTTGCCTCTTAGCATTAATTGACCTCATATGTGGAAAGTCCTTGGATTCCCAGATGAAATGTGCTATAGAACTACAAAGTTAATCTTGCTGATTCAGTGGGAAGGCTGGCGCCCTGAGCCACCAGTGCCCTACTAGGGGCATCTGAGTATCTGTCTCCATGTTCCTCTACCAGATTTGACCCAGCCCCACCCTACTCTCCAAGTGAGATGTAAAATGCCCTCAGAAATAAAATTAAGAATACTTAATAAATAGTTAGAATTTGATATAACTATGTGCCTCAGGGGAAAAGAATCACTTCCAATAGATTAGTCAAGAGAAGAAAGTCCTTCAGTACAAATAAAAAAAAGTTTGGATGATTTCCAGTAATGCAAGACTTCAAATAGGGAGTGAGGGGGAGGAGGAAGAAACCTGTTTTTCTACCATTCCAGTGGGCATTGTGGTGAAGGAGGTGAATAGCTTGCACCAGTGAATTATGGATAGCTTGTCAGCAGATGGCTTACCTATACTAGGAAAGAATTATCCACAAAGAACAAGGATAAAAGAACCGAATGTGTTGGATCCTCCATCCTGATAAAGAAAGAATATGACCTTAAGGATATGTTTCCCAGACCTTGAAGGCTACTTGCTATAGGGAAGTTTATTTTAGAGAAAGGAGGGTGGTTCGTTGAAGGAGAGTGCGGGGGGGAAAAGAAGGTGTCTGAATTCTGGAACCTTTTATTAAAGCTTGTTTTTCTTGTCTGAATCTTTTGGTTCCTGTGTCTGTGACAGTATTCATAACTCAGCCCCAGTGTGCCAACAAACCCCATATGTTTCAGTTCTCTCCTTATCTTTTAAGCCAAGATAAGGTTGAAATGAGTGTATTGCAAGAGATTTGTGATAGAATACACACAAAAACACACACTGGCAGGGGGTGGGGACCGTGTCTTACTCATCTTTGTTTTCTTCACTGCATACAACACAAGATTCATGCATAGGAGATGCTCAAGAAAGTTTCTCAATTAAATGTGCATGTCCTTAAGACAAAAAAAGAAGACAGTCCTCTGTGGGGAAGGCCTTTATTTATAGACAGAGGGAGAAGGAGCTGTATGTCATACAACAAGACTCTCTGAGCAGAAAAACCATCTCTGGCCATATTCGGAAAGAAAGCATTTTCTCCTCTCCCACTCTTTCTCGTTCATTTATTCACTTGACAGATCTCCCATCACTATATAAATTTGAGTGATACCATCTGCCAGGCAGTTCTTTGGGTTCTGAGGACATAAAGATGAACAGGACCAAGTCCTGGTCTGGAACTGATAGTGTAATGTAGGAGAAAGAAATTAATAGAAATAATATTCAATAGCAGGTACTATAATAGGCTCTTTTACCAGCATTATTTCAGCTAGTTTAATCCTTCTCAAATTTTAACATACCTACAAATCATCTGGGAATTTTTAAAATGAAGAGTCTGATTGAGTAATTTTGGAATGAGGTCTGAGATTCTGCATTTCTAACAAGCTCACAAGTGAGGACTATGCTAATGGTCCTGAAATCACACTTGGAGTATTAAGGATTTAAATATTCCAACAATCTTACGTGGAAGGTAGGTACTATCATCACCTCCATTAGAGAGGTGGAAATTAGGACTTGGTGAGATTATGTAATTCATCTATGGCATCATGAATTGGTGGTGTCTGACCCACTAAGCCATAAAGTTGGGTGTGCATACAACATGCCATCATCAAGCAGAAGTGGTATACAAGTGATCGTGCTAGAGCAGACCCAAAGACGCAAGTTTCATAAAGTAGCCCAAAATGCCTCTGGTTCCACTCCTGCTACACTGCTTTCCCTTTCCTATCCTGCACCTATGGCCTGTTTGGAAATTCCCTATGACCAGTTGAAAAAGGAAGAGAACACTTGGACCAGGTTTACAGGTGCTTCTGCATGCTATGCACCCAAAAGTGGACAGGCATAACACTGCCCCTCTCAGGATGCCCCTCTCTGGGATATCCCCAATAGCCAGTGGTGAAGGAAATTCTGTGGGCAGAATTTTGGATAATGCACATGGTTGTGCATTCTTCCTTGAAGAAGAAGTGGCCAGATGTGCTATTATATACTGACTCAAGGGCTGTGGCCAATAGTTTGACTGGATGGCCAGAGAGTTGGAAGGAACATGACTGGAAAATTGGTATTATGGTTTGGATATAAGGTGTCCCCCAAAAGCTCCTGTGTTGATACAAGAATGTTCCAAGGTGAGATGATTCAATTATGAGAGCTGTACCCTAATCAGTCCATCCTAGTTTGAATGGACTGAGTGGTAACTTATGGCAGGTAGCGCATGATTGAAGGAGGTAAATCACTAGGGGACATGCTCTGGAAGGGTTCATGTTCTCTGTGCCCCCTTCCTCGTTCTGCTTCCTGGCCATGGTGAGGTGAATAGCCTTCCTCCACCGCACACTTTGGCATAAGGTGATGCTTCACCTCAGGCCCCGAGCAATGGAATTGGCTAACTACGTACTGAATCCCTGAAACCATGAGCCAAAATAAACTTTTCCTCCTCTAATTTGTTCTTATTGGGTATTTTGATCAAAGTGATGTAAAGTTGATAACACAATTGGCAACAAAAGACTTAGGGAGAAAGGTATGTAAATAGGCCTTGCTGAATGGGCAAAAATTATAAAGAAATTTGTGTTTCATGTATATTTTCATCATGGGTGACCTCAGCAGAGAAGGATTTTAATAATTAAGTGAATGAGATTATCTGATTATGGATACTGGTTATCATCTTCCCCAGCCACCTCTTGTCATTACCCAATGAATTCATGAAAAAAGGAGTCATGCAGCAAAGAAGGAGGTCATGCACAGGCTCAGCAACATAGACTTGAACTCACCAAGGTCAACCTGGCTATGACCACTGCTGAGTTCCCCATGAGCCAGCATCTGAGATCAACACTGAGCCCCCAGTAAAGAACCATTCTCCAGAGTGATAAGCCAGTATGTGGTAGCAAGTTAATTACATTGGACTGCTTCCAACATGGGAAGGGCAGCATTTTGTCCTTACTGGAATGAATATTTACTCTGGATATGGATTTGCCTTCTCTAAACACAATGATTCTGTGAACTTACGGAAACTTTATCCACTGTCATGGCATTCCACACAGCATTGCTCTGGCCAAGGAACTCACTTCACAGTGAAAGAAGTGTTGCAAGATATCTGGGCTCATGGAATTTACTGGTCTTACCAAGTTCTCCACCATCCTAAAGTAGCTAGTTGACAGAACAGTGGAATGGACTTTTGAAGACTCAGTTATAGAGTCAGCTAGGTAGGAATAGCTTGCAAGGATGGTTCTCTAAGACGTTATAGTTGCTCTGATATATTGAATCAGCATCCAATATATGGTGTCTTTTCTCTCATAGCCAGAACCTGGTCCAGGTTTATGGGTCCAGAAATCAAGGGATGGAAGTGGGAGTGGTACCACTGACTCTAACCCCTAGTAAGCCACTAGCAAAGATTTTGCTTCCTGTTCCCAAAATATGATGCTTTGATGGCCTAGAGGTCTTTGTTACAGAGGGAGAAATGCTTCCATATAAAGGCACAACATATATTCCATTGAACTGAAAGTTAAGACTGCTACCCAGTCACTTTGGGCTCCTTGTCCCTCCAAGGCCAAGAAAGGAGTTAAGGTGTTAAGGGTGGGTTGATCCAGACTGCTAGGATAAATTGTATTACTTACTACTCCACAATAGATGTAAGAAAAAAATATATCTTTAGAGAACTCAGTGTTGCCATGCCCCGTTACTAAGGTCAATGGAAAACTATAGTAATTCAACCCAAGCAGGACTGTAGATGGCCCAAAACCTTCAGACAGACATGAAGGTCTAAGCCACACTACCAGGTAAAGAACCATGACCAGTTGAGATACTACAGGGAAAAAGAACACATAATGTATAGTAGGAGAAGGTAGTTACAAATTCCAGCCACAAGTACATGGCCAGTTACAGAACCTAGGTCTGCAATTGGTGTGAATATTTCCTCTCTATTTTGTCATAAATACTTCAGTGTATATGTACATTTGTTAAGCAAATACCTTTGTTCTCTTTCCTCTACTATTCCCTTATCTTGTAACATTAGATGTATCAACTTTATATCAGAATTTAAGTATCATTAACTTTACATCATAGTATTTAAGTTACAGGATATCAAGAAGAAAGGAATTATTATGTTTTTGATTGTACATATGACAGTTGTGTCATGTTAGGCATAATTATGACCTTGTTGTCTTTATTTGGTGATTAAGTACAGTTTTAAAAGATGTACATATGTGGCAAGTTGACAAAAAGTGCATGTGTGATAGATAGTTCCATGTGTCACCTTGACAGCGTTGAGGGATGCCAAGAGAGACGGTAAAACATTATTTCGGTGAATGTCGGTGAGAGTGTTTCTGAAAGAGATTATAATTTAAATCAATGTAATAGAAGATTGCCCTCACTAACTTGAGAGGGCATCATCCAGTCTACCAAGGGCCTGGATAGAATAAAAAGGCAGAGCAAGGGCTCTCTTTCAGAGCTGGAACATCTGTCTTTCCTGCCTAAGACACTATAGCTTCATCTTAGGCCTTTGGACTCTAAGACTTAGACAAGCCAAGACTCCCCATTCAGTCTTTAGGGCTTTGGCCTCAGAATGAATTATACCAACAGCTTTCCTGGCTTTCCAGTTTGCAGATAGCATATCCTAGGACTTCTCAACCTCCATAATTATGTGAACCAATTCCCATAACTTATCTGTACATATCTCTGTAAATCCTATTGGTTCTGTTTTTCTGGAGAACCCTGACTAGGATAGTCATAGAGCTTACAAATACAGAAACACGTACAATACAAATCTCTTACCCACCCTGAACTCACACTGTCTTAAGATACCTGGTAGAATGGGCAATAAGACCAGGACAACTACTCATGATGCTCAGGAATAAAAGGGAAAGAGGGTCAGAAAACATTTCCCAAGGAAGGGGTTATAAACAAAAATGAGACTTAGTGACATAATCTGGAGTGTAGTACAGTGTTTCTTAACCTGTTTTCCAGCATTGCTTTTCCTCTAGACTTTTAAACATTTTCCCCTAATCTCCACCTATTATAAAATGTTAATATCACAGATAAATCTCATAGTTATTTGTGGGCTCTGGTCTTTGAAGAGCCACAAATAATTATAATATTTAAAGTTTTTTTAAATTGCCCCTTTCCCATAATTTTTACCTCACTGAAGGCAATATTGCCCTGTTGAAAATGCATGATCTAGCACATCCACTCACCTTGTGAGGCCTGTTATTGATTTCATATAATCACAAAATCTCAGGGCTAAAAATAACTTAAAGTTTTTTTACCTTTCTGCAAGAACCTGGACAAGTGGCCATCTATCCTGTGCCTGCACATGTACAGTGATGGGAACTCACTAATTCAAAGGCAGCCCCAATCATCCTGGGAGGGTCCTTTACTAAAAAGTTCTCTCTTATTGTGAGCCCAAATCTGTCATGTCTAATTTCATTCACTGACCTGAGTTCCACCCTTTCCTGCTGAACAGAAGGAAATGGAGGTGCAATGGAGAATAGAAAGATGTGGAATATTTGGCTTTTGTTCCTTTTATTCAAGAGAAACTCACGGTCAATCTATCTCAGACCTTGTGTTTCTAGACTTTATCTCTAATAGCATAGTGTAAAGTTTCTGTAGCTTTTTGAAGAAGCTACACCGCACTAATTTATCTTATTGTCAACTAAAATTTCTCAGTGTTATGACTGTTTTTAGAGGTAGTAGAAGTGGTACAACAGAAAAAGCAATGGTATTGTGATGAGAACAGCAGGGTTTGATCTTTTTTCAAGGCTACATTTTTACTTTAAATAAAGATAGGTAATCAATTACAGAACTCAAAATACTAATATAGCTATAAGACATGAGTGGAGGTAGAGGCAAGATGGAGGTGGGTGATAGAGAAACAAAGATGAACTAAGCCTTCATCTTTCATAGTGGGGAATCAGTAGGATTGCCTAGGTGTGATAAGCTGAGAGCAGAGAGACAGATATATTTTAAGTTATGGAAATAACTATGCAAGTCTGAAACTAGAAGCAGAAGAATGGGCTGAACAGGGGGTGGAAGATTCTTGTGTGTCCTCATAAGGCCCTTGAAGCTATGAGTTTTTACCAAATACATATATACATCAATTAAAATTGAAACAAAGGAATGGGGGCTGGAGTTGTAGCTCAGTGGTAGAGCGCTTCCCTAGCACGCATGAGGCACTGGGTTTGATCCTCAGCACCATATTAAAATAAGTAAAGGTATTATGTCCATCTACAACTAAAAAACAATTATTAAAAACAAAAGAATGATGGAATGAAAAACAATCTCAGAAATGCTCTGTCACTAACTGCTAGCCTGATTTGAAGAAGTCACCTAATCTTGGATTGATTTTTAATGTAAAGTGGGAAGTGTGCTAAGTCAGCAATTTTCAATGTTTGTAAAATAAAATATTTTACAGAATCCCTATACATTAAAGCAAATTTAATGATGCTGCTCCGATGGGGGCCATTTAACTCACTTCGGCTCTCCCTTACTGCTTTCCTTCACAGCTTCGCCCTCACCCTGTCCATGGGCAGCCCTGAGACACTTCATCAGAGAATTCCAAGAATTTAATTGTAAAGCCATTAGTCTATGTCATGGTTTTTCAAATTATGGAAATAACCATAAATGTGACTTGGAACTGGCATAGTACTTTTTGAATAGAAAGGAAAAATCAGAATGCATGCAGTCCATTGTAGTATTTTGTGGAATTCTTGTTTGCATTATGTACATGTGAACCAAATGCAGAGGAAAAATGTGTTTCTTGCTACCTGTTGCAATCAAAATGTTTATGTTATTTTTCCCCACTCTTACATTTTCTAATTCTTTGGCTTCTCTGAATCATCTCTCTTAGGTCCCTTGTATATAGCAGCCCTAATTGTAATAGGATTTTTACCTTCTGCTAGGAAGTCTCAAATTCCCACATCACAAAGGCATCACAAAGACTACTGGTTGGTCTGGAATGCTGAGTCCCATAAGGGGGCTGCTAGCATGCTTAGGTCTTGGGAGGAGAAATAAGAAAGGACATAATTTGTAAATCCTCCAAGCAAGTCTCATAGTTACTGCTCTTCTCTCACCTCTCACCCCCCAACCTACTGGACCAAGAGCAGAAACAAGCTGTAATGCAATAGCAAAACACACTTGGGAGGAACCTAAATTACTCAACCTCCATTATTGAAAAGGTGGCCAATAGTTCTTAGTGAGGTTTTTGTTTTGTTTTGTTTTGTTTTGTTTTGTTTTGGCAGCAGAGTCTTAAACACATAAGGAATGTCTCAAATTTCATTTTTCTGAATGCAAAATAAGTATGATGTTATGTATTATAATACTATGAGCTCAGAAAGGCACTATGTTCTCATAAATGAAAAAAATCTAGAATACATACCATAGGGAGAGGGGTAGACTGGTCCTCATGTCCCAGGGGACTTCCTGAACCTCTTGAAATTAAAATATTTTGTGTGCACATGTGTATATTTTTTCTAGGATAAAAGGTCCATCGCTTTCAACACCTTCTCAAAGGAATATGAAATCTAAGAAAGATTAAAAATCAGGGTAGAGGATGACATTCATTGCCAGCTCAGTAAGCACCACTATCTCCAGGTGAAACAAATTTTGCCTTTACCTCAGTCAATAGAAGCTTTTGTTTTTCCTCTTTTGGAAAGGCCTTGAAAAAGCATGCACACCTGCCCTCACCGTGGATTCATGAGTTCAAAGGCACACAACCTTAAATGACATATGGCCAGCGCCGAGACGCTTCACATCGGTCACACCTGCTACAACTGGCAGCGAGCCCCTGAGCCGGCACCTATGAGAACACCCTCTGCAGATCATGGCAAACTCGACAGGGGGCAGCAGGGCACAGTGGCGAAGCTGCCTTTATGATTTAGGGTTCTCTGCCGTTTCGCAAGGTAAGTCTATATAAAGTTTATACAAAGTCTTCCCTTCCCCCAGTTAAGAAAGAATTGATAGTACATTTATTTTCTTTCTTACACCTTATAACAATGCTAAGACAAAAAAGCCTTCATGGTATAAAACTGACACATGCGGTTTTTTACCAGTAAAAACCTCTAGTGTGTCTAGAAATGCATCTCTCCAGAGTGTGGTCAGAGCTTTTTTCCATCTCAAAGCCTCAGGTAAAAACACTTTTCTTCCACTTACTAGGAATGATGTTCAATATATCACCTCCTATGGGCAGAAAAGGAGTCTACGTTTCAGGACAGAGAAAATTTGAAGGAAGGCTATCAACAACCATTAGACCCAAAGTGCCAGAAGGATCTGTACCAGGATTTTTATTTTTGTTTGCTTGTTTGTTCTTAAGCATCCAGTACAAAATTGCATTTAATATAGGACAGAGCTTTGGAATGATGCAGATCTGAATCCTGGCTCCATTGTACCCTAGCTTATTTAAACATATATAGAATAAAATCATATCCATTGCCTTGTGTGGTCACTGTGAAAGTTTTTTAAATGAAAAAATATAACACTTCCAGAAAATGTAGCTGCTTGATACATGTTGGTCCCTTGTCCCGGCCCCTCACAGCCCCCTCAATCCCCACTTAGATCCCCCCTTCTTTTTTTCTAATACCATACAAAGATTCAGGAGCCTCATTACAACAATTTCAAGTCTACCTGCATGCTCACAATGAAATAGGCAGGTAGGAGAAGGGCTCAGGTATGTCCTAGACTGTGTCAAAAGGCAAGATGTACTGAGACCAGCAAGGCTTACATGAGAAGTTTGATCAGTTTGGTTTGATGACCTCAGTTTAGGCAAAAAGTCAGTTGGCACCTGATGAAGTAGTCTTCACAACTGCACAATGCACAGAGACTGGGTACCTAGTATCTGGGAGACTGTCCGAGGGCAGTAGAAGGCCCATCTGTTGATGAAGATTCCAGGGTAGCCACAGGGATGGCTTGGATCCTCACTGGGGCACTGGATCGTAAATGGAAGTCTGATTCTCTAAACATGGTGCAGGTTGAAGAAGTCAGTCAAGAGGCCTGTAAGTGGGCTAAGGGGCACTGCAGGGTTTTTAGAGTGAAAAATAAGGTGATCATCATGCCACTAAGGACCTTAGGACAAGTGGGTCATCGCTGGAGAGTCACATCCGGGTTCTACACAACAGGTGGATTGGGAGGTCAGACTATATGTCCTCTGGAAATGAGAGAGGGAAAAGAAGAGCAAGATTCACACAACCACCTAAGCCTGCAGAGTGGAGGACGGGGCTATAGCTAGAGATGAGAGGAGGGCCAGGGGAAGCAGGATGCAGAGTAAAAGGAGCAGCCTCTTCCTCAGATTTTGTGATTTCTCCAAGTGAGTCTTCTGCAATCATTTTATTAAAAGATAACGTATAGCCATATTGTTGTGGAGACTGTAATGAGAAGATATTAGAAGAAAGATTAGGGAACACATATCATAACACTAGTCAGTGGGCAAATCCACATACTTTTGAGAAAATGGGATATATGGGAAATCTTAACTTTGCTATGTAACTAAAATTACTCTTAAAGAATAAATTCTAGCTTTAAAAAAAGAGTCAACAGATATTCTGGGTTCATTTCCCCACTACCCAGGGAAACAGCCCCCTCCCCAGAAGCCCTGCCCACCCCTGCCTCAGGCCTGGGGCTGCACTAAGGATCTCAGTACCTCTCCAGTCCAGGTTTTAGCTAAGTCTGGTAGACAAAACAAGCTAAATACTTAAAGTCTGTTCTTGCTTTCCAAAAAAGCATCGGCTGTTCTATTCCAGGTACATATGCCTGAATGGTTGAATGTCAGGAAGATAGTCATCTCTGGAATAATTCAGAGGAACTCAGATCAAATTAGCCTATGTGGGGGTTAAGCCTGTTTTCCTCACTTTTTACTAACATTTAATTTTTCCCAAGGTATACATGTCGGGTTTCTCCAGAGACACAGAACCAGGCTGAATATTAGAGATTAGGATGGACATATAAAGAGACCTATTATAAGGAAGTGCTCATGCAGCTATAGAGTGCCAAGATCTACACTTAGCAAGCTGGACAGCCGGTGATGTGGTCCTAGTCTAAGGGGAGGAAAAGACTGATGTCCCAGATCAGTGAGGCAGTTTCCTCTTACTCAGTCTTTTTGTTTTGTGTAGGTCTTCAGGGGGTTGGATGAGGCCTCCTCATGTCAAGAAAGACAACCTGAGCTGGGCACGGTGGTGCAAATCTGTAATCCCAGCACTTAGGGAGGCTGAGACAGGAGAATCGTGAGTTCAAAGCCAGCCTCAGCAATGGTGAGGCACTAAGCAACTCAATGAGACCCTGTCTCTACATAAAACACAAAATAGGGCTGGGGAGGTGGCTCAGTGTCAAGTGCCCCTGAGTTCAATCTCCAGTACCAAAAAAAAAAAAGAAAGAAAGACAACCTGCTTTACTCTGCCTGTTCAAACACCTTCATAGCCACACCCAGGATAATGTTTGACAAAATGCCTGGGCACCCCATGGCCAAGTTGATACATAAAGTCATTCATCAACAAGGCTTTGAATTTTACCTTCTTTTATTCTTTTGCTATCATCTGATAAGGATGACCATAATGGAAAGGCAAAGTGATATCAGTGAGGGGGCAGGCAAGCCGAGCTACAGACTCGATCATCCTCCCCAAGAAATGGAGAATTTTTCCATTGGTCCATGTGTAAATATATCATCCTTTCTTTGAAGGAAAAAAGAGATGTTTGAATTTTATTTATTACTTTAGGTTTTGCTGTTGTTATTGTTCAAAAGTTTTATAGAAAACAAGCTTAACAAGCTTGACAAGCTTAACACTCAGACTAATCACAACATTCCTTTTCTCTGCTTTGCTTGGTCAAGGTAGAAGCCCACATATGACAAAGAGTTCTGCTCTTTTTTGTTTAATCTTTCTTGACAAGAGCAGACCACAGCATGAGACTTGGGGTCAGAGGTCTGGTTCTGAATCCAAGATGCCGCTGTGCAAACTTTAACAAGTCATTTTTCCACTCCAAGCCTTGGTTTTCCCATTTGTAAAATTACCATTTTATTGTTCACAGATTGCTGTATTAAATGAACTAATGTGTGATGAAGGGGTTTGTACACTTTCAGTCATTATGTAAATGTTGGCCTACATTCTATCACTGCCTTAGTGGTACTAGCTGCTGTCATAGTGATGTGACCCAGGTTTGTGTATGAGTTTCCTATTGCTGCTCTAAGAAATTGCTACAAACTTAGTTGTTTAAAACAACACCTTTAAATTTACTATCTTATAGTTGTAAGGGTTAAAAGTTCAAAATGGCTCTCCCTGGGCTAAAATCAAGGTGTCAGCAGCTTGGTTCCTTCTGGAGGCTGGAGGGTAGAATCTGTTTCCCTGAAATTTTTAACTTCTAAAGGTCACCCACGTTCTTTGGCTCCTGGCCTCATTGTCCATCCTTGAAGCTAACAATGTTGGGCTGAGTCCTTGTCACACTGCCACCTCTCTGGCTCTCTCTCTTCAGCTACCGCCTTCAATTTAGGAGACCCTTGTGATTACTTCACACCCAGATGAAAAATCCAGGATAGTCTCCCCACCTAAAGGTCAGCAGATGAGGAAACTTAACTCCATCTGCAACCTTAATTTCCCCTTTGCTATGAAACCTAGCATATTTGCAGGTTCTGGGGATGTGGACATGAACATCTTTGAAAGAAATAGTGTTCCGTTTATCATCGCTTACTCATTCTCCAAATAAATTCAAATTTTAAAATACTGTTTCTCTACAAAATCTATTACATTTGTTTTCCTTGATAAGTTTGAAGTTAACAAACAACCATAATAGTGACTTTTTCAAATATTCTCTGATAGCACTTATTCCTGCTTTTAAAAAATCTGTATAGAAAACTTAAAAATTCAACAAAGAGATTTTTGTAAGAAAAAAAATCTATAATCCAAACAAGTATAACAACTGCTCTATTTTGGCACATTTCCATCATAGAAAACACATACTATATATATGCTTTCAATATATATATATTGAAAACTGTTTAACATGATTGCACCAATATTCCAATTTTTTAAATTTTTTTTTGGTTCCAAGGATTGAACTCAGGGGCACTCAACCACTGAACCACATCCCCAGCCCTATTTTATATTTTATTTAAAGACAGGGTTTCACTGAGTTGCTTAGAACCTTGCCATTGCTGAGGCTGATTTTGAACTTGCGATCCTCCTGCCTCAGTTTCCCAAGATGCTGGGATTACAAGCATGTGCCACCATGCCCAGCCCAATATTCCAAATTTATAAACTCTTTGTAAACATAAATTTTAACAGCTGCATAATATTTCACTGCAGCAAGGTAACATAATTTACTTGGATATTATTGTTGAACATTAAGTTCATTCAAAATTTTTAATGATTAAAGATAATGAATGTTAAACATCTTTTATAATTTATATTTATTTACATTTCTAGTTATTTCCTTTGGTAAGGGTCTCAGAATCAATAGGCAAAGAGAATAAATATATTCAAAGTTGTTGATACATATTGTCTAATCACTTTTTAAAAAATATAGTCTATTTATATTCTTGCCAGCACTATGCCAAGGCTTCTTTCAACATACCCTGACAGCATTAGGTATTCAGAGTCTTCTTATTCTCTGCTAATTTTCAGTTGAAACAAGCGTCTCATTGTTTGAGTATGCATCTCCTCTGAGTATGTGTGAGTCTGAATATGTTTTCATATGTTTACCTAGCACTTGTATTTCCCTTTTTTGTGTTTTCTCTGCACATGAAGGTCATTCATTCTTTCCAAACCTTGTTATACGTGCAGAGGTTAAATGCAAGAACATTTATTTATTTCAACAGTAACTTGGACATTCTCTGTTCTTACTCAGCTTGAAGGTTCCTAGCCCATATTAAATTCTCCAATGATCACTGTTGCCAGTTTTCCTCAGAACGAGCATTCTTTGCCTGTCCCAACCTGCTCTGGGGTTTCTAAGTGTTCCCCCGTGTCAGCTCAATTGTCAGCTCTGGCCTTTGGCTGCCAAATCTTCCAACAGACCAGATGCTTCTGTCTGGCCCACTACTTTGCCCCTTTGACCTCATCTTCCTATATTCCTTCCAGCACCTCCCCGTTGCCGGCAATAGTTCAGTTTTTTGAAAGAATAAATTTGCTCCTGCCAGCGTAAGGGACAGGGAGCCAGTCAGCTGTACCAGGAAGGAGTCTAATTATTGTCTCATGTAAATATTTACCAATCCTCCTAACTTAGCCTCACACAACACCTCTCCTTCTGTGGTCCCTGGTGCTTCTAGTTCCAAGGCTATTCCTGGTTCTGTGGTGTGAACTGCCCATTTCTTTTGGCTATCTCCTTCAAGGGGAAGGTGGGTTTCAGCTGTCCCTCTTCTGCAAAATTATGATTTTTCCACTTTCTTTTCATCCTCTTATTTATTCCTATCTCTTCTTCTGTTCTTTTAGTCCATATGCATTTACTCATTTTTATATTCATTTGCTGACACTTCAATGGAGTTTAGGAAGCATGTACACAATCCACTGTGTTTTTTCTTTACCTCTCCATCCTGGAGACCTATGCTCTTTCTTTCCTGTCCTCATAAACACTCTTTTTTTTCTCTCTTTTTGTCCTCCAAAGCATCCCTTCCCTCTTCTCTTCATCTCACACAGTCAGCATTATTTCTTCAATAAGCATAGGATCTTAGGAAAGATTAGAGGTAGCATGACTTCAGGGTGGGGCTGTAGCCCAATGGCAGAATGCTCACCTGGCACATGTGAGGCCCTAGGTTTGATCCTTAGAACCACATAAAATAAAAACAAAATAAAAATAAGGGCATGCTATCTATCTGCAACTACAAAAATATTTTTTTTAAAAAAGAAGTAGCATGACTTCAAGCAACTCCTAAATTGCCGCTCTGTTCCCTCCCACTCCTACCTACCCTATAGTAATCCATGAGTTAAGAAAACCCTGAGGGCCAAGGTTGGACAAAAGACTTCAATTTTTCAGATTTTGGAATATCAGCATATACATAATGAGGTATTTTGGGGATGGGACCCAAGTTGAAACCCAAAATTCACTTGTGTTTCTTATATACCTTATACACATAGGCTGAAGGCAATTTTATACGATGATTTTAGTATGTGTGTATGGACTGCAACCCATCACATGAGGTCTAGTATGGAATTTTCCACTTGCAGCATCTAGCTAGCACTCAAACAGTTTCAAATTTTGGAGCATTTTGGATTTTGGATTTTGAGATTAGGGACACTTGACCTGGATATATTATATAAACTGCTCACATTCTATACACAATAAAACCTACAGAGCACCTGGTTGGACTGGAATGCTAGTCTTCATCCAGGCTCCTGATGCAAAAGATGTCACTGAATTTCTTATTCAATGAATGGTTACTTTTATAAGTCAAGCATAGGACATGGCATCTTCATAAGAAAACCCTTCAGTTATAATTCACAGGCAATAAATTCAGATCATAGTCAAGAAACATCAGATACCCCAAAATCCACTTCCCAGACTATATGGCACTGAAAAGGCATTCAGTCCCACAAATGTGCAGCCTCTATTATAAACCTTTCCTGTTAATTTTTGTATCTTGATTATTAAGTTGTTGCATTCAAGGGTTAAAAGTAGATGAAAAGAAACAAGATTATAGCACTCATCTTGACATTTCAGATTATTTAATAATTTAATGTCAGATAATTTAATTTCAACGAGGAAGTATTTAAACCAGCTTTCATGTTTCCAGATTAACTGTTGACATCAAATCAGAATATCTGAATTTTCTTAGAGACTCTTAGTCCCAGTGTCAACACAAACAACAATAAAATTATTCTGCTTATTGTAGAGGCAAAAATAACCCCAGCAGAGTTTTTATTCTAAACATAAACCACCTTGTGAGATTGATTGAAATCAAAGAATGTGACCAAATAGTTCCTAAATATCCTGACAATTCACTTTAAAGAATAACTGCAAAAGATTTTTTTAAAAAGTTTAAAGCATATATGGCAGCATGGGAGATAGTCATAAATGAGGAAAGGATATTCTAAAACTCATGCCTGTGTTAGAGAATCACATTAGAAGGCATATTAGAACACATGATTACCTCCAACATTGGTCCCAAGCACAAAACGTAAATTAGGATCTTCCTTGTTCCTGTTATGTGCTGCTTTCTCAATCTATTTAATTATTGCTTCTTTGGTAAACTTTCAAATTTTAAGAGATTGTATTTGAGAGAAAAAGAAGAGGATGTTGTTACTATCACCAGCACAGACAATATGAATAACTTCATATCATTGCCATAATTTCTAAACTGAACATAATTTCCAGTCTGAACCTATGCTACTTACCTAAACTGAGTCTGGCTGTATTTTTAAATACCTCCCTCAGAACTCCATTTACAAAGAGTAAAAATATATCTCACTAGCATCTGAGTGTCTTACCACAGCACCATCTGTTTCCTCTGACACAGACTTTCCCACTGAACCTCAGAAGTAGATCCCAAAATCACCTCTGAAGGAATGGGATAAGAGTTTTAAAACCAGTGTTATTTCCATGTCCTATTTCTTAACTCATAAACATGTATATGCTAAGCCAACGGTGAATCCTCTCAACTGAATATCAAGCTGTTTCTTTCACGTTCTTTTTAATGGAATGATGTAAAACTACATCATCTCTCAAGTTCGAATGTATATATGATATCACTTAGCATGAAAAGATTTAAGTAGAGTTACTATGTATGTATTTCCTATCCATCCAAATTAGCTAACATCTCCTTCTAAATATTAGATACTCTAATTGATCTAGTCTCTAGAAAGCAAGATAATTGGTTAGTTGTGGGCTATGGAACTGAGCTTACAAGTAACCCTCCATCACAGTGTAACAGCCCAGTAGAAAGCTATTAGCTCCATTATTAATGATGATTAGTAAAGTGTCCTCTCAGAAAAACAAGCTGCTAGTCAGATCTATACCATCAGCACAAGAACACTTCCTCTCAAATTTGTCAATCACTAATACAGTAAGTGTGGCTGCCTACTGCCTCCTAAAGTTTATATCAAGAGAAGAAAAAAGAGCAAAAAAGAGATTTCCATTTTCCTTTTACTTCTAAAACCTTTACCAGCTTTGAATGAATAAGTGATGGCAGAGGAGTCCATTGCATGCCAAGGCATGCCTCATCTCAGAGTAAGCCACTGCTCCCTTCCCTCCAGGTAGGAACCATTCCCTGAGATGAGGAAGCTTAGGTATACACACACATACACACCACCCACAATGGTGGAAATGTCTCTTCTGATGTAAGGAGGGACAAGATCAGTTTTTCGTTACCAACCTCCCTTTGGGAATTTCAAGTCACTCCAGGGTGGTGACTACTAAAATTATTTTCTGCCTTGATAATTCAATAAGTACATAATTATTGAGGGTTATTATATGTTAATGATATAATTTTACTGGCTTCTTTAGTAAAAATTACTTCCTTAAAAATTAAAAGAAAACAATGTCATACCTTCTGTAAATATGTCACCTGGTCAGACAAAGAACACATTCAGTACTAACAAAGTGTCTTATTTCACTATACAAGTTTGTCGTTCAGAAATGGCCAACCAATGGAGCATGGTCTGCTTCTAAACCACGAGATGACTTCTAATACCAACTAGTTATACCTCTTTAGATTATTATGACCATTATAAAAACATAGAAGTTTCTACAATGCCTCAGGTGATGACTAAGTCATGACAACAGTCCATTATATCTTTGTATAGTTCTGAGAGGAATTTCTTCCTTCTCTAAATAGAAATAAGTAGTGTTTCCCATAATTTCCACATATTGTTGCTAGTACTTCCCTTTGAGGATGCATAGAATGTTCAAACATTCTACTGTTGGAATCAAAATTATAGTTGGCATTTATTAGGTGACAACTATGTTAGTTCCCTGAGCTAAATTCTTTGCAGACATTATGTTATCATCCCCCATAAACCCAGACCCACAACATCCCCTTTTCCAGGCAAAATAAACCAAGATCTCACAGCTGTTTTTCACATGACTGTTTCCACGATCACCCTCTGTGTGGTTTGGATCTTTAAGGTCCTCCAGAAAATTCATATTACATAATGCAGGAATGTTCAGAGGTGAAATAAATAGATGATAAGAACTGTAACTTCATCCCTGGATTAATCCACTTGATGTATTAATAATTTTAATGTACTACTGAATGGTAACTATAGGCATGGGGTGCAGCTGTAAAAAGTAGGTCACTGGGCTCGGGCACAGGGGCAGCACTTTGGGAGGCTGAGACAGGAGAACCATGAGTTCAAAGCCAGCCTCAGAAACAGTGAGGCGCCAAGCAACTCAGTGAGACCTTGTCTCTAAATAAGACACAAAATAGGGCTGGGAATGTGTTTCAGTGGTCAAGTGCCCCCGAGTTCAATTCCTGGTACCAAAAAAAAAAAAAAAAAGTAGGTCACTGGGGACATGGTCTGGACTATATCTGTCCCTGGCCCTTTCCTCCCTCTCTCATTTCCTCCTTCCTGTCTGCCATGAGCTGAGAAGCTGTCCTCTACCATGTCCTTCTGTCTATCTTACCTCAGGCTCAGAGAAATAGAATCAGTAGACTATGGACTAAGACCTCTGAAACTGGGAGCCCAAAGTAAACTTTTCATCCTTTGTTATGGTTGGAATATGAGGTGTCCCTGAAAGCTTCTATCCTAATGCAGGGATGTTCAGAAGTGAAACAAGTGAGTTTTGAGGGATGTAATGCGTTCAGCCCACCCTATTTTGAATGGACTACCTGGGTGGTAACTGTAGGCAGGTGGGGCAAGGCTGGAGGAGGTGAGTTACTGGGGACATGCCCTGGAAGGCCTCATCTTCCCTGTGGCTCCTTGCCTTCTTCCCTCTCTGCTTCCTGGCTGCCATGAGGGGAACAGCATCCCTTCATCACATTCTTCCACAATCATGTTCTGCCTCACCTTAGAACTAGAACAATAGACTCGGCCAACCATGGACTAAACCTCTGTAACTATAAGCCAAAATAAACTTTCCTCTTCTAAGTTGTTCTTGTCAGATATTTTGGTTGCAGCAGCTCAAAGGTAACTGAAACATCCTCGAAGTTGTTCTTCCATTTCACAGCAATGAAAATCTGACTAATATACCATCCTCTGGAGGCAGGCAGATAATGTTTTGCATGTTTTTACGTCTCTAAGAGTTTGCCTTTCCTATATTATTCTATGTGTCATTTCCAGTGTGAATGTGAGTATCTTTACAATAACCACAGGAAGTAGATGGGCCAGCTATTTTTATCCTCCACCGCAAGAAGTCATTGAGATAGAAAAAGATTGAGAAGTTGATGAGTTGAAAGTTAGCACTGAACCCAGTAGCCTTATCCTCCAAATCCAGTGCTTTCTAATCTAATTTTGATATCTCCTTTACTTCAGTTCTAGGAAAAATGTTGTCTTTCTAAGTGATCTTATGGGTTTTGTTTCAAAAAATATAATAAAAATTGTTTATCCCTTTTTGGTTTTGTGACAGATTACTTGACTCCAGATTTATTGTCTGATGCTTCAACTCTGGTCCAGAAAACTATCTACTATTATGTTTTTTCTTTTTATATGTTTACTTGTAAATATCCTAATTTACATGTTCAATATTTTGTGTTTTGTGGGTTTTTGAAAAACAGACAACAGGTCTGGGGTTGTGGCTCAGTGATAGAGCACTTGCCTAGCATGTGTGAGGCACTGGGTTCGATTCTCAGCACCACATATAAATAAATGAAAAAAAATAAAGGTCCAACAACAACTTAAAAAATATTTTTAAAAAAACAGACGACAAACAAATCTCATATAATTTTTGTAGATTGTCTTTTTTCCTGAGTGAACTCCACCATAGCTAGGGAAATAATACCTCCTTTGTCAGCACCATACTTCTTATAAGAGAAAACCTATTTCCTACATAGTAATACTACCTTAATCCTCAGACAGCAAATTTGGTTAGCCTATGAATCTGCCAGTTCCTACTAGAAGAAAAAATGTTACCATTCCTCTAATATCAGAAAATAAATTTACCTATGAAATTCAAAGACTACCCAAGGATAGGATAGATAAGGTAGTAGAAATGGCTGAAAATCTAACAAAGACTTTTGTGTGTATAAATGCATGGAAAGTATTTATACTTTTAAACATGTATTATCTTTGGTTTTCATAAATTTGTCCTTCTTGTGCCTAGATTAGAAATTTTTTTGTATTTGTATTTCCTGTGCTTCCCAGATCTTCTTGGAATCTGTTGCTGGATTTCTTTGAACAGTTTCTGAAAGTCCTCAGCCATTATCTTTTCAAATATTGTTTTTGGCCCATTCCCTTTTCTCTCTTTAATCTTCTGGAATTCCCATAATACATATGTTAGCTCTTCCCAGTGTATCCTCTATATCAATTGCCATCCTTATTTTTCTCAATGATCATTTTGAACATTTTTTCTGAGCTACCTTTCCATTTTCTAATTTTCTCTTTCCCTGTGTTTAATGTACAATATGTTTAGCACATTCTTAGTTTTATTTTTGTTTTTTATACTATTGTATCATATAGTTTCCAATTTTATGCTTAAACTTTCAGTCCTGTCATATCCTTCAGCATAGTAAGCATACATATTTTAAGGTCTGTACCTGATAAGTACAATATCTGGAATCACTATGGATCTTTTTCTGTTATCTATTTAATAGAGGGTCATGTTCATAAAGTTTTATCACCTTGTGTATCTAGTTATTTTTTATTTTTTTCTACAAACTGTATTTACTGAATTATTCATAAGAAAAATTTTTGGTCAAGGATGACATTTATTTCACCAGAAAGGTTTTATCATATAGCTGGAAGCACTAGCCATTTGAAACAGTCTCAATTGAACTTCAGGGACTGAGTTGATTTAAAACTAAACTGAACTCTCTAGAATTTCTGTCTACTTTGAATTTACCCATCCATTTTTGAATATGAACTTTCAAGATACAACATAAACTGAGGCAGCTTTACCAGGACCAACAATTCCCTGGAAAGCTTTGGACTCTAAACTACCCTAGTCCAATTAAGCTTTCAAAAGTACTGATCCAGCTCTCAGTATTTCCTCCAAAATTGACCAAAAAAAAAAAAAAAAAAACACACAGAAAAAGTGACTTTTAGTGCCAGGTTCACCTCTCTGTGCCACCACTTTGTTCCACATCTTCAACAATTCTTTATTAACTTATGAGCTATCTGACATTTTTAAAAATATTTTTAAAATATTTTGTCCAGCATTTCTAATTGTCCTTAAGCAGAAAGTTGGTTCAAACTGCCTAGTTGTCATTACTGGATATAGATGTCTCTAAGATTTTGTTACTCACATATTACTTTAGCCACTTCTTCATCCAAGTCAGCAATCAGACCCTTTTTTGAAATGATGGTTTTTCTTTTGCTGAAGCAGCTACAATGATAGAATATTATTTTTTTATTTATTGGTTCATTTTAGTTATGCATGACAGTAGTATCAATTTTCACATAATTATAAAAGAATGAGACATAACTTGTTCTAATTCATTCCCCAGAACAGTATGATGAAGGTGTACTTATTTCAGCATAATTGCCTCATACACGACTTAAGCCTACCTTACTTCAGATAGGAGTTCTTAACTTCAATTTAGTTGGCTGTACTTAGTGATGCCTCCTCATTTACACCTGCCACAGGAAGGTGCTTTTAATAAAAAGCAGGAGGGTGCAGTGGAAAGAACACTGAGATTGGAGTTAGAAAGCACATTTTAATCCATTTCCACCATGTTTACTGACTGGTGCTACATGGTTCCTCCCACCATTCTCCAAACCCTCTACTGAGCAAGCAGATTTCAAAGGTGAGTGAGATTCAGTTTTGTCCTCTACTCAGTTTCTGTGATCTTTACCATATTTACCCACAAGTTAGGAGTTGTGACATCTACATCATATAGTCATAAAGATCATCTAAGGAAACTTATGCTAAAGTACTGAAGTCACAACCACACATAGAAAGAACTTAATTACTATTCATTGAGTGATTTCAATTTTAGACACATTTTATGCAACAGATTTGTTTCTAAAAACTTCCATAGATCAAATCATGCTTTAAAAGCACCAAGGGAGCTAATATTTGAAAGGAGCTTTATTGTGGGTGTAGAAGGAAACTTCCTTCTATAAATTCCAGTTTATTTAATCTGTTGTGATCATGTTGATAAATAAAATTAATTTGATCAGAGTAAGTTATACCTGCAATAAGGACACAATTCTTCTATTCAGGTGACTTTGGAAGCCTCGCAGGGTCAATGGCATTCCTTGTTGTGTCTGTAAACAGTGATATTATTCCCTGTGTCTGTAATAGCCAAGTGTTGACCTGAGTTGGCCGAGACCAAGTTCAATGTGGAATGTTCACCACAAGAGTATCATATGAAGCCATGAAGTTTAGTAAGCACTAGGCAAAAAGCCTTGCAATCAATTTCTAAAGGCCATAATCCCAGATATTAATTCAAACATGATTTTTTTCTGTCCTAAAGGGCAAATGTTTTTTATGACTTTATTGCTTTTCAGTAGATTTCATCATTTATTATGATGACTGGAATTTTATCATTGTTTTAAGTGGCACTCTTTATGAGTTCATTTTGTCCCTTTGGAATCTAAATCTAGGTAATGACTATGTTGTTTTCAGTTTCCAGTTGTTTGTAGGTTGTTGTTTTCTAAAATTTTCTTTAAAAAAAAAAAACAACTTAGCATTCTAATGGAAATGTAAACACCCTAACTTCATTTTGATAATGTGCTAGTAGTAACATAAATGATAACAAATAAATGTGGATTCATTACCATAACTCAGGAAAACAATATTTCATTAGAAATTCTAGATGATCTTTTAAGGGTGGATGTAGATTTGAAACATTATACAAACTCATTACTAAGAAAGTTCTGATAATAATTAGCTTCTTAGCAACAGGTATTTTGGGGGCAAGCACCTGTTATAAATGTTAAAATAAAGGAGAAATTATCATGAAAGCCTTTAATTTAAATGTGTCATTCACTTCATAAAATGCTTTAAAATACCAATACTTGAGATATATAGTTAGTCATATTTACTTTCATTTCATTTTGAGATTGGTTCTAATTTACTGATTTCTTCCTGTGGATTCTTACAATTATGGTAGTTTCCAATAAATTTCAAAATTAAATGTGGGTTATTGGTAGCATAAGAGTTAGTGACAGCACAGGAAATGTTGATTGCCAAAGTCCAAATCCCTGCTATGTTATTTAAGACAAAAAAAATCCCTTAAGTCTCCATTGGACATTCATAAAATGGGAAAAATAGCATCTACCTCATATAATAGTATGAGGATTAAATGAGATCAACCATATAAAGTAATTTACATAGGGCCAGCACATAACAAGCATTCATTAAGTAGCAGCTACATGTAGTGTATCCTAAAATATATATGAAATACATAGTTCACATTTGGAAGGAGCAGTGAAAGCAACAGCACATAACATCTCCAGCCATAATGTTCAGTACTTGTGTGGGTCACCTGCCAAGTCCATTTTATCATCTCTACAACCTTAGCTGTACCCCTCAGCAGAAAGATAGGACATAAGTAGACTTACAGAGAAAAATGAGACAAGATAAAAGAAGTCAAATCCTATCATCAATAGGATTTTATACATGAAAACAGAACAGAGACTCACAGAACATAAAAACGAAACGAAAACAACCAGTTACACCTCTTATGCATTTCCAACTGGTACTATATAGTTAAGTATCTCTGAGGAATAGAAAAATACTTTCTTAATATGATGTTTTAAAATATCATACACAGAGACAATATCAACAACCAATAGAGACATTCCCATTAAAATTGAGAAGAAAACAAAACTGCCTGATAAGGCTATTGATGTGTGAAATTGCTCTGGAAATTCTGGATAATGTAATAAGAAGTGAAACAGACATGATAATTGAAAGAGTGAATATATTTATCACATTGTAGGTTACAATATTAACAATATAAGAACACACTGGAAAACTAGAATTAGCAAATTTTAGTGAAGTTATAGATGTACTACCTATCTAAAAGTAGGTTTCCTAATGCTACATTGTCTACCTATTCTATCTAATTAGTTATTATTTATTTACTTAGTGAAATTATCTTACTCCTGCTCCAATTATCCACATAATTTATTGAGTTGAGCTTTTATTTGCTCAAAATGCCAAAACACTTAACAAGAGTGATCTAGGAGCTTATGGGGGTATTTGAGTAAATCAGGCATAGTGGCACTAAGAGATGCTCTCCTAGAGAGTTATATTCCACCTTGCTCTGAGCCCTGGAAAAGAATCTGAGATGAGCCTTTTATTTATTCAGCAAATACTAAGTGTCTATGCCAGACACTCGATTAATGCTGAAAGCTTGCAGACTAATGGGAAAAATAAACAGAGAAATTAAATAAATAAACCTAAAAAAAATATTTTTTAAGTGCAAGCTTGATAAGACCTGTGAAGAAGCAACAGAAAAATAGAGAGTGACAGGGTGAGGGAGGTGACAGAAAGAGAGAACATAAACTTTACAATAAAGGATCAGATAAATCTATCTGAAAAAATGACATTCTGGCTCAGACCTCAGGGACCAGGAAGGAGCCACTCAAACAAAGGAGGGTGAGCAGCATCCCTAGGACACACAGCAAAGAGCTGGAAACAGAAAGCCTGTGATCTAGAGGAAGAACAGTGAGAGGTAAAGAGAAAGACTGGCAGGGTCCACGGGGAGCAGCTTGTATAACTCTGGATGCGTTCCGCTGCTAAGAATAGAAGGACTAATTAAAGAGCTCAAACAGGAAGTTTATTATCTTACATAACAAACATGTTAACATCTATATTATACAAAATGAACATGTTTATCATAAACATAATAAACGTAACCTGAGGCCCAAAGGCAGTTGGCACCAGGAGTGGGTAGGTCAGCTGTTCAACCCATACTCAAGGATGCAGATTCTTTCACTGTTATCACCCCATTCTTGGGAGTCTGTCTGCCTAAGCTGGATCTTTCTATGACACCTAGGTGGCTGCAGCAGTTCTTTTTTTTTTTTTTTTTAAATTGTTTTTAGGTCTCAATGGATCTTTAATTAAGTGTTTGTTTGTTTGTTTATATGTGGCGCTGAGAATTGAACCCAGGGCCTCACACATGCTAGGCAAGCGCTCTACCACTGAGCCACAACTCCAGCCCCTGCAGCAGTTCATTTCTTAAAGCACAAGTAAACCCTCCCCCAGAAATGCTGTCCCATTCCTTCCCTCTCTTCCTCTCTCCAAATCAGTTTGTAACTGTTTCCTCAGCCAGATGTAGCCAATGCCTAAAACTACCACTGGTAAAAGGAATGGAATTACTACAACTGGCTCCCTGTCATTCACCCTGGGGGCCTGATCACATGACCCAGGAACACCACCATCCACATGAAAGGTTCTTACCATAATGCCAAGAACATCTGGGTCAGTATTCAGGGAGATTGTGAACTGAGATGGGAAAATATTATATCTTTATTTTTCAACAAACTCTAACTGAACTCTCTAAAATTTTATTTTCTCCAATTACAAAGATAGGCCAAAAAATGACAGTAGTAACAACACGGCATGTGATTTTAGCAGAAATAAAAAGTCACAGATATTATCATACCACAATACAGGTAGGATAACATTGACTTCCCATATTCCCTATCCTCACTTGTTTTTGGATCAATACATGAAAGAAAGTGAGTCAAATGCCATTCTATAGTTTTATGTTCACTAAACAGTAACAGTCTTCATGCTAATCAATCTTTTAAAAATGTAAACTTACTGTTAACACCTATGTTTTAAATTTACAGTCTTGTTATTTAATGCATTACAGGGAGCAGCTTGTGTAACTCTGGATTAATAAAATAATATATGTATTACCTATTCTACAAAGGTGTTTTTTAAAATATTTTTTAGTTGTCAATAGGCCTTTATTTTTTATTTATTTATTTATATGTGATGCTGAAAATCGAACCCAGTGCCTCACACATGCTAGGCAAGCGTTCTACAACTGAGCCACAGCCCCAGCCCTACAAAGGTGATAACTATGACAATATAATGTGTTTCCTGTGTAATCCAATATATTTTATACATTAAAAAAGATTATTCTAAAAAGGAACCTATAGTCTTTGCAGACTTACAAAAGCCATCTACCCTGAACTAAACAAAATCAAGGCTCTTCCAGCAAGATTAGAGACCGAGGCTGATTATAGGGCTAGATTACAGTAGCCAACCAACCCACAATGTCTGCCACTCATAACCTTACTAATCCATATTAAAGAATATGAATTTTATATCAACGACAATAGGAAATTGTTGAAGTATGTTTAAAGTAATTTTTTATTGACATGTAACATATATAGAGAAGTTTATATAAGTGCATATATTGGTAATTTTCCCCCAAACTTTAGTGTAATATTCATTGAAGGATCTTAAGAAAACAAGACTTACTAGAGAGGTCCTACTGGCTCAAGAATGGATGAAGGGGCTGAGGTTGCAGCTCAGTGGCAGAGTGCTAGCCTAGCATATGTGAGGCACTGAGTTTGATCCTCAGCACCACATAAAAA
This sequence comes from Xerus rutilus, assembly GCA_028644305.1. Lineage (NCBI taxonomy): Eukaryota > Metazoa > Chordata > Mammalia > Rodentia > Sciuridae > Xerus > Xerus rutilus. The sequence goes on along the minus strand of CM053403.1, from coordinate 63,870,531 downwards.
TAAATAAATAAAATAAAGATATTGTGTCCATCTACAACAAAAAATATTTTTAAAACCAAAAAGAACGGATTAAACAGGGAAAGATCAGAGGCCACATGACCGCTTATTATAATGAGACAGGCAAGAACTGCCAGGGTGTGGCAAGTGAGATGGAGAACAGGGCATATATTTTGGATGGCATTTTATGGTTTTTTGTGGAGTTTTTTTGTTTTTGTTTTTGTTTTTTTTTTGGTACCAAGGATTGAACTCAGGGGTACTCAACCACTGAACCACATCCCTATCTCCAGCCCTATTTTGTGTTTTATGTAGAGATAGGGTCTAATCAAGTTGCTTAGCACCTCGCCATTGCTGAGGCTGGCTTTGAACTCACCATTCTCCTGTCTCAGCCTCCCAAAGTGCTGGGATTACAGGCATGCACCACCATGCCCGGCTCATTTTATGGTTTTTTTTTTTTTTTTTTTTTTTTTTTTTGGTACTGGGGATTGAACTCAAGGGCACTCGACCACTGAGCCACATCCCCAGCCCTATTTTGTGTTTTATGTAGAGACAGGGTCTCACTGAGTTGCTTAGCGCCTCGCCATTGCTGAGGCTGGCTTTGAACTCGCGATTCTCCTGTCTCAGCCTCCCTAAGTGCTGGGATTACAAGCGTGAGCCACCGCGCCCGGCTTCATTTTATGGTTTTTAAGTGGGGCTGCAGGCAAGATTAGATTCAAGTTTTGTAGCACTAGAATTTACATAGTTTATGAATCCTGTTTTTTAAATTATAAAATTATGAATACAAAAATTATGAAAAAAATACGAATAACATAAAATTAAGTACAAGACCTTGAATGGTCTTGAAACTTTGCACTCTCTGTGGCTATAGGTGAAGCATCAACACTGGTGTGAGCATTTCAAACATGCTTTAATTAATTAGCATAATTCTCACAGCAGTTCTTTGAGATAATTTTGTCCTCCTCATTTCTGAAATGAGGAAGTAAAGCAAGAAATAGGTCATAAACAGTAGAGTTGAAATGTGAATCCAAGGAGCCCAGTCCTTGATCACAATGCTCTACTGCCTCAATATGTAACTCAGGTTTAGGGGTTGAGAAACCAGTAGATGACAATATTATTTATTAGTAAAGCAAAAACAGCAAGATGAGCAGTTAGGAATTATAGGAAGATCAAGAATTAGGTTTTGCATAAGTTAAATTTACAATCCTTAATATTATCTAAATTGAGATGGTAAGTAGATTGTTAGGCATCTGAGTCCAGGCCCTAGGAAAAAGGTCCAAATGGCAGATATACCTGTAGATGCCATCAGTGAGGGAACGAATAAGGTAAGCTAGGAGAGAGTACACTGCTAGTTGGGAAGACGCCTGAAGGAGATCAATAAGGGTGCAGTCAGGTGGGAAGAAATTGGGAGAGGTTGGTATCACAGAAGACAAAAGAGAATGTTTTTAAATGAAGACATATAGTCAAATATCTCTCATCAAAAAGACAAAAAAATTGCGAATGCAAGCAAGGATGCAGAGAAAAGGGAATTCTTACACACTGTGGGTGGAAATGTAAATTAGTACAACCATTATGGAAAACAGCATGGATATTCCTCAAAAAAAAAAAACTAAAAATAGAAACACTATATGATCCAGCAATTCCACTACAGAGTATCTATATCCAAAGAAGATGAAATCATTATACTGAAAGGATCTTTGCGCTCCTATGTTTATGGCTGCACTGTTTATGATAGCTCAGATATGAATAAACCCAGATGAACTTCAGTGGATGAATGAATAAAGAAAATGCGGTATATTTACACAATGGAATAATATCTATTCAGTCGTTTTGTTTTTGTTTTCGTTTTTGGTACTAGGAATTGAACTCAGGGATACTCCACCACTGAGCCACATCCCCAGCCCTATATTGTGTTTTATTTAGAGACAGGGCCTCACTGAGTTGCTTAGCGCCTCACTGTTGCTGAGAGTGGCTTTGAACTCGCAATTCTCCTGTCTCAGCCTCCCAAAGTGCTGGGATTACAGATGTGTGCCACTGCGCCTGGCACTATTCAGTCTTAAAAAGAATGGAATCCTATCATTTGCAGTAACATAGAAGAAACAGCAGGTCATTAAGTGAAATAAGATCCCCAAACAATTACCATATGTTCTTACTCCTTTGTGGAAATAAGTTAATTCTATAGGAGAATGGAGTGGGATAGTGGTCGCCAGAGACTGGGA